>CM038233.1:8041898-9241898 GCA_021442155.1 Cymbidium sinense | reverse complement strand
AAGATGATTACATGTGCCACCCTCGTATTCGTCAATCCATCTGAAATAGTTGCAACCATTGCTACCCTAATATCATGCTGTTCTATTTCTTGGACACCTGAGAAATTTTCTCCCATAATTTTCTTCCCTATGTGAAATGAATATATAACATTGCAAACCACATTGCAATACACAACTTTGGACTCAATAGAGATCTTTGAAGTCATAGTTCCTGATAAAAAAGTTGTATTAGCAATAAAAATATTAATATGAGGATGAGTGATATTGCAAAATATTTGATTCTATTTCTACATGTCTGACATGAACTAAATGAAGAGATTCTAGGTTCAAAAATTATATCAGAGTTGAATTGAAAGTTCAATTGAATAATGTAGCATATTAAAAGACATAAATATAGACATTATATATCATTTTTTTTCCTCAACACATGTAATGCAGTGTGATTAAATTAAAGTAGGTACAATAGCTAAATAGAGCTAATAAAGATATACATAAACAAATGTATAAATTTATTTTACCTGAAAGAAAGTTCAAAAAGCTAGTATTGTAAGAATTATGTAATTAATTCTTAAGTGTGGCCCACATTAATTATTATTCAGTTTACTATTTAATAATTAATTATGTATTTAAATCTCATTGGTCAAGAGAGAGTTTGATCGATCATTTATGAACTATTTGATCAAACAAAGTATCTCTTCATAGAGAAACTACCAGTGCCTTCCTACCCTTTAATGTGTAAGTGTCTCTCAATTAAGATGATTACATGAAGAATATTTGAGTGAAGGAAGAGAAACCCTAGTTTCACAAATCAAAAGAACTCATGACAAATCAAGGTATGTGATTTATTTATTAAGTGAAGTTTTGTGAAAATCATTTTATTCAAGATCTTGGGTTTATGAGTTCATACAATTATGTTGTATGTATGATTAAGAAAAAAGAAATTTTAATGAATACAATATAAATTTCTAACAAGTGGTATCTGAGCCAAGTTTAAGAACTTATGATTTTCCATTAAAAATTGATTCATCTTTGATCGCTGAAATTTAATTCCACATATTCTAGTATCTCATTCTTGTTGTAATCCTTGATCAACGCTTTTCAAGTTAAGTACGTTCTTTTCACTATTTATTGTTTTAATGTATTTAACGTAATCGTTAAATTTCCTTGGCTTTACGTTTTACTGTAATGAAATCTTCTCATTTTATTTGGAGAAATGTTTTAGTTCTAAAGCCATTTTTGTTAACTGTATAAGAATAAGTGAGCCCATTAAGGCATATATAAATTAAATGATATCTGAAAATATGAACACATTAAATTTTGTTGTTCACTGAGGATGTACAACATATATTATGGATTAATATAAATCATCATATTTTTTTTATTTAACTTTTCGGATATATGTAGAATATATCTTTAATGCTATAAATTTTATTTATTTTAGATTTTATGTATACAAATAAATCTAAAAATTTTATTTATTTCAGATTTTCTGTAAACAAATAAATCTGAAAATTTTATTTATTTCAGATTTTCTGCATACAAATAAATCTGAAAATTTTATTTATTTTAGATTTTCTGCATACAAATAAATCTGGAAATTATGTTTTGATTTACACAAAGTATACATATAAACAAATTTGAATGTAACTTTTATTTATGTTTTTGAAAAGAATTAATGTAATTATGTTAAGAAAATTACATAACCATTAAATTTGAATTTGTTCATATATGACACTATATACATATTAGTGATTTTTTTATGTATTTCATTCAATTGAAATAATTATTGTTATCATTATTTAATTTGATATTTACAGTAAGCATAATTTGTTAATCATCAAAGTGGTTGAATTAGAAAGATTTTGTAAATATCAAATTAAATTTATTTAATTACTCATGAGCATGCGATACTAATAAAGAAATGACAATGAATTTTTATAAATTTATCATGAGTAAGTAAAGTTCAATGATTATAAATTATTTAAGGATCGCCCAAAGGTTGATTATAATCATTGTGATTAATTAATATACTATTAATATAACATATTTAATTAATATATAATTAAAGTGAAATTGATATTAAGCATCAATTATGTTTATTATTGTATATTATAGTATCACCCAAAGGAGAACTTCAATATGCATTATGTGATTATATGAATATTATTCAATGTTTTAATGTGTTTGTGTTTATAACTCAAACATTAATATGAGATTTAATATTTTGATCTACTTCTCTTCATTCGCAAGCTTCATCTATTATAAAATTTAATGGGCTTAATTTTAATGAATGGAGTGAACAAATTCAGTTCCATTTAGGTGTCTTGGATCTTGATTTAACACTTCTTAATGATAAGCCCGCTGCTATTACTGCTACTAGTAGCAATGAACAAAAGTCTTTCTATGATGCTTGGGAAAGATCAAGTAGACTTAGCTTAATATTTCCAACAATTCCCAAAACTGATAATGCAAAAGAATTTATGAAGTATGTGAAAGATTTATCTCAGTCTGAGTCTGCTAATAAGTCACGTGCTGGGATATTAATGAGTATGTTGACCACCATGAAGTTTGATGGTTCATGTACCATGCATGAGCACATCATTGAAAAGACAAATATTGCAAAAAGATTAAACACCATGGGAATGAATATGAGTGAAAGTTTTCTTGTACAATTTATTGTTAATTCTTTGCCTCTTGAATATGGTCCATTCCAAATAAACTATGATACTATTAAAGATAAATGGAATGTGACTGAATTACAAAGTATGTTTATTCAAGAGGAAACAAGGCTTAAAAAATAAGGAATTTACTTAGTTAATCTCATGGGACAACCAGAAATTAAAATAAAACTAATTAAGAGGAATTCTAAGGGCAATAAAGGACACTTGAAGGCTAATGTGTCATCTGCTCAAATCCAAAAGAAAGTACATAAGTATGATAGATGTCATTTCTATCACAAGCATGAACACTATCAGAAAGATTGCCAGAAACGTAAAGCTTGGTTTGAAAAGAAAGGTAAGTCAAGTGCTTTTGTATGTTTCGAATCAAATTTGACAGAAGTTTCTTATAATACTTGGTGGATTGATTCTAATTGTACTACACATGTTTCAAATGTTATGCACAGATTCTTTACAATCCAAACCATAAAGTCAAATGAAAAGTTTTTCTTCATGGGTAATCGAGTCAAAGCTCTAGTTGAAGCCATTAGAACGTATAGCTTAATTTTAGATATTGGACATCATTTAGATCTTTTTCAAACTTTTTATATTCCATCTATTTCTAGAAACTTACTTTCATTATCTAAACTCGATACAACTGTATATTATTTTAAGTTTAGAAATGGATGTTTCAGTTTATTTAAGCATAATCATTTTATTGGCTCTGGTGTTCTTTGTGATAGTTTATATAAATTAAAGCTTGATAATTTATTTGTTGAAACATTATTGACCTTGCATCATAATATTTGAATGAAACGTGATTTGGTTGATGAAAGATCAGCTTATTTGTGGCATAAATGTTTGGGTCATATATCGAAAGAAAAAAATACAAAGATCAGTAAAGAATGAAATTCTTCATGATTCAGATTTTAATGATCTTGGTATTTGTGTGGATTGTATTAAAGGTAAATCTATAAAACACACAATTAAGAAAACGGTCACAAGAAGCACACAACTTTTAGAGATTATACACACTGATGTTTGTGGACCTTTTGATGTTCCACCTTTTGGTAGAGAAAAATATTTTATCACCTTTATTGATGATTTTTCACGTTATGGCTATGTCTATTTGTAACATAAAAAATCTCAGTCAATAAATGCCTTGGAGACATTTATTAATGAGGTTGAGAGACAATTAGATAAAAAAGTGAAAATTATAAGATCTGATAGATGTGGTGAATATTATGGAAGGCATGATGAATCTGGACTTCTAGAAAAATATGACATTTGTGCTCAATATACAATGTCAGAAATACCACAATAAAATGGTGTTGCAGAAAGGCGTAATCATACTTTAATGGATATAGTTAGGAGTATATTAAGTTATTCTACTTTATCCTTATCATTGTGGATGTATACTTTAAAATTGTTGTATATTTATTAAACAAGGTTCCTAGTAAGGGAGTTTCAAAAACTTCTTTTGAACTGTGAACATGAAGGAAGCCTAGTTTAAAACATCTTCATGTTTGGGATTGCCGTGTATAATTAAGAATTTATAATCCACATTAAAAGAAACTCGATTCAAGAACAATCAGTGGACATTTCATTGGTTATCCAGAAAAGTATAAAGGGTATAGATTTTATTGTCCTAATCATAGTATAAAAATTATTAAAACTGAAAATGCTAAGTTCATTGAAAATGGTGATATTAGTTGCAGTACAGAACTACGAAATATGAAAATTGAAGAAGCTAAAGTAAAAAATTTCTTTATCAATTACTTCTTCTGAAGTTGTTGTTTCTACAATTTTGAACAATTTGATAATTTACAATAACAATAAATGAATGATCATACACCACATAATGAAGTTATGACTAATGAACTTATAATTGATGAACCACAAGAAATAACATTAAGTCTTTCTCAAAGAGAAAGAAAATCTACTATTTCGAATGATTATCTTATTTATTTACAAGAGTCAGAATTTGACTTAGGAATTGATAATGATCCAATTTCATTTATACATGCTATTGAAAGTATTAATTCTGAAAAGTGGTTAGATGCTATGAAAGAAGAGTTAAAATCGATGGATCACAATAATGTTTGGGATCTCGTTGAATTGCGTGAAGATTTTAAAAGAGTTGGATGTAAATAGATCTTTAAGATCAAACGTGACTCTAATGACAATATAGAATGATATAAAGTCAGACTTGTTGCCAAAGATTTTACTTAGAAAGATGGTATTGATTATAAAGAGTCTTTTTCTCCTGTTTCCAAAAAAGGTTCATTAAGAATTATTATGACATTAGTGGCTCATTATGATTTGGAACTACATCAAATGGATGTGAAAGCCGCCTTTCTAAATAGAAATTTAGAGGAAGAAGTTTATATGAATCAACCTAAAAGTTTTTCAATTAAAGAAAAAGAACGTATGATGTGTAAACTTAAAAAAATCAATATATGGACTTAAACAAGCTTCTCGACAAGGGTATCTTAAGTTCAATGATACTATTACTACCTTTGAATTTAAAGAAAATATTGTTGATCGATGTATATATCTAAAGGTCAGTGGGAGTAAGTTTATATGTTTGATTTTATATGTTGATGATATCTTGCTCGCAACTAATGATATTGGATTAATGTATAAGACCAAGAAATTTCTCTCAACAAACTTTGAAATGAAAGATATGGGTGAGGCATCCTATGTAATAGTAATTGAAATATTTTGTGATAGATCACAAGGATTATTAGGATTATCTCAAAAAATATATATCAATAAAGTTTTAGAGAGATTTCAAATGAAAAAAATGTTCTGCAAGTATTGTTCCAATTCAGAAAGGAGAAAATTCAATCTTATTGCAATGCCCAAAGAATGAATTAGAACGTAAGCAAATGGAACAAATTTCTTATGCATCTATTGTTAGAATATGAAGAAATGAAAGTAAAAAAAAATATTACACCAGCCCTAGTTTCTTTTTACAAAGAGGATTTACTGCTAACAATATTCAACAAAGATTCAGCAAAACAACGTTAGATGAGAATGAAGAATTGTTGCGTGCTAGAGAATTTTATTCTAGATGAGATCTTTAGCCCAAAATTATCCAACACAAGGGGATATGAACACGGGGTTATATCGTGGAAAACCCAAGGAAAACGGCTTTCACCAGAACTTTCACTATGTGTTCAAAGATCTGGTCCTTGCTTCGCTAGGAAGGGCTAAAATAATATTAGTGTAGAAAAATACAATATCGGCCAACTCCAACCCGGAGAAGTTTCCCAAAAGCGGCGAACGATCTTGGGAGCAACCTCTTGATCTTCGGGAGAAAGGAGAAACGGGTCTTTTCTAGATCTCCTGGGCGAGCCTCGATCTTGACTGGTGGCAAGCGTGGTGATAGATCGACAAGGTCGACCGGTGTGGTTCGAGCTCTCGGTTCAAATCGATTCCCCTCTAAGGTGAGAATGAAGCTCTATTTATAGATTTTGGGAGTGGCAGCCTGTAAATTCGGAAAACTCCAACCACTCCCGACGGCCCGATCCCTCGATCGACGGTGTGTATTTTGATGATGCCTTAATGAATTGGGTGATCTTGGATTCGTTGGATTCGTCTTGACCGCTCGATCATATAAATATGTCGCTTTGGTGACCATTTGTGGATGATCCATTTTCATGCTCGATAGCTTGATCAGTGAAGTTCGGATCGACTGCTTGATGTTCTATGTTTGCCTCATCGACATTTATTGTTTCTTTGAAATCGGTGATTAGATCGAAACATTTCAAAATGCCTTGAGATTCGTGCTTGATTAATTTTAGAGGATGTATCGAATCAAACTTGCAAATATTTCTACCATTAATCATATTAAAAAATCAAGCGACAACTTTTGAAAACCTTAGATCCGCAAAAAATCTGAGATCTACTAAAAACCATGGTAAAGATTACGCAGAGCGGAATCTATACTCTATGAGTCACAATAATCAATACATAACAAAGCCACGAATTGGGAGAACAACATCGCTTCACCGCCCAGCTAGCCTCTACTTTATCTTAAAATAATGGTGGAGAATGAGATTATAAGAGCATTTTCTCACCAACTTTTTATTCAATCAAGTCTTACCGAAGACGATGCTTACCTTCACATAAGACTGAAGACGGAAGCCGGAAGCAGACGACCCTTCTGGACTCTCAGATCCGTCGATGCCCTGGTAAAGAGTAGGAGGAGATCGAATGAACAGGCCGAGATCTGTAAAGATGTAATGTGTTGATCAGAAATATCAACGGGCACGGAAGAACAGTTCTTGTTACGGGTGGAGGGGGTAGTTTAGATAAACTCATTTCACCCGCAGCGGGCTGCTCCCTTCCATCCATGTTGGAGCTTCAAGATAGCTTCCCCAAATTTCGTGAAAACAAACGGACGAGCGGCGCGATTCGATGTGAACGAAATGCTATCCCAAACGGGCCCTTAAAGAGATCACTATAACATGCTATTGGTATTTTATTAACTTGTAGCTAATATAATCTTAAGTCATAAGATAATAGAACTGTTGAAGATTCTCCTCAAATTGTCTTTTAAAATATAAATAATTTTTAAAAAACAAAATTTGTTAGGGGCCTTTCTGAATTTTATGTTATTAATATTTTAATTTATAATAAAATTGGCTTGATGATGATAATTACTTAAAAAATATTCATAATATTTAAAAATTATTTTGAGTATTTTTAAGAATAATATAATTTATTCTAAAAATAAAATATAAATGTTAAAAAATATATTAAATAAATTTATTTTTATAATAAAAATAAAAATAAAAATATAGAATGAAAATAATTTTAAATAATAAACTCTAATTTATCTCTATTAAGCTTTAAGTAATAACAAATTCATATACATATCATATAATTTTTATATATTTTATATCTAATATCTAAAAATTGATATTTATTAATCTAATATTTTATTATTTTTAAAAAATAAATGATCATATTATTTTTGATGTAATATTAAAATTTTAAATATTATATATATATAAATTAAAATTTAATTATTAGATATATAAATATATAAAAATTATATGATATGTATGAAAATCTCTCATAATAATATATAAATATTTTTCATTTTTCTGATTTGACACTTTAGTCCCACAGCGATTTGAACACAAAAAAATCCGTTATTTAAAAACCGCTTTACTGATGCAAAGGTTACGACCTTACTTGAACAGGATCTGTTCTATAGGATCGTACTGCTGCATCTTTAACAATTAAAGAGGCAAACAACTCAGTCTGGTTGATGACACGTGGCCGCTTGGCTAGAGCGTGATTAACGGTTTCGATCCTCTTTGGATCAAAGCTGTGGAGGATCGTTCCTAGTCGGCTTCCGCCGGCTGGGGTGGCCCTGTGGCTTTCTGACAGATTAGAAAAATTCAATTTTTTTGGAGCGTCGCTGATCAAAATCCTTTTTTTGTTTGTCTTTTGAGTTTATTTTTGCCGACGATAGTTTTTTTTATTAGAGCAGTTTCCCAATCTTCAATTCTCTCAAGTGCTTTCTGACGGATCAAAATATTTTTTTAAAAAATGTTATTTTACAAAGTATTTTAGAGCTTAGGTTTCCCGATCTTCGATTCTCTGTTCTGCTTCTCTAATCTGTCTCTTGGGTGGAAGAACCTGCGATTTGGCGGAGGATTCTATGAAGGAATCTGGCTTCGGGATTAGAAGGTACTGAGAAATTACTTTCTCCGATTAGTTCTTTGTATTCTATTTTTGTATGCCGGAGTTTTTCGCGGAGAGCTGAGTCGCAGTTATTAAATGTGTGAGAATTGAGGGCTTTGCTGCGAAGATGATTCCCTTTTTTTAAATGCTTATGGAATTGTTGATTTCGATGGTCGATGTTTTTTATTTTGAACTACAGAAAATATATCGAATTGAAGCATTCATGGCGTCGTTGACTAACTGCTATGTCAGTTCTTGATCTGTGGTTTAGTGGTTATTGAAATTTTCTTCCTCTCTCTCTGTCATTGTTTATAGTGGGAATCAGAGTTTAATGAGTTTAGTTAGAATATGAAGGGATAATTTACTGATCTCTTCTTTTTTTTTCCCCTTAGTTTGCTCACTCCACAGTTTGTTTCTGTATGTGTTAACAAATGTCAGCTATGTTTATAGTTAGAAATGAAATATGGATTAAGATAACTTCTTTTATAGTGATTTTGTGTATGTTAAAGCTTATTGCCTCTCTTAATTTGAGGTTCATGTTTTCTGCGATATGTTTAAACTTTGGCTGATTTGTGTTTTCTGTATTTTGAAATACAATTAATATATGAAATTGATCTGTGTTCTATTGTTGACTAATTGGTTTGGGAGTTCATGGTCTATGTGTAATGGAAGTATAATTTTTATGGCTCCTTTGGTTTATTGCGGCGGGTTCATATTTCAAAAAGTATGGTTAAAGATATCATCTAAGCGTTCTTTCTTCTCCCTTACCCAAATGGTCTCTCTTTTCCTGCTCGCCCCTTTTGTCTGTCTGTGTACAGTTATTAATAAGAGCCATAGTCAGGAAGTATGAAAAGGAAATATGGACAAGGGAACTTTCGCCTATAGTTCAGATAACTCTGTTAGATTGCACAAACTTTGACCAACCAAGTGAATTCACTTCATCCATGCAAAGTTTTCTTCTTTATCTCTTTTGGCTTAGAAAGTCCTTGCATCAATATTGTGGGAAATGCTTCTAGGAGTTTTGTAGTAATTTTTTTTTCTCCCTTGATGTTTATGGAGAGCTTGTGTCACATCAGATGAAGTTGATGGAATGAAGGGATTTGTATCAAAGATTAATTTTTTGCAATAGTCACGTGATGATCTAGTGTCCCGCTCTTTGTAATTTGACTTTCATTCTTCTCATTCTTTATAGTTGTAAGAAGCATTTTGTTCAATTGGAAGGGACTTATTTAAGTCCTCAAGTGCAATGGTTTTTGTGTTGGCTTAGAAGACTTAGAAAAAAAAAATCTTCAATTATGTGCAGAGGATTTTATGAAGCTCTGCTATGTATTTTATGATAACTCACTTTCATTCAATGAAAGTTTTAAGCAATTGGATGCTTTCTAGATTATGTTGTGTGTGAGATCTCCAAGTCTGCTACTTTGATGAATGGAGTGAATGGAGATTTCTTGAAGAGGTGTGCCAAGGAGAGAAATTTTTCTAGCATCTATGGTGCTTGGGTGATACAATCCATTAATGATCAAAAGCACCCTCATAGATTGACTTTATCTTTTCCTTTCTATAAAATGGTGCCCTCATAGAAGGCATAGTTGCTATCATTCACTTCTAACATGAAATGGTGAATTGTGCTATCCTCTAAGATGAACTATCTATGGGCATACCTTAAATACCTCCAACCATCAAAGACTGATTATGCACTATGGGAGATCCATTCTAAAATATATGTGAACATTTGGGTGAAGAGAATTAGTCTTCAAGATCATGAGGCATGGAGTTCTATTGGCCCACGATGAAGCTTGATGCACTAGATTTTTAAAAAAAAATATATTATAGTTGTCTACTACATTCTAAACATTGTCAATAGAATTATTGTCTCTTTAGAACCTCTTGCCTTTTGCCCAATGGGGATCAGCGTCATGAGACCTTTTTTGTGGCCATTAAACAAAATTTTATCATCTTTGAGTGTTAAAAGCATGCTTTGGGAAGGCCAGGGGGTAATAGGATCAAGAACTTCTCACTATTTATTGTGCTTAAGGCATTATCTTGCAAACTCCAACTGGTAAAATGCCCTTCAATCTATGCTTTAGCACAAAGACTATCATTGTGTTTGACATCAAGATCCCAAGCTCTAAGGTTTAGACCTTTGATTATAGTAGCAATGAAGACAAACTTTGATACAATTTGGGCCTTCTTCTAGAGATGTGTGACGTGACCCTACTTAAGATCACCTCCAACCATTAAAAGGTAGT
This sequence comes from Cymbidium sinense, assembly GCA_021442155.1. NCBI lineage: Eukaryota > Viridiplantae > Streptophyta > Magnoliopsida > Asparagales > Orchidaceae > Cymbidium > Cymbidium sinense. The sequence goes on along the minus strand of CM038233.1, from coordinate 9,231,289 downwards.
TTGCCACTTTAATCAAAAAGTGAAACCCAACTTGGTTTTATGTAGTCTTGAGGCGATTGGAGAGGGATCACAACACATCAAACTCTTATCCCTCTAGGAGGGTCTTTATATGGTTGTAGTTATTGATAAGTCAGGAATATTTAAGCTTAAGGATTCTAAAGATAAGACATCACCTCGAACTTGGGATATAAGAAATCTCCACAAATATTATTGTTCGACTTGAGGCACACAAACTTTGGGGCATTTATTTTTTAGAACAAATTATTTTATAATATTAATGTATTGTCATCCTTGCCAAAATAAATAAGTTGATTTTCTTTTTTTAAATCTTTGGTGCCTAATGTTTTCTTCCTTAAGCACATAGTCATGACTTCAAAAAGAAAACCATAGTTTAAAAGAAGACCAATCCCTATCTCTAGTGATGTTTATTATATCTCAATCAAGGCATTATCAATCCTACGGGGATTTGATCCAATTTCTTTAACAAAAACATGTTGTGAAGTAATACTCTAACAAAAAACTAAGGATGCGTCAAAAATTCTTGCCTATTTTTTATGTCTTTTTCACATGAGTTAATATCGTCGAATGATACTCTGACAAATCTCAGATTGGTCAAAATTTTTTGATGAATTTTTCTTGACCTCCTTTATACAAGTTAACATTGTCAAATAATACTATAATAACAATCTAAGATAGGTTAAAAATTTCTTAGTGAATTTCTCTTAATCATTCTACATAGGTTAACATTGTCATGTAATACTTTAATAAATAATCTTGGATTGATAAAAAATTCTTAGTGGATTTATATTAATCCTTTCAATTAAGTTAATATCATTAATTACTACAGTAAACAATCCCAGATAGATGAATAAAGGGAGCATATGAGATACTAAAATTTTATATAAAAAACCCAAGAGGGAAAAGACACAGGTCTTTGCCTTGTGTAAATGATTCTACCATGTAAGCATAAGTTATATGGCGTTGCCATCTCTTGGAAAGGAGAACACGGCATTAAACATTACAGATTATCAGTTTGGCTTCCTTTGAACTCCAACTTGAAGCTCTATGGTGGCAGCTTCCCATTATAGCTGCCATGCAAGAAGCTTGTATGAATGACCATCTATTGTCTACTGTTGGTATTTTAAAATGAGAAAGAAGAGGAAACTAAAATGAATTGCTACAAATTGAAGGGAAATCAGAACACACTTTTATTAACATGAAGCATTACAATTTAAAGCTTGAAAAATAACAAACCACTAATAAAATGGTCCTAAAAATAGCCATGAAAAATAGAACATGAACACCATAGCTAACTCCTAAGAATGAGGAACAACCTTGACTCAATCAAACTTAGACACGTTCAGCGGTCCTAAGCATGTCTTCCAACACTCCTTGCTTTAGGAGTTGCGAACAACAAGTTTTTTCCTTAGAAATTCAAACTTGCTGACTGGAAGTGGCTTTGTAAACAAATCTGTCAACTGATCTTCAGATTTGCAGTAAACTAGAGTCACAAATTCTTCTTTCTGCACTTCTCTTAGAAAAACCAACTTGATGTTGAAATGCTTAGTTTTCCCATGAAACACAAGCTTGGTTGTAAACAAAAATGTCGGTGCTATCTTTCTGCTCCAGATTCAGATCCATTAAAATCTTCCTCAGCCACAAAGCTTGATTGACAACAGCTGTTGCAGCAACAAATTCTGCTTCAGCAATGGATTGAGCTACGATTTTTTGCTTCTTTGAGCTCCATGAGAAAATACTAGATCCAAGAGTAAAACAGTAGCCTGAGGTACTCATATCATCAATGGAACCTCCCCAGTCACTATCAGAGAAGCCAACCAACTTGAACTCCTTACTTGTGAATTTAACACCAAAATCACTTGTGCCTTTGACATATCGAATCACTCTTATGGCAGCTCTGAGATGCAATTCACTTGCACAGTGCATAAACCTGGATAAGATACTTACAACATTTAAAATATCAGAATGTGTTGTTGTAAGATATATCAAGTAACCAATTAAACTTCTAAAATATCTCTCATCAACTTTATTAGCTCCATCTTCCTTACACAGCTTCTCCTTTTGATTCATAGGAGTGCTTGCTTCCTTGCATTCTTCAAGCTTGAACTTCTTCAAAATCTCCTTGGCATACTTCTTCTGGCAAATGAAGACTTCATGCTCAGCCTGCTTAATTTCCATTCCAAGGAAGAAGGCCATCATCCTGAGATCTGTCATCTCAAAAACCTTTATCATTTCTTGTTTGAAGTCCTCAACTAGCCGTGCATTATTTCCTGTCAGGAAAAGATCATCAACATAAAGAGAGACTATCAAAACATCATTACTCTGATGTTTGACATAAAGAGTGGCCTCAGACAGGCTTTTTTCAAAGCATAAGCTCAGCAAATGTTCATTTATCTTGCTGTACCAAGCCCTTGGAGCTTGTTTCAACCCATAAAGAGCCTTCGTGAGAAGAAACACCTTGTCCTCCTCTCCTTTCTTCACAAAGCCTTCGGGCTGCTCAACATAAATTTCTTCCTGCAAAACGTTATTTAAAAATGCTGATTTTACATCAAGCTGATACACTGTCCAATTCATTTGAGCAGCTATAGCAAGCAAAAGCCTTATGGTGTCCAAACGAGCAATTGGTGCGAAGGTGTCTGAGTAATCCACGCCAAAAACTTGAGCATAGCCTTTCACCACAAGTCTTACTTTATGTTTGTTGATTGAGCCATCAACATTAAGCTTGGTTCTGTACACCCACTTGACTCCAATCACCTTCCTATTTTGGGGTCGATCAACCATCTCCCATGTTTTGTTTTTCTAAATCATGGACAACTCCTTCATTGCAGCCATCCAATTCTTGTCTTTCGTTGCTGCTTCAAAATCTACAGGTTCACACACGACTATATTGCACCTTGCATAAATGTCAGTGAGTAATCTAGTCCTCTTACAGGAGCATCATCCACCAACTCATTCTACCAATTTTTATCTCCATCCGGGTGCAGGCGGGGAACTTAAGCTTCTGGTCTTTCTGGGTTGGCCATTTTTCTTTGCCTCATCCCAGTTCCACTCTTCATCTTCTACGAAATGAACATCTCTTCTTATAACAATTTTCCCAGTTTACAGTTGGAAAATTTTATAAGCTTTTGCAACAGTAGTATAGCCGATAAAGATAACTGGAAGTGCTCTTTTGTCTAAGTTGTCTCTTTTTATCTGTGGAACATGAGTAAAGTACAAACAACCAAATACTTTGAGAAAACTTAGAGATGGCTTATGACCATACCAAGCCTCATAAGATAAGGTGCGATCCTTGGCTTTTTTTATTAGTCTATTTTGCAAGAAAACTACAATATGATGCCTCGCCCAATACATTGAAGGGAAATCAGAACACACTTTTATTAACATGAAGCATTACAATTTAAAGCTTGAAAAATAACAAACCACTAACAAAATGGTCCTGAAAAACAATCATGAAAAGCATAACATGAACACCACAAATAACTCCTAAGAATGAGGAACAACCTTGACTCAATCAAACTTAGACACGTTCAGCAGTCCTAAGCATGTATTCCAACATCTACTAGGAAGTGGAGGAAAGTACGCAATGTTCTAATGGAGATGGAGGATTTGGCATTGGGAATGGTTTTGGGTATTTCTTTGATGTTGATAAATGGAAGGGGGAATTAGAGATTCATGAGATGTTTCTTTTTGGAAGGAGATTAGTAGTAAAAGAGAAATGGATAATGAGAGGGACATGGTGAAAAGTTCAAGAAGTGGAGGAATTGAGGTGAGTGGGTTACAAAAGATCTTAAAATATCATGTATGGATTACGAGAACATTTTTTACTCTCACAACAAAAAAGAAATCTTTGCTTTTGTTTGCACAAAATTACAGCGTGATTTGATAAATTGGTTGGGATAGGATAACAAAGGATTGATTTGATAGATGAAGGGTTGCAATGTGGTAAACAAATGGTTGCAATTTTCTTTGGCATAAATGAAGGGTTATAATTTTGCTTTTAAAAATTGAAGGTGTGGATTTTATTGAATGAAATCACAAACACCTTTTTCCCAATATTATAGATATAATTAGTGTTTAATTTGGTTATTATCTATGCTTTCTTTACACAAGCGTTTGATAGATTGTATTCCTAAGGTAAAGGATGCTTGAATTCAGCTGTCATCGAAATCGTTCTCAAATGTGCCACTCACGTGTGTTGTATGCTACTAACGTGGGGCAGTCTAAACCAATGAAAATAAAATAATAGCATAGGCAGAATTGTAACCTTTGGTCCTTTACAGTATTTGTATATGCTTTTGTCTGATGGTCCATCTGATATCCATGGCTTTCAGTGTTTCAGAAATTCTTTGTTAGAAATGTTTGATTCATTTGAAGTCTGGTTTATGATTGTTATTGATTAAATACTTTGGTCAGGCTATTTCACTGATACGATATTCTTACTGAAAGAAATATTTTAGTGGCTATTTTACAAACAAGTTGACTTCTATTTATAAATAAACGGATTTGCAATTTTAAGATTATACAGTAGATTGGATTTAATATAAGTTTTTCATAAAATTAAAGAAAATGGGATGTTATTTATTGTCAAATAGAAATGTAACTTTGATTTAAGGTTGTGAGCTTTATATTTCTTGCTTATAAGGTAAAGTTTCGTCAATCCACAACTAATAAAGAAAAATCTATGAAATGCATAATAAATTATTTTAAGGTTGCTTATCTCAATCTTCCTCGTTCTATAAGTTTTCAAACTTTGTGATTTTTGGTTCTCTTTTTAATAGCTCTTTCTTTTGATATTCTTGATGTCAAAACACCATTAAGGAGAAATTCTGAAATAATAATTCTCCACTTTTCATTCGTTTCATGGAGAGACCTTTTAATCAAAGATAATGTCAAAGACGTTTGGAGCATCCTTTACTTTCAGCTTTTAGGAGGATTTAGAATGAAAGAAACATATGCTTTTCTGATACTATCAAGGATGATAAAAAAGTTTTCTTATGGTTACTATTTAATTTTCTGTTCTATGTAGTATTTTCTTTTTTGTGTTACTTTTTGTTCTGCAACTATATATGTATTTTTTTTTTCTTTCTATTATTGAGGAGGAGTTACCCCATCTTTTCAATAATTTTTTTTGAAAATTCCCACTTTTAGCAACTTTCTTAGACCACAATGTTGTGTATTTATAAATGCGTATATAAAGCTTAAAGTCAGTCTGAATTTTGCATTTCAATGGAGGCTGGCTTTGAAAACAGAAGGTTTTTTTTTGTATTGAAAGCTCCTAGTCAGTTTTTCTACTTCTTTTGTATCTCTTATTAAACTGAACATAGGAAATATTGTGGATTGAATTTGAACTTTTTTTCATTTTCAAAGCATTCTATTATATTGGATTAATCAGAGTAATTCTTATGCAGCATTTCCAATCAACACTATCACACATCGCAACTGATTCAATGCTGCTACCTAGATGAGAAGTCCGACAAGAAGCTACCGACGGGCTGGCTCAACGACAGCTTCTTGCTTATAAAATAAAAAAATTGGAAAAGCAAATAGTGTTCCTCTATTCTCTAGAACCTGCCTTCTTCCCCTTGTCTACTAGCATCTCAACTGTTCAAAGTTCAGTGAAATCATCGTTGTGTATTCATGTTCCTGTACTAGATCTGACTGAATGATGAGATGGATGACTCGGCCGAAAGAAAGCAGCGTGAAGACGCACCCACTCCGTATTGCGGTGAAGCATCCGTGCTGAAGGTAAAGTGCTGTGCAATAACAACTATAATTTTGTAAAGCAGTTCATAAGAACACTATAATAAAACTGTTTTTTTTTTACTTTTATTTCAGTTGTTCTATCTATATAGAATCGTTTTGTAGGCTAGAGGTGAGTCCTGTATTCTTATTACATTTTTTTAAGTTGTCATTTTGTTCTAGCTGCATGTGAGGGTGAAGGACTTTTTCATCCAGATATCACACATTTTGTTGTAATACAAGAGAACTCAAGTTTTACAATTTTTATTTTTTAATTTCGTCAATTTACTATAATTCCTTGTTTGGCCATATTGTCTACTTAATTTCTTTGTTTTATTGATTATTTGGGGTGGAAAAAGATTAGCTTTTGCTATAACAATCCTAGCATACATATACATGTTCTTATAGATATCAAAGTAGAGAATGATGATGATCATGTCATTCACCTTTAATATAGCTAGTTCTTACTGTGATAATCATTTTCAGCTTTTCTTGTGGCATTTCATGCTGCTTTTATCAGTTTGATTTAATGAGTCTGTCTTATATACAGTTTTCATGTGTCAGGATGTGCAAAGTGCAGCAATTGAAAATATTTCCAAGAATACCATATTTACGAATGGAGAAGAAGACCAAGAACCTAAAGTTGGAATGGTGTTTGAATCCTATGATGACGTTTTTAGATTTTACAAAGAATATGGGCATAGAAAAGGATTTGGTGTTGTTATCAAAAGGTCATGGTTTCGAAAGGGGAAATGTCGGCGTGCTGATCTTAGTTGTTGGAAAAGTGGCTGTGGATCAGCTAATCAACAATCTTCTTTAGCAAAGCCGACAACAAAAACTAATTGTCCAGCTATGATAACAGTCAGGAATTGGAAGGATGACTTACTATTCGTAACAGATGCTGTTCTCGAGCATAATCACTTACTAAGTCCCTCAAAAGCTCGATATTTTCGATGCAACAGGAAGTTACCAGCTGTTGTGGGTAAAAGATCAGATTGCAATGATGGAACAGGTATATATGTTTCAGGTAAGCCATTACTTGAACAAAATGGAGTGCGTGTTGGAGTAACTATTGATCAAAAGGAGTGCATGAATTATGTACATAAGGAAGGAACTCTCAAGCTTAAAGAAGGAGATGCAATAGCAATTTGTGAATACTTCTTACACATGCAGAGGAAGAATCCAAACTTTTTTTATTTGTTGGATTGGGATGAAGAAGGCTATCTAAGAAACTTGTTTTGGGCAGATTCCAGATCTAGAGCTTCATATGATTATTTTGGAGATATTGTCAAATTTGACACAACTTATCTCATTAACAAATACGAGTCACCATTTGTTTCTTTTGTCGGAGTTAATCATCATGGCCAATTGGTCTTATTTGGTTGTGGTTTACTTGCAAGTGGAACATCTGAAAACTATGTGTGGCTATTTGAAGCTTGGTCATCATGCATATCGGGGCGTTCTCCAAAAGCTGTTATAACTGATCAATGCATGGCTATCCAATACGCAGTTTCAGAAGTTTTTCCTGACACTCGACATAGATTTTACTTGCAGCACATCTTGATGAAAATTCCTGAAAAATTGGGATATCATGAGGAATATAAGCCCATAAAAAAAGAAGTGAAGAGAATAATATTTGATTCAATGACAATTTCAGACTTTGAAGTTGGGTGGAAGAGAATGATAGAACACTTTGGACTTGAAATGCATAATTGGCTTCAGGAATTGTATGACAGCAGAAATTTTTGGGTTCCAGTTTTTCTGACGAATATATTTTGGGCAGGCATGTCAACTACTCAGCGTAATCAATGTATGAGCTCTTATTTTGATAAATATGTAAATTCAAAAACGTCTCTGCAGGAATTTATCAGCTTATATGAGATAGCTTTACAAGATAACTATGAAAAAGAAGCACAAGCTGACTTTGAATCATTTCATGGTAGCCGTTACTTGTTAACACAACTTCCAATGGAGGAAAAGCTATCTAAATTATATACCCTGAACATGTTCAAAAAGTTTCAGGATGAGCTGAAGGCTACCATCCAATGCAATATATCTATACTCAAGATTGATGGTTCGGTTACTTATTTTGAAGTTAGTGAATGTGGATTTCAAAAAGATAGCACAGATGTTAAAAGAAGAGGAGGCATTGAGAGTTTCGAGGTTTCGTACAACGCATGTGGTAGTGCAGTCGAATGTATTTGCCAAAGATTTAATTTTGAGGGTATTGTTTGTAGGCATGCCTTATCTGTGCTGAAATGCTGTCAGGAATATAACCTTCCATCCAAATATATTATTGACCGTTGGCGTAAAGATTTCAAAGGCATTCATACTTTGTCTCATTCTTCAGATAAAGCGGTGGCTACTAATGAATTGGAAAGGTATGATCTTTTAACTAAGCGTTCTTTACAAGTGGTTGAATTGGCCACATCTTCTGATACCAATTTCCAGTTTGTGATGAACCTTCTTGATAAGATTGAGAGAAGTTCATGGTAATCAAAATAAGCAAAAAAAAAAAAAAAAGTTTTGGTGCAATATGTTGTTAGTAAATTGTAATAAACAGTTTTTTATTAGCTATAGATATGCCTATGAATTAATTTTGATGAGGTTGTTTTTCTTTTGCATGTCAAAAATTTAGGAGGTATAAATATACAATAAATTTTACTTTATTCATACTTTTCTTAATTTCCTCAAGCCATATTGACCTCTATCTTTGACGTATTTGCTTTTGCTTTATTATATAATGTCATTATTTGTTTGATTTGGATAAATAATTTAAAGATCGCAACCTTATGAACCCTGAAACATGAGTGATTGGTCATCTATACCTCTAAGTTTAAACAACTCATGTTTTGTTCTTCAAAAAAGTAGTTTACTACTTAGCTTGGTAGGTTCATGAAGACATGATATTCTAGCCTGGGAGGATGAAGATTATGTTGAATGAACAATTCACGAGAGATTATCTAATGATACTATTTCCTTAATGAATGGTCAATTGGATTGACTTTATGTTTTATTTCTTGATATACAAATTTATAAAAAAGAATTTTATGGAGAGAGTTAGGCTGTGTCATTATTTTGAAGAATTTATTACGGGGCTATTTGTTTTGAATACTTTAGAGAGTAAAGTAATGTAAATGCAGTGGATTTCAAATTTTGTGTGTTTGGCAAGATGCAAAATAAAATTTTTAATTAATGTAATGTATTTAGAATTCCTTAGATAAACAAATTTTGGTGTATTTCGAAATCGCCCAGATTGGACGAATTTTAAATATCTTTGCAACGCCTACCGCCGTGGTCGCCGCTCCTCTTGCCCCTTAAAAAAATACTTTACAACAACAACAACAAAGCCTTAATCCCCAGGGTGGTCATTATGAATCCTTCGTCTCCATTTATTGTCATATTATGTGTTAAATTCTCATTTAAATTAAATATACTAAGATCATTTTTATACATCTTAACCAAGTCTTTTTAGGTCTACCTCTACCTTTCTTAACATAAACAAATCTAATGTATCTACTTTCATAATGTCGGTCATTGGACGGCGTTTTATGTGGCACTCCATCTAAGCGACTCTCTCCCTATCTATTTCTTTTCCAACTTTTTGAATATACTCATTTTGCATTCTATCTCTAAGAGTAAAGCCACTCATCCACCTAAGCATCCTCTCTGTAACACTTAACTTAGTCTTTATGCTTTCTTTTATCATTCAATAAGTCATTCGGTCTTACCACCATCTTATAAAATTTTTCCTTAAGTTTAAGTGGAACTTTTCTATCACATAATATATATGCATTCCTCCACTTCAACCATCCAACTTGAATTCTACTAATAACATCTCCATCTATTTCACCATCATTTTGAACAATGAGCCTAAATATCAACGCTCACTCTTATTAATGACTTGTTCACCTAATATCACAACACTTCTAGAACTTACAACTAAAATTACACTCCATATATTGGGTTTTAGATCTACTTAAACGAAAACCTTTAGACTCACAGTTGACCTCCATAATTCAAGTTTCTTGGACTCCCTCTCAGTCTTATCACAAGAAGAATGTCATCAACAAAAGCATACACCAAGATACATCTTCTTGTAAATGCCTAAGAACATCCATAACTAAAGTAAAAGATAAGGGCTTAAAGTTGATCCTTAATGTAATCCAAAAATAGGAAAATATTTTGTCAATCCTCCTTGTGTTTGGACACAAGTTTGACTAGTATACATATCCTTAATGACTTGAATATAACCAATATTAACTCCTTTTCGTTAGAACTCTCCAAAGAACATCTCTTGAAATTTTATCATAAGCTTTCTAAATTAATAAATATCATATGTAGATCCTCCTTACTTTCTATGCTTCTCCATCAAACCCCTTACATGTATAGCATCCAGTAGATCTACCGGCATGAAACCAAAATTGTGAGAAACTTTGTATCACATCGTAACCTTCAATTACTCTCTCCCATAATTTTAATGTATGACACATTAACTTAATTCCTATAATTTGCACTCTTGTGCATCACCTTTATTCTTAAATATAGAACCAACAAACTCTTTCATCTCGACATCTTTTAGTCTTTAAAATGACATTAAAAGATTTGTAAGCCAAGAAATTCCTTGATCTCCTAAAATTTGCATACATTGGAATATTATCCTCTTGCTTTTCCACATTTCATTTCTTTAAAGCTTCACTAACTTCAGTTACTAATCACAATATAAAATGAAATTCTATTTTTATTTAGGGTATTAAGGTTCTTAAAACCAATCGTACTTTCGGATCTTCTTGAAAAAATTTATCAAACTACCTCATCCACCTATTTTCAATATCCTTTTCTAAAAAAAAAGTATTTTATTATTTTCATCCTTAATACACCTCACTTGAACTATGTCTTTAATTCTCCTATATCTTTGGTTTAACTTATACATACATCTTTCACCTTCTTTTGTATCATTGTATAAATCACTAAAAATTTAAATTTTTTTTGTATCATATCTTTCTTTCTTAGAATCTCTACGAGCTTATATCTCCCAATTCTCAGGGTTTTTTTCTAAACTAAGTTTTATAACAATACTTCTTATTTTAATCTTTTCGCACTCATTCTATACCAACTATTCTTATTAAAGAAGCTTCTTTTGATTCTCGGTCATCTTTAGAACTTGCTTAATTTCACTTTGTTATTTTTCTCACATAATGTTAGCTTCCTGACATCCCAAATTCTAATCTCTTGTATTTCTCTTAAAATATTTTTTATTTGTGTTCTTTAAGTGTCCTCTAATTCTAGAATGATAATTTGATTTATTTTTTTTACAACCTTTTCATCTTAAAATCTAATAATCGATCTTTGATCTTAGATTTTCACTGGAATGATCTTCAATCTTTCTGATCTAGCGATCTATTTTTCTTATCAAAAATAATCAATCGTGTTTTCTTAGATCCATTTTATATAAGTAATATATGTTTATCTCTTTTCTTAAATAAAGTGTTGTTATTTATAAAAATCGTAAAATTTAAACAAAATCTAATATAGTCTCTCCTTCTTAATTCCAAATCCATAACTACAGTGAATACTTTAAAATCTTACCACTCTATCACGTCATTTAAATCTCCTCCAATAAATACTTTTCTTGAGAGTAACTTTTGTATTAATCATTCTAATTCATTCCATTTTTCTTAAACCTTTCTAAACCTACTGGAGGGGCGTAGGCATTTATAACATTGATAATCTTAGTATCATGATAATCTTTAAAACTATAATTTATCTCCATCTATTAATATTTATAACATTATCCTTTTTTTTATAATCACACCTTTCTTTCTAATTGACTTTACCGAATACCAAAGTTTAAAACCTAAACTATCAATCTCTTGGCTTCTCCCCAACCCATTTAGTTTCTTGAACACATAAAATATTTATCTTTCTATGAACCATAATATCTATTAATTCCAATTTTGTAGAGTCTATATTTCAAGATCAAACCTAATTAGTTTCTGGACTAACTTCGCATCCGTCCATAATGTGGGAACCCTTGCTTATTTAATCGCATCCAGACGATCGGCGCTCTAACACTTTTTTCAGCGTATTCAAACCATACGGTCTCGCTGGGGGGCCTAGCTTAACACAATGATTTAAAGGATTCATGTCATGATTATTTCGATAAGTTTTATGCTGGTTGTCGACTACCTAACGCAACCCTCCACTTAAACATATTTTACAAAACAGAAAAAAAAAATAAACTCATGGATTTATAGAGTTTTCAACCAAACAATTTAAAGTAATCTAGATACACTGCATTCCTTTTGCAGTGTATTCCTTTTTCAAGTAACCAAATAACCCCTAATAATGAATGCTTTAAAATAAGCAAGAAATGTAAATCTCAATTTGTTTTGTCAAATCTAGAGGTGTGCATAATTTATCATGAAGAATATTGATGCTTGTGTTGGTTGCTTTTTTTTCAAGAGGTTGCCCATCTATATAAGCATATATTAATTGTGTTCTTTGTATATTTTCAAAATTTATTTATTATCTCATCTTATGGGAATTAGTTATAACATATTTATTAATATCCATTAGGAAGGATAGTATTTTACCTTATTGCATCACTGGGTAGTCATCTGCTTGACTTGCGTGAGATATTCAAAGAAATTTGACTGTTAATTTTGTTAATTGTGGATTTATTATTAGTAATAAGATAATGATGCATTAATTCCTAAAAAATTTACTTGTGTTTTTAGGAAATTAATTGTTAGAAAGGTGGGACCATATAAAATCATTGAACATATTAGGACAAATGCAGATAATTTTCAAATTCCAAAAAAGTTTTTGTATTAATAGTCTTTTTAATATATCTAATTTGATTATATTTCATGAAACTATTGCTAATGCCTTGTATTCTTATCTCTTACTATCTCTTTCTTGCAAATTCACATCCAAAATTTTACAAGATATTTGTTATCCATCTTATACCAGAGGCAATATTAAATGATGAGATTATGTCCACTATCGATAGTGGATATCATATTATCTTTTGCATTAGCATGAAATACACTCATATTTTCTTGGTAAAGTTCAACTAAAAGGATTGTCGGAGTAAATATGAAATCACTAATTATGATAAGGTTCTAATCCCATGCTATTTGTAAGTTCGCAAGATTGTTGGACTTGGATGAACTCACTAATTGTGCTTAGATTGTGTGCTTGGTGGCTAATTGTGTAGATTATGTGTGATTTGCACTCTATGCTACTTAATTTAAGGATTATTTAGGAGATTTATGATTTTAATTATGGGTATTGGGCCATGCAAAACTATATTGATTGATAATACCTCGAACTTTGTGTCAATTGAATGTGAATTATTTGAGTGTGGTGCATTTATTGATTGCTAACTCCTAAGGGAGGTCATCTTCTTGTATCGACATGAGGCTTAAATGTCTTATTTGGTATTATTTCTTTATTTTTCTTTCTGTCTACATATTTTATGACTAGTTTATGAAGTGTTTAATGTTCGTCAATTCTATTTCAATTTGAATTTTTAAATTGTGGTGTGATTTTCCTATCGACGAGTGGGTTTCATTTGTTATTAGTTGTATGCATAATTTCTATTTATGTCATTTTTAAATCATCATTTGTTAAATTTTACATGTGTTCTATTTTTGATCAAAAGGGTTAATTTCTTTATTTAAGGGTTTGTAGATTGCAAATAGCCATTATGGGCATGGAGTCTTGTGGACCTCATTATAAACTTGTATTAGAATATGTTCTGCATTATGGATTGCCTGTATATGCTTGCATGTGCGTAGAGTTCTTTTGACATTCTTGTTTTTTATTGTTCATGTAGGTTCCATGGCTTCTCCTTATTGTTGGCTTTTTTTTTATTATAAATATGAATTTGAGGTGTGTATAAAGCTCAATTAATTTAATTGTGTATAAAATTCTAATTACTAGCCTTAATTTCTTCTACTTTTAAGAGTGAATGCCTTGTACAAGCATAATTTTTTATTTTATAAACTTTTTGTGAATATTTTTTCTTTTATAGTTTTCTTATTCTAAATTTTGTTAGGAGGATTTATATACATACTACACAATTCTTATATATTTATATATCTAATATCTAAATTTTAATATTTACATTAACAATAATATAATCTTTAATATTACATCAAAAATACCGCTATCATTAAGTACTCCTTCATATAAGAAAGTGCTATATATATATATAACTTTAGGTGTTCTATGTATAAATGTATAAAAATAGTGCGACATGTATGTAAATCTTTCATCTTGTTATTGTTTTGCTAATATGATTGATTTTAATTCAATTCACTATAATATGGTTTCAACTAATGTTTGAATTTCACATAATTTTTTTTTTTGGAAGATCATCTTATGCTAAGGTGGATGAGTGGCTTTACCCTTAGAGATAGAATGCAAAATGAGTATGTTCGGGAAAAAGTTGGAGTAGCTCGGTGGTAGATAAGATTAGGGAGAGTCGTAGATGGTTTGGCCACATAAAGCGTCGGTAGGTCCAGATGACCGATTAGGAGAGTAGATGCATAGATGCATTAGATTTGCCTTATGTTAAGAAAGGTAGAGGGTAGACTAAAATGACTTGGTTAAGATGTATAAAAAAATGATCTTAGTATCTTGAATTAAATGAGAATTTAGCATGTAGGACCTTGATACGAATGATTCATTAGCCACCTAGTGGGGTTAAGGCTTGTTGTTGTTGTTGTTGTTGTATCTTATTTTCATTTAAAATAATTTTTTTTATATTTCTAGTTTTAGAAAGTAGTGAATATTTGTTAAAAATATTTAAAAAAAATGTTATCACCTTTGGATTATATGTATTTTGCCATTTGGAAGTTGTTTTACATCAACACCACATCTCATCATCAGAGACGTTTTGATGTCTTATTAACATCAATTGGTCTATCACTTACCTCATCTCCATGCTTGCCATTTGGAAGAATGATTATTCATCCATAATCTCTCGCTATAAGCATAGTTATATATTTGTCATTTTAATTGATTTTTTTAATTTATGGACTCCTGAAATTTTTTTTTAAAAGTTAATTAATAGTTTTTTTTTTGTCAAGAGTAGTTTGTGTGGTGATTTATAATATAGTTTGTTTAGCTAATCATTCTTATATGCTGACTTGTTATGTGAAATGAGGCTTAATTTTCTCTAAGTATATTAAGAAATTATAAACATTTTCTCCCTAGAAGATAAAAAATGGAATTTAGGAATTTTTGTGAATCCCACTCGTCTTAGTAGAGAATATTATGAGCCCACAGATTGAAAATTTCTACTGTTGAATTGATCTTATCTTAGCTTGTCGATGATTGCAATCCGTATGCTCTCTGTTTATTTGCTCCACTTGAGCATTTTTCTTAGAAGAGGTCTTATGAAAATCTATAAATATGTTCTCTTTATATACATAGATTAAATCTTGGTTCGATGAGGTCTTATGTGAGCCATACTCTTTGCTTATATTTTTTTTCTTTTCGACATGATGAATTCTCCTTTATTTGATAGAATAGCAAGGATGGGTTTCTTTTTTATTTTTATTTTTTATTTAAATTATATATATATATATATATATTGATGCTGTGTTGGTTACTTTTCTTTCAAGAGATTGCTCATCTATATAAGCATATATTAATTATGTTGTTTGTATATTTTCAAAATTTATTTATTATCTCATCTTATGGGAATTAATTATAATATCTTTATTAATATCCATTAGGAAGGATAGTATTTTATCTTATTGCATGACTGGGTAGTCATCTGCTTGACTTGCATGAAGATATTCAAAGAAATTTGACTGTTAATTTTGTTAATTATGGATTTATTATTATTCATGAAGGTATATAGAATTTGAATTAGGTGATAAGATAATGATATATTTAAATCCTAAAAAATTTACTTGTAGTGCTTTTAGGAAATTAATTGCTAAAAAGATGGGACCATATAAAATCATTGAACATATTAGGACAAATGCAGATAGTATTGAAATTCCAAGAAGTTTTTGTATTAATATAGTCTTTTAATATATGTAATATGATCATATTTCATGAAACTATTACTAATGCTTTGTATTCCTATCTCTTTCTTGCAAATTCACATCCAAAATTTTGTTAGATATTTGCTATCCATCTTATACCAGAGGCAACATTAAATGATGAGATTATGCCCACTATCGATAGTGGATATCATATTATCTTTTGCATTAGCATGAAATACACTCATATTTTCTTGGTAAAGTTCAATTAAAAGGATTGTCGGAGTAAATATGAAATTACTAATTGTGATAAGGTTCTAATCCCATGCGATTTGTAAGTTCGCAAGATTGTTGGGCTTGGATGAACTCACTAATTGTGCTTAGGTTGTGTGCTTGGTGGCTAATTGTGTAGATTATGTGTGATTTGCGCTCTATGCTACTCAATTTAAGGATTATTTAGGAGATTTATGATTTTAATTATGGGTATTGAGCCATACAAAATTATATTGATTGATAATACCTAAACTCTAAACCCTAAAACCTCGAACTTTGTGTCAATTGAATGTGAATTATTTGAGTGTGGTGCATTTATTGATTGCAAACTCCTAAGGGAGGTCATCTTCTTGTATCGACATGAGGCTTAAATGTCTTATTTGGTATTATTTCTTTATTTTTCTTTTTGTCTACATATTTTATGACTAGTTTATGAAGTGTTTAATGTTCGTCAATTCAATTTCAATTTGAATTTTTAAATTGTGGTGTGATTTTCCTATCGACGAGTGGGTTTCATTTGTTATTAGTTGTATGCATAATTTCTATTTATGTCATTTTTAAATCATCATTTGTTAAATTTTATATGTGTTCTATTTTTGATCAAAAGGGTTAATTTCTTTATTTAAGGGTTTGTAGATTGCAAATAGCCATTATGGGCATGGAGTCTTGTGGACCTCATTATAAACTTGTATTAGAATATGTTCTGCATTATGCATTGCCTGTATATGCTTGCATGTGCATGGAGTTCTTTTGACATTTTTGTTTTTTATTGTTCATGTAGGTTCCATGGCTTCTCCTTATTGTTTTTATTGGCTTTTTTTTTATTATTAATATGAATTAGAGGTGTGTATAAAGCTCAATTAATTTAATTATCTAATTGCTAGCCTTAATTTCTTCTACTTTTAAGAGTCAATGCCTTGTACAAGCATGCATTTTTTTTTATTTTATAAACTTTTGGTGAATTTTTTCTTCTATGGCTTTCTTATTCTAAATTTTGTGAGGATTTATATATATATATCACACAATTTTTATGTATTTACATATCTAATATCTAAATTTTAATATTTATATTAACAATAATATAATCTTTAATCAGACTCCACTTAGTAGGATAAAGGTTTGTTATTATTCTTGTTGTTGTTGTAATAATATAATCTTTAATATTACATAAAAAAATACTGCTATCATTAAGTACCCCATTATATAAAAAAGTAATATATATATATATATATATATATATATATATATATATATATATATATATATATGTATAAAAATTGTGCAATGTGTATGTAAATCTTTCATCTTGTTATTATTTTGCGAATATGATTGATTTTAATTCAATTCTCTATTATATTTTTCAACTAATGTTTGAATTTCACATCATTTTATTTTTATTTTTATTTTTTATTTTTTTGGGTTCTAAATTTTTTTTGGAAGATCATCTTATATTGGCTTTTTTTTGTTATAAATATGAATTAGAGGTGTGTATAAAGCTCAATTAATTTAATTATCTAATTGCTAGCCTTAATTTCTTCTACTTTTAAGAGTCAATGCCTTGTACAAGCATGCATTTTTTTTTTATAAACTTTTGGTGAATTTTTTCTTTTATGGCTTTCTTATTCTAAATTTTGTGAGGATTTATATATATATATCACACAATTTTTATGTATTTACATATCTAATATCTAAATTTTAATATTTATATTAACAATAATATAATCTTTAATCAGACTCTACTTAGTGGGATAAAGATTTGTTATTGTTCTTGTTGTTGTTGTAATAATATAATTTTTAATATTACATAAAAAAATACTGCTATCATTAAGTACCCCAACAACAACAACAACAACAAGCCTTAATCCCACTAGGTGGCTATTTAATGAATCTCGTCCATTTGTTATTATGTGTCAAATTCTCATCTAATTCAAGTATACTAAGATCATTTTTTATAAAAATTGTGCAATGTGTATGTAAATCTTTCATCTTGTTATTATTTTACGAATATGATTGATTTTAATTCAATTTGCTACTATATGGTTCAACTAATGTTTGAATTTCACATCATTTTATTTTATTTATTTTTTTTTTTTTTGGGTTCTAAATTTTTTTTGGAAGATTATCTTATTTTCATTTAAAATAAATTTTTTTTATGTTTATAGTTTTAGAAAGTAGTGAATATTTGTTAAAATATATAAAAAAAAATGTTGTCACCTTTGGATTATATGTATTTTGCCATTTGGAAGATGTTTTGCATAAACACCATATCTCATCATCAGAGACCTCATCTCTATGCTTGCCATTTGGAAGAATGATTATTCATCCATAATTTCTCATTATAAACATACTTATATATTTATCATTTTTATTAATTTTTCTGATTTCTGGACTCCTGAATTTTTTTTAAAAAAAGTTAAGTAATAGTTTTTTTTTTTTTTTTCTCTCAAGAGTAGTTTGTGTGGTGATTTATAATATAGTCTGTTTAGCTCATCATTCTTCTATGATGACTTGTTATGTGGAATGAGGCTTAATTTTCTCTAAGTATATTAAGAAATTATACCAACAAAACATTTTCTCTGTCAAATATAAAAAATGGAATTTAGGAATTTCTGTGAATCCCACTCTTCTTCGTCGAGAATATTATGAGCACACAGATTGAAAACTTTTACTGTTGAATTGATCTTATCTTAGCTTTTCGATTGTAATTCGTATGCTCTTTGTTTATTCGCTCCATTTGAGTATTTTTCTTAGAAGTGATTTTGTGAAAATCTATAAATATCTTCTCTTTATATACATGAGATTAAGGGTATGTTTGGAGGCAGTTGTAGTTTTTTGAAAAGTTGGTTGTAAAGTTATTGTGGAGAAAACAGCTTTTTGAAAAAGTTATTGTGTGTATTATAAAAATTTTTCTTTTTAAAAAATTTAAAAAATAGTTTTCTAACAGTTGTCACATTTTAACAGTTCTAGTTGTCAAATCAATTTTTTTATCACAAATTTTTTTTGAAAAGTAGTTAAAAAATTGATAGCCAAACGAAACTGTTTTGCTTTCTGAAAAAGACAAGCAATCAAAAAGATGAATTCTCCTTGATTTGATAGAATAGCAAGGATGGGCTTCTTTTTTTATTTTAATATATATATATATATATATATATATATATATATATATATATATATATATATATATATATATATATATATATATATATATATATATATGGATAATCAATTAAAATTTATACTATAATGTAAATTTAATGATTTGAAGCTCTATTTTAATTAAATTCAATTAGGATATTTTGATATAATTTTTTTCCTTTATATCAAAGAATAATGGAGGTTGGGACATTAAAAATCATTAAAAAAAAAATTTTTTTGTTAAGCCACATTCATAGAAATAGTTTCTCAGCTTTCACTATTTTCAATTAAGTAATTGTAATTGGCCCTACAAATGGAATAAGATAAGTACATATTATTAAATATATCTATCATCTTATCTTCAGAAGTTTTGTTTGAATTATTATTAATAAACCTATCATCTTTATCTTCATTAGTAGTTATGTTTGATTATAAAATTCCTTTGAGATCAAATAAGACTACTTGTTAGCATTTATTTATCCATGCATTGAATAAGGTTGGACTTGAGGATTATAATGTTATTATTAAATGTTATCTTGAAAGCATAAATTTAAACATTTTAACATCATTTCTTGAACTATTTATTAGCTATAGCTCATTGTTGCAAGATCAAGAGTAGGTTATTCTTGTACAAAATTTCGTAGGAACGAGATCGAGTTTCGAGTTGATTTTGAGCGAGCTAGACTTCAATCAGGGTTTAAAATTTGACAGTTTCGTTTGACTTAAAATTTATTTAAGGTTAAATCGAGGATTGGTTCGAGCAATGTTGATTTGAAGAGTAGGGTATTCTTGTACGACATTTTGAGGGGGCAATTGTAGGAACAAGATTGAGTTTCGAGTTGATTTTGAGCGAGTCAGACTTCAATTATATTCGAAATTTGTGAGTTTCGTTTGACTTAAAATTTATTTAAGGTTAAATTGAGGATTGATTTGAGCAATGTTGATTTGAAGAGTAGGGTATTCTTGTACAACATTTTGAGGGGGCAATTGTAGGAACAAGATCGAGTTTCGAGTTGATTTTGAGCGAGCTACACTTCAATCAGGGTTTAAAATTTGTGAGTTTCGTTTGACTTAAAATTTATTTAAGGTTAAATCGAGGATTGGTTCGAGCAATGTTGATTTGAAGAGTAGGGTATTCTTGTACAACATTTTGAGGGGGCAATTGTAGGAACAAGATTGAGTTTCGAGTTGATTTTGAGCGAGTTGGACTTCAATCGTATTTGAGATTTGTGAGTTTCTTTTGACATAAAATTTATTTAAAGTTAAATTGAGGATTGATTCGAGCAATGTTGATTTGAAGTGAATCGGTTATACAATCATGAAAATCAATTCAAGTTGACTCGAAATTATTAATGCATACTTTTAATGATATTTATTTTGACTTGAAATTGAATTTGATTCAACTTGTAATAACAAAAAAAATAAACAATATACAAAAAAATTAAAAGTTAAATCTTGATCTAAATTCAAATGTATCTAAATTAAGAATTCAAGTCGAGTTGAAAATTTTATAATAATATTTAAGAGATTGAATGATATTTGAATTTTGGTGCTTATAATTACTCAATTTTATTATCAATGATTATAATTAAAAGAATTAATGCAAATTATCCAATGAAGTGTTTGAGAATTTTGACCAAATAATCTAAATGTCATCACAAAACTTATAAATATACCTAAATCCTTTCATGAAAGTGACGTAAAATAGGGCAACTTATAAATTTGAAGAATTATAGAGCTTTTTTAGATTAAATGTTCTAGTATGCAATAAAGATAAATATTTAGTTCTTAAATAAGGCCAAAAAATATCTCTATGGTTGATTTTTAATTAAGTAAAATTTGAAATATATTTGAATTTAAACTAATATCACTAAACTAAATAAACTTTAAATGGCCTCATAAAAATAATTAAATAATTTTTTAAAGGTATAAATTGAAATCTATGATTTTAAGTAAGCTAACATCAAGTTTTTTTTTTTTCTGAAAGTTTATATTAATATTTAAAAATAGTGTTAATTAATTAATTTAATAAATTCAAGAATTGCTCTTTCAAACATTTGACTCTTCTCTTAATCTTTCCTCAGTAGACATTTAATTTGGCATTTTTCTTGTTTTATTATTAGACTTGATTTTTGTTTTAATCTCCCCAATAAAATTAAAAATGAAATTAGTAAATTAATAAAAAAATCTTAAAATATTATGAATATTTTGTAAGCTAGTTCTCTTCTTGCAGTGCCCTTTAAATAGTCTGCGATAAGGAAGTTATATTTTTCAATCTGACGTGATTAAAGGTATATTTAGGGTAGCTTTCTGGGTGCTTTGTTTTTCAGAAAGTAGCTACAGCTATAGTTGGCTACTAGTTTTTGACTATTTTTTAGTAAATTTTGTGATAAAAATTTATTTTAGAGAACGAGTTAGAATATTGTGGCTGTTAGAAAGCTGTTGTTTGAATTTTTTTAAAAAAATATTTCTAACACTCACAATAGTTTTTTAAAAGTTATTTTCTCAACAGCAGCTTTACAACTGATTTTACAAAAAATTAAAGTTATCCCAAACAGACCCTAAGTACAATAACATCTAAAAGTTATGATTTGATTTTTTTTAAATAAATTTTTTTTACAATAATTATCGTAACTTCTTAAATAATAGATCTCCTACAACAGCTCCTTCACTAATTTTTTAAATAATTATAGCTATTGTAAATAGACATAAAATTTCATAAAACAATTACGACTAATTATATAGATTTAATAGAAAACATCAAATATATTTGAATTTTTTTAAAAAAAATTTGGCATGTCCTTAGCTGCCAAATGTCTTGCTAATAATTATTTTGGAAAAATTAGGTTAAAAAATATTTAGTTGTGTGCTTACATTTTTCAAATGCTGCCATGTGTCACTTTATTAATGAGGAGAAAATGAGAGAGAGACATTTTCTTCAATCTCGAAGAGAAGATTAAGCTAAGATAAAATCTGATAGAGACAAAAAATATATATTTATTTAAACATATATATATATATATATATATATATATATATATATATATATATATATATATATATATATATATATATATATATATATATATATATATGTTTTGTTCTGTTGATATATAGAAATATAATGCATTAAAGTTTAATTAATAACAAAGTTTTCTAAGTGTGCCAATTAAAATTAATTATTTATATGAGTACCCATTAGCCATAACAAATAATATTTAATTAAGATTTTTTTTTTATGAACATGATGCTGAAAGAGAGATTAATATATGCAATTTTATGTTTTGCATTGTAAAAATAACAATTTCATGATTAAGATTCATAAGACTTTATACTTTGCAGAAAAAATCTATTCAAGATGAAATCTAATTATTGAAGTGTTATAAAATTAAATTTAGAATCATTTAATTTTTTATTTTTTATTCAAATTTTAAATTTAATAAATATATAGTTGAATTATTATTATTATTAGAGATGTAATATATATTAAGACTATTTTAATATTATTTAGATGATGTAATAATGATATTTTTTTAATTTAATATGAAATAGTCTAATTCAAGATACTTTGCTAATGAATATTTTAAATATTCTTCTAAATTAAAATTTTGAGACATAATACTAAAATCATTTTACCTATTTTAATTAAATGATTTTCTTTCTAGTAATCTATGATTAATTTTAAAATCAATTGGTTCGTCAAAAATCGATATGATTTATCACTTCAATAATTTGTTTTAGTTAGTTCCATGCATAATTGATTTTAATCCTTAATTGAATTAATCAGAGGAATGATTTATGGTTGAACTAATTGGATTGGCCAATCTAATCTAGTTTTAAAATAATTTGACAAAATTGAACCTCTTGATAAGACGAACTTAATTGTGCTAAACCTAATCTAATTGAAGCCGGAATTAAATATTCATAAAGTGGTTACATTTTTTTTGTGAAATTAATTAAAGGTCAAGCAATCTTTGATGTTAAAAACTTACACTTGAATAGAGCATCTTAATGAGCAAAGTACAACAAATCGTAGATCATTCAATTCTAAGATTATTAAGTCACTTAAATATCAAATGAAAACTATAAGTTTAAATGAATCAACATGAGCTGTTGATAGAGTCTTTTTGGCCAAAATAATCAAAATATTATTCTCAAAAACTAATCTAAGTGCCCAAGAAGGATCATCAAGTAAACTCATATTATTGATAAGAAACAACCACAAAGATGCCTTCTTCAACTAAGAGATGAACTAAGGAGTGGTGGCAACCCCCAATGCCATCTCTTAACAACCAAAGAAGGAAATTCTAGCTCTTAGCTCCATTGTAGGAGAAAAGACTTGACAAAGAAGCCAACAATGTGACTGTGGTTGTGGGCAGGAAGGTGTTACATATGTGATTGTTCGCTTGATCTAGCATGATGAGTGCTTGGAGATGTGAAGAATTCTAGAGCTTTTTTGAACAATCTACATAAATGACTATTGTCATTATAAAATAGTCATCGCCATATCACGATATTTCAACTATTGTTTTTGATATTTGTCATTTGACTAACTTCTCTCAATCACTATCTTTGACCATCTCTGCCTGAACACTATCGTCTGATTGTCGTTGCCCAACCTTCGTCTCCTATCACTAGACTGCTACTGTGAGACTATTATCTCCCAACCAGCATTACCCGATAGTCCACTATATCTCCAATGTCATCACTCGACTGTCATCACCTAACCATAAGCTTCCAAAAGAAACTAGGTAAGTGCTCCCAACTTTATAATTTAGTCTTCTCTAAATATAGAGAGGAGTGACTTTTGTAACCATGCATGCAAAGTGAAATATTTAAATATAGATCATATGATTTTTTTTTCTAGGCTTTCAAGTAAAAACTCTATTATATCATATGAAATGCTTTTTTTTATGTGTGTGTGCTAAATATTCATATAAAATTAAGTTGTTAATCTATCACATTTTTATTGTGAATATTTTAGCATGCAATAATATTAAACTAATAATTTTATTATTCATTACACATGTTATTATTTAGGATAATCAGATAACCTAATAAGGATCATGACTTAGTGATTATGGCCAAAGGTCGTCGGTGTAAAAAAAAAATCAAATGAGCACAAAAAATTTTCTTGCAAATTTTATCATTTTCATATGAGTATGCAAAACATCATCTCAAAATCATATGCATAGTTGAATCTTGATTGAGGAACAATTAATGTATTTATATATAAAACTAAGAATATCCAATTGCATTTTTATGAATAATTTTCTTTGTAATGTTTAAATTATTTTGGGGCATTTACATACATAGCACAATTCTTATATATTTACATATCTAACATTCAAACATAAATATTTACATATATAGCACCTATTTTTTATTTTTATAATAAATATAGTACTTTTCTTAATTTTTTGAAGTAAATTTTATCTTTTGAAGCATAGGAAATGTGCTATATTTGTAAATATCAAATTTTAGGTGTTAGATATCTAAATGTATAAGAATTGTGTGCTATGTATGTAAATTTCTCAATTATTTTTAGACCTTAAGTATTTCTAATACCCTTCCAAGTGAAGGCATGGATATCAAGATAAATGATAGATCAATTGATATAAAACATTTTAAAGTCTATGGTGAGATGTGTTGTGGAATCAATCACTCTTAGGCTTTATTTTGATGGTGTTCTCACTATGGTGCAGCCTAAATTGCACTCTCAATGTCATTTGAAAATTGCATTCTAGTTGGGTTTTGAAGTATATGCTGTGAGAAAATTGTGTTTTCTAACATTACTTGATAAAGTGTGATAACTGCCAAAAAATTTGTGATTTGATATTTTTAAATAAAAAATTATAATGCTCATCACAATTTTTTAAACAACAGTTTCTTCTGTAGCAACTTCATCATTATGCTTTCATAACTGCAATTATCTCAAACATACCCTTAGTATAAAACATCATAAGGTCACTAGCGAAGTCTCTCCTTACATCTTGTACAAACAAGATTTATCAATTAAAATTTTAATAATTGAATTGTCTAGAAAAAGTTTGATCAACCTTAATATTCAAATTGAGGATGATGAATAATGATAATGATTGATCTTAATGACAATGATAGGTCGTAATCATAATATTAAAATATTCAGACCATGGAAAATAATATATATTATCAATGATTTCTTAATTAGAGTTATGTAAAAGCTACATTTATTCTTGAAAGATTTAATATTTAATTTTGTGCTATAAGAACTATAGACTATAAGCAATCCAATTTTATGAAAATATTCATCTCCCTAGGAGTTCTAAATATGTGTTTATAGTCTATGAATCAAAGTTTCATGGAGATTGTATGACCTCTAAGAAATTTTGATCAAAGAGAGCAAAGTGTGTATAATTAAATAAATTTTGACAGTATAACACTCTGTTGACACATAGTGACAACAAACTGTCATTAGCTCATAATATGCAACCCACATGACATTAAGACATACTTTAATTCAATTCACAATTTCTCTTATCTAATTTTACTAATCCATGGCCTAAATTTCATCATAATCAAAAGTTTTTAAAATCATTTGAATCCATATGACAAGATTATTATTTTAATTACATATTTATAACAGTCAATTATCACCAAATCTCATAATTAATTCTTAAAATGTTCAACACACCCCTAATTTTTATTTTATTTGCTCACTTTGCATTCATGAGGAAAATAAACTTTTAAGTTTCTTAAACATGGTGAGTTAATGGGGTTGACCCCTAAATTATGAAGTATTAAAAAACAAAGAGCTAAGGAGACAATTTAAGTTGAAGATTAAAGAATTAGTTATTTTTTATGGTGGAAAATAAAGAAAATTTAAAATATCTTTTGTGGAAAAAGAATTTTTTTTAAACATTTTTTGAAGCACATAAACCCTTTAAATTAAATAATCTATTTCTATATAATAACATAATAAGTTTTATAAATTAATCACCACATTAAATCATAGAGAATTAAACATGCAAAATAAATATTTCAAAATATGCTCTTACATAAATTAAAAAATAAAGCACAAAAATATTCCAATGTTTAAAAAATAATTTTGAAAAATCAAGAGATAGACCACCGCTAATACTTCAATAATGAAATATCTCAAATTGTTTTAAATTAATCCATGCTTTGCTCTCTCCAACAATTAATTAAGCACCGATCATAAATCAACCCAAAAAAAAAAGAAAATAAAAACCCGCCATTAATGACCAAAAGCTCTTAATAAAAATGGTATAGAGGTGGGAGATCCCAATCTGGATCAACCAGGGCCGACGCCAACGAGGAGGAAGAAGACAAGTCCTGAACCGCCTCGAAGTACTCTTGAACTCCATTCATGGCATATAGCGAGGCCGATATCTGTCTCTCCACTTTCATTCTCTCAAATTCCGACACCTGCGCGGCCGCGCAGCCGTCGACGACGCCACCGACAGCGTCGGCGGCGCTCATCACCTCAAAATCGACGCTTTTGCTCAGCTCGAACCCGTCGAACATGGCCTCGAACGCCCAGGACGAAGACGGAGATGGTTCCGGCACCGATACGCCGAGGTGGAAGTCGGCGGCGAAGTATGGCCGGTAGACTTCTTGGTAGTTCTCGCTGGTTGCAGTTGAACCATGTTTTCTGCCGCCGCTGTCAGTAGTGTTGGAAGCGGAACTGGTCGGGCTGCTGCCCCCGCCGCCACCGCCTGAGGCAGCGGCGCCAGCGAGTTTCTTGTGGTGGAGGAGTTTACGGATGCGGTTGGCGAGGGGGGAGTCGGCGGCGCAGGCGGCGGGGCGGCGGGTGGAGAAGTTGGTGCGGGTGTTGGTGCCGCGGAGGAGGCAGGCGGCCTCGTCGTAGGCGCGGGCGGCTTCCTCGGCAGTCTCGAAGGTGCCAAGCCACATGCGAATCTTCTGAGTAGTGTCTTTGATCTCGGAAACCCACCGCCCCGACGGCCGTTGCCGGACTCCGACGAACTTATTGCCGCCGGCAGCGGCGGCGGCAGTTTTAGATTTGGATTTGAATTTGGTGGATTGGATGGGAGATAAAAGCGATTCTTGTTTTTGGAGTTGGAGTTCCATTGGTGGGGGTTTTGGTGGAGAAGAAAAGATTTGAGTTTGGCGTTTGAGGATGGAAGGAAGGAGGGGCAGAGTAGGAAGCATATAAAGGGGAGGAAGAAGAAGAGGGAGGGAGTTTGGATTTTTGTTTTTGTTTTTATTTGTTTGGATTTTGTGGGGACCAAAATTAAGAATGGGCGGAAGGAGTTGACTTAGGTAAGGACTAAGTTAGAAGGATGTGAATTAGATGAATTTGTGTGACTATTTGGTAAGCATATATGTGTGTTATATAATATATTTGTATATTGTTTGAGTTAGCTAAGCAAAAGAGCTAAATTCTTTGTTCGTGTAACTTAGGGTTGCAAATGAACTGAGCTGAATCGAGCATGTATATGTTCGAGCTTGAGCTTGTCTAATATTATCTAGTTTGAGCTCGATTCGAGCTTTTAATAATATTATTCAAGCTTGAGCTTGTTTATCATTATCGAGCTCGAACTCGATTCGAGTTTGTTCAAGAGCTCGGTTCAAATTAAATTATCGAGCATGTTAACAGGCAGCTTGTTTGATAAAATAAACGAGCTTTAATCAAACCTTAATCGAGCTTGTTCACAACTAGCTTATTGAGAAATATACGTGAGCTGTATCAATGAAAGCTTATTAAGCTTAAAAAAATAATAATTTGAACAATAATGTTCAAACAAGCCGATCGGAAATGTGTAATTGAGCTCTTAGTGAGATTCAGTTTTAAATGATAATATCCATGACATAAATAAACCGACGACAGTTGTTGAGCATTCGTTATTTGTCAGTATTTAAAAAAATGTTCAAGCTCGTTTGATTAGTTAATCAAACAACATGAATGAGCTCTAATCGAGCCGAGCCAAGAGTAGCTTGTCAAACGCTCAGTTCATTTGCAGCCTTATTCGTGTTAGGATTTTGAACTCACAGAGTTTATATACAAAATCTTAAAAATTAGTTGAACTCGCATAAATTATCGAGCCATATATGATAGAACATGAAGAAAAATTGAATTTTTAATGGCCTCACTAAAGTATGAGCTAATCAAGTCTATGTTCAAATTGAGAAAAATCATATAGTTTAATTTTAATATATAAAAATTAGGAGAAAATTGAAATTTTTTATTGTATATTAGATTAAAATATAAATCCATTTCAATGAATAGAATAAGATTAATCCTTCAATGGAACATTTATTTAAACTTAGAAATACAATTAAAATATTAAAACTAATTTTAAATTTAATGATCTATCATAAATAAAATTTAAACCACCATAAAATTTAAGTATGCGCCAAAAAATATTAATCAATTTATTTTAAAAAAATTACAAGAATCTACAAATCTTGACTTCGTTGTTTTCTTTTATATTATAAATTAAAAGGATCTATTAAGACATTAACATTGCCAAATAAAGGATCAACGGTCAAAGCTTGCCCTATTAAAGTAACAATTAAAAATAATTTTTTTACCTTAAAAAAATAGTAAAATAAAATATCTTTCTTTATTTAATTACATTAAAATCCTTATAACTCCATTTGTTAAGCAGAGTCTTCATCACATAACAAGTAAATAATAATAATAATTATTATTATTATTATTATTATTATTATTATTATATAGTTTATTATTTATTTATTTAAATAAATAATAAAAATGATCTAATATAGTCCAAAAAAACAAGGAGCTTTCAGGTGGCATAGGGCTGTTCTCATCTTTATTTGACCATGATAAGGAATCAAGGGGAGAAACTCCACCTATTGCCACTTTAATATTGTTAATTATTAATGGAAAATGATTTTTTTTAAATAAAATATATGTTTTGTTCTTACTAGGAAACTTCCAATATATCAAAATAAATAGAATAATAATAATAATAGCACTACATTATATTGTGACAGTACCTAATGAGAGTGTGACATAATAAAATTATTTTTATTTGTTATATTTAAGTCTAAAAATTATTATGATTGTGTTCAATAATACTCTCTCTCTCTCTGTCTCTCTCTCTATATATATATATATATATATAACTTTTATATTAAAATAAAAAAATTAATTAATAACAAAAGAATATGATTTTAATCATTTAAATAAAATAAATGTTATTAAATTTACAAGGATTAATCACAAAAAATTACAAAAAAAAAAAAAAATTGAAGAGCTAAGGGATCTATGTGAGATGTAGCCACCAAAGATATGAAAAGATTCTAATGTGGAAACAAGGTATCAATTTCTTCTATTAAAGACAAAAAGCATTGAAAATCAATTATTCAAAGAAGACAATCATATATTTTCAAACAATAAGTTAGTAATTAATTTCATGCTTATCACACCAATAGGACCCTTCTTTAAGAAAAAATTAATTAATTAATTATATTACAACTAGTATATAATCCATGATTGAGTTAAGTACAAAGTTGAACAATTTTTATTTTATTTAAAAAGTCAAAATAATTAATAAAAATTATTTTTTTAATTTAAAAAACATTAAAAAATACCTATAAATAATTTTTTTTTCATTTAATTTATTTTCATAAAGGCTTTGTGAGAATTTTTACAAGTGAACATTATTTAACCCACTTAGAAGTGATAAATGTTTAAATGGGTCAAATGTGGAAGAACAAGACAAAATTTATTTTATATTTATTTACTTTATTTCTACCATTCGTGGGCCTTAAACTAACCCCACTATATCAATTAATTGTATGATGACATATTTGGCTTAGTGATTTCATTGAGAAAAAAAATGAAGCCCATCCATGCTGATGGGAGAGAAGTGTACCTTCTTGGAAAGAAGGTTTTATATATATATATCATAAAAATTGAGTTGATGATATTTAACTTTATTTAATTCATGCAGTACTAAGTTTATAGATGCATGGATCAAGTAAATAAAAGCTAAAAAAAACTTTAAAATGATTATTTCGAGTGTGTTGTATTATCCTTAGGGTTGTCAAAACAGTTCGTTCACGAAGATCTCGTGTTCGGCTCGATAATAAGCTCTTATTCGATTCGTTCGTTAAATTAGTGAGACGAACGTGAATAAAAATTTTTAGCTCGAATTATAAACGAGTCGAACACGAACAGAGGTCATGTTTGCTTTTGTTTAACTCGATTAGACTCGAAACTTAAAATGTATTTAAAAATCTATAAAAAATAATTTATTTATTAGCTATGTATATATTATACATTATAGTGTATAATACACTATAATTTTATGTTCTCTATATAATGCACTATAATTTCATTATAGTATATTGTGTTATCGTGTAAGGTGTAAATCGTAAGTTACGAACGATTCTTATCCCTAAAGTCCCAATCTCTTATTCGGTTCTCTTGTTCTCCACTTCTCCTCGACTTCGAGCCGCAGACCGCAATCCCTTCCTCTTCCTTGTCGTATCTCTCTTGTTCTTGCATGGCATCTCGAGCAAGTGGAGTTGTGAAGGTGTAGCTTCTATTGGTTTTGTCTCTCTGGTTTTCACTCTTTAAGAGTCTCTATCTCTTAACTTTTTCTCTTTATTACTCAAGAATTTCACAAGCCTCTTTAGCCTTTCACCAATTTGTGATTCTTGTGATTATGTGATCGTTTTTAGAGCATAACTGCTCTAATGTATGCAAGCCTCTGTTGGAAGTGATTCTACGATTTCAATTTGGCTCTAGTGATTTTTTTTCTCAATGTGCAATCTATTCTATGTTGAAATCAGCTCTGTTGGTTTATTTAAGGTTTCACATCTCGAGCCTGATTCGAGCCGAACACGAACAAATTTGAGCTCAAATGAGCAATAACAAGTCGAACACGAACATTCTCTTCACGAGCTTAGCTCGAAAACGAGCTGAACACGAACACAAATAAATGTAAACAAGCCGAACACGAACAGAGCCTCAGCTTATTCATGTTCAGCTCGTTTACACCCCTAATTCTCCTCCACATAGACTACAAGGCAAATGGTATCGAAAGCCTTGGAAAACTTTTGGTCTCCAAATATGTTAATGTGCACTTTTGATTATACGATTTATCATAAAAGATTATGATTTCTCATATCTATCTTGATTTTGATATTCTTATTGACCTCTCTATTTTAGTTTGTTAGCTTCTAATGTATTAGGACCTAGATCACACTAGGGGACATTTACATTGTCTTGTAACCAATAGATAATCTTCAAGTAAATCTTATTAGCTTTGTAAGATAGTTAGCCTTAGTTTCCTATATTGAGCACACTATGTTCTTAGATCATCTTTTCACTTAGTGAATCTATGGAAGATGATATGAGGGGCATTGATGAGCAAATCCAAATCTAGATGACCTAGTGATCTTTATGATCTCATGCTAATTTAGACCACCCAGTATGACCCGCATTTACCCAAACCTAGTAAAACTAGGTTAACATGCCTAGATCTTAGAATCATTTGCGTAGTTGATGACCCATTTTGATCCTAATAACTCCTTAAGATTTGGATGGCCATCCAACACAGCTCAACCAAATTTGGTCAACACACTGTAATATTGACTCATGTAATGACTCAATTAGGATCACAGGAATATTAAAGATCCACAAGAGTCAATCCAAACTGAACTCGATTAAGTATAGGCCCTGAGACCTAAAATTGAAACTTAAACTCATTGTGTGACCTATTAAGCACTTAGACTTTTAGTCATCTAATTCATTCACCCTAGTTGATCTGCAATCTTTTCTTTGATCACAACCGAGTCAAATTCATGCTAAATATGCATGACCCCTAA
Source organism: Cymbidium sinense (assembly GCA_021442155.1). NCBI lineage: Eukaryota > Viridiplantae > Streptophyta > Magnoliopsida > Asparagales > Orchidaceae > Cymbidium > Cymbidium sinense. The sequence continues at coordinate 9,199,289 of CM038233.1, read as the reverse complement.
GCTTGACCCATAGTTTTCTAAACTTTAAACTGATTCAACCCATTTGAATGTAATTGAGATCAATGAGCTAAATTAACATTAACTGGTAGTCATATACAAATTTTCTCTTTGGACTCTGAAGCATTGGGCCAAACCCATTTAATTTTATGGATCCTTTTATTGTTAAGTTTGTTCGATTATTTTGGGCTGTTATTATTCAACATTTTTACAAAATGGATTTTTAGTTGGGCTGATATTATCCTGATTGCAAGGTTCACCCTTGGATATTATAGCTCTAATTATACATATTTAATAATGATAATTTTATTTTAATACATTATAATGCTCATAATACAGTGATTACCATCAATAAATATTTTTTTCAGATAGTTCTATAACATTTTTATTTTAAAGGCCGTCATAATTTTATTTAATCATCACTATTTTATTTTATTTAGTGAAAAATAGAGCTAGATCTATTATATGTGATAATTACAAAAATTATTGGGTAAAAGAAAGAAATTTCATAATATTCATAAATTTTTTTTATAATTTTATTCTTTAAATAATTTTATAATTAATTTTATACGAAATTACAATTGTCTAAATTGAGAATAACTATTATTATTATTAAATGTACAACTAAAATTCTAGCAAATTTTAAAATGCTTCTAAATAGGGCTAAAGTTTTATATATATATATATATATATATATATATATATATATATATATATATATATATATATATATATATATATATATGAAGTATACACTAAGTAGTTTGAATTGAAGAATCAAATCGAATCGATGTTATTTGATTGATTCTATTTAATTTGTAAACTTACAATCAATTTTTGATTGCACTATTTGATTTTAGATTTTCAATTTGATTAAAAAAGATTAATTAAACTGAATAAATTAAAATAGTTTTAAAATATATATAAATATCTAATTTTAGTTGCAAATGTTAAATTATTTATATAAATATATAGATTTCTATTTATTATTTAATGTATAAAATTTATTAGATTATATTTTAATTAATTAGATCATAAAAATTTGAAAAAAAATATATTTTATTAATAAAAATTGAATGAAATAAATCGAATTATAATTATTTTATATATTATTGGATGGTTAGATAATTTCAATTTACTTAATTTAACATAAAATTTGATAGAATCGATTGAACTGATCGAATGTATACAATTTAGACATAAATTTTTTTTTAAAAGTTTATTTAGAGCTCGTATTATCTGATATATTATATATAAGTAGATGTGCATATCTCATAAATTAAAAGCCCAATCACAAAATGAATGGGCTATAATTTGATAAAGATATTTAAGATAAGTTCAGCTATTAAACGTTAGGTTAGAAAATTTGCTATTCAGATAAAGATCAACTAAAGTTTTGTTTGACTAAGCTTTTTAGATTCTTAAAAAGTTGATTTAAAAGTATTTCCTGAAAAATTATTTATCTTTTTTTTTTAAAAGCAGCTTTAAGTGAGATGGTAAAACGCAGTTTAAACATTCAAACGGTATCAAAATTAAAAATTCATACTCTCAAAACTAAAATGCATTAAAAAAGTCGAGCGGAAATTCAAAAAACTTAGTCAAACTAAGCTTAAGACTCGTCCCCTTTCCAACTAGCCTTGACTTTAGGCCCAGTGGGCCCTTCTTCTCCGAGCAACTCTGGCGGCAACCCGTCTACCAGCTTCCTCACCGCCTTCCTCCACTTCTCCGGCGACAGACTCTCCAGCTTCTCCAACTCTTCCCCCACCTGATACTTCACCTTCGGCCCCCACTCCCTCATATACTCCACCCACGCTGGTACCACCACCTCATCATCCGACAAGTGCTCCGCCGCCACAACCTCAAACCTCTCCCCTGAATCCATCGTCTTCTTCCCCTTCCTCGCGTCATTCCTTATCCCTATTCCCACCTCCTCACTCCCCTGCAAAACCAATCCGGGCTTTGGATAAAAAGCGTGCCCGTTCAGCGCTGAATAAGCCACCGGCTTGCTGCCTCCCTCGCCGTCAAACTCCAGCTCCGGCGACTCCACCCATTCTCCCCTGCTGTGCTCAGAAAAGTACACCTTTCTCAGCGCGCCATCGAAGTTGCTTACTCTCACCGTCAAGTGCTCCCAGTCTCCGACATGCTCACCTATCTTCCCGAGCCCGATGGTTAAGAATCTCACCTTTAAGCTCGCCGGGCCGTTGAAGGGGTAAAAGAACCAGAACATGAGGTCCGTCGCCGTCCCGCCGAGCATTTGCTTGACGTGAACGTAGGCCTTCGCTGTTGATAGCTCCCCCTTCTTCACCCTATCCTTGTCATCGCCCGCGGGGAGGTCGAGCCAGTAAGCGCAGTCGTTGGTCCCGCCTTGTGGGAAGTTCGCGCCGCCCGAGTCGATCCGGGCCGGGTTGGTTGGGTCAGCATTAGAGTAAAGCAGAGAACCGTTATCGAAGAACCAATTCACCGAGGATGGCAGGTAGGTTTCGTTAGGGTGGAAGTAGATCACCGGCGCGTAAGCTTTGATTATGTCATTTATCTGAGAAAGGTCCGGCATGGCGGCGGCGAGGCTAAAGTTTTGGTTTTTAAGGCAGCGAACAGGGCATGGGCCGCCGCTGCCTTTGCCACGGGCCGTGCGGATGATGAAGGTGCCTGGAGGCAGCGCCGGCGCCCGCAGGCCGCGGGTAGTGGGCACCAGCTCGTGAATGCTGATGCCGCCATTTTCATCAGATGACCAGAGCTCGACTTGGTCGGTGAAGTCGTCCCTGACACAGCGGAGAGACTCAGGCGAGGGCTTTTCCAGCGAAGTGGTGACGAGATAACCGACAGGGTGGTAGCCGGAAGGGGCGACGGGGAGCCAGAAATAACAGCCGTCGCTGCTATACCATGTAAGAGTGAAGTCAGTGGGAACGGTGAGTGCGGCGGCGGCGCCATCTCCGTCAATATCTCTCGCGACAAGCACCCGACCAAAGAAGCGATTTTTATTAGGCTGTGCGTAAGCACCGAGGGCGGAGAAGCCGGCGGGAATGGAAGAAGGGAAGAAGAAGGACGCTCCCCCGCCATCGGCGGCGGACCAAATCTTAGTAAAGGTAGAGACTTGTCGCACTTCAAGACCGCCGAGATCTATGCTTCCCTTTCCGAATCCTCCGCCTGTAAGCAAATCCAATGCTGCAACTTTCAAGTTAACGATTAGGAGAGAAAAATGTGAGCTTGATTAAACCTTTAATCACCTGACGGCGAAGATGGCACAGAAGAAGACATGATGAAGGGGGTATCAACGGGGAGAGACTGGTTTGATTTTGTGGAAAGAAGATTGAAGCAAGACTGACAGCTTCCCATGAAGAGAGAAGCTTTGTGAGGCATAATGGGGATAGGGGTCTAAACGTGTCTATCTCGAGTAATTAATTAAGTTAGAGCTCGAATTTAATTAGCTCAAGAGCCAATTTCTTTAATATAAAAAATTTAAATAATTATTGCAATAAAAATAATAAGAAATTAATTTATATAAGAAATGAGATATATTTTTAATAATTTTATATTTAAACTATATTTCATATTAATATTTATTAATTGACACAATTCATGAGTTAATAAGTTGAATTAAGACTAATTTTAATTTAACTTATTAACTCATATCAGCTATTTATCGAGTTAAAATTGAGTTAAAATTGAGTTGGCTCATAAATTAGCTCGACTCATTTACCTTATTGCTTGAAGTTTGAAAATATTCTAAGAAAAAAAAATTATTAAATATTTTCTTAAAATATAGTTGAATAAAATTAAAATTAAAAGAAAATAAGTGATGCCAAGGAATGGATAGAAGAAGTATCTTGTGGCTTTAAATGGTTCCTTGTCTTTGCCTTTGAGGTTAGATAACGAAGAAGGACAAGAACACGTTTGTAGTGTGCAAGGAAGAATTAATAAAGTTATGGTAGAATAAAAGTTTGTTGTAGAATCTAGCACACATATGGATGTTTGAAAAATGAACAAGAAAACTTTAGGATTTTTATTAGAAAAATCCCTGAATAGGGGGGAAAATCACGGGGTCTAGCCCATTAAAAGTCTTTCACTATGTATCTGTTTCAGAGTACAAAGTTTTCCCGATACGAGATTACAAAATTATATATGAAAGCTAACAATAAATCTGAATCGACAACAAGTTATGATTGGCGATGTAGCTTGAGTGGCGATGATGATGAACAACGAGCAATAGATAGGAATGAAACCATGGCAGCGATAATAACCCCATGATCAATACCACGACGACGATGGTGATGGTTGATGGCGGCACGCAGAATGCGCAGGTAACGACCGGGGTGGTGACCACGACGGTGATGACGAGCGATGATCAATGGTGGTAGCCGCGGCTGGCAGACAAATCGCCGACGTGCAGCGGGTTGACGACGGCGGCCGACGGCGGTGGTATACGGCCCGGCATGCGGTGTAGACGGCCGGCTCAGAGTATTGCACGATCATGCTTGGAGAATCTTCGCCTTAGAACTCTCTCTCTTTGCTCCCCTCATAAAAGAATGAGGAGTTATTTATATATTAGAGGAGTAACGTTTATATAAATACATGCAAAATTCAAACCACCCCATCAAACGGCTCAAAATGATTCCTTCGATCATCTGATGTAGTATTTGAATGATTAAATGAAGACGAATTAGGAGATCTTAGGCTTGTTAGATCCGGCTCGTCAAGACGCTCGATTTGACTATAAACACTCAATATTTAGGAGCCGACTCATATCGCAAAATTTTTAATTATATTTTAAGCTTGATCGTTAGTCTTGACTCAAAATCGCTGACATCAAGATTCGTGCAATTAATTAATTTGATATATCGCTTTTATTTTTGGATGACATTACTTATTTCATCCAAAAAAATATTAATTTTTTTATAAAATAAAATAACTTTACTTATTGTTACGATTTGTAATTACATATATTATATGTATTAATTTATTTATTAACTAATTAATTATCAATATTTATTTATTTGATTATATATATATATATATATATATATATATATATATATATATATATATATATATATATATATATATATATATATCGATATTTAGTCTTGAAAGAGATATAATTTTTTTTAATTAAATGTCATAATGAGGAAATATTTTTTTTAAAATTAAATGTCATAATGAGAAGAGAGTTTTTTTTTTAATTTATTCTCTCTTTCCCCCTATAGTGGATCTATAAAAATCCCCCTATGATAAAGTAAGGAGACACAACTCTCATATGCTCTAGTGTTCTTTTGCGTTGTATGAGAATTTATCTAGCAGAAGTTCAAGGGCTAGAGTAATAATTTTGTTTTTTTTTGTCAGCTAAGTTCTGACATTCTTCTTAAGATAATGTCATTCACTTTGTTGATCAACCCCCGTAGCTCATACGACAAGGCTCCGATTTTTCCTCGAAATAGGCCAATCGCCATCGTACCGATCGGGTTTGCGAAAGGACGTCAGTCATACGAGCTCGGTTTTCCCTCAAAGACGCCAACCGTCTCGGACCGACCGAAGTTTGGAGGCGATCAAGGCGTGTAGTTCATACGGCGAGGCTCCGGTTTTCCTCGAAAGAGGCGTCAACTATCCTCGTCAGATCGACCGGGTTCGGAGGCGATCAAGGCCCGTAGTTCATATGGCGAGGCTCCGATTTTTCCTCGAAAGAGGTGTCAATTGTCATCGTCGGACCAACCGGGTTTGGAGGCGATCAAGGCTCATAGTTCAAACGGCAAGGCCCCGGTTGTCCTTTGAAAGAGGCATTAATTGTCCTCGTCGGACCGACCGGATTTGAAGGCGATCAGGGCCCGTAGTTCATACTATGAGGCTCCGTTTTCTCCTCGAAGAGGTGTCTTATCTCGTCGGGTTTGGAAGTTTGAAGATCAAGGCAGTAGTTCATCGTGAACTCTAATTTTCTCGAAGAGGCGTTCTGCTTATCTCGTCGGACCGGCCGGTTGAGGGCGTTCAAGGCGTGGTTCATCTTGTGAGGTTCTGTTTTCTCTTGAAGTCGACTATCTCGTCGGACCGACTGGTTGAAGGAATTCAAAACAGTTCATCTGGCTGAGCTCGGTTTTCCCTCGAAAGAGGTGTCAACTGTCCTCATCGGACCGACCGGGTTTGGAGGTGATCAAGGCCCGTAGTTCATATGGCGAGGCTCCGGGTTTCCCTTAACAGAGGCGTCAATTGTCCTCGTCGGACCGACCGGGTTTGGAGGCAATCAAGGCTCGTAGTTCATATGGAGAGGCTCCGATTTTTCCTCAAAAGAGGCGTCAACTGTCCTCGTCGGACCGACCGAGTTTGAAGGCGATGAAAGCCCATAGTTTCTACTTCTTATAAAAAATTGAATTTCTTGAAACTCCAATGGATGGTTTAACAGTTAACAACTGCCAAGATGGCGGAGAACCGTCAATTAGGAACCATCCTTGACAACTTCGAGAAAGTCACGGCGGACAATCTCGAGTATCATTCTCCATGATGTTACTTGATCGATAACTTGTATGGAAGGGCATCATCGAATCCGCGAGGATTTTTGATCCAGGTTGTTTGTCAAAGTGTTACTTGATAGCGTTAACTGTATGGAAGAGTCGAATTAGAATGGTGAGGATTTTTTGACCCATCGGAGGTTATTTGTCAAAGTGTTACTTGATGACGTTAACATGTATGGAAGAGGTCGAATTGAATCCGTTGAGGATTTTTGACTCATCCAAGGTTGTTTGTCAGAGTGTTACTCAACGACGTTAATCTGTATGGAAGAGGTCGAATTGAATCCGCTGAGGATTTTTGACCCATCTGAGGTTATTTGTCAGAGTGTTACTCAATGATGTTAACCTGTATGGAAGAGGTCGAATAGAATCTGCTGAGAATTTTTTATCTATCCGTGGTTGTTTGTTAGAGTATTACTTTGGTGGGGTAAATCTGGCGAGGATTTTATCGGCGTTGTTTGTATGAAAGATGTCCGATTAAATTCCATTGGGATTCATCATGCCCTGATTGAGATACAACGTGAGTTGCGTATTTCTCAAGTGGGAGGATTAAATGAAGGAGATTGTTTGTCAAAGTTTTATTTCGATGGCGTTAACTTTGTGGGAGTATGTGTAAAGTTGACGAAAGTTATTTGTCAGTCTTTGCTCGATGGCGTTAACGTGTGGGCGGTCGAAATTTTGACCTATCCAGGGTTGTTTGTCGAGTATTTCGATGGCGTTAACTTGTAGTAGGGTCAGTTTTGACTTTATTCAAGATTGTTTGTCAGAGTCTTTGCTCGATGACATTAACCTGTGTGGAGTAGGTCTGAATTTTTGACCTATTCGAGGTTGTTTGTCAGAGTCTTCGCTCGATGATATTAACTTGTGTGGAGTAGGTCTGAAGTTTTGACCTATCCAAGATTATTTGTCAGAGTCTTTGCTCGATGACGTTAACCTATGTGGAAGGGGTCCAATCAAAACATTTATTTGAGCTTGTAGCCAAAGTTGCTCCTTAATATTTGCCTTTTTCATTAGTATTACTGACTTGCTTCTCGAACTGATAATTAATTAGATATCTAGAATATTGATTTGTATAATCTTTTGAGAGTTGCCCCCAATCTCCAAGAAAAGCTGAAGGATCGAAATTTGATGAATCTTCATTCTTCTTATGTGTTTTTCGAGAGTAAGATTTTCTTCACCACATATGTGGTGCTATTCTAAATATAAAGTTAGATTGTCAACCATTGTGAAGATGTAAAGGAAATGTTCCACATACGACATCAAACTATTGCATGCTAGAAAATAAGTTGCGGTAGAATAAAAATTTACGCATTAGCTTTGTTGTGGAATCTAGCACACACACAAATGTTTGAAGAATGAACAAGAAAACTCAAAGATTTTTACGTGGAAAAACTACTGAATAGATAGAAAAATCACGGGGCCTAGCCCATTAAAAGTCTTCCACTATGTATATATTTCAGAGTATAAAGTTCTCCGTCTGGGATTACAGTGTATATAGAAAGCTAATAATAAAATTCAAGAATCGTGTAAGCGATATCTGGCGATGGTTAGGTTATGCGGTTGTTAATGATTAGTGATGGTGAAACGGCGGTTAGCGTAGATGGTGATCCGACAACGATGAGCCGGCGGTAAGCGCAGTGACCGACGGCGGTGGTCGATGGCGATGATGATCGATGAGTGGTAGTTTAAGCGGCCGTCGATGGTGCGGCAGCGGCCGGTGATGGTAAACGGCAGGACCGGCGGTGTGAACGGTAGCGGTGGTGCGGTGATGGCCGGCAGCAGTGGTTGATAACACGATGTCGATGGTGGTGGTTGGCAAGCGGCAAACCGATGGATGCGGCAGTGACCGCAACGGTGGTTAGCGGCGGCGGCAGCGATGGTTGATAAGCGGAGAAGGGCCGGGTGGTGGCCGGCAGCGGCAACCGGCGGTGGTTGGAAGCCCGACGGCGGTGGTCGGCGGCCGTCGTGGTTACGCATCTTGGAGAATCTTCAAAGCCGCTCTCTTCTCTTTTGTTTCGGTCTCCCCTCATGTGAAGAATGATGAGTTATTTATAGATTAGAGGAGTGACGTTTATGTAAATACATGCGAAATCCAAACCACTCCATCGGACGGCTCGAAATGATTTCTTCGATCATCTGATGTATGTTAAGTATTTGAATGATCAAATGAAGACGAAATCAGGAGATCTTAGGCTTGTTAGATCTGGCTCGTCAAGACGCTCGATTTGACTATAAACACTCCATATTTAAGAACCGATTGATATCCCAAAATATTCAATTATATTTTAAGCGCGATGCAGTTAGTCTTGACTCGAATCATATGCTGACATCGGATTCGTGCGATTAGTAGTAAAATTTTGTCATCATATCAAAGAAAAATGAATTTAATTTGTTGGGATGCAATTTATAAATTTATTTTTAAAAAAGTTTTAGTTGAAATATTTTTAAGATAAATTATAATTTATAAATTTATTGTTAAATGTGTGAAATATGACAATTAAATGATTATTTATATATAATATTATATTAAAATAAATTTGCAATTTTAAAGTATGTATGAGTTAAAGCTATAAGAGTTAATAACATTCAAAACTCTAAATTGATTTTTTATGTGAAAAAATGCAAAATTGTGTTCAAATTAAGCTCCAAGGCATGAAACTCGTGCAAAGGAAGGGTTTTTTGTAATTTATTAGATGTTATAAAAATTGTATTAATTTAATTGCATAACTTGATGTGATTTTTGAATCTTCAATTGCTCAAATATTGGAATTATAAATATCAAAAATATAATGTAAGACTTGCAAAATTCCCTTTCAAGAAGCAAAGCTAATGTTTTGAGGCGGCAATCTTATGATATTAATAATATATTAATATGAATTCAAATGAATCAAAATTATATACTTGAGAATACAATCAACATTTTAATGAAATTATTTGATGGACTGAATAGCTATTGATTCTTAAGTTCTTATACGCAAAACAAGTTTATAATAATGAGATAAATCTAATAAACACAAACAAATTAAATTTATATATCATCAAGGCATTAGATATCTAATAAAAGTTATATAATTAAAGGGACTGATATGACACTGAAAATTTCACTAATCGAAGCACAAATTTTAATGTCAAAAGCAATATGATTTCAGATTAACTGCTTAAAATATAATTGAAAATTTTGTGATATCGGTCTAAATATGAAGTGTTTATAGTCAAATCGGCGCGACGAATCTAACAAAAGATCTCGATTTGAGCATTCAATACTTCATCATATGATCGAATGAATCATTTCGAGCAGTTTGATGGAGTGGTTTGGATTTTGTATGTATTTACAGAAACATCACTTATCTAATCTATAAATAACTCATCATTCTTCACATGGGGGAGGCCGAACCAAAAAAGAAGAGAGAGCTCTAAGGCTTGAAGATTCTCCAAGCATGATCGTGCAACCACTCGGCCGCGACCACCGCCAATACCGTCGGTAGCGTCGTCGACCACCGCTGCGGTCCTCGCCACGTCGGTACCATTGCGTCACCCGTATTGTCGGCGCGCATTACCACATCGATCGTGTCGTCATCGCATCGTCGATCATCACCATTACCTGCCGTCACCACCGGCTGCTGCAGACCATCACCGGTCATGCGCCAACCATCGTCGATTGCCGCCATCAACCCACCATCGATCATCATCGTCATCGACCACGCGTCGGCCGCCTAAATTACGGCTGATTCTTGCCATCTCGCCGGTCATCACCATCGACCACTAGCAGTTGTTCACCATCACCAAGCGCCACCAACAATTTAGCTGCAGCGTAATTTGTTTATTACGGTCAGGATTCTATTATCCTTTCTATATCTGATTTTGTAATCCCGTATCGAGAAAACTTTGTACTCCGAAACAGATATATAGTGAAAAATTTTTGCTGGGCTAGGCCCCGTAGTTTTTTCCTCCTCTTTCTGGGGTTTTTTCACATAAAAAATCTGGAGTTTTCTTGCTCATTCTTCAAACATCTATGTGTGTACTGGATCCCACAACAAAGCTAAGGCGTAAACTTTTATTCTACCCATGATTTTTTAGCACCAGCTTTGTCGTGGAACATTCCCTTTACATCTTGACAATCTGACTTTATGTTCAGAATAGCACCACATATATGGTGAAGAAAATCTTACTCTCTAGGAACACATAAGAAAAATGAAGATTCATCAAACTTCGATCTTTCAACTTTTCTTGGAGACGGGGGGCAACTCTTAAAAAATTATCCAAATCAATATTCTGGATATCTAATTGATTATCAGTTCGAGAAGTAATTCAGTAATACTAATGAAAAAGGCAAAGGTCAAGGAGCAACTTTGGCTACAACCTCAAACAAATATTTTGATTTGACCCCTTTCACACAGGTTAATGTAATCGAGCAAAAACTTTGACAAACAATCTTGGATGGGTCAAAACTTCAGACCTACTTCACACAGGTTAATGTCATCGAGCGCCAAGGGGATTTGATCGGACCTCTTCCATACAGGTTAACGTCATCGAGTAACACTCTAACAAATAATCTCAGATGGGTCAAAAATCCTGAGCTGATTCAATTCGACCTCTTCCATATAGGTTAACGTCATTGAGTAACACTCTGACAAACAACCTCGAATAGGTCTGAAATTCTTAGCGGATTCAATTCGACCTCTTCCATACAGGTTAACGTCATTAAGTAACACTCTAACAAACAACCTCGGATATGTCACATCTTGGGATTCAATTGACATCTTCAATACAGTTAGCGTCTAACACTTTGACAAACAACCTGATGGGTCAAAATCCTCGCCGGATTCGACCTCTTTCATACAAGTTAAGCGTCGTCGTAACTTTGACAAACCTGGGTGAAATCCTCGGATTTAATTCGATCTCTTCTATGCAGGTTAATGTCATCAAATAATATTTTGATAAATAACCTCGGATGGGTCAAAAATCCTCAGCGGATTCAATTCGACATCTTCCATATAGGTTAACGTCATCAAATAACACTTTGATAAACAACCTCGGATGAGTCAAAATTTTTAGTGGATTCGATTCGACCTCTTCTATGCAGGTTAATGTCATCAAGTATCACTTTGATAAATAACATCGGATGGGTCAAAAATCCTCAGCGGATTCTATTTTACCCCTTCAATACAAGTTATCAGCATCAAGTAACATCATGAAGAATGATACTCTAAGATTATCTGCCAAACTTTCTGAGTTGTTCGAAGGATGGTTCCTAATTGACGTTTCCCCGCCATCTTAGCAGTTGTCAACTGTTAAACCATCCATTGGAGTTTCAAGAAATTCAATTTCCTACAAGAAGAAGTAGGAACTACATGCCTTGATCGCCTTCAAACCCGGTCGGTAAGACGAGGATAGTTGATGCATCTTTCGAGGGAAAATCAGAGCCTCGCCGTATGAACTACGGGCATTGATAGCCTCCAAACCCGGTCGGTCCGACGAGGACAGTTGACGTCTCTTTCGAGGGAGAACCAGAGCCTCGCCGTATGAGCTACGTGCATTGATCGCCTCCAAATCATGTCAGTCCGACGAGGATAGTTGACGCATCTTTCGAAAAAAAATTGGAGCCTCGCCGTATGAGCTACGGGCCTTGATCAGCAAAGCGAATGACCTTCTCTTAGGAAGAAGGTCAGAACTTCGCTGACAAAAAGAAAGAAAACAAAAAAAAATTAATTTTTTATCCTAGACGTTGAACTTCTGCTAGATAATTTCTCATCCAACGCAGAAGAACACTAAAGCATATGAGAGTTGTGTCTCCTCGCTTGACCATAGGAGGGTTTTTATAGATCCACTGTAGGGGGAAAGAGAGAATAAATTTAAAAAAACTCTCTTCTCATTATGACATTTAATTTAAAAAAAAATCATCTCCTTATTATGACATTTAATTTAAAATATATATTCTCCTCATTGTGATATTTAATTAGTAAAAAAGTCTCTCCTCATTATGACATTTAATTAAAAAAACCTTCTCCTCATTATGGCATTTAATTAAAAGAAAAACTCCATCTCTTTCAAAACTAAATGCCTTGATAATTAAGTAGTCAATAAATAAATTAATACATATAATATATGTAATTACAAATCGTAATAATAAGTAAAGTTATTTTATTTTAAAAAAAAATTAATATATTTTTGGATGAAATAAATAATGTCAACCAAAAATAGGGAGACAACTGATATGACACTAAAAATTCCACTAATCGAAGCACGAATTTTAATGTCAACTGATCGATTACAGTCGATTAGCAAGAAGACCAACCGTTTAAAATATAATTGAAAATTTTGTGATATCAGTCAGCTCCTAAATATGAAGTATTTATATTTAAATCGAACATCTTGACGAGCTAAATCTAACAAGCCTAAGATCTCCTAATTCCGACTTCATTTGAGCATTCAAATACTTTAAATACATCAGATGATCGAATAAATCATTTCTAGCCGTCCGATGGAGTGGTTTAGATTTCGTGTATTTATAAAGCTTGTCGCTCATACAATCATAAAACTCCTCATTGATTAATTAAGCAACTAATTCGTTCAATCTTTTTATGGATTCAAGGAGACCTCATTGACAATTATTTTTTTTGGATGTTTGCCATATAAATGATTTTTTTTTTCATAAGAAACCTAAGAGTTAATCTCAATTTCATATATAGTCCATACCTAGACTCATATTCTCTTAACAAAGTTAAAAACATGCATGACCCTTAAAAAAATAATAAAGATTTATAAAAATATTGTTATTATCCTTGATTTGGGGCACATGCATCAACTATTACACCCTATTTAAGGTGCAATTAATCTTAAAAAAATAAACTCAATCTAATATCTTTTATCATAGGTGAAAGTCCTCTAATAATGCTCTAAGAACAAGCCTTATCTTAACCTTTCCCACTATCTTAAGCTCATAGTCTATGTTAGAATCAATTTAATAGGAGATTAATTATGCTCCTAAGAATAGATTATAATTAATAATTTATGGAGCATTGTTAAACTAAATAAAAAAAATGCAATGCTTTCAAGTAAAGAAGCCTATAAATATAGCTACTATTCAATCTAATTCACATTAGAAGTCTTCATAGGAGCGAGTCATGCATGATATCTTTACTCATTATCAAATCTTAGAACAAATATGATTTCTAATATATATATATATATATATATATATATATATATATATATATATATATATTAGTTATCTCAAATGATATATTGAGGAAGAACTCTCACTACTATTTTCTAGACTCTTAAAAAATAAAATAGTTAATAAAAAATAAAATCTCATTTAAATGAGTTATTATGATATACATTATAAAAATAAAACAGTATTAATTAGCAAAAAAATTATGAATGATGTGCATAAGAATAAAATTGATTAAAATAATGAATCAAATGAGTTATTGCTTAGATAATATAGTTATTTATCTTTTAAAACAATTAAATACCATCCTATAATGTATGTGACACATTTACAAATTAATAAATAATAATTGCATAAATAAAAATATTTATTATAATAAAAAATGCGGTAATAGTGGAAAAAAATAAATAAAAAATAAAAAAAATATAATGCATGATAAAAATATTATTCATGGTCTACAGATGAACCTCGTAAAGCTGCAGCTTCGAATCTTCAGCCACTATTCATAATTGCATCTGTCATAAGTTAGTCTGTACTCATTTGCCTTCCGCTTAAGACTACTCATATGTCACTCCTGTAAGAATTTACAGCAAATAATATACATTTATGTTTTTGTATTTGTTGTGTGCCAGAAAATTAATCACACTCAGATAATTAAAAAGATAATAAGAAATTTCAGAATTTTTACCTGAAAAAAACTCAGGAATATGGGAAAAATTACGGGGCTTAGCTAAGTAAAAATGCTCCACTATATATCTAGTTTGGAATACAAAGTTTAAATTTTTTTGATAATGGGATTACAAGGTTATATGTGAGAAATCATGACAATAGGAATTTCAGAATTATATTACAACGGTATCATAGTTGAGCTGATTATTGGTGTGATCGATAACAATTGTGGCGTCAGCGATAACGGTGGTGATGTGACTTGAACTTCTAGCTCTCTCCCTCTCCAAGTTCATTTCTAGCTCTTCCCTCCACTCATGACAAAAATGAGGTCCTATTTATAGGATTCTGAGAGGGGTATTTTGATCATTGTAGCCAAAATTTCAAAACACTTAATAGAACAATTCATATCGATTTATTTGATCATATATAATTTTTTGATAATTTGACTATTCAAAGGACCTTTGATTCATGTGATCTTAGGCGCGTTGGATTCATCTCATCGAGCCGCTCGATTCGACTATAAACATATCAAATTTGGAAGTCATTTGTTTATTCAATTAGTATCTTAAAGTTTTAAGATATATCATTTAGGCTTAATTTGAGCTCATTTGGACTCTACTTGACCCGATTTCAATGATGTTGAACTTGTCTTATTAAAATATTTAATTTTATTATGTAAAATAATATATATGTGTTGCGTGCTAGAGAATTTTATTAGGTAGATCACGAGATCTTCGTCATTGCAAAATTATCCAAGCGGATATGAACAGGGGTTATCATTGGAAAACCCGTTAAGGGGAAACCACGCCTTGCCCGTGTAGAACTTTCACTATGTGTTCAAAGATCTGGTCCTTGCTTCGTTAGTTGAGAAGAAGGTGTTCTGAGAATCAATATTAGAGTGTAGAAAAAACATATCGGTCAACTCAACTCGAGGAGAAGTTTCCCAAAAGCGATCTTCGGGAGCAACCTCTTGATATTCAGAGAAAGGAGCGGGTCTTTCTAGTTCCACGGGGAGATCTCCAGGTGAGCTCACGATCTTGAATTGGTGGTGGCACTGGTGGTGATAGATGCGTGGCGTCGGTCGGGGTGGTTCTCGAGCTCTGGTCTTCAAATCGATTCGGTCCCCTTTAAGGTGAGAATGAAGCTCTATTTATAGATTTTGGGAGTGGCGAGCTTTGTAAATTCGTGGAACACTCCAACTCCATAACCACTCCGTCGGACGGCGGTCGCGATCCCTCGATCGAGCGGTGTATTTTGATGATGCAGGTGCCTTAATGATGTCGGAATTGGGTGATCTTGGATTCGTTGGATTCGTCTTGACGAGCCGCTCGATCTGACTATAAATATGTCAGTTTTGGTGACCATTTGGCGGATCAGGATCCATTTTCATGCTCCGATAGCTTGATCTGAGTCGATTCGAGTTCGGATCAGACTATGCTTGATGTTGTTATGTTCGTCTCATCGAGACGGTCAGTTTGATTATAAGCTTGCTGAAATCGGTGATTAGATCGAAGCATTTCTGAAAATGCTTTGAGATTCGTGCTTGATCAGATTAATTTTCTGAGGACGTATCAATATGCATTATTTTATAACTTTATAAGTGATATATCAATGTTTCTTCTTCTTCTTCCTCCTGCATTTAACACTTGTGCTATATTCTATTATAGCTCTCGGTTCTATCTATCTCCAATGCGAGAAAGTATTATGTGTGGCGTCTTGATGTAATTTTACGATCAAACTTCAATAATATAACATCATATGACACTCATTTGATACACAAATATTATGTATGTATTGCTATATATTAATGTGCAGACATATATTGCGAATTATCATACAGGTAATATACATCAATACACAACAATACAAATGATCACAGTTAATGCATGATAGTTATATATGATATATCAAATGAGCATTATATAATATTATATTATTATAATTTAGATATAAAGCTACATCCATACTCTCGATATAATAATTTCTCCATCAATGCATGCCTCAAAGATTTACGTCCATTCTCTGAGTTATTCTTTCAAAAAATCTGCTATTTCTCATTTACAATCTCAGACTTCTTCACTTCAGAAAGAGAAATCGAGTACTGTTAACATCTTTTATTACTTTACAGTTTCCTTCTTCAAGGTGACGATCCAACTACCTGGATTATATAAGAGAGAGAAAGAGAGATAGAGAGAGAGAGAGAGAGAGAGAGTGTGTGCTCTTAACATCTTTTATTAGTTTACAGTTTCCTTCTTCGATCCAACTACGTGGATTATATAAGAGAGAGAGAGGATGATATGTATATCATCATTATCAAAATCAGTTTATCAAGTTAGAGGTGAATAAAGCCGTCGAGATTAGCAAAAATATCGCGGAATCTTTGGGATATCAATTACATCCCAAAATAGCTCTTAAATATAGAGTGTTTATAGTCAAATCGAAGCGTCTCGGCGGATCTAACGAGCCTAAGATCTCATAATTACGACTTCATTTATCAAATGCTCATCAAATGATCGAAGGAACCATTCTAAGCCGTCCAGATCAAGAGGAGTAGCGGACTTTGCATAAATTACGAAGCCTCCTCCCATCTATAAAATAGAACTCTCTCTCACATGAGGGGAGGAAGAGGCTGAAACAAGTGAAGAAGAGCTGGCACTCAACGGTCGTCACCACCCATAGCCGTGATCCTTCATCAATCGCCCAAGCAAGGAAGAAGAAAGAATCCAAACAAGGAAGAAGAGGAAAAGCCTGCAAGGAGGAAGAAGAAGCTTTGAAGATCCTCCGCAGTCACACTCGGCGGTCATGGCCATCATCGCTAATTTACGCAGCTCCAGAAGAGGAAAAGCAGCAGGAGGAAGAAGAAGCTCTTAAGATCCTCCAAGCAGGTCCACTTTCGGCGGTCATCAACCACCATCATCGCTAATTGTCCGCATCTCCACCTATTGCAATCTATTACAACCGATCATTGTTCTCGGTTGTTGGTCTCTCTCATATCTGATTACGTAATCCTGAATCGGGAAGACTTTGTACTGAAACAGATACATAGTGGAAGCTTTCTTTTGGCAGTGGTTTTCCCTCTTTTGAGGTTTTCGCGTTAAAATTGCAGGTGTCTTGTTCGCTCATTAATTATCTGTGTGTCTTTGACTAATCAATATTTAAGTAAACTTTCACTCTACTGGCGGTTTTCAGCATAGCAGAGATAATATATATCTGCGTGGCAGAAAATTTGTGTTGATAATGCATAAAATCTCACACGCCTACAAATAAAAAAGAAAGCTCATAAGAAATACAGAGTTTTTATATAGAATGAAAGAAAAAAAATCCTATGGGACGGTGCTAGCTATGATAATTCATTATATATATATATATATATATATATATATATATATATATATATATATATATATATATATATATATATATATATATATATATATATATGAGAAAATCATAAAAGTGTGCTTTTCTCCTAAACAAGAGAAGGTGTGGTTATAATGTTTGGATTATCAACTTGGTCTCCTTTCAAAGCATTATTATAAAAATATTGATGAGTTTTAGTGTGAGTCGATTGGTTGTTGAGCTACAATTTATCGATGAAAGTCGACAACGGAGATGATACTCAAATGATTGCGGACATTAATGTTAATTGACGGTAGTCAACAATCTATTCTGCAATGACAATAACGATAACAATTGGTCTACGATGATATTACGATGATCGAATGAAGTTTTTGATTCAACGAATCTATAAAGTTCCGCCATCAAACGTCTATATTACCTATAGAATGATAATTATTTTTGATATGACACTTAAAATACTATTATGCGAAGCACAAATCTTGATGCTAAAAGCAAACTGATTCGAAGTTGAAACTGGTCGAGATAGAGCACTTAAGATATCATTGGAAACTTTGGGATATCAGTTAAATCCCTAAAAAGCTCTTAAACATGGAGTGTTTATAGTCAATCGGCGTCGAGTCTCGACGAGCGGATCTAAGCCCAAGATCTCAAAATTTAACTTCATTTGAGCATTCAAATATTTAAAATGCATCAAATGATCAAAGGGATCATTGTGGCCGTCCAGATGAAGTGGTGTACGGGTTTTTGTATTTTCTGAGCGTTTTTCCGTCCATAAATAGCCTCGTTCATGAGAGCGAAGAGAGAGAGAGGAGAGAGCTCAAGATCCTCCCAATCGTGCGCCACTCAGCGGTCGTCAACCACATTGCCGTCACGCCGTTGATCCTTGCCGTCGTCAATCTCTATCGGTCTCCATCATGATGACTTACCCGTGATTGTTCCCGCGTTCTGCCATGATTGTTCCGTATTTGCCGTAATTGTTCGCATTTTCTGATTGCTCGCGCAGTTCATCGTCATCTTTCTACTTACATTACACCTCGATCGTTATCGCGTACATCACCTTCTGATTCCGTAGATGTCGGAAGATCTTGTACTCAAGCAGATACATAGTGGAAGCTTTTTTTCTTGAAAGGCCGTGGTTTTCCTCTTTTCGAGATTTTTCACGTAAAATTGAGTTTTATTGTTCATCTTTAAATACCTGTGTCTTTGAATTTTGCAGCCGAAGGCGAAAATTTTTCTCTAAGTAGCGGTTTTCAGCACAACAATTTTATAAATTTTTTATATGATATTTTGATTCAATGTCTTGAATATTTGATCAAATGGCTTATAATTATCCCTCTTGATCACTTAACTATCTCCTACGCAATTGAGCAACTTAAATGATATTGTAAGTGAATTATCTTTGATTCATTGGAATTGTTAGCACATTTTAATTATAAATTTATTAAAAATAGAGTTCAAATGATATCTTTGGATTTGTATATATATATATATAATTAGAATTTTATGTATTTCTATATCTAATATATTATTAATTAATTAATTAATATAAAATTTATAAATTTAAATAATATAATATCATTAATATTAATTTATAATAAGCTTAGTTTTTTTTTTTTAAGCATAGAAATTTATCATGTAGTTATTATATCAAGATTTCATATTTTTCATCGTGATTTAAAAAAAAATTATGACATAAATCATATCAGAATAAGCTTAAAAATTATTAAATTTGTTTTAAAATTAATGTTATAGACATCAATATCAAAGTAAATTCAATAGTTTTAAATTCTTTTATAATATATTTTTTATAAATAAGAACTAGAAGACTAATTAATTATTTAATTAATTAATCTGAATAGTTAGTACATAATTAATATTAATTTTTATTAAGGAATATGTAGAATACATTTAATATAGATTAATCAATAGATAAATTAAGAAATTTAGATAATAATTACAAAGGGTAGATTACATTCGAGTTTGACTAATTACAACTAAAATAATTAATTATTAGTTAATCGAACAAAATTTTACAATTTAAAAGATTTACTGATTAAATAATTGACTTTATGAGTAATTTGTAACTATCTAATAATAAAATATTAGTTTAAGGCATTGTTATACTATAATTAGACTATTTAGTGTTTAAATGAACTAATTATAATTTAATTAAACTCAATCAGAATAACTAAATATAGATCAATCAATCAATTGAATAATTAATCAATAAAATTTATTAATTTTAAACAAATAATTATGCTTTAGTCAACTAAGAATAATAAAAATATACTAATATATTCTTTCACTTTTATTGCAATGAAATTTATAAATTAAAAATAAAAATATAAAAAATTAGTCAAAATATTCTTATTTAATTTTTATTAAAATAATTAAAACCTTTATATATATATATATATTTGTTATATATTTCTATAAATTAAAATCATTTAAATAAAATAAAAAATATTATAGATTAAATTCTCTCAAATTAAAAAAAAACCATCTGAAAAAGTAAAACTAAATTAGGGGTATATTCGTAAATTCAACAGCAATGAGCCGTTTTCTCTTCTTCTCATACTGTAATCCCTCAGGCCTCAGCTACGCGAATTTGGGTTTGAAGCCAAGTTGCACTCTTCCCCACTGATGCCACTATTTATAATTTTGACGCTCTCCGTCACTCTTTTATCCCAACTTTCCATGTCTTCTCTCTCTTCTTGCTCTTCCCCTTCTCTCTTCCCACAGAATCGCCGGCCTCCGCCTTCCCGAAACCCTAGAGATTCCCTTCCTTTTCCACGTCGCCGTTCTCTGAGTTCTTCCGCTCATCCCCTTGGATCCCGACCGGAGGCTCATGGATTCGTTGAATTACCAGCTGGGCTAGGGATTCCGATGCGATTCTGTTGATTCGTGAACGGCGAAGGGCTTCTGACTGAAGGTGTGATGGACGACAATGCGGGGATCCCGGAGGACCTTCGTTGCAAACGGTCGGACGGGAAGCAGTGGCGTTGCAGTGCGCTCTCGATGCCAGATAAGACGGTGTGCGAGAAGCACTACATCCAGGCGAAGCGTCGGGCGATAAACTCGGCCATGCGGGCAAACATGAGGAAGGCCTCTAAGCGCAAGTCTTTGGACAATTCAGACATCTATCTGGAAAGCCGGCGCCGGGAACGGGAGGCGTCTAGGTCGTCTATGTCTCCTGTGAACCCTGTTGGAGAGTCGGTTTCGATGCCTAGTTTAAAGAAGCACAAGGAGAGGATGCCGAATAAGAGCCGGGGGTTATATTCATCTGCGGGGGTTCGAGGAGGCTCGCCTGGTCGTGGTGATTTGTTGCAAGGAGATGCACTGCAGGTGGATGGTACTAGGGTTCAGCCACTTTACTACACTCCTCCTTCGAGCAAGGAGATGAATAATTTTAATGAGAATGGTGTAGGGGTCAGGATTATTGACTTGTTTTCATTTAATTTTAGTTCCTGATTAGCATAATTTGTTCCTATGGTGATGAAGTTTGCCTTTGGTTTGCAGGAGTATTCTGAGAAAAGTTCTGATTCTTTTGGTGAAGCTGAAGGGATCACTTGTCATCACTGTCAGAGGAACTACAGGACGAATGTGGTCTGGTGCACAACTTGTGATAGGAAAGGATATTGTGATGGCTGCATCTTAAAATGGTAATGCTTTAATGATTCCATGATGATTTTTTATTTCATTTGTTCATGGAAACCTTTGTTTTCGTGGTCATCTTCTAGGTATGCTGAGATTCCTATAGAGGATATTCAAAAAGCATGTCCGGCATGTCGTGGTATCTGTAATTGCAGGATCTGTTTGCGTGGAGATAACCTGATTAAGGTGTTCCGCCTATTTTCACTGCAGCATATTTAGTTTATTTGATGTAATTTACTTTTCAAAAAACAAGGACTGGTTCATAACTAATAGTGCCAACAAAAAACTTGCTTTTCAGGCAAAAGTTGAAGGCATAGCTGCAATAGATAGGTTGAGATATCTTCACAGCCTTTTATCCTTCATACTTCCCGTTCTTAAGCAGCTCTATTCTGAGCAATGTTTTGAGATATCAATGGAAAAAAGAATATATGGTATTCATTTTTGTTTTGTTATGAAATATTTTTTCTTGTGTTTTTTTTTTCTGTGTAGTGAAGTTTATGACATAACCTTTGCTCAGGAATAAAAGCTGATATTCCCAGAGAAAAAATAAATGCAGATGAGCAGATGCGTTGGTATTGTTTACCAAACTTTACCTTTTTAAATAATTTTTTTCTATCATTGGCATGTCTTTGGTTATAATTGATGTATTTTATGCAGTGATCTTTGCAAAGTACCTATTTTTGATTATCATCGGCATTGTAGTCAATGTATGTATGATCTGTGTCTCACCTGCTGCCGCGATATTAGAAATGCGTCCCTGGTTAGTGACAAAGGGGAACCTACTTCCAATAGTACCAGTAACAATAATTTGACGACCCAGTCAACTGATATGGGGTTTCTAGGTTTTAAACATTTGTTGTCTAAGTGGAAGGTGAACAGTGACGGATGCATACCGTGCGGTCCTGAAGAAGATGGTGGTTGCGGCTTTACAAAGCTAATATTAAGGCGCATTCTCAAAATAAACTGGACCGGAAAGCTTTTAAAAAATGCAGAGGAAATGGTGAATGGGTGTACCGGATCTGATTTGCATGGCCCTGATAGATGTGTTTCTTATTGCATGGGAACTTCAAATTCCAGATTGAAGGGATCAGTTCAAACAGATCTTCTGAAGTGCTCCTACAGAGATGATGGCAGTGATAATTTCTTGTATTATCCTGCATTAGAGGATATTAAACTTGAAGGCATCAATCGTTTTCATAAGTTTTGGGTCAAAGGTCAACCAGTTAATGTGAAAAATGTGCTTGAACGTTCATTGGCATCTGGCTGGGAACCTATGGATATCTGGAAGGGAGTTCAAGAAACTTTAGATGAAGAGATGAATGAAAATGATGTCGTTGTGAAAGCTATTGATTATCTAAGTCAGTCAGAGGTAATTAACATAAGTTAGTATTTCTGGTTATTCCATGATTGTAGCACATTTACTGCATTTTGAGATCATAGATTTATTCATCTTCACTTTAATCTGTGTGTATTATATATTAGGATTTCGCAAGAACTTTAATGAGTTTTATATATTTGTGTCATTTGATTATACATTTTTACAGGATTTATTAGTTTTCTAAGCTTTGAAAATACTCTTTTTTGGGGATGCTTGTCTTCATTTTCTTGCCAAGTTTTTTTACAGATACTTTCTTTCAAAATCTTTTCCTTGTTGTTGTTTGCATCCTTGAATGAGAAGCTAAGCAACAGCTTCTTGCTGGAACCTGGCAAATTTGAATTGACATTCTGCGATGAATGATATGTATTTTTATTTTTATTTTTGGACTTTTTGAGCTTATTAGATACATTCTTGAACTATTTTCTACATTATACTTTTTGAAGAAACCTTCTTCTTTTTGCAGTAACTATTGTCCTTTTCCAGCTCAGTGGATGGTATATATTGTAAATTTATTATTATTATTATTATTATTACTATTATTATTATTGTTATTATTTATTCTAATTGTAGTCCAACTTGTTCTTAACATTTTGGACTTGTTCTGCTGCATGATGGCATGCAGCCTTCATGCTATCTCTATTATTTTTGTGCTACAAACGGCCTGAAAATCTTATTCTTAGGTCTGCCTCCAAAATCACATACAGGAAATTGACTTATTATAGTTGACTAACGATGTCTACATTGGTTCTCTACCAAAGCCCATCCATTAAAAAAATATTTTGGTGCTTGGATTTTTTATGGGATTAGTTTGACAAAAATATTCAAAGTTTAACCTCTGCATTGATGCTAGTGAGATCTTAAGCTAGAATTGAAACATGTGCTGCATATAAGCTACATTGCAGTGGGAATTTGCCTGTACTGGTAATTTCACAGAAATATGAAGTTTTGGGTTTGCATTCGTTTGTCACGTCCTTTATGCACTCCTGAAGCTTATCTTTGGTATCAATATGGAAAAGAAATTTTGCATGGCATAATACTTGTCAAGTTGATTAACATATCTTGTAGTGGGAAGCACTTAGGATATTATTTATATGACCGTTAGAAACTTGGAAAGTAGGGTGTTATTTATTTCAATTCTTGCTTTCACAAGGCTATTTTGCCAAACTGAAAATATTGTTTACAATTAAAAAAATGTCAAAAATATTTTTGGATTGTTCTTATGAGGGTTATTTTACTCTTAAACTTTTAATGTATACAATTTAGTCATTGTGTAATACTTTTTTTGGTCTTCATGAGCTAGTTGTTACTGCCATTTCATTTTCCTGCATTTCACCAGTTAACTTGCTTGTTCATGTTGATGCTCTTTGACTTGGAATCAAGATGGATGCATTGTAACATAAGGGAGGATACAGTGTGGATGGATGATTGTGATGTCGTGGTTGCAACTATTATAGATAAGTTTATAAAGAATTGACTTATATTTTTTGAGGAAGCACAAAACAATGCAGAATATGCACTATTAGGGCAGGGAAATAATTTTTGTGGGGAATTTTCATACATAGCACATAATTCTTATATATTTACATATTTAACACCTAAACTTTCATATTTAATGCAATCCAAATCTATATTATTACATCAAAAACAGCACTATCATTAATTTTTAAAAGTGAAATGCACCTTTTTATGCATAGATAAAGTGTTGTTTTTGAAAATATCAAACTTTAGGTGTTAGATATGTAAATGCATAAGAATTGTGTGCTATGTATGCAAATTTTCCATTTTTTTTTTTTTGACCCTTTGGAAGTTAATGTTTAGATGACATGCAGCAATCAACAAATACAACTGAAGAAGATGGTTTCATAAAATCTCAAGTTATTGAAATAAGGCTAATGATGATGCTTATAAAGATGACATTGATAGATGTTGCGCTACTAGTTTAAACATTCTAATTAATTTTTTATTAATTCTTGCAGGTTGATATTGAGCTTTCTCAATTTATTAAAGGATACTCAAAAGGATATAAAGATGAAAGTGGTTTGCCAAAAATGTTGAAGCTGAAAGATTGGCCCCCTCCAAGTGCCTTGGAAGAGTTTTTATTGTGCCATAGACCTGAATTTCTAAGCAATTTTCCATTGGTTGAATTTATTCATTCCAAGTGGGGTCTTCTAAATCTTGTCTCTAAGCTGCCACATGATACTCTACAGTCTGAAGCAGTGCCCAAAATTCTCATTACTTATGGTACATGTAAGGAGCTTGGCAGAGGTGATCCTGTCACCAAACTTCAGATTAACATGAGTGACATGGTACGTTTCTGAGACAGAATTTATTCCCTTCCTCACGTTACCATTTTATAATATTTTCCAGTAAAGTATTTATGCATCTATAATCCAATCAAGAATGTGGTATGTTACTGAGTTGTTGTTGCAGAAAATTTTATACTAACATTCAACTAAGCAATACTTCAGATATCATGATATCCATGTACTGGATTGTAAATTTTTAATGTAAGAATTAGTATTTTTTTTTTATTGATCTGTGTGGATGATTTTCATATATATGATCACAAGCAGCATTCTGATAGTGATATTTGTCTTTGGCCAGTGTCCTTGTTGTAGGTAGCTTAATTGAATATGATATCAAAGGTACATGCTCAAATATTCAAATATCTGATCACATCTCTCATGTTACTGATAAGAAACATATACTTGGAGTTGATGTTATCAGACTTGACATTTAATTCAGTATTGACAATGTTGTATGCTTAGTGGTTGTGCATGCTCTTGTTGGGACTTACTTGTCTACTCATGTCATGGCATCTCTTTATGTGTTTGGCGCCCTGATCAAATAGTTCCCTAGCAACCCTTGCATCTTAGCCTCTTTAATTCATTTTAGTAGAATACTTTAATTAGCCTAGGGAGCTTGTCAACCCTTAGAGGTGGTGAGTGGGTGTCAGTCCTGTTGGTAAGGATCTTGATAGTTTTTGCAAAGTTCTTGAGTTCGAATTCTCCCCTGCACCATAATAAAGTCCACCTTACAGACTTAAGTAGAAAAAAACCTTAAAGGTTGTGTAGATGCGGTGTGCTTCAATGATCCAAGGAAAATGAGTGAGATTTGTTCATCTCATGAACTGAGTCTTAAATAGTTAACACTACTTTATCATTTTTCTCTTCTTCAAGACATTGATTATGGTATTGTTGATGAGTTTTTTATTAATTGTAATGTGGTATTCCGTGGAAGTATCACTGTTAAAATCTTTTTGGATTAAGAGCTACTGTTCCTCTCATTTTATTGGATTGTACTGTATCAATGCATTCTTCATGATGATTAGTTGGTGGAGAGAATGATTATGATGAGATAAAAATGATTGAAAGGATCGTCTGGGTTGGTAGGTTACAAACTCATCTAAGGTGTTACCCACTTGAAAGATAACCTTGTTACTTGTGTCCATAAAATATGATCAAAGGACTTGATCATAGCATTTACATTGAAATTCATGGTCCAATGGTAACTTGCCTATCAACCTGGGCCACCTCTGCTATTTTGTTTTGGATCATGAATGCAAAAAGAGCTTAAACTTGTCATGCTGCAAAGCCTGATAAATTAAACAATTTATCGTAGCCTAGCAATCATTTTTAATGGAACCCAAGTCTTCAAAATATATTTAGGGGTCGTTTGAGATCACTTTTTTGTTTTAATTTTATTTTGTTTATATTCTGATTTAAAATTAACATATTTTGCTTCTTAAAATTATTTATGTTTTTATTGAACGTTGAATAAATTGATGTATATAGTTATGGTGATGACATACTGTGGCTGGTTATAAGTGATAGTGGCAATGACAGTTATTTCTAAAAATACTCAAAATAGTTAAAAGTTATTTTAAGATTTTAAAAAATCAAATAGATTTGTTTTTTTAAAAAATAAAATATATGTAAATAAATACTTAACAAATATATTTTAAAAAATGAAAACAAAAACAATAAAAATAAAAGAATGATGATCCCAAAAAAGAATGGTTGGCTCAAAAAGGAATGCTTTGCATTCCAAATACAGTGTAAACAAATTTTTTGTGTTTGGTTTACTGAAAATGGAATATAATATAAAATTTCAATTTCTTTTTTTTTTCCGGTTTGGATTTTTGTTCAGCTTTATGTGGAACCGTTTTTTAACCCATTTTGGTATGTGCTGAATGGAACCAGGCTTGTCTTCTAATGCATACTGCTGACCCTGATGCTGGAGGTCATCAGAAGCCCATCGGTGAGAGGCACAATAAAGTTTCGGGGAAGTCTGATGGATTCAATCCAGCTGGCGGAAGTTCTAGGATCGATTTGGATGAATTTACAAGAGAGGCCGATTACCAGACATACTCTCAAAATCCTGCAAAAAATTATGAAAAGGCCGGAACCATTTGGGATATTTTCCGTAGGCAGGATGTGCCAAAGTTGAATGAATTTTTCAGAGTTTATTCAGACAAATTTGCAAATTCTGTGAGTTTGCCAGTTTTTTTTTTCCCCCAAATTCATTCCTCTGTTTGCATGTCAACATGCATCCTTTTTATTTGAACATTATCATTGAACTCAAAATAATTGTTTCTCCAGGTTACCCTTCCTATCTATGAACAAGCTCTCTACCTGAACAATGAAAGCAAGAGAAAATTAAAGGATGAATTCAGTAAGTATCTGTCAGTGATTACATGCAAATCCTTTAAGTGCTGACAAACTTGGTCTCTGTGTATCTCCCATTCTGAGTGAACTGCAACTTGTTTTATAATATCCAGATTCACAACTTTTTTTTGTTTAGCAACTGATGGCTGGAAATGTTTTTGAGTTTTAATTTTTGCAATATCTGCCTGAAAGTTTTATCCATTTTTCCTACTCCAAATGTTGAACTATTATTTGGACAAACTTCAGATATAGAGCCATGGACATTCCAACAGTATGTTGGGGAGGCTGTATTTATACCCGCTGGCTGTCCTTTTCAAGTTAGGAATCTTCAGGTTAGCTGCAATTATTGTTGAATTAATTCTAATATTGTTTGAATAAGTGCCCCGATTTTAATAGACGAGGCCTTTTTTTTTTTCGCTATGCAACTACTGCATTGCTTTTCATAAAGTAGTTTTGATTTTTGTGAGAACTCTATGGAAACTGACATCATCCTTCACCTCATACATAGCTTCACAACAATAGAGACTGCACTTGTGGAGTAATTTATTGTCCTTGTGTGTGTAGAGAACTTTATTTTTTAACAACACATCACACTTATTCATTCCATGACAAATGAAATTCAAATAACATTACCCGTCCTTTATGTTTGTATAACCTGTATGTGATACGCTAAACAGTTGAAATAGAAAAAGACATTATTAAACTCTCTATCTGAGACGAGTTTCAAATGCGTACTAAATAACATGAGACCTCAAAGCTGATTGTCCTAATTAAAGCTGAAAGCATTTAATTAAGTACTGTAAAGAAAGCTTCCATTTCATTGCTAGTGATTTAAATAAATTTTTTCACTCGGCTGCCTCACAGTTTTGTTGCATTTTCTTTTGAAACTATAGTTACATTTGGTTGACATATATGTAATGGTGCTATGATGCCACATTAGTTAGTTAATCTTAAAATATAGATTTGACCCATGTTAGTAGTGGAGACATTTAAGCACACTTAAGGGCACTCTAAAGAACTGGTGTGATCCAAAATATTTTGATTCACCTGAAAAGATTAGGGCATAATGTGTGTTTTTGAGTGGTGATTTATGTGACTAGCTTTAGAAGCTGAAAATGCTTTAGCCGTATGCTGCAATTATGTAATAATTTCTTTGCTTCTATGGCTTAAACTTTAGTGAATAATTGTTATTTTTTTCTTTTATTTTTGGATCTGATTTTAGCTATGCTTTGATGTTGTCATTTCTTTGCTACTTATATGGGCTTGTTCTTATTTATATTTTCTAATCCTTCTGTTTTGAGTTATTTATATTACCTTTTATATTATTATTCTTCTCTGTTGTAGAATTTTAGCTTCTAACCACAATGGTAAAATGTTATTTTGCAATGTTTTTTAAAAAACAAAAAAATTATATTATGCTAATATTTATTTATATTGTGGGTATATATATATATATATATATTCATTTTTTTTATTGGCAAAGCGATACTTTTTATTTAGTTTTAATTTTTTTAATTTAGTCATATGCTGCATATTAGGTGTTATTTTTCTTATTGATTGTCATTATCTGTTGTTTGACTTAGTAATGCATCTTTATAGATATATCCGTTTCTTGGTTAATAGATTATCATAAATATTGTAAGTATGTGGGATTTTCTTTATGAATCCTTTCTTGTTGAGTTCTCTGTGAAGTGTTTACTCTCATAATCATTATAGGCTTATCCCAACTATTTGTCGCCAGCTTTCAGTAGGGTTAACTTCAATTCATTTTTTTTCATATATAATCTACTTTATCGGCAGATAAGATTAGAGAGAGTCGCCTTAGATTGTTTGGCCACATAAAGCGTCAGTCCAGATGACGTTAGGAGAGTAGATCATTAGATTTGCATTATGTTAAGAAAGGTAGGTAGACCAAAAGACTTGATTAAGATGTATAAAAATAACCTAAGTATACTTGAATTAAATGAGAATTTGACACATAATAGGACAATAAATAGAAAGGATTCATGTACCACTTAGTGGGATAAAGGCTTACTGTTATTGTTGTTGTATAATCTACTTTATTGTTAGCTGACTTTTCCTTGGATACTCTTTTTTAGTATTGTACATTTACCATTTTTATTAATATTTCTATCTTTTTATATACCCCAATCATCTAAGTTTATTTTTCATTTATTTATATTTAAAAAATGTCAGTCACATTACCCCCACCTCCTCCTCTTCATATAATGTTATATATTGCCACTTTATATACTATTTTCTTGTATTATCTATCTTAGATCAAACATAGGTGTAAAAGAATCTAGTCCAGCTCAATTAGGACTAAGTCAAGCTCGACTAGTTGATGTCTACCTTTAATTCAAGCTCAAGCTCAAGTCAATCTCAAATGATGAGCTTGAGCTTATTGCTCATCGGAAAATAAGGGCTTAAGCAGCTCAAACCAAAATGTCAACAACAGCTCATTGAAGTAGGCAGTGATTGGAATCCCAACAAGTGCTTGGGCTAGCGTTAAAAAAGGTGCAGTGGGTATTCACTAGAAAATGCATTGACAGTCCCGATGGTTGGAGTCACGGTGTGTGTTTACTAGAGAAGGCATTGACAGATCCAACATCGAACTCAAGTGTGGCAGGTTTTGCTAGAGAAGAGCATAATCTAGGGTTTTCTTTTATGGGGCATAGGAATCTTAAAACATGATTCATAATTAGGAATAATAGCATAACGAAATAGGGATAGGCTCTATGGGAAGATACACACCTTCTATATATTTAAAATTTAATTGTGTAACCCATATGTCTAACATGATAACAAGGTTTTCGAACTTCAGCCTCTTATGCCGGATTCAAGTAGCTTGATGGGAGTCAAGTCATGTTGAGCTTGAACTTTAGCTCAATTAATAAATGAGTGATAAGTTGGGCTTGACATTCCTGACTTGCAAGCTCATTAACTAGTTAAGTTTGAGTTAACTTGGTATTCGATTTAGCTCACTTACAATCATAATCGCACATCAATCCTAACATCTATGCTTCTAAACTCAACTTTTGTTAATAACTTATTTTTTGCTTAACATTCAATACATACACAGTTAAATTTGTTGTTGGTAACTTTTTTGTTGAACTTATAATTTCTTGCTATTGTATGTCCCAATAAAATTTTTTTTTCACTGAACTTTTAATTTTTAAAGATGCATTTTTTAATGATCTTTTTACTTAAGAGTGAATTATTTGTAAAATGTTATGATATCGAAATTATCACATGAACTATTTAGTGGAATATGTATTATTTATGCCAGTGTTTTCCCTTTATTGAAGATATTTTCTTTATTACTTCATAATTACTTTTTTCTTATCTATATGTAAGCATGTATATGCTTTTACTAAGTAAAGATGTACACCTTTATAATTTTTTTCTCCAATGTAACATAGACTATCTTTGGACTTAACATGGTAACCTTTTTAGTGCAATTAATCATTTTACCCATTTCAGGTTTGTTAGACTATTTCAATTTTCCCTTTTAATAATCTATTTTGGAAGATTAAACTTTAATCTTTTCAGGTTTCATAACCAATCTTAATTACTAGGGTGTTTTGATTAACTTCTTTTAAATCTATAAGATATAAAGCCTTAACTATTAATCTATGATTTGTGGTTTAATATTCACATGAAATTAGCTTGCGCCAAGCTTTTACTTTATTTTTGTTGGAAAACTGTCATATTTGGATCCAGTTGTATTCATATTCATCTTCAGTTGAATCATTTCTGCAACCTTTTGAAAACATTAGGTTTTCACAATACAAGAAAAGAATTCCGATCAAAGTAGGCATTTAGAAGATTCAAGAGACTTGTACTGAACTAAATTAGAATCATTCTTGAATTTTTCTTTAGTCCTACATAAACCGCAATGATCTTGAGCTGTAGATCCAACGGTTGACAATCAGCCCCAAATGCTTGGCATATATTGTTAATAATGACATCTAGTGAAATCAATCTACTTGTGATTTTTATAACTCCATATTTTACATAAACTTTCAACTCCAGTATAATCTTCTTTTGTTTTTAAAAATATTTACACACATAGCACACAATTCTCATGCATTTACATATCTAACATGTAAAGTTTGATATTTATAAATATAATATTTTTCTTATATACAAAAACGTGCATTTCACTTGAACAAAATGGTGATAGTGTTATTTTCGATGCAATATTAAAGATTTAGTTATTATTTATGTAAATATTAAAATTTAGGTGTTAGATATGTAGATATATCAGAATTGTGTGCTATTATGTAAATGCTCCTTTATTTATTTATGTTTTGTGATATTTTTTAAGTGAAATCTCTGTTCATATTCCTTCTTCAGCTTTGTACTAATTCCAATTTTCTTTCAGTCTTCTGTACAGTTAGCCTTTGATTTTTTATCTCCTGAGAGCCTGAGTGAGTCTGTTAGAATGGCACAAGAGATCCGTTGCCTTCCATCTGACCATGAAGCCAAGCTTAAAATGCTGGAGGTAATAATAATAATAAGTCAAAATTCAAACTCCCAATCCCTTGACCTTTTTTTTTAAAATTTTTTATTTAATTTCAGTAAATTTTTTTCTTCTCATTTTAAAATTTTCTGCAGGTGGAAAAAATGTGCTTATATGCTGCCAGTTCTGCGGTCAGAGAAATTCAAAAAATCGCACTTGATCCTAAGTAACCTTTTTTTTCTTCATTTCTGTTTTGTGTTTAAGGAAGTTTTACTGAATTCCTATATATTTACATATCTAACACTTAAAAATTTATATTTATATTTCTAATATTTTATCTATGCATGAAAAGATGTATTCATTTTTAAAAATACAATAATAGGGATACTTTTGGCATGATGTTAAAGATTTTGAGTGTTAGGTGTGTAAATATTGAAATTTAAGTGTTAGATATGCAAACATATATTAATTATGAGGTATGTATGTAAATATTCCTTTTATTAAAGGAGATTTACATACATATCATTGCATTTCTATATATATACATATAGAAGACTCTAGTACTTGAATGATATCCAAATATTTGCATGAGAATGTATATTTTATTTTAGATAAAGATGTAAATAGATAAAAATTTCATAATATGAATGTAAATCCCACATTTATCAAAAGAAACTCAAATTTTATTTATTGTGTTGTGTTGTCAGGCTTAGTTCAGAAATTAAATTTGAGGATAAGAGTCTCACAGAGATGGTTGCTGAGAATTTGGAGAGGATCTCAAAGAGGAGACAGATTGCTTGTCCTTAACCCATATTATTATTGTATTTGTATCATGTAAAATAGTGTATAGATTATAGAGTATCATTAGAACGATTTAATTCAAACGATTTGTTTAGATTATTGTCAATATTAAGCTATAGGCCTGTAATTTACACATGCTGTTCAAATGAAGCCATTGATGATCACTTTCAGCTCAAAAGCTATGTTTTTTTATTTTTAGTTTTTTTTTTCTCTTTTTGTACCCAAATTTATGTTGCATATAAATTTTCTATGGAGTTGAAGCTTACAATTTTAGGCCTTGTTTAGGGTGCTAGTGATCGTTCGTCCGATTTGCATTAACAATAATAACAATAACAAGCCTTTATCCCACTATGTGGGGATCGGTTACAAGAATCATTCATCTCCAGTGTCTTATTATGTGTCAAATTTTCATTTAATTCAAGTATACTAAGGTCATTTTTTATACATCTTACCTAAGTATTTTTAGGTCTATTTCTACATTTCTTAACATAAGGTAAATCTAATGCATCTACTCTCCTAATCGGGTCATCAGACGATCGATACTTTATGTGATCAAATCATCTAAGACGGCTCTCTCTAATCTTATCTGTCACTGGACCTACTCCAATCTTTTAATGTTATTTGAATCTTGCATTCAGGCTGTATTTTAATTATATTTTGAGAAATTTATGATGAAATAGTCGTGTTTTAGATTATTGTCAATATTAAGCTATAGGCTTGTAATTTACACATGCTGTTCAAATGAAGTCATTGATGATCACTTTCAGCTCAAAAGTTATATTTTTTTATTTTTAGTTTTTTTTTTTCTCTTTTTGAACCCAAATATATGTTGCATATAAATTTTCTATGGAGTTGAAGCTTACAATTTTAGGCCTTGTTTAGGGTGCTAGTGATCGTCCGATTTGCATTAATAACAATAACAATAACAAGCCTTTATCCCATTATGTGGGGATCGGTTACATGAATCTTTCGTCTCCATTGTGTCCTATTATGTGTCAAATTTTCATTTAATTCAAGTATACTAAGATCATTTTTTATACATCTTACCCAAGTCTTTTTAGGTCTATCTCTACCTTTTTTAATATAAGGTAAATTTAATGCATCTACTCTCCTAATCGGGTCATCAAACGATCGATATTTTATGTGATCAAATCATCTAAGACGGCTCTCTCTAATCTTATCTGTCATTGGACCTACTCCAATCTTTTAATATTATTTGGATCTTGCATTTTGGCTGTATTTTAACTATATTTTGAAAAATTTATGATGAAATAGTCGTGTTTTTTAACTTGATTATATTATTTATGATGATAGTCACAAAATTATAGTTTTATTTTTATAAAAAAAAAAAGTTGTATATTAAATAATAGTTTTTTTCTATAGTATTATCACTACAAGAATTTATTAAGCAATTGTTTAGGAAACAAAATTATGATTGAGATGCTTTCTAGAGCTACTTGGACTTATTTTGAATTTAACGTATGATTATTGATTATTTGTATTAAAATTTTATCAAAATAAGTTTAATGATTAGAAAGTTCATTATGAGAAAACTTGAGGCAGATGGTTTAATATAATTTTTCTCCTTTTTCTTTATGAGATGTGTTTGATGGGAGTTATCCTGAAAATATGATTAAAGGTCTGATATGGTACAATGATACTAAAATAATAAATAATATATTTACTTAATTTTTATATGACCCTGTAAATCCTTGTTTTTATATGACATGCCCTAAGAATTAATAAATAATTATTTACATTAATTTTTAATTAATTTTTTATTTTTTATTATTATTTTAGTTTTTGAGATTGCTCATTGCTCCACTAATCTTCAACTAAGCAATTAATTGAAGTATGGAATATTATTGGATCTCAAATGATTTATGATGCATTTAAGTTAACTATATATTATATTTGTAACTATCAGATAGAAAATTATAATGTGAGTGTATTTTTTAGTATAATGCAATAAAAAATTATATTTTTTAATTGATTTGACAGAATATTATAATTATCAAAAAATTTAATTTAATTTTTTTAAATAAATAAATTATGATATTCACCATAATTTTTTAGATGATAAATTTTTTTTTATAATAATTTTATTATCATTTATTCAGATAAAAGCACCTGATATTTCTAAGGTGCCCAAAATCATCCTTTATAGGCTTTAAATAGATGCCTCTTAGCACCAAGTATGCATGACTGGCATTGTTCAGCAATTCTCCAGCTTGTTTGGGAGTCTCAATTCAGCATCAAATAATTATTTTTAGCACATATTTTGAAGAAATTATTAAATATAAATGATGAATATAGAAACTACATGTGGAATATTAGAATACATAATTATATGCTCATTATGTATTCCAATATTACTTCCATCAACTAATTCTAACAAATCCTCTGTGCATTTTAATTTTACAAAACTTAAATATTTCCCAAATATGCTAAAAAAATGTAACAATTTATTTTCATACTTCAAGAAGCATAAAACAAATCATATTTATTCAATTTGATCTATT
This sequence comes from Cymbidium sinense, assembly GCA_021442155.1. Taxonomy (NCBI): domain Eukaryota; kingdom Viridiplantae; phylum Streptophyta; class Magnoliopsida; order Asparagales; family Orchidaceae; genus Cymbidium; species Cymbidium sinense. Next base: position 9,164,111 of record CM038233.1, on the reverse strand, counting down.
TCAGTATGAAAAGATAATGATAGAACTGTTGCTGAAGAAATTGATATATAAAGAAATTGTAATGGGTATATAAATATTTTATTATTTTATAAAAATTAAATCGCAGCTTTCTAACCGCTTCTGTAGATAGCCAAATCAGGTTGAAAAATGTAATATTCCCACTGCAGAATTCTCAAAAAGCATTTCTCAAACGATACAGTGTTACGTTTTCGCACCGCATCACTCCACAAATGCAACCTTAAATATCTATTCCTAAAAATAGAAAGCAATCAAAGAAATACAAAATAATCCAAACATTGAAATTTTCTCATTCTTTCTACCCAATGATCATATGATCTCATCATTATTATTTAGGCAAGGATCAAACCCAAAATATTGAAAAAAAAAAATTAACATCTAAAAATCCTCACCAACAGCACTGATTGGCACTCATTAAACTGTTAAAATGAAAATATTAAAGCCTATTATCATCAGCATCAGTTTGATTTTTCAGTACCCTTTTCCTGATATTCTGGAGGCAGAGTTATGAACTGAAATATTTGTTCCAGCTGGGCAACATCAACTCCAAATTTTCTGGAAATATCCTCAATATCCATTGGGCCTTCGTGCTCAGCAGATCTTCCCTGATGCAGGAGCATGATTTCCTGCAACTGAGCAACTGTTAGGGTTCCTGGAAGCAAGGGTTTTGAGCCATGACTCACAGATTCTTCTACTGAGCTCCGCACTCTGGGCAACGGTCTTCTGTACTTCTGAACGATGAAGGCCTATATACAATTCAATGCCGATGTATTAGCATGCTGAAGAAAATATAAATTGATATTATGACATAAAGAAATGATTTCTTGAAAAATCTGCCGTAATATTTATCAAATTAATTCTTGACAAGGGATTGAGGAGAAGCTCCTGATTCTATATTTGACTAGTGTTGTTAGTCTCGAATAGGTGTAGCGGACCTCACATACAGAGATAAAGCCTTCTTCTTCTTCTTCTACTTCTTCTTCTTCTTCTTCTTCTTGTTTTATTAGTCTTGAATAGGGTTGTTAGTCAGTTGAGAAGAGCTTGTGTTGATCAGGGCAGACAAAAATGCATGAGCTCAATAGTTCGAAAAAAATAAAGAGGATATTAGATTGATAAATATATAAGAATTGGGTGGTATGCATTCTCCATAAAAAATGTAAATCTTGTAAACCAGAAATCCAAAAGTTGTAGCATCAAATAAAGTCCAATTAGGCGCAGGTAACACGCAAGCCTGTAGGAAGCTCATAATAGCAGTGCCACTAGTGTAGGACTGCAATAGCCCATGGAAACCAATTGGCAACTACAACAACAAGTCTTTATCTCACTGCGTGGGCTTGGCTATATGAATCCTCTTTCTCCATTATGTCATATTAAATGTCATATTCTCATTTATATCTAATAAAATAAGGTCATTCTTTATACTTCCTAAATCCTAACTGAGTCTTTTCAGGCCTGTCTTTGCCTTTCTTAACATAGGCCAAATCTAACACATTTCTAACTATCTTTTTTTTGGGTGACGATTCACTCGATCCCACCCATGTGGGCGTGACTTCGCATGACTAATGGGAGGCTACTCGAACCCCGTGCCCAGCGCCCATCCAGTTATTTTCACATTTTCATGTAGAGCATTCCGCCCTGGAGAGAAATCGAACGTGGTCCGGGGGGTTCCCGGCCACGCTCGCCCACCAACCGAGCTAAGAACGGTGGGTATTTCTAACTATCAGATAACAACAAATAGTGACGGGTGACTGATCCAATCCTAGATATGAAATAGCTACATTGTCGACCATAGTGTGCCACAATCCCTCATCACTTTATGGTTGATATGTTCCTGGCATGTAAAAATGGTCTATTGGATGGCTATTTTATAAAATCTTGCTCAGTTCTTTCTTTTATGTGTTCTTTGCTAACTCTGGAAGTAGGTGCTATAGTATACAATTCATGATTTTTGTGTCCACGAGAAAAATATGATGATTATGCTGATAAATTAATTAAAAAGCTTAAATATTTGTGTATTTCATAGCCAATTGTGTTCATGCTTAATAAACAATATTTTATGTCCTCACCTCTCCCATTTCCAGCTTCCCACCGGGTTTTGATCTGATTGTTCCAACCATCTTTTGAAGCATGGCATCATACTCTGGATCACGTTCTTCAAGAATATTACTTTCAACTTCTTTCACTGAGGTATCCTCTGAAACATTAAAGGCATATAGAATGTAAGTTAAAAAAAATATGATGCATTAAGTAGGACTCATATCAACAGATTCGATGAGCAAAAGGTTGCTTGCAAATCAAAGTCAGTAGGGATTGCCTCAATGAACTTCATGATCTAAATGGAAAAAAGGCTGTTTTAAAAAGACAAGTCACTACAGTAATCAAGCTTGGCATTCAACTGCAATATTGAAACAAACCCAACGACCAGGTATCAATTTGTCATAGTACATAAGATTTACACTTTCAATGAATGAGACCCTCATATCTCGATCAAATCAAAATGGAATGAAAAAAATTTAGCTCAGATAAATATAGCATTTGATATTATCAAATAAATTATGATGTAAATTTTGTGCTTACTATCATGTAATCAAAAATCATCATAAACAAGTCTATCAAATCAGTGCATGAGATATCTCTGAAATTCACCAACAACAACAACAAGCCTTAATCCCACTAGATGGGATCGGCTACATGAATCCTTCGTCTCCATTGTGTCCTATTATGTGTCAAATTCTCATTTAATTCAAGTATACTAAGATCATTTTTTATACATCTTAACCAAGTCTTTTTAGGTCTACCTCTACCTTTCTTAAATAAAGGCAAATCTAATGATCTACTCTCCTAATCGTCATCGGAAGGCGACGCTTTATGTGGCCAAACCATCTAAGGCGACTCTCCCTAATCTTATCTACCACTGGAGCTACACCAACTTTTTCCCGAACATACTCATTTTGCATTCTATCTCTAAGAGTAAAGCCACTCGTCCACCTGAGCATCCTCATCTCTGAAATTCACCATCCACAATAAATACAATTTCATTATCTAATATAGCTTAAAAAATAAGAAATATAAATGTTGGATACAAACTTATGCGGAGATGAAAAGTTGAGAATTATTTAAAATATTAGTTGTAGGTTCATGAAATAAAATTAAATCAGATGCTGTGATCACTAAATTAGCGCTAGAACTCCATAAAGTTTCCAATTGATAAGTGCTTAATCTAATACCCTGCATAATTTTCAGTGACCGTGCATTTCTTGCATTTAACTACTTAAAAGTTTACATAGTAATCTTGCTAAATTCAAGGGCATCATTACCTTATCACCTAGTTTAACTTACACAATCCTCAAGTTCACTTCAATAAAAAAACAAAGAATCACAACTTCAACTTCATTTGCAACTTCATAAAACCACAAATTGCCTAGATAAAATCTGCTTCTGCTTCTGCTTTCTGATGACGCAAAGACAAATAAGAGAATAGGACATTGTGAAACCTACAAATCCCATTTGCAGCATTGTGAACATTTTTTTCATGCATCCTATGATTATCATCCAGATGAAGTAGTAACGGGAACATGGGTCAGTTAGAGCCTTTAAATTCGGCACAAAAAAAAAGGTTAACAAGATAGTAGTTTAGCATGTCAAGTCAGCCAAGATCAACTAATTCATCACTGTGAACACGGCAAAAAAAAAAATCCGTAAAAATCATTCACCGGGGTACGAAACGTCGGGGCGATCCCGTACGGAAACAGCTGTGTCATGCGGCGGCGGAGGAAGATGATCGGTGTTACGGGAAACACTCTGTGGTGGCGGGTGCGGCGACGGCCGGGTCCTCACCGAGCTCGGAAGCCGACCAATAGCTCGCCTGAGAGCCTGCCCCATTCCGCCCCTCACTATTTAGTAGCTTGCTCGTAAGCTACAACCAACAAGAAGGAAGTCCCATCGACTCCGGCGCGATGAATATCAGCAGAATCCGGATGTGACAATAGATTAGGGTTCGAGGCAGCGATTCGATTCGAGCTCGAGGTTAAGGAGATCGAGATCGCCGACTTCAAGCACAACATCACGTTGTTTTGGGCTTTTGGCACGCATGCTCCACCTGATCACGTCACAAATTTTTTTCAATATATTACTTTTGCTAGAGCACCGGTACAATTAAGGATATAAATGAGTCAAGTTAACTTACGAGCTAACTCGAGTTGAGCTCATTAACGAGTTCTTAAGTCAAGTTTATCGAGCCACAAATTTGAGCTCAAACTCATAATCAAGCTCGGAAAATTTTCGAACTTGATTTTGAGCATGATTTGGATTTGGATTGGTAGCTTATTGAACCGACTCATTTTCATAATAGTGAATTGCAATATATCGTATATCATGCTATCAGTTTGATAGCTTATCGAACTTTTTAAAATGAGCTTGAGATTGACTTTCTTTGAATCGAGTAGAGCTCGACCTTGGTAATTGAGCTCGAGTCGAGCTCGAGCTCAATAGATATTAAATAAGCTTAGCTCAATTAAATCAAAATTTAATTTGACTCGACTCATTTATACTTCATATACGAGTAGAGATAAGTTATAAAATATTTCACTTTATATGAAAATCAAGAGCAGAAATAGATAAAATAAGAGATAATATCAAATAAGAAACAAGAGATGCAATTTTTATGTAAAAAGCTTTAAAAAGGAAAAAAATCCTAATATAATATAGTTAAAATAATTATACTAATGGATGTTAATGATTATAAATAATACTTTTTCCCATGACTAGATAAAGCTTTAATATAATATGATATCATAAATTATAAAAAATTGACTATGATATAAATATCTATTTTGGATAATCGTGCCTCAGTTAAATAGACAATAATACGTGTCAACAATTTGTATTGACTATGTAAGTAGTGTCATGCATAACAAATATAGAAAATAGTGGATGTTAAATTTAGCTGGCGATGGTGTAGCATGATGGATGTAATTAAGGTAAACAAATTGACACTATAATTATGCGACTATTATTAAGTAATTATGGTAAAGAGATAGTAGCTGATTAACACTAATCAATTGATTATAGTTGTACAGGAGAAGTCATATGATCATGGATAAGTGACAATGGTTGAGTGACAATCAGGTGATGATAGTCAATCGATAGTGTGATGATTGTGATAAATTGGTGATTGGGCATCGATAATTGACGGTGGCCAAGCGATGATAGCGGTTCGAAGCAATTGAGAAATAATAATAGAGGGGAAGTTTGATGATGACAACATAAAGGAATTGGTTTGGCGATGATTATTAGGCAAATGTCTAATGACTGTGATTAGAAGGCGATGGTTGGCATCGATAGCGATATCATCACGTCCAATGATGGTGATTACGATGGTGATGTTGGTGGCAATTAAGATTAGGGTTGATAATTAGAATAGTTGGGTATGGCATGAAAGTAGTCAACGATAGCTACTGAGAATGATCGAGCGATTTTAAGAGGCGTAGAATGATCCGATGATGATGGATTGACGATGATTGGACGGTTAATGATTAATCTATCTTTTTTTTTTATATGAAGACTGATGAACTATCTATAGATTTTGAAATTTAAATCCCCTAAATGTCACCAAAAAAATGTCTAATCTAGATTCATCTAGATTTAGATCAGGTCACTTTTTTGGTATCATAAAGTTACATTTTTTTTAGATAATGGGCTTCACTATAAATTTGCTAAAATTGAATTTTAAATGATAAAAAAATTAAATTTTTTTTTGACATATCATATTTACATATTTATTTTGGTTTAAACCATTTTGTTTACATCATATCCCCTCAAATTTCAGTGTAAACTTTTATTATTATTATTATTATTATTATATTTTTAATTTGAGTTGAATGTATGGATAGATCCTACGGACGGAGTTTAACACACTTATCAGTTATAACCAATAATAATAATAATAAATATTTAAATCGATCAGATCTCACCCGCAGAGTGATCAGCACCGTTGATTTACATCGCAACCTCAGTTAGGGTTTTATAAGCGATTCTCCTCATCGACCGCTCTCTTCACCTTTCTTCCTGCCCAGCAGAACGCCGAAGAGCTGCGATCAAGGGCAAGAGAAATGGTAATTCTTCTTCATATGATATCGATTTTGTCTTCTCTTTTTTCTGATGTTTGGATAGGGCAATAGCTGAGATGTTATCACAGCATAACGGCGTTGCTGCCGAGAGTGGAATGTCGAGGTCAGCGAGGAGACGCCATATGACGTCCGTTACTGTGTAGCGAGTTTACGGTAGTTGGTTTGGCTGTAGTTGCGTCTTTGATGGAGGCCGGAATGGGAACTACTTTGTAGTTGTTCCTGCCTGCACTTTGTTATGATGTCACTTGCATACTGGGCATTGATATATGCACACCGTAGCGGGTCTGTTGGGTTTGAAGATCAAGGAAATGGGAAAACTAGTTTTAGTGGTGCGGTGAAGGTTGAGGCGTCCCGATGTAACAGCGGGATTGTTGCTGGTTTATAGGATGTCATATGCATAGATTAAAATTTAGACGATGTTATCTAAGGAATATCGTGGTTGAGCCACATGCAAGGTTTCTGGAAGCTGACCATGGCATTCATCTAGTTGGATGATGGGCTATCAGCGAGTGAGAACGATGGCGAGAAGGATCTAGATGGTTGGCATCTTTTCGGTTGACTAAAAGTCTCATTATAATCAAGGTCTCTTTCTTGCTCATTGCATTGGGCAACAAGGCGAGTTTATAGTAGGCGCTGGTACCACTGGAGTTATATTTTGTTTTGAAGGCCCACTGCTGCGGATCACATATTGGTTAGGTGAGGGAGGCTTAGATGGCAATGTGTCTTGTTATTTGGGGGACTTTAATTCCTACGACATTACTCTGCTCTTGTTGTCATTCTTGGCAAGAATGATACAGGATTGGGGAGATGGCGGTTGAAGACAAAGGAATTGGGAAAGCTGGTTTTAGTGGTGTAGAGAAGGTTGAAAATTTGTTTGGCTCTGTGGTGTCTAGTCTTAGCTCGAGTTTGCATGAGAAGCCAGCTAAAGTAATTGAGGGTGAAGAGTCAAGTGAAGTGATGGTTCTGGCCGGGACAAGTGTGAGTGGCTATTGAGAGATTGGGGCGGGGAGATATCAGGCCTAAGTGGATTGAGAGCGAAAGGGGGGCAGACTATGATTCATTGAATATTATGTGTTGTGAGGTAAACATTTTCTCCAAGGTTGGATTGATATATTGCGCCTCTTTCTAAGAGGTGGCACATTTATGAAATATTTATGGTAGGGAAGTGGGATTGCGTTTGTAGCCGGAGTAAAGCATTACAACCAAATATGCAACTAGGTTGGAGCTTTATTGTAGAACAATTATTAAGGTGATAAGTTGGTTGTGGTGGATGAGGGAAAATGATTGATGAGTTAGAATTCAACAATGAGGGCATCGATCGGAAAATTGTTTGGTAGATCTGCTTCAGGAAGCAATGCTTGAATTGTTTCAATATTGTGATGGTGTCTATGTTTGCTAGTCCATTTTGTTTGGGTTGTAGGGATAGGCTTATTGGTGGAGGATGCCCCATTGGGAGAGTAGATTGAAATGAGTGGAGTTGGTTTAGTTCCCACTTCCATTTGATTGAAGTTTTTTAATTGGATTATGAAACTGTCTTCTCGATGTGTGTTTGAATTGTGAGAATTTGAGTGCTGTTTTAGATTTATATTTAAGAGGAAACGCCTAACAAAACTTTCTGTAATGATCAATATATTATACATAACATCTATATTGATTAGTTGAAATGATAGGTGAAGGTTCCCATACATCTTAGTGAATGATTTCAAGAGGAAATTGACTGCACGATAGCGAGGGGGAGAAGGGTAGTTTGAGAGATTTAGTTAGTCTACAGGGAATACAATGCACTTAAGCGTTGAGAGCACATTTCTCATTATTTGTGTTTGTTAAAATAGGCAGAGTGTTTGCCATAATGAAGGTGCATGTAGCCTATAGCTTTTAAAGTAAACTTCACATAAAGTAAAGCTGAGAATATAAAGGATAAATAAAGGAAGAAAAGTAACTTATATTTAATATTGCCTTGTATTAGATGCTACAGTGAAACCATATATAAGGGAAATTATAGCAGCTTTGTCAGGTATTGTTTTGATCCTATGGAAAACTGTTAAGGGCCGGTGCACACAGTGAGCTGAGATATATTTTGTGTGCTGTGGTTTGTGCATGAGAGTGGACGTGTATTACTATCGGTGGTGTTGGTATAATTTTTGGTTTTTAGGATGATTAGTGCTACATAGCTTCGGATTATCTATTCACTTTGTTAAATTATGGTCATTGAAGAGATTTTTAGGTTGCCTTGCATCTAGATCCATTTATGGTGTCTCTATTTTTTCAGCTAACTATAAGCTCTTTATATGCTTCAATTTCTAGTCTATTGACTTTATTTTGATTGGAGCTGATTGGGTAACATCATTCATGTTTTGTCATAGGGGAGTTTGGCTACCTTTTTGTTTGTGGCATTGAAATCAATCCCATAACAACAAATCAAATATCAGGGTTAATGTCTGTGTCATGTTAAGCTTTGTGCTTTTGTGTGACTTGCTGGGAAGCTTTAACATTATTGTAGTTTTGTCAAGCTGCTGGTTCTAAGAAGGTTAAAGGGTTTCCCGAAATGTTCTCATTTGCTATGCCCCTATTATTTTTTTTAGCATAATCTTATGTACTAAAATTAGCTTAAATCCTTCCAATCAGATATTTAGGCATTTGAATAAATTCCATTGTTTTGATAAATCCAGTTTCAACATTGTTATTACTTAAATCCAGGCTTTATTAAGCCTCTCCATTCCTAGGATTTAACTTATTTAAGGATTTCTTTTGAAATGAATGGCCAACCAATTTATCAGGGTTTGGTTAGTGGTTTGCCATGAAAGACAACTTTCATCGTATTCCCATAAATTTTATAATATTTAGATTTAACGGATTACAAAATTCTATTTGAGCTAAATCCTACTTGTAGCCAAACAATCTTTCAATGCCACTGGCCTATTTTTCTTAGTGTTTTGTGCCTATTTTATGTAAATTATTGTTTGTTGTTTTGAACTTTAGGTTATATTCTAACTTTAGATTTCTTCTTTACAATAACCTGATATTTACTATTTTTATAGTTCCTTACTTTTTTTTGAAAAAAAGTACATACATAGTACACAACTCTTATGTATTTACATATCTAACATTTAAGGCTTGATATTTACAAATTTAATACTTTTTCATCCATGACAAGGTGCATTTCACTTTAAAAAAATAATGATGATACTATTTTTAATTTAATATTCGAGATTTAAGTGTTATTTATGTAAGCATGAAAGTTTAGGTGTTAAATATGTAAATATATAAGAATTGTGTTATATGTATGTAAATACACCATGTTTTTGCTTTTATTTTTACCGTGCAAGTGAATGAATCAGGTATTTTACTGTAAATTGCTTGATGCTGATGCTATATTCGTGATTCAGCATCTTTTTAGTTGTTTATTTTACTGTATCATTTGAATTTCTGTTGTTTTCCTTCTGTTTGTAATGTAATTGTGTCAATGTTTGTGGTGCTTTCCATATAGTGATTTTATTGGATATTTCAGTATTTTTTATGAGTTGAAGAGTGCTAGAGTTTATTTACTTATTTACTTCTGCAAAGACATGGTTTAATCTGTTTCACCTCTCTATTATTTTTACTCGTGCAAATTTGTAATTTGCTTCCAGGCCTTTGTGAAAGCCCAGAAGTCAAAAGCTTACTTTAAGCGTTTTCAAGTCAAGTACAAGAGAAGAAGAGGTACTTCTGTTCTAGTCAGTGAAAGTGACCTTGCACATTTGAAGAATCCCATTCTTCTCACCATCATTTTACCCTTATGGAAGTCCATTTTTTAACACGATTCATTCTTTTGACTTGTAGAGGGAAAGACGGATTACCGTGCTAGAATTCGGCTGATTAATCAGGATAAAAACAAATATAACACTCCAAAATACCGATTTGTTGTTAGATTTGTATCCAAATTTGCTATTTGACATTTTTTTACTTTAAAATATTATCTCTTGTTGAATTGGTCTATTATTTGTTTATTCTTAACCAAGTTCTTGTCCAGACCAACAAGGATATTGTTGCACAAATAATATCTGCTAGTATTGCTGGTGATATTGTGCTTTCAGCAGCTTATTCCCATGAGTTACCTCGTTATGGTCTTGAAGTTGGTCTTACTAATTATGCTGCAGGTATTTGGATTCCTTCTAAAATGAATTTTCTGTTAGAGTTATATTTACTTGCAGTGAGCTAGATGTTAATGTACTAGTCCTGTCATTAGCCTATTGCACTGGACTTCTCCTGGCTCGCCGTGTTTTGAAGATGCTTGAGATGGATGAGGAATATCAGGGGAATGTTGAGGTATGTATAGTGATGTTCATTCTTTTGAGAGAAAAAAATCTTAGTCAAAATGCCATGTTTATTGGATAACTCTTCAAAACTACTGAGCAGGCTACTGGAGAAGACTTCTCAGTTGAACCAGCAGAGAGCAGGAGGCCATTCCGTGCTCTCCTTGATGTTGGTCTTGTCAGGACGACAACTGGAAACCGTGTTTTTGGTGCTCTCAAGGTTTCTTATTTTTGTTTATGATCTATGTTGCCTTGGTTCTTCGATTGAAATGATATCATGATTTTAGTTTAGTTGATGATAACATTTTATTAATTTGTAGTTAACTAAAGCTGTAGAACTTCTAAACATATTTGAAAGACATGTATAAAGTTATGTGTTGGTGCATATCTCATGTATAAAGCCATTCCTTTCTCGAAATTCCTTGAAGTAATCAGAAACTTTGGAGTAATTTATTTAGGAAGTCTAGGTTAGTTTAAACTTTTTTTATTGATGAGGACATTAGTATTTATTTAAATATGAGGTTGAGATTTGCCGATCCCATGTAATGGGATAAAGGCTTTGTTGTTGTTGTTGTATGAGAATGAGATTTCTTAGGAGCACAAGCCCTTATGGTTAACCATTCCTCCTCTTCATAGAGCACTATGAATTAAGGAGGCTGCTTATGCTAAAATTTTATGTATATGTTGGTTTTTAGATTGAGTTAATTATTGGGAATGAGGGAGAACTGATTAGGATAAATATGGTTTTGTCATTCCGAGCATATCAATTGATCTTGTCTATCAACTTTAGAGTGCTCTGAGTTGCAATGACTAGGAATCTTGATTAAGAGCAAAGGGTTACCTTCTATAAAGTATTTTGGGCAAGCATTGGTGGAAGTGTTTTAAATGCGGTTTCAAGGTTAACATTAACACGATTATTGGAAGTGGGTTGGTTGTATTAGTTTCGCTGAATATTTCAGAGGCATACAACGTGACCTCGTGTTCAGAGGTAATAAACTTGATTTACAAGGGCTCATAAACATGTTGGAGTTGGTTGCAAAGGCTTAAAAGAATTTATTTATTTTATTTAAGTTACAAACCCAATCCAGTGGTAGACAAGATTAGGGAGAGTCGCCTTAGATGGTTTGGCCACATAAAACGTTGGCCGTCCGATGACCCGATTGGGAGAGTAGATTTGCTTTACGTTAAGAAAGGTAGAGGTAGACCTAAAAGACTTGGTTAAGATGTATAAAAAATGATCTTAGTATACTTGAATTAAATGAGAATTGATATGGACGAAGGATTCATGTAGCCGACCCCACCTAGTGGGATTAAGGCTTGTTGTTGTTATTGTTGTTGTTGTACAAACCCAATCCAACTTGGATATTTTTTTTGGCTAACTCAAATGATGAATAGCCAATTGTTGCACATATATATGCTTCTATTAAGCAAGCATTTATTTGCATTCTTTACATTTTTTGATTGTGTGAAATTTGTTTGATTTTATTTTCTTTATCATTTTAAATATATAAGTGATGAGGCAAATTTGATAGCCTCCTTGCTCACTATTTTGATGAGTTATTCTACTTGTTAAAGGCATGTTAGTGGATCATCGTTATTTCTTTCTGGCCAATGGGGGCGATGAAAAAGTTGATAAAATATAGTCTTCATTATTAGGTATGCGATTCTTAGCATATTGATGTTGTCAAAGTCACTTAACAAATCCTCTTGATGGTTGCCCAAAAGATGTTGTTCAGTACAAGGACCAAAGATCAAAAGAGAAAGGAAAAATTTGTACTAAACCGAAGACTAATAACTTTGGGACAATTTTCTAAACTTTGATTGGAATAAAGATCAACCACGTAGGGTCTTCAATTTAGATGGAGTAAAGGTGGATGTCTTTTTGATTACTCACTTGCATTTTTTTTAATTTTTCAAAGGAATTATTATTATTATTATTATTATTATTATTGTTATCTTTTTTTATTTTTTTATTTTGTCATTAATTTTTTTACCGTCTATACAAGAATATTGAGGACAACAATTAGTTCACCTCTTGTGTTTGTCCGGAGAGATCGCATGCACTGATGATTATATGATCACAATGACAATTATTTGACAACAATTCAAGAGTTTGATGATTTTTAATATATGTAGTTGTCAGTGAATATGCAATTATTCCTATATTTGGAACAAAGATCAATGGAGAGAGAGGAGAGATTAGTGTCAGATCGAAGATTGCTCCTGATATAAAGTTCAATTTCAATCTGCAAAGTGAACGTAATGTACAGTAAATATTATATAAAAATAGTGTGCCAAATTTAGCCATATTCATACAGCAGTTGGCTTGTGCCACAAAATAAACTATGAAGAACTTTAGCTCATCAATTGCACTTCAAACTGAACATATTGAATTTTCTCTTGTTAATCATTTTGTTATAATGATTATATGCATTTTATCAACCTGATAATATTTTTAATTACTTAGATAATATAATTGCAGTAATGATATGATTGGTTATGTTCCAGCTAACATGATTTTATTTGAATTTTAGGGAGCTTTGGATGGTGGCCTTGACATTCCTCATAGCGAGAAGAGGTTTGCTGGTTTTAAGAAGGATGACAAGCAGCTTGATGCTGAAGTTCACAGGAAGTACATCTTCGGTGGTCATGTTGCTGATTATATGAGGGTTAGTGATATAGTTACATTATTTTTATCATCATTATGACTAGTTTTATTCACTTTGTTAATCATGCCTATTTTAGTTTTTTTTTAAAAAAAATTTTCACACCCAATTTAGATGTCAATCTATCTTTTTTTATTTTGCAATATAACATTAGGATTCATGCAATTTCACAAGATTAATTAAAGTTTTAGCAAATTTATCTTTAAGCTTCAATGAAATTTTATTATTACATAAAACTCTTGAGATATTTCTTCATTTTTTATTATTGAGCCTTAATTGTTGATGGGACATCTCATTAATGCATCCTTTTCTCACCTAATTTCATGTTTTGAATTAATCTTTAATATACTTTTAGTAGATATCTTTTTAAAAATGTTGTCTTTTGTTATTGTTATGCATTACAATATTTGAATGTCAATTTAAAAAAAAAATCAAGATTGAAGATGATTGATTTGTAAATATGAAAGAATAGGGTGACTATATGTAGAAGCCTCTTTAATTTTTTTTATTTATTTAATCAGATTCTAATGGAAGATGAGCCTGAGAAATATCAAGCAAATTTTAGCGAGTATATAAAGAAGGGAATTGAACCTGATGAAATTGCTGAGATATATAAAAATGTTCATGCTGCTATTCGTGCTGATCCAACACTGAAGAAGTCTACCAAAGAACCTCCCAAGGAGCACAAGAGGTAAGTTCATCTTTTTCTCTTTATTTATTTATTTTTTGGAAGATTTACATACACACCACATAATTCCTATGTATTTACATGTCTAACACCTAAACTTTAATTTATATATATATATATATATATATATATAACCTCTCAATCTTTAATATCACATCAAAAATATCATCATCATCCACTTTTTGAAAGTGAAATACACCTTTTTAAATATAAGAAAAGTGTTAGATAAATAAATATCTAATTTTAGATGTTAGATATGTAAATGCATAAGATTTGTGTGGTATGTATGTAAATCTTCCTTTTTTTTTCATATTTAGGCCTTGGCTTATTTTTTTTCTTAATTTATTGTTATTTTCTTAAAAAAATTCTTTATAAACACAAAGTAGTTTTTGTTATATTAAATAATTTTTTTGATAAGTAAAAAAATTTGTAGAAATTTTTTTTATTTTAATCTGAACACGTTTTTGTTTGTTTTTTCTTTCACAAAAATAGTATTTTTGTTGTTTTTAGGATTATATTAAGATATTGTTTTAATTTAACTTACTAGTTTGTTCTGTTATTTACGATTTGTTACTGATATTTTTTATTTTTTTATTTTTTTATTTTTTTATTTTTTATACTTAGGTACAATTTGAAGAAGCTGACTTACGAGGAGAAGAAGGCTAAGCTTATTGAGCGGTTGAATGCTCTTAATAACGCTGCTAATGATGATGAAGATGATGAAGATGATAATTAAGGTGATTAAGATGCCATTTACCTGTTTAATTTAGAGTATTATCTCTTCTTATGTTGAAGTTTTATAAACTATTATGCTTGTTCTTTTGAACCCAAATGTTTTTTTTATTTTCCAATTTTGACTTTTGATTTTTTTTTTTTTTTTTGATGGTTTATATGTTTAAGAATTTTATTTTATGAATGTTAATGTTTTGAATTAAGGCATTGATGTTTGTGTAATTAGCTGAATGTTCTTAGCTTAAAGGGTTTTGTTATTTTTTAAAATATTATAAAATTAACATGGTATTTTGCATTATTTTTTAAAATGATTGATGAATGTTGTAATGTGGTAGTATTATATTTATTTATGTTGTGATTTTTTAGAAAGTGAAATTTGAATGCAAGCTTTATTTTTTTCTTTTAACTAAATGTATTTATTATATATTTGCATCTACATATTTTTGTCAAATTAAAATTGATTTTGTAATTTAAAAGTTGATTGTTCATGCAATTAAAATAGTTTTAATTGTTGGAATATATAAAAATGTGGCTTTTACATGTTCCTTTTTTTCTTTTTCATTATGCAGTATGTGTTTTATAGATCATTTAGATGAAATTAAAAATAGTAAAATTAAATCTTTTATTGCTTTTATTGTGGCATGGATGGTAGATTTGAAAATGTGAGGAAAAGATAATTATAAAATTAATCTAGTTGTTAAAAAGTTAATTATTTTGTAGAAAATTAATGCAAGGTGCATTCATGTCTAGATAATTGGATGAAATTTGATTCATATTATCAGTTTCATATTTAAATAAAATAGAGTTGAGGTAGCTAACATTGCTTCAGTTCAATCCTTTTGAAGGTTTGATCGGTTGAAAAAGAAATATAATACGGAAGAAATGAAGTGTGACATGAAAGTATATATTTGAAATAATTTTATTTTAGATGTAAATATGATAAATGTTTGGTTTTTTGTTTAATATATTAAATTAATGGTAGTTAAAATAGTAGAGATGATTATTGGTTGGAGTGATAATAATAATCATTTGGGATCATTAGCAATGGCGAGAGAGGATAATAGTAGACAAATAGTTGCGATTAGTGGCTTGTGATTAGGTGTGAGCATTCGATTGGTTCGGTCGATTTGGTATATTTTTTAATGAATTAATTAATTAAAATAATGTAATAAATTTTATATATTAAATTTTTTACTCAAGTAGAAATTTATAAATTTATATAAATAATTAAGTATTTATAATCAAAATTATATATTTATATTTGATTTTTTTAATTAATTTTAGTTTATTCGGTTTATTTTGTTTATCCAATCTTTTAAAAAAAAATCAAATCTAAAATCAAAAATTGAATATCTAGACATTTATAATCAAAAATTGAACGGTGAGATTTAAAATTAAATTAAACTGATTAAATAATATAGGAATATCGGTTCGGTTCGATTTTTTTGTTTGAACCGACTAGTGCATACCTCTATCCATTGTAGTAATAGTCAGTAATGATGGGAGGCATGTGACTGATGGTTGCTATGGTGGTAGTATGAGAGCGATAACTAAGAATGGATGATTATAGTAATAGAGAAGATATTGTGTTTGAAATTCATTATTGAAATAAGTGCGTTTGGTATGTACTAGATCGAACACCTAAATTTTAAAATATAGTGTATTTATCTTACATCGTGAATGCAATGTATTAAACAATCGCTTAATTGTTAGGGCATTAAAGATGTTTGTCATAATAAGATGGTACTGAGCATCATCGATCTTCAAATGGTGAAAGAAGATGCGATCATTATCATCAAACATATTATACATGTTATTATTATGATGGTCTGATAATTGTCTGTGAAAAATGATCGCTGTCGACTCTTCCGGTGATTACAATTGATAAGATCATTATCGTTTTACATAGCGCATCTTAAACGACTTTAGGTGTTATATGATGGCCCTAGAAAAGAGATGCTTATCATCAAATCCTCGAGTTGTAACTCAATGTATAAATAAGGTTTTTGATTCAAATTCCAAGCTTCAACCTCAATAATAGTGAATATTTTGGTCCTAAAAATATTTTAGTGAATAGTTTTTCAAATAAAAATAGACTTAATAGTTAATATAAGAGATAAAAAAGACAAAATTTTCATCTATTTTTCTTATTAATTATATTGATCTCTTAATGCTTTCCATTTGTCTTATTATTGGGAAAGAGCGCGTCCCCCTCTTTCTTTTATATTAAAACTCAAACATTTCATTCTATAATCCAATTGTCCACTAATAGCTCCCAACTTTCTCCTCTTCCTAGAAGGTAAAGTTTACACGTGGCAAGCGTATGTAGAAGCACCGTTGGATATTATTTAAAGTGATTTAAGCCGCGTTTTTTTTTTTAAATATTTAGCTTTATAAATGTTTTTCATGAGAAAAATGCATTGAAAAATGTAGTCATGATCTGCCGTCTCTTAGCTCGATTGATAGGTGAGCGCGATTTTGAATCTCCTAGCTCGTATTTGATTCCTCTCCAGGATAAAGTCGCCTAATGAAAAATAATTAAGGACCCGACACGTGTGAGTGATAAATGTAGTATGTCGCTATACTCTTGTGAGATTAGTTATAATGATATCCTCACTCATAAAATGGGTGAAGTGTTGGGTGTATACTCATTGCAAAAAAAAAAATATCGTCACTTCACAATAGCTTTTATTTAAAAAATAAAATTATATATCAAAATTCCAAAACAAAAGAAGGAATATTACGTAATTTTTATATCTATATATTTATTATCTAAATTTTAACAATTGTTTATCTAACATTTAAAATTTTAATATTATATTAAATTTATCAAAAAGATAAAGTTTTTAATGTTAAATATAATTTTTTATGCAAAAATTTTGATGTGATTGTGATATTAAAGTATTATATAATAAATATCAAAATTTAGAGAATATATATATATATATATATATATATATATATATATATATATATATATATACACACACACACACATATATATGATCATAAACTTATACTAATTAGGGTAATATTATGATCATAATAATAAAATGAAATGGATTATGAAATAATCGTATCAATTAATGATTCTTTAACGAAAATGGTATTACTTTGTATTAATGATAAAACTAAGGAATGATTTATATATTCTATAATAAAGCATTAATGCATTATACTATTGTAGTTAAACATAAATATGATTATGAATGAGATTACAATATGAATCATACATAAAACTTATAGATATGTTTGTATAATATGATTTTGATATAATATTCACATGATTCATATAATGCTTATAATTTCTCAAATATGCATATTTTATATTTTACAAAATTATAAAAATAATTTATTGTAATTATAATTTATATCAACAAAAATCAAACTAAAATAAAAATGGCTCAATATATCCTAATTAATTTTTTTATTTAGATTAGTCTTAAAGCTTTTTGTTTTATTTTTAGATCATTATACTATAATTTTTATTAATATATATATTATCTTAAACTAATCCAACAATTATAAAAGTTTTCTTTCGAATTTATTAACCCTAGTTATCTCTCTCTCTCTCTCTCTCTCTCTCTAACATAATATCCAAATAATATTTTAATTGTATCTTTCATGCCCACAAATATTTGATTTTGTTATAAAAAATTGTAGAGCATTGTTTTAATGTTTTGACATTTTTGTCCGTTATTTTCAAATTTAAATGCCCATCCATGTCTTCGCCTGGTTGGCTTCAGCAATTAGTGCTGATGACACCTTTGATTTTATGCATGTAAGGCATTTATGATTGAGACTTTCTATAGTGTTATCTTCATGTTATTGTAGCTATAAATCAATTATATTTTAATATTTTTTTATGTTGAAATGTTCAATATAGAAGTTTGAAAAGCATAAACCCTTGAAGGAGATGAACTAATTGAAGTTAATTCACTAAGGTGAGATATATATCACATATGTTTTCATTCCATATAAGTGAAAAAAGACATTGATATGATACAAATAAACATGGACTCTGAGTTCAAGAGTTTGACCATAAGTAATTTTGTTCAAACTCGGCTTATAATTATCTGAGCACTGAAGTTTCTTTCTATGATCTATCATCTTAGTGTATAAGATTGCCAATCATTCTTCGCTAAGGGCACATTGTCCCTAGTTGCACTAATAATCTTGTAGTTTGTAGAAATCTAGCTTGTATAGAGATAGGAGCTTTTCGGTTGCCTGCATTTAGAGTGTAAAATAAATGAAATATAAGAAATATAATTTTTTTTTCCTGAGGAGTTTCCTTATGATTCCAACATGAAAGTCGTGGAGAGTCCGATACGGACAAAATAAGGGGTTGGTCTAATATTTCAGGTCGGTACCGCAGTTTTTGGATGCACTTGTAAAAGCTATTGCGCAATCGTAATTTTTGGTCAACATGAAAGTCGTGGGGAATTTTGTTACGATTCCAACGATACCAAGCTGACTCAATTTCGACACCGGATGAGTCCGATACGGGCAAAATACGGGGGCTGCTCCAATTTTTCAAGTGGGTAACGTAGTCTTTGCACATTTACGAAAACAGCTGCGTACCGGGCCACAATCATAACTTTTTGTAAACATGAAAGTCATGGAGAGTTTTGTTACGATTCCAACGATACCAACCACGCTCAATTTTGATACCTGATGAGTCTGATATGGACAAAATACTGCAGTTGCCCAAGTATTTTTTTTAAAAAAAATTAAGATGTCCACCCATCAACGCGGATTGCCGACGTGGCTTACGTTACGCCATGCCGCCGGAACTGACGGATTTTATTTGCTATTTTTTATCATACTTAATTTACTAATTAAGTTTATAATTAGACATAATTTAAAAATCTTATCAATATTATATCTATAGCTAGTCATTCAACATCATGGTAGTGTATTGACACCTCCCCTTATTGAGAATCTTAGATCTTTCGCTTCTTTAATTTCTCTATAATTGTGTAACAATGCCTAATCTCATCATCATTATAGACACATAAGCTACAATGATTAAAGAACTATGAAGTAAAGTACTACGTACAATTATTAAAGCTTCATTATCCATTCATTCAAGGGATACTCATTCTTATTCATCAACTCATGAGAAATCTTTTATTTACCTTCTATATAGCCACGTGTCTTTGAGGCCTTCGAGGATGATTCTTTCCCTCTTTCATTATCCAAGTTTTGGTAGCATAATTTTAAAAGGAATCTCTATAAAATATTCAATAACATGCAATGGCTCTCTCTATTTAGAAAATTTGTGTTGTATTCTCTTTATTTTTCTTCCTAACATAAAAATTATATTTTTATTTCATTAGTATATTTTAATATTCAATAATATATATATATATATATATATATATATATTGATATGATCCTGAAAATTTCACTAATAAAGACGAATCTTGATGAAAAGAATGTGATTTTAATCAAGACTAACCAGATCAAACGCTTTATTATCAATCGACTTTTAAACATGAAGTGTCAAATCGAAGGCGTCAAGAGCGGATCTAACAAGCCCAAGATCTCATAATTGACTTCATTTGAGCATTCAACACAAAAAATACATCAAATGATCAAAGGAATCATTTTGAGTCGTCATGGAGTGGAGTGAGACGGTTTTGTAATGTATTCTGTATGTCACTCTCTAATCTATAAATAGTATTATTCCTCATATGAAAGAGCAGAGAGAGAGCCCTAAAGCAAGATCCTCAAAGACAATCGCGCCACCACTGGCGCCAACCACCGCCGCCGGGCCGCACGGTCTTCGCTTGCCAACCTCTCACGGTCAGATCATGACGACCTTCATCGTAAGTCATTCCTCGTTGTCCATCATCTCGCTACTACCAAGAATCATACTCTGAACGCGACTACATATTGGTTCCTTTCATATACAATTCTCAGTAATCTCGGATCTGGAAGATTTTGTACAAAGCATACATACAGTGAGAGATTTTATCGAAGCCGTTTTTTCCCTCTTTTCGAGGTTTCCACGAAAAATTAGTTTATTCATTCTTTAAATCTGCGTATTTGGATTTTACAACAAAACCAAAACTTTCACTCTTCCTGATTTTCTAGATGCAATATATATATATATATATATATATATATATATATATATATATATATATATTTCTTGACTCTCTGAATGAATCTTTATTTTGATATTAAAAAAAATCATCATTTAAATTAATTTCTAATTTCTTTGATTGGATATTGAAAGGTTGAATAATAATAATAATTTTAAAATAAAAATAAGATCCCACATTACATCAACTCTTAATTGAAATTTAATAATTAGATAAATAATAATTAAAAAAAGAGATTTACATATATATACCACATAATTCTTATATATTTACATATCTAATATCTAAAGTTAAATATTTACTTTTCTAATATTTTTTTATGCTTAAGAATGTGTATTTAATTTTTAAAAAGTGAATAAAATAATATTTTTAATATGATATTGAAAATTATGATGTTATATATGTAAAAATTAATATTTAGATGTTAGATATGTAAATACATAATATTCAACCACGTTTAACAAAAAGTTGGGACTTAAGAATCTCTCGGCGATGAAAAACAGTCCCGGAGAGCAAGATGAAACCTTTTTCTCTGTTGCTCTCTTCCCACTTCCTACTCGTCACGCTCGCCGGCGTCGGCGCCGCCTCTGACTTTCCTCTGGGTTCCGTCCTCTTTCCGACGAACTCCTCTCGCTGGTCCTCTCCCGACAATAGCTTCTCCCTTGGCTTCATCTCCGATCCTCGAAGCCCCTCGTTCTTCCTCGCCGCCATCACCTATAACGGCGGCGTGCCCATCTGGTCTGCCGGCGGTAGCGTTGATTCCGCCGGATCACTTCGGCTCCTAACTGACGGAAACCTCCGCCTGTCCAACGGCTCCGGCGCGACCGTATGGGAGTCCGGTACTGCCAACCGCGGAGTCGCCACCGCTATCCTCGACGAATCTGGTAACCTTAAACTCAGTGACAGAAGCGGCTCCGTCGTGTGGCAGACCTTTGATTACCCCACTGATACCATCGTCGAATCCCAGAAGTTCACTTTTGGTGAAGTTCTGAGATCCGGACCTTACTCCTTCACCGTACTGAAGACCGGAAATCTGACCCTTGTATGGAATGATTCCATCACCTACTACAATAATGGCCTAAATTCATCGTTCGAATCGAACAAAACCCTTGATTCCCCATCGCTTATGCTTCAGAAGAACGGGATTCTTACCCTTTTCGACAATAAGCTTCCAAACTCCGTGGTAATAGCTTACAGCAGTAATTATGGAGAGAGCGGGGATATGCTTAGATTTCTGAGATTGGATAAAGATGGAAATTTTAGGGCTTACAGTGTCCCAAGAGGCAGCGGCATGGCTGAAGATCGGTGGTCAGCTCTTTCCGACCAATGCATGGTATTTGGCTGGTGTGGCAACATGGGAATATGCAGCTACAATGAATCTTCGCCGGTTTGCGGCTGCCCGTCGGAGAATTTCGAGCCTGTTGATCCGAATGACTTCACACAGGGATGCAAGAGGAAGATGGAGATCCAAGATTGCCATGGAAGCTCCACCATGCTTGAGATGGACAACACACAGTTCCTGACATATCCTCCTGAACTGTCTACCGAGCAGTTCTTTGTCGGCATCTCTGCCTGTAGGCTGAACTGCCTATCAGGCGGCTCCTGTGTCGCCTCGACCTCGCTTTCAGATGGATCAGGGCTTTGCTATCTCAAGGTGTCAAATTTCGTCAGCGGGTACCATTCTCCTTCCCTCCCCAGCACTTCTTTTGTCAAGGTCTGTGCTCCTGCTTTACCATACTCAGCTCTGTCTGTTGCTTATGGATCAAAAACTGTATCATCAAAACCAAAGGCATGGGTCCTTGCGGTAGTTGTTCTTGGTGCAATTCTTGGCATTCTGATTATAGAGGGTGGTCTTTGGTGGTTCTTTGTCCGGAAAAACTTCATCTTTGGTCCATCTTCAGCGGAATATACCTTTCTTGAATACGCCTCGGCGGCTCCTGTGCAGTTCTCTTTCAAGGAGCTACAACGCTCGACGAAATCCTTCAAAGAGAAGCTTGGTGCTGGTGGATTCGGTTCAGTCTACAAAGGAGTTCTAGCAAACGGGACTGTGGTAGCTGTGAAGCAGCTAGAGGGCATTGAGCAAGGAGAAAAGCAATTTCGCATCGAGGTGGCTACCATAAGCAGCACACACCATGTGAATCTAGTCAGGCTGATTGGTTTTTGCTCAGAGGGGAGGCACAGGCTGTTAGTCTATGAGTTCCTGAAAAATGGATCTTTGGACCGTTTCCTCTTTTCTGACGACTCAGAAGTGCTGAATTGGGAAACAAGGTTCAAAATTGCCGTCGGCACGGCGAGGGCGATCGCTTATTTGCACGAGGAATGCCGAGACTGCATCGTTCACCGCGACATAAAGCCTGAAAACATTCTGCTTGATGATAACTACAATGCTAAGGTCTCTGATTTTGGCCTGGCAAAGCTGTTAAATGTGCAGGAGCAAATGCATCAGCCATTCCCGAGCGTCCGAGGAACCAGAGGTTACTTAGGCCCTGAATGGCTCGGAAATACGCCGGTGGCATCGACGTCTGATGTTTATAGCTATGGAATGGTTTTGCTGGAGATTGTCACCGGGCGGCGAAATTTTGATGTTTCAGAGGAGACAGGAGGCAAGATGTTCTCCATTTGGGCATACGAAGAGTATAGCCAGGGGAGAATAAGTAGTATAATTGATAGGAAGCTCCATGACTCAGTCTCAGAGATCAACCTGACTCAAGTGGAGAGAACAGTTCAGGTGAGCTTCTGGTGCATCCAGGAGCAGCCATTAAAGAGGCCTTCAATGTGCAAGGTGGTGCAGATGCTGGAAGGAATTATAGAAATTCAGAAGCCGCCGACTCCGAAGACGACTGATAGCACTTTGAGAAGTTGCAGTGAGTGAGGTTTAACGTTCATTTAGCTAATGCTGCTTCAGATTTGAATATTTCTTCTTCTTCTTCTTTTGAAATAGCATCTACAAGCTTATTGAATTCCTCGAGGCTAAATTTTCATAATAGACTTGCTTAGTAATTTAATTAGCTAATTAGGTTAAAAAAAATTTAAAAATAGCTCATGGGCATCGTCCGTCACCGCCGACCGGGCTTCGCTCGATATATATTTTTTTAAAAAAATTAAATGGCGTCATTTTCGTCATATCGCCAGACGTCGATCAAGATTTTTGATCGGAAAGATAATGAAAAATTCTACAACTTACGTTGATAACTTCGACGGTCCGCGAGCGAATCAATCTTTCCAGTAATTTAAGATGACGTACCTGTTTCAAAGATGTTTGTTATTCATATAAAAAAAGTTATTAAGTCGAGTTGAAATATATATAATTTCACGTTGAATCTCGCTTCACGTTGTTAAAAACCAAACTAATAACAAACAATTATAAAGATCAAGAAAGAAATAACATTAGAAATAAAATAAGCTTAGATGACGTAAAAAACAAAGATATACGTATCGCCGACGCTGTAATCGACGCTGTGAGCGTAATATGTGAGCGACGCGGGATCACATGGATGATGGATGACGTCTTCTGGCCGCCATCATGCATCGTCGTAACACGCAGATATCGCCAGTTGACGGCATGATGCAATAGAGCATTGAATATGTGCTGGTCATGCCAGCGGCGCATCGGATCACAGATCCGATAATAATCGCCGCGTACTATGTCGCGCAGACCATCATTGTCGATAACATCAGCTGCCGACGTAAGTGTCAATGTCGATCTCTATCGCTATCGAGATGCAGCTTTCAGCTCAAATCAATCGCCATAATCGCCGATGTTTCACTGTTATCACTCTCAAATAGCAAATATATCGCTCAAGACCGCCACGCGCAAATAATGTAAATTTATATAATGGTTATGTAAAGAAATTGTATACTACCATCAATGTCAGGAGACAGTAACTATGTTTTCGATGTAGAAAGCAAAGAACGGCATAATTCGCATGGTTGATCCGGCCGACATCCGCGATTCACCATCACAACCAACCACGCCGACGCCCATCGTAATGTAGCGGCATTTACTATCAATATCGCCTTTCACCGTCAACGACGAAGTAACATCAAGCAGTAGGAATCGTTCACATCGCGCGCGCATTACTATCTTTCTTCCAACAAATAATTTGCCATATATATCTTCCTCCGCATATACATGCATGATGACGCATGGGCGTATCGATTCAAAGATAAATTATTCTAACAATTAATCAGATGATGAAAGTAATAAAAATGTATAAATTCGACTGCAGCCATCTTCTCAGAACTGACGCTGACGCCGGATTTCAACAAACCCTTCATTCCATCCATCAACACCGTCCAATGGCACGATGTAATGCGAAAGCCGCCGACATAATGCTCTCGCTCACGCAATTGAATACTCGCATGCTCATGCGCGCCGTTTATTTCTCTTTCAGAGCGCGCAGATAGCCAGACAATCTCTCTCAAATGAATATCCTCGAGAATGCAGATCTCGAGTAAAGTCGGAGAATAAAAGACGACAAAATAAGACACATGGAGGGCATTTAGTTAAGTCTTCATAAGAGATCTCGACGAATAAGCCAATCGATGTGATATGTGACGATCGGACAGCCGACGACGCGCTTCCTATCAACTCATCATGCGGCATCGCTTCCTCTGGCGTCAACACCCGCCGTCATCAACGCCTGCGACGTCGATCTGAAGTGGATCGCCATTCATTACGGGTTGCGCGGCGCTCCATCGCCGCCAACTCGAGCATCTCGCAGCATATCGCATGAGTATAATTAAAAGGCGTCATTCTCTAAATAATCCGCATGCTAATGCTTCAAGTATCGAAACTCGCAACTAACAACGGATGCGAAACGCGACAGAGGCAGAGGTCATATGTCGGCTCCACCGCACAAATGAAACTCTACCCAATTTTTTGAATTTTATACATACGCAGCTTGAAGCATACTATTGCTGGCCGCAGGGTTTCTGCCGGCGAATACAAGACTTATCATGCTAGAAACGACCGCTTAATTGCCCGGGGATTCACGGTCTCATGAGATATCGACCTGCATAACGTGATCCCGTGACGCAAAGATATTGTCGGGATCATCACTTCATCGACAAGATTCGTGAGCCGATGGCAGACGAACGATTCCACTCCTGGCCATTGTGGAGATGACAATCACACTACAAGATGTCAGAATGATCCCGCATTCTGACAATGGCCCACCCGTGACGCGTGTTGTTGTAGTGGAGGAAACGGGCGTGACCGCCGCGATGAGCCGACAGAGCGCATCCGTGAGCCACACATCGCATCGCGATTCGATCCATCCACATATCACATCGTAATTTCGACGTATGCATTACGCGCGATTCGCTTATCATTAATACTACCGACGACTTACCATGTAGATTCATACTTGATCTACCGTAGCTCCAATTTCTTACGTATATCGCACAGATGCATCGCTTGCCATTCGATCTTTTCTTCTCCCGCATCTCCTCGGAGGTTTTATCCGCAAAGATCTACCATCACGGCGATATTCATACATTTGTGGGTCAATATCGGGCCACCGCCAGACATCTATACGAGAAGCTAAGGCAACCAAGCCAAAACGCATCTAACATACATGATGTATTCATTTATCAGGTATGAGCCGGAGCACATTCATGCGCAAACCTACCTTATGTGTTCTCTATCCCGCATATTCACGCTGCCTTGTCGGATGTCTAACGAAGGGTTTGTTCTGAAACGCCAACATCCAACATCGAGTTTACAAAATGAAGTTGACGACCTTCAGAGTCGACACGAATTTACATTTTTATTAAATTGTTCATCACGTTATCAGAATTGCTAATAACTTACGCCGAACGCACGCGCCATTCGGCATAGACATCGATCCACACGCTCACGATATATGCGCAGTGAGATATATACTGCCAGTAGCATCACCGATTTTTGGAAGAGGGTAATGATACCGCCTCGATCGTGGTCAAACAGCTCTGATGCCTCATACGAATGATTCCGATAGATCCATCGCTCGTCGGGCCATGGACGGGAAAGGCCGATGTTGACGGGTCATCACCACCTACATCAGATAATGAGCGCTGACGCGTGATTGCGGATGCGGATTCATCGCAAAGATGATCGTGAGCCGATCAACCAAGCATACGGCGGGCAGTACCGCTTCGGCTTTACTTTACGCCGGGCACCGATAGTTCCTCCCCGACACATACTACTCCCGCTGAGACCGCTTGATGGTTACGTGGAAATTACAATTTCTTTTCCTCGTATCAAATCACGATATAAGTTTATATTATTTCAGACCGCGAGTACATTCAACACCGGCGATATATTTCATATATTTCTGGAGGCTGACACACAAAATTTCGTGAAAGATATCAACGACATGAAAAATGATCGGAAATACACGACATCTCGACAATGATACAAGGATATCGATATTCCGACACTTATGACGTATTGTGACAGACATTCTGATGTGGTCCATCCTCTACGCCAATGGTGGGACAGTCTACCTATACATTTACATACCACCCCAAGATTCATATCGATGCGCATGGCCTCGATGCACTCATGCACGATCCCGCCGATATATGGTCCACCCATTCCATATGACACCGCCATAAGGAGTGCATCATGCGTACTGCCATCTCAAGCTCACGATATACCACATGCTACTTCTGACCGGACAGCAAGAACCCGGCGAAAGGAAGAGGAGGACCACATCGATCATCTACGCGGACGCCACGCCAACCACCATCCCATTACACCTCAGAATGACAAGCGATTCAACCACGCAGATCGAATGAATGTATATCTTATTTTTACTGCCTCACGTAAGAATGCTTTTTTATTTCTAATGCTCACTCATTTGGCTTTCTTCATCAGATACTTATAAATTGCTTTGTTATTACTACTTTTTTAACGCAAATAATAGAGTGAAAGATTCAATGTGAAATTACATATATTTCGACTCTAAAGAATTTTTTTGCCAAATATGAATTTTTAAGTTGGTACATACTCAAATATATGTACATCTCGATACTAAATTAACATTATATGAAAAGATTCAATCACCAACGCAGTGTAGTTATCAACATAAAAGTTGTAGAATTTTTCATTATCTTTACAACTATATCAAATACGCTAAATTCTGACACCTAATGAGCCTGATATGACCAAAAAATGGGGGCTATCAATTTAATTTTTTTTAAAAAAAATATTTTCGAAGCTAGTCAGCCAATGCGACTGGCCAGCTCACGATCGATGACAGGCCTATTTTAAATTTTTAAGCTACCTAATTAGCTAATTAAATTACTAAACAGATCTATTATGAAAATTTAGTCATTCCTCAATATGAAAGAAAACTTGTTCATTTATCAACTTTTTAATTTTAGACCAGATTGAAATAAATGGAGATTTAGTATTGGTTGAAGATCAATGTTAGCTATATGAAGAGATGAGTTTGTTTGATTGAGCCTAAATTTTTAGTGAAAGGCCCATTTGTTCTTGGTTCAATTGAAATTGAAGTGTGTGTATATATATATATATATAGAGGTAATTTTGTGTTTTAAAGTTATTGTTCTAATTTACTCTCGATCATTCTATTAATTTTTGTTCAGTTTTTTACTAAGGCATTTTTTTCTCCTAATTTTGAAAATTTTTTGTAAAGAAATAACTCAAGATTTACTACTTTGATGGACAAATTGATCTTATAAGAAAACAAGTAGGTGTTGATAGCTTTTATATTAATGAATTTATAAATTAGAAAAAAATGATATATTTCGAGTTCATATTAATAGTGCTCATAATATTGTTCGAAGTATATGAAGATTTAATGAATCAAATTATATGTTAGATTTGCTTATACAATATGTTATGATCGAGTTTCTCTTTCTAATATCATCAATGGCCACAACAAAGTTTAACATACATTCTCATCAACATGGGTTGTAAATACTCTCACTCTTAAATGAAAGATTGTCTTAATCTCATATATTAAAAATAAAATATTTAATAGTGTTTTTAATAAAATGATTACATAATAATTTCAAAAATGTGAAATTTTGAGGAAAATTATATGTGATGCTCTTAATCAAATCGATTAATAAATAAATAAATAAAAAAGAATTATAAAAATATATAAAAAAAGTTATGTGATTTCTTATTTCTTAAAATTATAGAACTTGGGATAATGAACTATCTCCTAGACTTATCTTATAGCCCATTATTTATAAGTAGAGGTAGAGTGAGTTATATTTAAGAAAAATAAATATTTATAAAAATTAATTTAATATTAGTTTATCATAAAATGAAAATTAGGCTAAATAAATTTTTTTTCAAAGATTATATCACCTAATTTTTATTCATCTTTTAAATTTAATCATATTATCTTATAAGATAATTATATTAAAATATATTTTTTGATAAATGAAATGAAAAATTAAAATAGTATAAGTTATTTTAGTTGAATTTTGATTTTTAATGAAGAGATTTTAAATTTAAGTCATATATATATATATATATATATATATATATATATATATATATATATATATATATATATATATATATATATATATATATATATTTATATTGTGAATGTAAGTTTGAGCAAAACTAGCGTGGACTTGCAGCACGTGTCGGGCGCCGCGCCGACTGAGGCGGGAGGAGGCGAGCGGGAGAGAGAGAAACCGAGAGACGGAGTCCTGCTTCTAATGGGATTCCGGTTGCCACATCTTGCCGCTCTCCGGCAAGCTCACTGCGCCGGCAGAGCTCCTCCGTGGCACCACAACCGGCTCCTCTTTCCTTTTGCTCGCAGCCCGATCGTGATCCCTCTTTTGGAGCACCAGGATTACATTCTCATAAGACGGAGGTGGCACGGCGGCCATTCCAACGATAGCCACCATCATAGCCATATTGGTGTGGAGAGGGAGAAGGCGGAGGGAATATTCAGGTTGGGACTTGCCGCTGATGTATCCCTCTCGGTCGGGAAGGCCCTCACCGGTTACATCTGCGGAAGCACCGCCATCATCGCGGATGCCGCGCATTCGGCCTCCGATGTCGTAAGTATATTGTGAATTTGGGGCAGCTGATTTACTTCGTTGTCGCCCTTTGTTAGCTGGGATCATTGTGGACCTTCAGTGAATCAGTGTCTACAAACCTGAAAACAACAACCAAGTGTTCCCACTGTGAAAGTTTTAATTTTGTTGGTTCAATTTGATTAAAATAACATTCCTATCTAGATAATGCTATTCAGATTATGGTATTATGCACATAGTGTAATTTGTTTGTTTCAGTGTTATCTTACTCGTACAAATGTTATTCTAAGGAGTTGTAGAACCAAATGTTATTTATACAATTGTTATTCTAAGGAGTTGTAGAACCAAATAGCTGACATCAAGAACATGATGTCACTAACCTGATACAAAGAAACCGAACAATCTTCTCATATTTAAAAATTAAATAAACTTTTCTTTATTCCTACAAAAATTTTGCACACTTTGTTTTCGCTTGATGAAGATGGATAATAGGTGGGTGGATGAAGAGTTAAGAGGAGATAATATTGAAATCTTTATGTTGAGATAATTTACAAAATTTGTTCATGCATCTTCTTGTTCTTTGAATTGTAAGAGAACATGCAGTTCCTTGTCTTCTTTAACCTTGTGATTTTGCAGGTCCTCAGTGGCATTGCGTTGTTGTCTTATAGGGCTGCCAAGGCTCCGAAGGACAAGGAACACCCATATGGTTAATTTTGCTTCTATACCTTAACTCTTCTCCCTTTATCATATAATGCTTATTTTGTCTAATGAAAGCTTACTGTAAAGTAAACTTTTTGCATATAAAATGCAAATTCTGTGCGATTCACTGCCAAGTTTGATAAGTATGTTGAAGTTATTTTATCCATTGTTCATTTCCTCATGTGAACTTTTTACAAGTATTTATCTACACCACATTCTATTTGTAATGAGCCAAACAGCCTGTTCAAGACAAATCAAAAAGTGAAAAAATGGATTCAAAAGTCCAACGCCAAATGATTGAATAATGCTATTGCTAATTATCTTAGTTTAATTTCTATTAGGTCTTTAAATTTGAAGCTGAGTATCACAAGTATTTTCAAGGGTTGAACTTATCCTTGTCCAATACATATTACAGTCAGCGCTGATGCTTGGCAATGTGCCCTTTGAGATATCCGAAATTAGGTTGTAAAATTAACTGCCCTAGGATGATAGGATGATACTCTCTTTAATTTAGTTAATCAAGTTGCATGCCATAACATGCTAAATGTATAACTAATATTGGTCCAATCTGGGTGCAATAGGGATGCCAGATTAACTAATGATTAGCTTGTATGATACTACTCACATTAGTTGTTCTATGTTTTTGTATTGTATAGTTTAGAAGCTGTTTCAATGCTTTTTCTTGACCATTTTACTTATGACTTCATATCATCTATGTTTCATAGATCATAATTTAGTTGAAGGTGCTAGATTTAATCCCCATGCCCTTTCTTTTAAATAGAAAAATGAAGCAAATCTGCTAAATCTCCTCTAAAAAAAAAAAGCAAACTTAGATACATATATCAGTATTTATATTTGCATGGCATGCCAAATCATAGTTGTGTCCATAACCTATTTTCTCAATATTTTTGGTACATTCTATCTTATTTGGATACCTTTTTATCATTGTATTGTACTCATGCTTCTTATATTGGTAGCATTACTTTATACACAATGTTTTTCACTGATTTCAGTACTTAAAAAGCTCTATTGCTCAATGATATAACTTTAAATACCATATTTACTCGTAATTTGTATGAAATATGTTGGTAGCTTGACAGGAATTTTGCTATGAAATGGTATAGTTTTCCTATAGTTATTGGTTTTAATCTGGGGATATTAACCAGAAGATGTAAGCTATACATCATAGTTCTGTTAAATATGGAAAGAAAACCTTAGGCTAACATTTTTTTTGATGCAATGAAATATATGGTTTTGTAAAGTTTAAATTTTGCATTTGATTTGTGAGAATTATTTTGCGAACAATGTTGTCTATTCTCAGAGAAATGCTATACTCCCAATAAAATCTACACACACTCATGTCACTTGAATATTTGTTAGGTGAACCAATAGTAATTCTTCCAAAGTAAAAATGGGCGGCACTCTCTCAAATTTTGATTGGTTCACTTATGAAAGTAGCGTACAAATATTTTTTTAGATTTTTTTTGGGGAGTATTCTAAACCTGAGAAATTTACTAGGGCTGAATGGTTGACTGGACTTTCACACTTACCCCACCCCTTAGAGCGTTTAGAGTAAGTAGTTGGAAATTTGCAAACATCAACACTTGTTTATGCATGTGCTCTTGCGGATATCATCTAGAGTAAGTAGTTGATGCATTCCTTTTGCTTGTTCCAGGGCATGGAAAATTTGAGTCTCTAGGAGCCCTTGGAATTTCCTGTATGCTTTTGGGAACTGCTGGCGGTATCGCCTGGCATGCTTTTGATGTTCTGCAGGTATAGGTTTTTAGCAAATTTTAAATGATTTTAAGACTCTTCTCATCATCTAGATTGTGCATGTGGCGTTTTGTAGCCTACACACTAAAAAATTTGGTGGACTTCATATAGTTTTTAGCTAACTTCGATATACTGAAGTTGCAATGCGGTTTTCAGGGTGTTTTGACGTCGACGACAGATATGATTAATCATACCCTGGATCATCATAATCATAATCATGGTCATGGTGGACATCATCATGGATTCGATTTGGATCACCCCATCCTGGCTTTGAGCATGACTATTTTATCTATCTTTGTTAAAGAAGGGTATGTAGATTGTTTCTTTGTTTTCTGCTGTTTTGCTTGTCATGTCATGTTTGAAAATTGAACACTACATCTTCAATACTATCCATCAGTGTAAAATTAAGGATTCATGTAGAGAAAGCACAAAGCTGGAATGCTTATTAATTAAAATTGTGTAAGATTCTTTCAATTTCTACTATGTGGAAAATAGCCTTATGAAAAGAAATTCTGTAACTGACTGGCAAGTTCTTTGAGCGCACATGTTCTATTACTCTCATTTGTCATATCTAGAACTTGAACCAAACTGCTTTAGCGAAATTCATAGTTCCATGTATCTTGTTATACTTTCTATAAGGATTTGGACAGGGGATGATAACCTTAACCAAATGAACTGCTTCTACCTGTTGGATTTAGGCTTTATTGGATAACAATGAGAGCTGGGGAAAAACAAGGAAGTGGTTTGATGAAGGCAAATGCATGGCACCATCGTGCTGATGCCGTGTCATCTGTCATTGCATTAGTTGGGGTCGGTAAGTGGCTCATAAATTTAGGTGTTTTTTGGAAAGAAACTTTTGACAATTTGCTATTTCATGCTGTCAAATGGTGCTTACTCCAGTAACCATTTTAATGAATATCAGTGTGTCTGTGAATGACTGTCTGATATGTTATTATTGACTTGCGGATTCATTTGGTACAGCATTTTGTTTTATTCACAATGTTTGCAGCATGCGTGTTCTTTTCTTTGATTCCTCTTCTGTTGGGGGGGTGGCGGCTTGTACTGGTTGGTGTTCAGAGGATGGGCAGAGTGAACGAATGGGTTCCAATGAATTATTAATCTCCATGTATGTTAACTACTCAACATCATCCGAGCTTCACACCTTTTTTGTTGTTTTATATTGATGTCACACTCTTTGAATTTTTTTTTTTTTTGGTTTGTTAGCGATTGGAGGATCATATTTCATTCTAGTGTGAATGTTATATCACATACACTCATCTCCTACCGGGAATGGAGCGTTATTTTTTATTAGCGGTTGTGATGGGGAAAAGAGTTGGGGTTGAAGTGCTGTAGATGGTAATTTTTTGATATTTAGTAACTGTAACTTTATTGTATTTGATATCGCAAGCTTCTTTGAAGCACCAGAAAACCAGTTGTGTAGCTGTTTTTAAACCTTTGAAATATGCATTATTTTTCTTGTATGGGGCCCACTATGACTTTGGAAACAATTATCATGATATTCTGTCTGTCATGAGTTAGAGCACAATTGAGTGAAATTAGTTGAAATAGTTATGCTTGTTAAGTTCTTGATTCTTTTTTGTTCAGTTGAAATGAGATGCATGATTTGTTTGTAAAATGTACTGCTGCCTATATAGTGATTATTACAGTTGTCCCTGCACACGTTAGTTTTTGTCCCAGACATGCAATTGTGGTATTCACTCAACAGACAGGATTTCTTCTCTTGAAATGCATTTGGGCAGTGTTCTATTGGTAGTCATTGGTAGTCATGTTATATTGAAATCAGTAGTTCGTCCTTTGAAAAATATTCATGGGAATAGGCATATGACTTCAGTAATGTTGTGTTTGCACTTGAAAACGAAAAAAAAGATGGAAAGTCTGAACCTCTCAGCTTCAATTCATGTCCCACATCGACCCCACTAACTTAGCCACGTCTCACACACGAGCACCCACAAACTTCCTTGCACAAGTCCATGATCTCCATGATTTGTGCGATCCTTGGCTAGGGTTTGGCCACTAGAAGAGATTGATCAATCAGCCTGAAGAGATTGTTGTTGCGTGCATACGAGGGAGAAAGAGGAGAGTACGAGAGAGAAGAAGAGTGCAAGAGTAAAAGAGACAAAGAGAGAGAGAGATCTGGAGAGGTGATACCTAGCTGAACCCAAACCTTGCTCATCGTGTGAAGGAGACCGAACCACATCTCTTTGTCACACATGAAAGAGCCTTTGCCAACCTCTTTTGTCATTGAGTTGAGTGCTATCACATGAAGAGGGGGATGATCGATCAAGAGTCACGTCAATAGCCTTATTCGTAGCCCTAAGATATAAATATGAGGAGCATTTTAAGAAAATTTGAAACTTTTTGGTAAATAACAGTAGCTAATCATCAAAAAAATTATATATTTTTTTATTGTAAGTCTTAAAATTTGAAGACTTGTGCACGTTGATCTTGGGCCTGGTCAGGATAATTATTGAAGATCTCTGCCGTCGATCTTGGGTCCAATAAGAGATGAAATTCTCTCTTTGTCGATCTTGGGTCCGACGTAAGTGAAAAGAGTGTCCAATCGCACTATATTTTACAAACACAACACTTCTAAGTAGTTATGTTGCGAAAATTTTGTAAAATTGCACAAACTTAAATTATTTAAAAAATCAGATAAAATACAAATTTGAAGATCTGTGCACGTCAATCTTGGGTCTATTCTTGAAAATTACGAAGACCTCTGTTGTTGATCTTGGGTCCGGCAGGAGATGAAATCCTCCTTTCGTTAATCTTAAGTTCGGAGTAAGGTAGAAGAGTGTATTAATTGCGCTTAATTTCATGAACTGTTTGCAACCGAAAAAGAGGGGGAAGAGCCAAATCTAGATACGATCGATCCCATGTTTGACCTCGGTCACGAAATCACGTGAAACTGCATGTGTCCACGACCACAATCTCCACGATGCCGGTCTCCACCACGTCCCATGTCGCACAATCCAACTCATGAGCTTCAAACGCATGGGATAGGGGTGATGCAAGGCTGGATCAACTATAAAGAGGGGATGAGGGGGTCGGCCGAGCACCTTTTTCCACCTTACCTTACACATACGCGAGAGTTGTTGCATGTGCGTGTCAAAGAGCAAGGAGGAAGATTGAATGCGAGGGCGAGAGAGAGACCAGCCAAGCTCTTCTTCTGCTCGTTGCATGAAGGAGCCGAACGAAACCCCTATCCAAGTTTGCTGCTTACGTGAGTTGCTTAACCAAACACTAGCCGCAGCCTTTTAAAAAAAATTGAAAGGTTTTTTTTAAATTTCTGAATTGTTATGTAAAAAGAACCAATAACCTTTGAAATTCTTTTTAAAAATAATTTATTGCAAGTTTTAAATTCTAAAGATCCATGCACATTGATCTTAGGTCCGATCAGGATGAAATTTTGAAGATCTCTGCCGTCGATCTTGGATCTGGTAAGAGATGAGAACCTCCCTTAGTTGATCTTGGGTCAGATCAAGGGAAAAGTGCACTGATGGCAGTAACGAAAATTAACAGTGATGTCGATGGTAGCACCAGGAATGATTTGCTCGTAAAAAGAGGAGAGAGGGGAATCATGCATGAGCTGAGGTCATGCGGTACAGAGTAGAGTGCGGGTTTAAGTAAAATTAACATAATTTAAAGAGGCATTAGCCTCTATATTTTAAGCAGGTGTGCCTCATCATGTGTGAGGCATACTCCTCGCCCGACGCCTTGATGCGTGCACCCCAAAGTGTTTTTAGGCTAGAAAGCATTGAGGCGCGCCTCATGTCGTGTAATTTTAAACAATGGTCATAGTTTACCTGATGATAGAGAGTGACTTTTTAGTGAGATTAAGGAATAAAAAGGCTATGAATTTTTAGATTAATGTCTAAAGATGATATATGGAGATTTTGGTAAAATATTAAGGGGTTTAGCATGGTCTTCTTATTGAACCTCTAATGCTAGCCCATATTAACCTAGTTTGAGTTAATTTGGAAGATCTTTTTAAGAAATGATTTTAGGTGAGATAAATAGTTGGAAGTAATTACGAATGATTAACTTAAGATGTAAACTACTGATCTGGAGTTGATGATTAGGTTTGGTTGAGTTTATAAGGGTATCGAGGGGTAGAGAATGAGGCTAGGTTTTAGTCTTACCTAGTTTCGTCAAAAGTTTTGGATGGAAATTTGAAGTGGTTGTAAGATTTGGAATGGGTGATAGGTAGTCTTGGAGGATGCTATAGACGTGGAAAAAGGTATAAGAAAGTTAAGAGCAAGAGATTAAGAGAGTAAAAAATAAAATAAAATAGAACAATGATAACTACCGTAGTTCACCAAAGAAAAGACAACTTGAACCATCAAGCACCAAGTTGATGAAAAGAGCAATATTTCACTCAAAATGATGTATTTACTAATTGAAGTTATAAGCATTTCTGCCCATATATATAGGCCTTGCAAGATTCTAGGGCTAAGACTTTTAGAGAAAAAAAATAGTTGGAAAAAATGGAGAAAATAGAGGGGTTTGTAGCCATTTATGAAGGAGAAGCTCAACCACTCATTTTTAATATTTCTTTTATATCATGACTAGTCATACAAGCTTTTGGATGAATAATAAAATTTATAAAATATATTTGAAATGTTCTAAATTATGGGGGCATTATTGGGCATTTGCTTGCTCTTATAGAGACCTGTTTTTTGATCTCTTCCATGAGCTTTAGTCTTAGCTCAAGTAATTTGACCTTTAATTTGATTTTCTTGATTTAAATGATCTTCATTATCTTCATGATGTGCTATATCATTATCATTTCAAAAACTCTTGGCTTTTCTGTTAAAGGTTAAATCTGATGATATTACTACTTACCCGTTTGATGCAAGTGTTTGCCCATACTAAGAGGGTGAGCTTCGAGCAATGGCTAAATTGCCTCCATTGTAAGTCATCGAAACAACAATTTTGTAAATACAGTAGTTAAGGCTATGCACATCAACCTCTCCCCAGACCTTGCATTGGCAGGAGCATCCTGCACTTAGTAATCTTTTTATTTTATTTTATTTTGAATTTATCCATATTACAGTTTTACAGGTTATTCTTCTTGATTGTAATACATACTACTGTTAATGTTGACAAATCAATGTTTAAAGGGTGCTTATTGGCTCTTATTTGATCATAAGGTTATAACCATATTGAAGTCTATTGAAGCATTCTAGACAATAGTGTTCTGTTTTAACTTTTATCTTATATAACTACACATGAAGCTCATGTCAGGGTCTATTCTCTTTTGAACTCTTGAATAACTCAAATTGATATTTAACTCTTTACTCCCACGGGATTATGAACTTATGATCTTCCTTCGACATGTTACTGCAGGAGGATCTTTGTTAGGCGTGCCATTTGTAGATCCACTTGCTGGAATTGTTGTAGCGGGGATGATTTTCAAAGCTGGAATTGAGAGTGGTTATCAGAGGTAATGGTTTGTTTTTCATGAAGTGCAGAAGACAATGGAAAAATGGTTTATGCAATATATTGTTCCCAGTTAATCCTCCTCTCTCTCTCAGTTCTTAGGGTTTTAGTATATTTCCAAGCTTTGATCCATAAACTATAAACATCTACATTAGTTAAGTAATCTAACTCTTAACTTTTTTGTTTGCAGTGTCATGGAACTAGTTGACGCTGGTGCCCCACTGACAGTGTTAGCTCCAATTAGACAAACTATCACTCAAGTAGAAGACGTGAAGGTAAGTTCTAAACTTAATTTTGCACATTTTATGGTTAAAGTGCACTGCTCTCTGCCTATTCATAACTCTATGTTGACCATATAAATGTTTGAGCTTTCTATTGTCTCAATAACATTAGAACTATTGAGGGAATTAACGATTCCTGTGCTGCCCGTACATTACTTGCTTTTATTGATGTTTTTCTTCACTATCCATTTTCCTTTATGGATGACACATTTTAAGGCTTTTTGGCCAATTTCCACATTATTCTTTGTGCGTATGATATTCAGAGGACTCACTACTTCTTGCATGCCATTACTATGTGCATCATGTTTGTCTATTTTTATTTTTCTATGATCATATTTTGTTGATCTATTTATTTTTTTCAATTATTTTCAGTTGGTTGTATTATTTATCTCCTATTAAGCTTTGTTCTTTTAAAATTTTGAATTTCTCGAACTTACAAAATTCT
This sequence comes from Cymbidium sinense, assembly GCA_021442155.1. Taxonomy (NCBI): domain Eukaryota; kingdom Viridiplantae; phylum Streptophyta; class Magnoliopsida; order Asparagales; family Orchidaceae; genus Cymbidium; species Cymbidium sinense. Next base: position 9,125,801 of record CM038233.1, on the reverse strand, counting down.
TCACCAGAAATGACATGAAATAATATGTTAAAAAAATGTGTACCTGGTGCATTCTGCTCTCACCAATGCAATGTTTAGGGAGTTGATGATGTATGCGTTCTTACCCTATGTAAGCATCAAGATAAGCCCATTTGAATTCCAAAACAATATTTTATTTATGATTAATGAGTCAATTTTTCAAGCTTTTTATTCAATATCTTTACTACTTTTCTAAATATCAAGAAAAACCAAATCATTTTGCTACATTAAGCTATAAATTAATAGTTAATGGGTCACATTGGGTCCATTTAGTGGGTACGACTTGGCCCATATCTGCCTTCTTGTTGTAGATTCATCTCCTACAAGGAAGACCAACACATGTGGCCATCTAAAAAATACTTAACCTCCATCCTGTCATAAACTCAACTCACACGCATTCAATAGCTAACCACATATATAGCAATATTTTTCACTGCACTGCGAGTTCAATTATCTTTATTGAAGAAAAATATTGTATAGCTTAAACACAGAGAATTGCCGTCTCTTCATGTTTGTGCACATTGTGATTATAGCAGATCAGTCCTCAGCCTTAAAGGGCTTACACCTCTTAAAATATTATTGTAGATGGTGTTGCGATTGAGAGTTATGTGTCAGAGCATACTCTGAAGAGATTAGATGACTTGAAGTTCTTGCAAAAAGTTTCCTTCTTTTAACGACCCTAATTCTTACCATTATAAGCCCAGTAGCAAAAAAACAAGTGTGTGACACTTGCCACCCTGCATCACTAGTCAAATTCCTCGCTTAACTTTCCATTATGATCTCTAATGGACAAAGAGTCCAAACTCCTCAGGCATCCTTAATGCTATTGGGAGGCACTACGATGGCCCCAACCGTTAATCATACTTGTAACCTTATGCCATCTATAGTCATGAGGGAATTGTAGACTTCAAGATTGCAATTTGTAGTAGCTAGTATGAACTTAATTTGTATACACTTCATAGCTTATCATTGATTCCAAAGACCTTTGGATTAGCATGTGTCCAATCTAAAGGTGAATTCAACCTAGAATACCTGGTGTTGGCTTGAAACTACTCCTTGCTAGGCTGGGATGACCTAGATCCATTTGTTCGGATTATTTAAGGCAAAGCTGATTCATAATGAGACAATTACTCGGCTATGCATTAACTCTTCAACTTTCATGATCATTAATACCACATAAAATACGGACATACTCTTGATCTTCTTCCTTTATTAATGTAAGTGCTCAGTTGCTCTCTTAATATGTTACTTGTCATTAATATAAATTGGATTTAGTGAATTGTTGGACTTATGATTAATTAAGTTGATTCTTAATATGCAAATCACCTACCTTTTTAATTAGATTATCTAAACTCCCCTTACTTGGCATTGAGTTTTTTGGGATTCAAAAGAGCAAGATAGAACGTTTGTTAGGAATCTTATTCTAGTGATCCTTTCCAATTAGTTTGAACACATGGTATCTCATCAAAGGTTGGTTTATCCAACTACTAGGTAATATCCACAACAACATAGTCGACTTCACACATGCCAATTATTTGGAGGCATACTTTTCCTCCAAATTATTTAGTGAACAGTAGTTTGCTTAGCACAGGCCTCCACTACTTCAATATTAATCCATTTCTCTTGCTTAGCTTTTAATATATATCCTTGTTCACCCCTACCCTACTTTTAGTTTGTTCAAACATTGAAGGTTGTCACCAGAATGTGTAGACTTAAAAAGGAGCATCATGTGGATGATGAGTTTTACTATGGTCGTTATGGTCATTAAGGATGGTTGAGCTAGTTGTTGTCCCTTGGTTGGTGTTTTTGGGTGCAAACATGGATGGAGGAGGGCTATATATCAAGTTTGTTTCTAGAAAGAGGTTGTAGAGAGATGTGTGCTTGAGACATTCCTTCTTGACAAATGTATCGGGAGGAAGATCGCCCAATTTGGCCTAGTGTTTGCTGATGTTGGCTCATTTAAGAAAAACATAGATTTTAATAAGGATTGAGCTAGGTTTTGTTTGGACCATGGCTTTGGCATTGTGTTATTAATTAAGCTAATTATGATTATCCTCCAACTTGATCTAGCTGCTTCATAATGTAATTAGGTTTGATGAGTTAACCCTATCAACCATTGACCAAGGAGAATTGGGCTTATGCTAGTTCAAATTTGTGACTATTTGTATTTAATTAGATGACGTTGAAATTCTTGGTGTTAATTAAAGTCAAAGTCTTGCAATTAGACCCACTCGCCCTATGACCAAGTCAATTTTGACTTGGCCTGACTAAGAGAGATTTTTGGTTGTATAGTCATCTAGCTCGGGTTGGTCAAACTCAATTTTTTAAGACATGAAATTGAACCCATAAAATGGACCCTAAGTTAAGTGGATTCATAAGGCTGTAATTGGGTTATACCTTGATCATGTTTTTTGATTCAGTTAGGTTTGGCCGAATCAATTAAGTGATTTAGTGATTTTATCCTCTGATTTTTTTTTTTAACTCAATGCTTTGGGTTTCCAGTTGGGCTCAAAGAGTTGATTTCAAACCATTATGGGTCAGCGAAGAAACAATTGTGCCTAAATTTATCACACGGTTGGATCAATGGTGACTTTTGTAGTTTAGGTCAAGCTTGATTGTTTTACTAATTTGTACCATGGATGCATGGATAGCTAGTATTGATTGAGGTCATTGGCAATTGTCTATTGAACATCATTGTTGGGCTAATCCATTATTACCTAATCAAATTTTATTAAATTAATTTGCGCCCGTGTCAAGTTGAACCTAAGTAGTCTTTCATGTGCCTGAGATGATGTAGTGTTAATCAGGACTCTCTTGAGTGAACCAAGCTTACGTTAAGTCATTTGAGGCTTCTTGGGATAGTTTATTGGCCTACTAGATCAGGCATAAGGGTTAGGTTCATTTTTATGGGGCATATATGTGGGTGTGTGTGTGTTTGAAAATTTAAGGGTTTATGGGCCTCAGTAGTCTTTATGTGTGTGTGTGTGTTTGACAATTTAAGAGTCTACTGAATCTCCCTTGTATTGTTCAACTTCTTTTGTGTATACTTTTGATATTTTTGTTGTTGACAATTCAACATTCAATTCTATTGAAATTTTCTATTAATGTTTTGGGCCCATCGAACACTGATATTCTTTTAGATTTGCATGTAAATGTGTTAATATGCTTAATTACATTTTCTTATTTACTTCTGTAGTGTTTCATTGTCTTGTTAACAGATGCCTAATTATTTCTTACAGGGTTGCCATCGTTTAAGAGGAAGGCAGGCAGGATCGTTCTTATATCTTGATGTGCATATTGAGGTACGAAACTTATGTCATTTTCCCTTGTTTTATTCAAAAGTTCTTTGCATTCTTCTTGACTAACATTATTCTACCTTTACCTAAATATGAGATCCTACATGATTTAGAGTAATATGATTCAATTGAACTATGGCATCTACAGTTAAGAGAATGGTATATGGAAAGTAATTATTGGTGCTAACATTTCTATGCCTAATTCTGATCTCATTCCAAAAGTTTTGGATTTGGTAATTTTAACGATTTTGATAGTTTTGGTATTCAATTTCATTTTAATTTTAATTAGCTATTAAATCAACAACAACGACAATAATAATAACAAGCCTTCATCCCACTATGTGGGATCGGCTCCATGAATCCTTCTTCTCCATTGTGTCGGCTATTTTATTTTAAATTAAAATAATTAATAATTCAAAATAAAATATTTTTTAATTTTAAAGCCTTAAAATAAATGTTAAGATATGAAATAAAGATTTTTTTATGATGAGAAAAATAATTAGCATTGATCATCTTTTGTCAGATTCCTTCACATGTGAAATAGAAAAACTAAAAATATTGTCTTTTGAGTACAAGTGTTGCTTTGCTTGGAATTATACATAAATGTTAGGTTTATTTCATGATGTGATAGTTCATAAATTTTTCATTAATCTCAAGGTATAACCTATCAAGTACCAAGACGAGACTTGAGATTGAAGAATAAATAATTATTAAAATCAAGAAATTCATCGAAGATGATTTCATCAAATAGCAAAAATTTGCCAATTGAATTATAAATATCATTCTCATTAAAAAAAAGAATGACATATTTGTGACTATATTGAGATTCAGGACCTGAATAAAAGTTGCCCAAATGATGATTTCCCATTATCCATAGCAGATCTGATTATCAATAATATCTTGAATTATGATATATTTCTGTTAATGGATAATTTAAAGGGGTATAACCAAATGAATATATCACTAGAGGAAGAGAAACAAAAAAAATCCTTTTGTACTCTGTTTTGTATCTACTATTATACAATGATACCTTTAAGCTTAAAAAATATTGGAGGTACTACTAAAGAGTTATGACTCACATCTTCGATGATCTCACACACAAACAAAAGTGTTATGTTGATCACTTAGATATAAAAATATAATTCACTTAAGCATGTAAATAATCTTATGGTTGTATTTAAAATAATTCAAAATTTTAATATTAAAATGAATCATTTGAAATGTGCATTTTATGTCTTATATTAATTCCTAGTGTGTCATTCTCTTCTAATTGACTTCCTATTCTATGTTGAATCGTCAAATCAATCGATTATCAAATTAGGGATAAATAGTTGTTAGAATGTCTTCTCTATTTTTATGACCTTCATCAATGCATTAAACCAGATCATTGAGCCTCCCAGCTATACCGACTAGTGTTATCGGCCAATTTTGGTGATACATTTTTACAACATTGCAATGAAGTCAACTTTGATATTTTTAGTGCTCATCGAAATCCTACACAATTAATGAGGCCATATATGAAAACCTATGGGAACTGAAAAGCTTCACATGTACAGGAACTTGATCTTATACTTAAAGTGATATCATAGCCTTTCTATATTAACAAATTTTTGTTTCCTCTCTATCATAAATATATTTTGGAGCTTCATAGTTGTACATTTCACAAAAGTTATATTGTGAAAAAAAAGGAAAGTTGATTCATTAACTAAGTTGTAGTAAAGAAAAAAAAATATCATGTCCTCAAGAAGATCTGATTATTAATTCTCCAACTTAGACATATATTGCACCAAGCCTTCTATAAGCAATGGAAACTTAGGAAACTCAAGAGACCTTGGCATAATCTAAGAAATTGACTAGAGAGAATCTTTCATTACTCATGGTTGCTAATTAAGTTCTTTGGATATTATAGTTAAATGCCCATTAACATTGGCAAACTAGGTTCATTGGTATACCCAGGATGAAAAAACCTTTGGATCTTAATTATTTTTTTTTCAACTCCCCCAGAGCAGTCCCATGAGAATTAAATTCAATAACTAATTATCAGATCTAAGCTTAAAATATGAGTCTAAGTAACCTCCTTAATCTAAAGTGCTTTGTTGCGAGTAAAAGAGGTATTTAACTTTGGGGACTTGCACCTACAGAAACCTCGACCTCATATATAAATAAACCAAATCGAGGAAGTTAATGTTAGGAAAATATGAATAAAACAAATCTAATGAGTTTCTCATCAAATCGATTAACCTCGAGGGTATAAAGGCTTGCTTTTCTTGAATGATCATATTATAATTTTCTTGTTGATATTTATTTTTATTGCCAAAAAAATCCAAAATAGTTCTCTGATTATTAATTAATAATTTAGTCTTAGAGTTTTGCAATACTCTAATTCGGTTCTATGATTATTGAAAATTGATCTCAATTAGTTCGTAGGCCAAATTTCACCATTAAAGTTATCATCAAGAGGGTATTTTAGGAATAACAAATGTACATAAAATTTGTCTGGGCAATATAAATTATGATTTATACCTTATTAATTAAATATTAAAATTATTTTATTACATGTGAAATAGAGCAATAGAAAAATATAAAGCATCTTATTATTCCTAAAATATCTAAGGTATAATGAGTTATAATCTTTGAGAATTAGTTAAAAAAAATACTAACAAAAGCAATATAATTTATAATTTGTTCTTCACAAAATTAATTCATTACGTGTGAAAATAGAGCAATATCAAAACTATAATTTTATGTACACTTGTTATTTTTAAAAATCCCTCACATTTTACAGGTTGAGTTAACTTTAATGGTGAAATTCAGCTTAGGGATCAATTGAGATTAAATTTTCAATAGTTAGGACCTCATTAGATCATTGAGAAACTCTGAGACTAAGTTGACCGGGGACTTTTTTGGGCCTTTTCTTTATTTTAATAGTAATAACCTCATCATTTAACCATTTCATTTTAATATTTTAGTTTTTAACTCTAATTCTATCCCAACTTATTTTACTGTTTTAGCCTTTTTAACATGCAATTACTTATAATATTTCCCCAAAATCCTTCAATTTTTCTCCTTTAAAATATTTTTGTGTAAGCAAGAATTTTTTTATTTTATTTTAATCCAATGTCTACCAATTTCTTGTTTATTTTTCAATATAATGGGTTTTAACTTGTGTCGCACTACTTTGGGGTTGTATTTTAGACCACTCTTGCCTACTTTTTAGCATAATTGAGCTAAGATGTAGTGCGCCACTTAAGAGTGATGTCCTGGCAAACCATTGTCTACTCATGATAATCTGGTTTGGTCATGGTACATTTCTTTTTTGGAATGATCTATTTACCTAATGCAACTTACAAAGCGAAATCAAGTTTCATTGATAATAAGTAAATTGTTTAAATTAGCAGAGTTGTAGATGCTTGCTTAAGTTAGCAGTTGCAGTATGACTCATGCTTAATAAATCTTGTAGTCTCTTCTGGAGTTAAGTATCAATACCTTTTATCATGCAGCTCATGTCCAAAACCTAAAAAAAAAAAAAAAAAAGGTGTGTGGTGGGGGTGGTACTTACGCAAAACTAGTTCTGTACTTGTGTTTTAGAACAGCTTTGGGTGATGCATAAAACCTTTGTTGGTTTCTTGTTGTAAGTGAACCTACATTTCGTACGATATATAAAACCTATATGTAGTTCTTGTTTGGTGCGTGTTGGTGTGGTGTATGTTATTCATTTGACATGTTTTCTTGAAACTTCTGGAAACGTAAGCTTCTTAGTTCTGCTAACCATTTTTTCTCCTTGCAATTGTTGGAAATTTTCTTTATTTATTCTTGAAGCAGAAAATCCACTTTCTTTCAGTTGAGTTTGTTATATTTTATCTGTCAAAATTTTGTTGTTTGTCTGTAATTAATGTCCCGAACCTTTGTGTAATTACATGTATTCTATACAATGACTATCTTATTCATGAAATATGTGCATAAATATGATTATCAGAGTTATTTGATTGTTAGCAGTTAATGATCATGTTTTTAAAGTTTTTGTTTCCAAATAGTTTTTATGTATATTTCTAAAGATGTGGGTTGAAGGTATAGACATGGAATTTATCAAGTGCTTCAAATTTTTTGATCAATAGGATTGATTCAGTATTCCAACTTGCAAGTTTGAATTTAATATTTAGTTGAAATGAATTATAAAAAAAATGAACCATTTTTCTTAATATTATAGATTCAAGCTAGCCTTGCTTGATTCGAACTACATAGTCCAACTTTAGAATATTAAACTTTTTTAATCACTAGCTTATAGATTTCATGCTTTTTTTGGGGGTATTTGGCTAAATTCAGTCCCTTTGTGACATTCGTGAATCCTATCAATTCAAGTTGCATTCCTTAGAGGGTAATTTAGCCTAAAAATTGTTTATTTTATCCAAAAAAATTCTACTGTTGAATGCTTCTTCAGGTAGATCCTTTCTTGAGCGTTAGTGCTGCGCATGATATTGGTGAGAATGTTCGTAAACTTATACAGAAAACGCACAATCAAGTTGCAGAAGTTTTCGTACACATAGGTATTTATAATCATTTCTCTCCTCTTTAACAGTTTTTTTAACATAATTCTATAAACTTTTCCTGCTGAAACTTTGTTAATTCCTCTGGTATTTAATGCAAGCTTACTCAATATTAGAGGTTCTTTCTAATGGACTATGAACACTGATCATTATGAACTCTGAAGAGATAGTTATAGCAATCTGTATCTGATTTGTTTTGTTAATAACGACCATTCCCTTGTTGATTATAACTTGTAAGATTTCACTTATGATCTATATGGCTGAATATATGTTGTCAATTTTTTTTATTAATAATTTTCATTGAGACTTAGTTAGGATGTATAAAGAATGAACTTCGTTTATTGGAATCAAATGAGAATTTGACACTTAACAGAACACAACGAAAAAGGATTCATGTAGCCGACCTCACATAGTGAGATAAAGACTTGTCGTTGTTATGATAATTTCCATTGAATCCTATTTGGATTGTTGCCAATTATTGTTATATTTTTTTTCCTAAAATGTGTATTAGATCCTTCCTATTCACACTACTCCATGTCGGACCCAAGACTGACATCGGAGAATTTAGAAAATCAGAATGCAAACATCTCCAAGCAACAAGAAGCAGAAGATGTTGTTTCCCATGTGATTTCATCACTGTTTCAGGAGGTAAAAGCTCTGCAACTCAACTTCTCTCTAAATTATTTATGTATATGTGTTATATAAAATCTCCAAAGAAATATTAATATAACAATATTTGAGTAGAGTTGTGCACAAGATAAACATTTTCCAAGGCTTTATGGCTGTTTAGACAGATTTTCAACTGCTACTAATAATTCTAATTGATTCGGGGCACATGCCCTCAGTGCCCTCTCTCTGGATCCTATCCATCAACACTCTTTTTTGCAAAACTAATCATTTGAATTGAAATATTACAATTTTCATAAAATTTTAGTGTTATTCTTTATTTTGATGGTAATTATTTTAGTACTATTGAATTATAAATGCTATAGTACTTCTGAAAACATGCATTCTTGATCAATGTTACAGAGAATGACTGTTGAGCACATTACTTTCCACAAATTTGGAGAAAATGTATTGCTTCAGGTTCAAGTCTCCATGCCACCAGAATTGATGATCCAGTAATCATCCATTCTTTGCATCTCTCTCTCTCTCTCTCTCTCTCTCTCTTTATATATATATATATATATATATATAATTACTTTCAAATCTTTCACCTTTTCAAATTGGTTGCAGGGATGCAATCAATATGGCAAGAGGAGCAGAGAGAGAGATTTTGAAGGCTGCTTCTAATATTAATCAAGTGAGCATTCTATTGAGGTTGGGTCATCAAATACAGGGGGCTAGCTAGTTGGTAACAATTACCAGTATGGTGATGAGAATTAGTTGGCAATTTTTTTTATTATCTTTTTGTTTTTATTTAATTATAGTAAATAATCTCTGGAAAATTTTAGTATAGGGTGGGTTTGGAATATTTTTCTTTTTTTTTGCTATTTTATTTTATAATCGGTCATTTTTTTTTTAATGAGTAGTTTTTTATATGCAGAATTTTTAGTGCAATAACTGTAAAAAAGAATTATTGTATGACCTTTTTTTTTTAGAAAATAAGTTTATAATGTATTTAAAATTTTATTTTTCACATAATAGTTTCATGACTAATTTTATTCTTGATTTGATTTATGATATGTTTATGGGGGCATCTTTTTATTCTATTCAACGACAACAAAAATAAGCCTTTATCCCACTAAGTTGGGTTGGCTATATGAATCCTTCGTCTCCATTGTCATATTATGTGTTAAATTCTCATTTAATTCAAATATATTAAGGTCATTTTTATACATCTTAATCCAGTCTTTTTAGGCCTACCTTTACCTTTCTTAGCATAAGGCAAATTGTTGACCTCCATATATGTGTCATAAGCCCACAAGTGAATTTGATTCGGCGATGCGGCGCAAATGGGGCTCAAAATGACCTGACATCACCGAAAATAGTCCAAATGACCTCCGACGACGACTTCATCGCCGTGTTCGTAACGCCGAAATTGATCGAATATAAATATCAGATAATCTCGATTAACCGCGTCGATCAGCCACAATGCTACGCATACCGTAGTCGTGCGCGATAATATCCAAACGATCTCGTTATTAAAGCCGTTAGCTTCGAAATGTCGAAAACTACCAAGTGAGACTATCCACGCCAATTCGACGGTTTGCAAATGTTGAAGCGACGGCCGAAAGGCGCAAATCGAGGTTGAAGTATACTGAACATTGCCAAAATCAGCCCAAATGACTTTCGATCGACGAACGGACTTCGCCATTATATTTAGAACGTCGAAATTGGTCAAAATATAAATATTGCACAACTTGATGATTAACCGATCAATCGAACGAGCCGTCAACGCGCCTGCACGCATATCGAGATCAAGAGGCACCGACGTAAACCAAACGACCTCCGTTCGTGAAATTGATCACGTTGTTAGCTCCAAAATGTCGAAATCTATCATGTAAGACTATTTGCACTCAATTCAGACAAGTCTGCACGAAAATCGAACGGTCGGAAATAATAACGCATATATTTGAGCTGAAATAGATCCACTGACGCTTTCAACCAAACGGCTCGACTAAAAACGGACATGCTTATCAGATCCTAATATTGAATTTGCTTGGAAATGATATTGATATTATGCAAAGTTGAGTTCAACAGAGATACACATTTTTTCTAAATTAAGTTCATTTGTGACTTAATCAAATAAAATTTAAATTGGCAAAATATAGGAATTTTATTTTTATTTTCCCGCTCAACCAATCCCGCCTCTGGCTCCTCACACTCAGATTTGAAGCTTCTTGCTCTCAACCGTTCCCTCTCATTCATTCGGTTAAGGAACCGCAAGCAATCGTTCCCTCCAAGCTTCGTTTCCGCAACTCCTAAACCGCAGGAAACCAATACCCTCCCTGTGCTTCTCTTCCATTTTCTTGCTACCACCGCAACCCTCCTCCTCTTGATTTCTGATTCCTTTGTCAACCTCTCCGACGAGCTACTCGTGCATGCTAAGGCTGCCAACGAAATCCTTGTGGGCTTGGAGTTGTCCGTCGATCCGCTTCTCAGCATGCCAGGGGAACGACCGAGGAGGGTGGAAGTGTATGGCGCCAAAGTGGAACAAGCCAAGAAAATGAAGAATGTAATGGAAGATATCGAAAGATCGCTCAGTGGAGCCTTGTGTGGAAACGTAGAGGAGATGGGAGAGTCCTTTGCCACAAGGTCTGAGAAAATTCATTTGACAGGTCCGGAGACCAACATTGAAGGAAGCCAAACATATATATCTTTGTTTGACACAGTTGTCTTATGAAGCGGATGAGGACAGTTCACTGGAAGAGTCAAATATACATGCTGGTGAGGAAGGAAAGAAAATCAGCAATTTCATGAGTCACGGATAATCAAACACCTGGAGGTGAAGGCATCATCCCCAGCATTATCCGTGGAGTCAGCCGTGAGGGATTTTCCAGGTGATGTTGGACATAAATTTCTCCTATTGTGAAAACAGATCAACCTCATTGCATGAGGCTGCACAATCCTGTGATGCTCAATGGACTCTTGAGCTTCTTGAACAAGGTTGCAATCCTTGCTTAAAAGATGAAAGAGGTCGAACTCCATACATGTTAGCAACGGAGAAGAAAGTTAGAAACACTTTTAGAAGATTTATGGCTGCAAACCTCAATAGATGGGATTGGCATGCTGCTTGCGTGCCCAGTCCATTGACAAAGGAAATGGAGGAATCTCAAGCAGCCAAACTGGCAGAGAAGGATGCTAAGAGGAAAGCTAAAACCAAAGAATTGAAGAAGTTGCAAAAGGCAAAAGAAAAAGTCAAGGTTTCAAGACCCTGCAAATTTGCCTACCAACAGGATTTGGTAAATCCGGATTTAACTAAGCGACTGTTTAAGTTAAATTCAACTTAAATCTTGTTTGAATCTGACTTGAATCCTGCTCAAATCCTGCTGCTGAACAACCTCATTGTCTCTCTTCCTCTTTCTCTCATCCAGGATGAGAAATAAAACTGCAAGAAGTAATGTATGGATGCACGGAAATGATATTTGTGGATGTGCGGGAATGTGAATGTGTGAAATTATATATATACATGTGCTTTTTTTTGTAGGTTCGAAGGCCTCGCCATGCTCATCGCATGCGACAGAAAATTGCATGAAGACATCACTGCCACGCTTCTCGCGCAGAGAAGTTCAAAATCGTTAGATGTGACACTTGAGTAAATCAAAAATTTGAGATATATATATATATATATATATATATATATATATATATATATATATATATATATATATATATATATATATATATATATATATTTGCTTTTATCAGATAATCGTCATTACGCTCATCAGAATGAGATTGAAATTGAAAAAGTGTCAAAACACCAATTGTTATGCTCATCAGACAGGCAAAAACATTGACGCAATCTCACGGGATGACTTAATAGGCGTCAAAAATTTCATTAAATGTTTGGGATTTAACAAAAAAAAAATGATTTAACATTAAGTTAAATATAAAATATAGTCAAAGAAATGTAAAATTAAATATAAATGAACTTGAAATGAAAAGAGATTTAAGTACAAATAAAATTAAAAATCATATTTCAAATAAGAAAATAAAGATCAAACTCAAGTGAACCTATAAAATTTGAAATAAATTTGAATTTTTTTGATATACATCATAAATGATTTAAAATAAATTTGAAGTCTAGTTTTCAAATAAATAGAGAATTTGATATGAAGTTAAAAATGAATCTAAATTGAGTATAACAACTCTTGTTGTAGAAAATGTGAAGAGTCCTTAAATAATAAAATTAGAGAGGCGTTAAGCTTTCTTTTGAGTGAACTTCGTACATATAAATTTGTATGACAATGTATAAGATCGCATATCTTATGCCACTCATTTAGGTCAAATATTTCAAAATACATGCAAATGCTTGAATGAAAATAAATTCATTACACATATTTAAAATGAATATATTTTTATTCAATGCTTGTGTAAACTTTCAAATCATCGTCACCGGATATGCAATTCTTTGTATAAGCATACAGAAGGCGACATTAAATTAAATGCTGCACAAATGAAAGAACTTTCTTGGAGAACTTTCCTTCAATCCAAAAATAAAAGAAATTTCATTCTAATTATGATTCGTAATATCAATGATTTTATTAATTAGGTGAAATTATCTAAGTTATAAAACATTTGCATATGCTTGGACATGAAGATTTAAATTGTAAATTTTAATGTCTGAAAATGCCGCGCGGGCTAAATTGAAATCTATTAAATATTAATTTGAAAAATCTAATAAGATATTAAATCAATTTACAACACCTTCTACGCCACCGGATTCACAACACATCGTACAAGAGAACAGAAGACGTTAATTAAGGCATTTTAACACACGCATTGCCCTACACTAATCTTAATGCTTCAGTCGGAGGATTTCTGGCCGCTTATTTCTTGACTAGTCCCTAACAAAAACTTAAAAATCTATTATAAAAATTTCAACTTATTAAATATCGATAAGTTAATTACGTGATAAGGATCACTGTTGGAGCTAACAGAGGAGGATCTAAAGGTCTCAAATATATTCGATTCAATCAATCAATTAACTATCCTACGACAAGGTTGAATGGTGATTTTAACCAGGGATATTTTCATCAAAATGTGATTCTATTTTCAAATCAAACTAACTCAAATTGAGTCAAATCTAAAAAATTGCTTAAATGAAATTTATCATTAAAGTTTTAAAGAAAATTAATCTATCCACCTTTTCGCAATTATTTGTGTGACAAATTAAGAAAACTCTACCAGTGAGTAACGCCAAATCAGTGTTCATGTTTCACTCTCAATCAATCTCGCTAATAAGGATGTGATCGTGTCTCTAAGCGGCCAAGAGGCTCCATGACGAAGAAGCGATTCGAGTCCTCGACGGTGGTTTGGCCGTTCCATTATATTACGATCAGCACAGCTTATACGCTCCCAACGACTCTCAGTTTTGAGTCGAATCATAAGGTATACTGAGGACAAACAACTCTCATCAGGTAGACTTAAGATTATCTCCTGGGACAAATGTCACCCGTCTACAAGGATTTCTTGACGACGTAACAATATTTATCTAAGGATCCTTCTCTGCCACCTCGACTAAGTAGACAGTGACTACCACTTAATACGATCTAAACCATGGGATCTAGATGACGCCATCATTCCCCAACCATCGGTTTGTTTAAAATGTTGAATTTCATAATCTTAAATTCTAAAACTATATGTTACTATATCGCTACATTTAGATCTAACATTAAATTTTAATCGAAAGTTCTCACTTATTAGGAGAGGTAATTAACTATAGAACTATTTAAACATGGAACCAGATCTAAAGTTCTCACCAAAGGAGGACAAAATCTCTAGGTAGTATCTTATCTACTATTTCATCTTCCTTCTGAAAATTGCATTGACATTCTAATAATCAAACTCTCTTCAATTCAATTATTGTCAAGAAGTTGGTGGCGAATTTGCTCCACAAATCTAATGCATCTACTCTCTTAACCGGGTCATCGAATGGCCAACGCTTTATGTGACTAAATCATTTAAGGTGACTCTTTCTAATCTTATCTGTCATTGAAGTTATTCCAACTTTTTTTTAAACATACTCATTTCACATTTTTATTCTATCCCAGACTCAATTTTAGAAAGTGGGAGATTAAGGGTCTTTTGAAAACAAATTTTCTTATTTATTTATTTTTATTTTATTTTGTTATGGAATAGCATATTTTAGGTGTTCTTAAAAATAAATTTTTTTGTTTATTTCTAAGTGATGATGATTGTCAATGGTGTTGATTAATATTAATGATAATAGATGCTTTAAAAAATGTTCAAAATATTTAAAAACAATTTAAAGTGTTTTAAAAAATTAAAAATAGAAGGAAATTTTATTTGCATGACATATAATTTTAATGTTTTTATATATCTAATATTTAAAATTTGATATTTATAAATATAGTAATTTTTATAGTAGAAAATGTGTATTTCACTTTTTAAATTTATTATGATGTTATTTTTACATAATATTAAAATTTTAGATGTAGGTGTTAGATATGTAAATATATAAGAATTGTGTTATATATATAAATGTTTTGAAATAAAAATCAATAAGAAATGTGATAAATAAATGTTTTTTAAATAAAAAATAGGGGTGATTCCAAATAAATTATATTATTTAATTTATAGTTTTTTTTATTTAAAACAGTAGATGCACAAAATCAAGTTTATTTGGATGCTTTTTTCTTTTTCGAAGAAATATATTTTAAAAAAAATTATTTACAATTAATATAAATAGTGATTGAGAAAGCAATTGTTAATATAAAATGCAAATGTTTCACCAGCCTTTTATTTATTTATTGTTGAAATCCAACGCTACGGCGCTATTTGAATCACTTTCTATTTTTGTTTTTTGTTTTTGTTTTCAGTTTTTTTATTTTATTTTATTTTTGTTTTATGTGAAAATAAAAATATGTTTGGTATTTTTATGAATTTATCATTTTCAAAAAAAAAAATAAAAAAAAAACATGTTTAATTGTTATTTTTAAAAAATTTTAATAGAAAAAAATAAAATAATGAAATTAATTATTATTCTAAGGGGTTGTTTGGGATCATTTTGAATTTTTTATTTTTAAATTTTAAAATAAAATAAAAATATGTTTGATTTTTTTTAGCATAAAATAAAAAAAAATGTTCGGGAATATAAATGACGATGATGGATATTGAGCTATATATCTATTTTATTGTTTGAATTGAATTAAATGTAATTTAAATCAATTTAAAATGAAGCACAAATTAGATTAATCATCACAAAATAATCGAATAAGACTGCTCTAAAAGAATCACTTAGAAAATTTATTAAACAAGAATTTTTATAGTTGATTCAATTGCACATAATAAAATCAACAAATTATAATGATACATCATGTGATTTGAGCAATATTATTTTGATCATCACAATGTTACTTAAAAATGTCTGCTTACAACATAAATTATATCGATGCATTTGAAATATTGAAATACAAAAGAAAGATACTTATTTGTAGGAGTTTATGCATAAAAATGAAATATAAAATACTTATGTGTATATTTAAATTCTATGAAAAAGATAAAATTTATAAAAAATATACATATATTTTGAATAATAATTATTGATGAAGTAAGTTAAATTATTATTATTATTATTGTATAATCAAGTTAAATTTAATTAGAATATAACAGAAATTAATATATAAATTCAAATTTATATTATATATATAAACACATATACATTAAAATTAATCTACTATTATCCTAGATTCAAGATACATCTTATTAGATTAAATTAATTAAAATTAATAATACTATATAATATAATTTTTAAAAAATTTAAATCCAAATCTTTATAAATTTGAAAAGTATGATTAGGTGTTTTAAAAATAAAGAAAAATAAATTTTATATATTTTTAGTATTTTTGAAAATAAAAAGAAATTTGTTTTAAAAAAACAAAAATAGTAAAATAGATAAACAAATATATTTTTTCTGTTTCCTAAAAATAAAAATATATAATATAAAATAAAAATTGGTTCCAAATAGGACCTAATATTTAAGTGTCAAAGAATTAAATAATTAATAGATTCAATATTCATTGATGTAAGACTCTTTATAATCCATGAATACAAGTGATATAATTTATTCAAAATGAATTTTTAAACATTTTTTTAAGAAAATAAATAATAAAAATATTTCTCCAATTATACATATTATGAGGTAAATAAGATAACTTTTTTTTTTATATTTATTTACTTTAATTATTAAATCTGTACAAACAAAATTTATAATTTTTTTTCCGATGCTCCTTTGTTGTCAAAGAATATTTAAAAACAATGCTTTAAATATAAGTGTAAATATAAGCATTTTGCATTATGATTTAATAATATATTTTAAATATATTTGAACTTTAAAAGTCGTGCGACTGTTGAGCGACAATGAATTTTAGAAGTTATGCATTAAAAGTTAAGGATATATTTTAAATACATCTAAACTTTAAAAATCGTGCGACTGTTCAACAACATTGAATTTTAAAAATAAGTATTATGCATTATGGCTTAAGGATATATTTAAAATACATCTGAATTTTAATAGTCGTGAGACTCTATGGTAGCATTTAGTTAATCAGGTCATGGATGCCTAAATTAAGAAAAATTATTACATTTAGCAAAGGATTGGATTTATTTCAAGTAAGATTTAGTAAATTCAGTATATCTGGATTTAGTAAATCCCGTGTTAAATCCTAAAAAATATTTGGTAACAGATTTATTAAATCCTGCTAAATCTAGAAAGATATTTGATAAGTTATATGAGAATTTAAGTCTGTTATAATTAAATAATAATATTTTAAAATATAAAAATAAGTAAACAAAAGAATATAATATTAAAATTAAAATTCATCATTTAAAAAAGATAGCATGTTCATTATAAAATATAAATAAATATTACATTAGTTGGATCTAATAAATTTTTCTGCTGATAATACAATTGAATTTTTCAACTTCTTCGAAAATGTCACACGTTGCGATGACTCCGCCTCAATTCTTATATATACGAAAATAATGTATTAAAACTATATAATCAAATGTTATATTTTCTTAATGTATAAAACTACTTTCTTACCCGTGCTTCTCACATTGTAGTAGCTATTATATGTCTCAAACCATCTCCTCAACTCTTCGCCAATAGTTGCATACACATCGTGGTCTTCATCATCTACTCACCTCCTAAATCCCTATCATATTGCATTTTTTGTTGAGACATATTAAAGTAATAGTCATCTACGATAATAACTAATAAAATTAGAATCAAGATTACATTATAATGTCACCGCACAAATAAAGGAAATTTAAGCATGTGAGTCAAGACCTGAAATCTTTCTTTCCAAATCCCAAAAGTTTTCTCCACCACATTCTGCAGTTGTGCATGACGATGGTTAAACGACTCCTGTGACCATGTATCTCTACGAGTTGTACCTCCACGATAGTCACTTAGGTGATAACGAAAGCCTCTAAATGGTGCAATAAATTTGTCTGTATTGGCATAACCTGAATCAACTAAGTAATAATTCCCTTGTGGAACACGAAAGCCGCCTCGCTCAACTGTCCAACGTAAAACTCTCATATCTGCTTCAGATCCTTCCCAACCACAAGCTAGATAAACAAATTGATGATCAAATGAAACAACAACCATGACATTTTGTGAAGTGAATGTTTTTCTGTTACGATATATGTTCTGCAATCGTGAATTGACAAATTTTACATGTGTTCGTCACAGACCTATGGCATTATCGGAAAATAGATGGAATTGGGGATTACCCAATACAAATGAATGACAATGTCAGGCGGTAGTTGATAAACTCATGGATAATGAAACGATAACTTGCAACACCTTGATTGAAGACTAACCTGCTTCTAATAAATGTTGGAAAAATTCACAAAGTTGTTTATAACAATGCGCATGTGCAACACCTCTTAAAAATGCCTAATTGTTATACCGCAATCATGTTTCTTATGTCAATTAATAATCCCCGACTAACCAAAAGATCTCTGAGCTGTATAAATGCTTGCGTTGGTAACCTAAAGCAAATGTAAGAACGTCGTGGATGTCCGTTAAGAATATCAAGTAATGATGCTCAGATTGTCTATCAAACATAGTCTCAATGTAACCTTGTTCATCGGTTTGAGCATTATCATCGATAATGGGAGAGCAACGCATTGATAGCGTATGTCATCTCTAGGAAATTGTCAATTAAAGAACAAATTAGGTCTGGTAGCCCTCTTTTAGTATTATATTCCATTTTTGTGTTATTACCAAAGTATAAGATGCCACATCAGATGCATTACAGATAACATGTTAGGTTCTCAATAAATTGCATCAAAATTACAGAAATGATAATCATCCATTGTTAACAAGAACAAAGAAAAATTACACTAAATTAAGGAGCACAACATTCGAAGCAAAATTAAACTGATAAATAGTACAACTAACTGGAGCAATAAGAAATGCTAGCTACAAAAATTAATTACTGCGAATTTAGCCTAAAGTCATACTGACGATCCATAAAAACGTGGATGAGTTGCAACTATGTCTACGCAACATATCACCTTCCCACCTCATTAGTATAACTTTATTGTCACTGTAATCCTTGATCACGTCAATCAAAGCAAGTAAACCCTCAGTTGAGATGTTAGGAATAGTGGATAGCTTGGTTAGACAATCATCCATTGTGTATGGGCAATATTTATTCATACCGAATTAATTTCTTCGCTTTTCAACATTTTTATTAAGCATGTTACGTATATTTCGCTCTGGTTTCTTCGCTTCTTCGCCGATTTTGTTGATTATCACTTGATGATCGCTTTGGCTTAGGTTAATCATTGGAGCGGTCGCCATAAAGTCCCATATCTCTCCTATTGCTTCCCCCACAAAATTAATTCCGTGGCTAGACATGAAATTATTAATAACTGGCTCTGTCGCATGGTTATCTGTTGATTCAGTTTCAGTATCTCCTCTTGATGTATTGCTTCTTGTTGAGTGTGCATGTGTACCCGTTGCAACATTATCACCACAAATCTTTTCAACTATATGGTACTGTTGAAAGGGGTTTCGTTTAAAGCGTCGCATTTTTGAATTTTCCTGATTTGATTAAATGAAATTCATCATTAGATTTTCAATTTTAATAAAGTAGATATCTAAATCTTGACTGAATAAACTAACTTACCCGAATCACATCTTCACATATTTCATCTAGTGCAACTGGTATATTCAACGTCTCATCCCAACCACATCCACTCCGATTAGTTAGTTGATATAACATACGGAAGTCTGCTTTCATGTTCTTATACCGTGTCATAACAATGGTGATTGTGTACTTTGTTCCCAATTTTCTATTTAATATGGCAACTATCTCATGTCATTTGTCTCTCATTATTACACCGTTGCAGATATTGCCCTGCACAAATTGTTCCGAGAGTATGTCCCCAAAAATCACATTATGATGTTCAGGCCATTTAGGAACTCTACTACTGCTTCGTGTATTCTCTTTATGAGTTGGTAAATCATCTCCAACATTAATACGAGAACTTGTGGAAGCGCGATCTTTAGATTTTCCCTTTAATAAACCTTTCATATCTACAAGTAGAATTGAAATTTCAGTATGAATAAAACAATGACGGCTATATTGGCAGGATAATATTATCAAAATTAAATTTGCCTCACACGAATAACAAATGTCTTGTTTTCAACGTATTTGGTTATGACAAAGGGACTTGATGTTCGTTAACTCCTGATCAGATGCAGTATCACCAATGTTGATAATTTCTAAGACCTTAACGCGACATCGAATAGTTCGTTTATTTCGAGTGCATTTTATAAATTTCTTCAGAGCAAATGAACTGTCTGAGCTTGCTTGTAAATGTTGCGACGACATTCTGAATATATTTTAAAATCAAAAAATTTATTTAGGAAGTAATATATTGACAACATGCAGGATGATTTTGAAGAAACGTACAACTACTGTCTTATCTCTAGTATTGTTCAGGTTCTGCAAAGTATTGTTTCTTCAAAGTATTGTAATAAATAGGTCATTTTAAACTATTGTTAATGTTCTTCAAACCACTATTGTTCATGTTATTCAAACTTTTTCAGCTTTCAAGAACTTTAAAGTGCTAGTAGTAAAAGAAGTTGCATGTATATACAGAATCTCCATAGCGATTGTGGTAAAGAATGCAACTCACAAGAATTTTTTAATTTTTGTAAGGAGCATGGAATCCAACAATAACTTACAACAGCTTATATAGTTTATCAAATCTTTGGACTATGCACAACCTATAAATAATGAACAACAACTAATAGTTTATCTAACATTAATCAAAATTTTTATGATGCTAATTTTATTAAAAAAAATTTAATTTCAGAGAGTATTCCTTTGTAATGAAAGAAAAATGGATTATTAACAATATCTTTCATAAAATTGTTAAATTTGATTGAAAGAAAATGAAAGATTAAGCCTCCCATCTCATTTAATATTTATTTATATATATTACTGGAAAACGACAATCTACAAATTTGGAGTTTATATATTTCTATATCCTTTTAGTCATTACATGCTAATCCTTTATTTAATTTAAAAATTAAGCACTTTAAAAAAACTAAAGAGGTTAGAAGTTAGACTACTAAATGAATCCAACTTACAAGTTAATTGGGTCTACTCTATTTTTTTGAGTGAGTTGCTGTCATATTATCATATCAGCTAAATTATTAACATCCCTAAATTCTTCTCTTACTAAATCACAATTTCTTCTCATAAATACAAAAATGCACAAGCTTTTAAAAAATTGCATCTAAGAAGCTTACAGATGGACTACTTCCGACTTTAAAAAAAAGACGCCCCTCTCAAAAATATCAGGGATTTCCCCGTTCAGGCTTAAATTGACCACAAAGAGGTTTTAAGAGGGTTTTAATTTCGCTTCTCGCCCACGTGTTCTGTTTTCAAAGATCTCGATGAATTTCTACCCTCCTCCGATCTCGCTGAATTACCTCTCCATAAAATCCAGTACGAGTTTAAGCCAAAAATAGAAATGGAGGGAAATAAGGAAAACGTAGTCAGAACAAGGATTATGTGGAAGTAGGAACTGCAAGAACCCTCATTTCTGAGTGAAGAGAGGCTTAGCAGGAAAAAAAATAGATTACAAGGGAAGGAATTTATGAAATTGGCGAACTCAGAAAATGAAATAGAAATCTATCAACTTACTATCACTCTCAAGACCGAAAGTTTCACATGTGAAAATTCATCAAGGACGCAAATCTATCTCAAAAAAGAAAAAATCATGAAGAGAGGCTAGAGCAGTAAGGAAGCATAGAAGAAACCAATGCACCTGTATAGCAATCCACTAAGAGACACGGCTAGGGCGAAGATGTCGGATTGAAGAGCAGACTATCATTGAAGAAATAGGGGTTACGATAAAGTTCCACCCCGCCATATCGCGGAGGTGCGCGACTGTAAATCTGCTAAATCGGATTTAACAAATCTGGGATTTACCAAACTTTGGATTTACCGGATTTAACGCAAAGATTTAGTAATGTAGGTAGATTTATGGGATTTAATTTAGCTAAATCTCGTAAACTGCCAAACACCCCTTTAGAGTTTGAATATAGCTCTATATTCAGATTTCAATAATATTATATCATGTGATGAGGATATATTATTATTGCGAGTTAAGAAAATTAGTTGTGATAGAATAAGAGTTTGCGTTTTAGTTTTATTGTGAAATTCAGCACACACACAGATATTTAAAGAATGAATAAAAAACCCGCACTTTTTGGAGAAACCCAAAGAGGGGGTAACCACGGCCTAGCCCAAGAAAATCTTTACTATGTATCTGTTTTGAGTACAAAGTTTTCCGATAACGATTATAATCAGATATATAAGAATGACAATGGAATCGTGCCAGTAAACGACATGCAAAGAAACATTAGTTGTAATAGATCGGTGGCGAACGAATGGTGGATCAGACGCAATGACCAACGCCAATAGCGTGTGATGACCGATTATCGGGCGATGGTGATACGGATCGACGATGGTCTGGCGCGGACCGACACGCTGGTCAGAATGATGACCGGTGGACTGGTTGATGTCGACGATGATCGATGGTGCAATGACGGCTGGCAGCCGGCGATCGTCATACGGAGATGATCGGCGCGGTCAGCAGATACCGGACGCTGAACCAACTGGTCCGCGGATGACTTAGTACGAATGACGAGGATCGGTGACCCAGCTACGGCGATCATTGGCTCGACGATGACCCGGGTCGGCTACGGATCGACGGTCGACGACGACAAGGATTACGGCGATGGCGACGCGATGGTCGGCGGTTGAGACGACCTGGTTGAGACCGCCGAGGTAACGATTAGCTTGGAGGATTTTCAAGCCTTCGAGCTTTCTCTTCTCTTTAACTTCGGTTCTCCTCATGTGAAGAATGAATGACTATTTATAGATTAGAGAGATGACGTTTCTGTAAATACATAAAATCCAAACCACTCCAATGAATGGCTCAAAATGATTCCCTTGATCATCTAATGTATTTTAATATTTGAACGCTCAATTAAAGTTAGAATCAAAAGATCTTGGACTTGTTAGATCTGGCTTGTCAAGACGTTCGATTTGATCATAAACACTTCATATTTAGGAACTATTTAGGGATTTAACTGATATCTCAAAGTTTTCAATGATATTTTAAGTGCTTGATAGACTAGTTTTGACTTAGGATTATATTACTTTTGACATCAAGATTTGTGTTTCGGCTAGTGAAATTTTTAGTGTTATATCGATTATGTGTATTTAATATAGATCATACACACATAAAGTGTATTATATTTACATATTGTATACTCAGTACGTGCTATTGGAACGTAGAGCATATTTGAACTTTGCGCGTAATAATTTCTCATAAAGTGCACCTACCACACTATTTATCGAATAATTTCTTTTTTTTTCCTTTCAAAAATGATATTTTTTTAATCTATAAAAATTAAATTTGCCTGTTAGGGTTTTATTGACTCGTGGCACTCTTTACATCAGTCAGATAGTGAAATTTGATATGCAAGATAATTTAGCCTAATAGTTGAGAACTTTGATTTTCAACCAAGAGGTCTTAAGTTTAACTCCTTATATGTAGGTTATGTGTGTGAATTTATAATTAAATTTGCTCAAATGCCCAAAAAAAATACTGATTTGATAGAAGTTTTCAAATTTCAAAAAAAAAAAAAAAAATATGTTCATTCAAAACATATTATTGATATAATTTTTTTAAAATATATTATAAAAAGTAAAAAAATTTGACTTTGTGATCATTTTATGAGTACGGATTCTAGAAAAAAAATAGAGAGAAAAATAGAAGAAAAAAAAATCAATTGAATCGATGAAATCTATTGGTACTTATTATGTTATTTATAATTTATTTACTATATTATTAATTAATATCAAACAATTAAAATTAATTGTATATTTATTAAATTACGTGTCATCAATGAATTACTCATTCTCAATTTTAATTTATTTATCAACTTATTCAACTATTCATTCAATTAATTTAAAGCTATTAAGTTCTATTATAAACAAAATTAAACAAATAATATATAAATAAAAATAATGTGAAAACTTGCTCAAGCTCAAGCCAAATACAAATTTATAAAATGAAAATAATATTGTTATGTTCTAGAAAATCAATTGCGGTAGAATAAAACTTTACGCCTTAGTCTTATTGAGAAATCCATCACACAGATATTTGAAGAGAGAACAAGAAACTTCAGAATTTTTACGTAAAAAAATCCTAAAAGAGGAAAAAATTATGGGGTCTAGTCCAATAAAATGTTCTACTATATATCTATTTTGGAGTACAAAGTTTAAGTTTTCACGATAACGGGATTACAGAGTTGTATGTAAGAAAGCTCAATCAATCGAATCGTAACAATAAATCGAAGCAGTAGTTGATCAGTTATGCGAATGGCGCGAACGACAACGCCGGGTGACGATAAGAATCCCGCAGCAAATGGCGCGATGGCGGATAACCGACGGACCAACAATAGGTCGACAGCGAAGACGACGGTGGTAAAGGTGTCCCACGATGGTGGTTGGCGATGGCGATGCCGGTAGTCGGCAATGACCGACGACGGTGGTCGCTGCGGATCGACTACGGTATTCAGCATGGCGGATCGGTGGCTGTGGCGCAGCCCAGAAGTGTAGTGACGGTGGGCCGGCAAGCGGGTGGCAGACCGGCGGCTGGTGGCGACGGGTGGTGGTGTGAGACGGCTGGCGGTGGCCGACGGCGAGGACGGCGACGTGTGGTGGTCGACGACATGGTGACCGAGCAGCCAACGCGGTGCAGTTGGTCCGGTAGTCTGAGCATGATTATGCTTTGAGCTTCTTCAAACTTTAGAGCTCTCTCCTCTCTTTTGCTTTTGGGGATCTTCATATGAAGAATGAGAGACTATTTATAGATTAGAGGAGTGAATACATGCGAAATCCAAACCATTCCATCGAACGGCTCAAAATGATTCATTTAATTATCTGATGTATTTTAAGTATTTGAATGCTGAAATGAAGTCAGAATTAGGAGATCTTGAGCTTATTAGATCCGGCTCATCAAGACGGTCGATTTGATTATAAACACTTCATATTTATAAGTTATTTAGGGATCTGACTAATATCCAAAGTTTTCAATTATATTTCAAGCGCTTGATATGAGTTAGTCTTGACTTAGAATTAGATTACTTTCGACATCAAGGTTCATGTTTCAACTAGTGGAATTTTCAATGCCATATCAATATATCCTCAAATAATTATGCCCACATTTAGTCGTCAAATCATCACTATGATTTGTTCTTATTGCATGAAAAGATAACAGTAATTGCTTCATTCAGCAGTGCATTAGGCTGAACAGTTAAAGGAAGGTTAACAGATAAACTTTAGTTTTAAGCTCTCAGAGTTAATATCTTAAACTTTCTATTTGACGAAGCTGTTGGCTCAATTCCATTTTAGTTCTGGTAAGATGTCAGTAGTTCTGTCTTAGGATTGTGCAACTTTCTTAAGTGAAAGATTCAGCTTGCATTTGTTTCAGGTTCAACTTGATTACCGAGTAGTAAATAGAATTTGCATGTATGCCTTTGCCTGCTAAAACCAGTCTCAGCTTTGTCTTTAGGGAATGGTAGCCATATGAAGCATGGGCGGATCTATGGCAAGGTCATTGGGGGCACCAGTCTTATTTGTATTCAAGGCATGATCATCATATGTGAAGCATGTGCGGATGGATCCATGGCAAGGCGATTGGGGGCGTGCGTCTTAGTTGTATTCAGGGCATGGTCACCATATGAAACAAGCAAGGATCGATGGAGAGGGCACTGAGGACGCGCGTCTCAATTGTATTCAAGGCATGGTCACCATATGAAGCATGGACGGATCCATGGTGAGGTCATTGGCTTGCGTTTCAGTCGTATTTAAGGCATGATCACCATATGAAGAATGAGCGGATGGATTCATGACAAGACCATTCAGAGCGTGAGTCTAGCTGTATTCAGGGCATGGTCATCATATGAAGCATGGGAGGTATATGGCGAGGCCATTGGGAGCACGTCAATTGTATTCATAGCATGGTCACCATATGAAGCATGGGATGATCCATGGCGAGGAAATTAAGAGCACGCATTTGGTGTTAGGCGAAGAAAATGTCAAAATAATTCGAGTCTATCTGGAGCAAAACATAGATTTTACATGAAACGAAGAATTGTACATGAAAAATGTACTAAGATCACTAGATTTTATATAAAAATCTGAGAACAAGAAAATCATAGCGTCACATCACATCAAAAATTCTCTATGAAAAAAAATTGAGAAGAATTATACAAATCACACTTCACTCAAACCTCTTTATACGTTTTTCACTCTAAGGCACTCACTCTCCACTCCTTTCAAGAGAAAAAGTGAACGGGTTACCACAAAAATTGCAAAAAACTGACTAAATATGGACTTCGCTGCTTCGTAGCGATGCGGTGCAGGCGGCTCTATCATTCTGCTCTTTTGCACAGGTCCTCGCACTACGATCTTACCTTTTCCTATTTTAGTGCTCAATTCCTACCACTATAACGCTATCTGCTACTGTAGCATCAAGGCGCTTACTTCACTATCTTCCTAGTACCCCATGAATCTTGATGTTGTGGCGCTACATTTTCTATCTTTGAAGTATAATCCTTCATATCACAGCATCAAGGCATTGCTAATATAGTGTTAAGACATTATTCCCCAAAAAAAATTTCGAGCGCTTCTCCCATCCAAAGCAGGGAGCGTGCCTTGTAACCCTCCAGCAAGTTCAACGTTGAATTTAATTGGTGAAATTGAGGATTGAGTTGACAGTACATCTTCGATTAATTGATACAATTAAGTTTCACAAAATAACATCAATTATAAATAAGATATGGTTAACAAATGAAGCATAGGAGGACCCATAGCGAGCCATTCGTGGTGCCCATCTTAGTTGTATTCCAGGCATGGTCACCATATGAAATATGGCTAGATCTGGACAAGGCTATTGGGAGCATGCATTCCCAATGGCCCCATTGAGTTGTTTGTATGGATGAAACAGTCTTCCCCTCAACCTTTCTTTCTCTTATAACTTATGATTAAAACATTTGAAAAAAAAAACTGAACAAAGAGCATGAATATAAAAGGATAAATTACAAATAAATAGGTGTCACAATCTTAGAGAAACCATTAGAGATATTTGGACTCGCCATCAATGTTTAGCTTAAGACTAGTGCAGGATATAACGAACTTTAAGATAATAAATTTCAATTTTATTAGTGTCCAATTAGAAAACATTCATTGATTCACCATTGTTATGAAGCCAAACTACATATAAAAAAAAATCAAAACTTAATATTCCTAGAAAAACTATAAACTTTGCGAACATCCACATAATAGACTGGCAACCATTTCAGAAATTTGATAAAAAAAATATCATTGTTGAAGTAAATATCACTATTCATTATTGGAACGAACATAGAAAGCCCAGCAGCTAGGAATTAGCCTCAAGCAATGATGCAAAAGATGACAAAGTAAGTTTGTGTACCATTGACAAGAGTTCACAATTTCTGGAAATATCGAACTAGTCTGAATCCTATAAATTTCCTCAATAGCTAAGTTAAAGTGCTTCTGCTGCTCCCAAGTTCATTTTTTAAATAAGATAATGCACTAATCCAGGAAGCTCTGAGATATCCCATGGAATATCGCCGAACTCATCCCTGCATCTTCCTGACCCATGGATCTCCTAAGAAGCTCCTCAAGGCAGACTCCTTAACTTTCTCGGCAATCTAGAGTATGTTATTCGTTAGATGTGATGAAGGAGATACTGTTGCTACTTTATTCTCTTCGTTGATACAAGAGTCCAAATGAACGCTTCTCCTTTTAATATAACTAAAGTAGCAGCACTTTTTTCTTGAATGAAAAGATCTCTCCCATGTTGAATTTCATGTATGCACTATAAATCGAGTTGAGCTCACAAGATGAAGTCGAGTTATCAGATACAACAACACACAAATCGGAGCTGTAATGCATTAGGAATCGCCAAAATCAGTTGAAATAATCTCCGATCGACGAACGGACTTCGTCGTCGTGTTTAAAACATCGAAATTAATCAGAATATACATATTGCACAATTCGACGGTCAACCGATCAAGAAGAAGATCCATCGGCGTCACACGCATCGAGGTTGGGAAGGCTGCGGCGATAAAGGTCGTTGTTAAATTGATTGCGTGGGTGTTGAAATGTCAAAACCTTTCAAATAAGACTATTCACACTCAATTCGAATGAGTCTGCGCAAATATCGAGTCATCGAAAGCGATAATGTCCGTTTTTGAACCGAAATTGATTCAATTCGACGTCGACTTGAACTAAACGGCTTTCGATTACGAAACGGACTGCATTATTGCTCGGAATGTCTAAATTATCTAAAAGAGACATCCAATTGACTAAAATTATTATGCTTAAAATTTCGTTAAAATTAGCACAAATTTTGGGGTATAATCTTTCTAATTATTCTCCGATTGTGCCTAATTATCATCTAGGAATTCGTAGCCACCCTTATTCATAATTAAGGGTCCATAGTGGCCAATTAAAGCTCGTATGGTCCCTTCTACCGTCGACCATAGAAGGGTGAATCCTCAGACCAAGGAGAAAAAAATTCGTGGAGTCATTATATTTACGCGGACTCCAATCCTAGCGTGTCCAGGTGGTTTTCCGCTTTAGCATTTAATAATCTGACGGCGAAGACGCCATTTATCTTGGTCCGACTGGCCTACTCGTTAACAATGGGAGAAGAAGCGTCATTAGAATGGGAATTTAAAGAAATATATATCTAGATTTAGGGTTAGGGGTGTATTTTTCTTACAAACTAGAGAGAAAGAGAAAATCTCATTTCCTTTTACTGAAAGAACCAATGAAGATGGAGAGCAATTTGAAAGTTATGGCCGAGGAAATAGGCGGATGTATTAAATAAAATTCATCGGTAATTTTTCTCAACCGATATCGTTACAATTTTTTTACGGTTTGTTAGTGTTATTCCGAAATTCTTTTATTTAGTGTATATTTCTTGTTGGAGTTCTTTCAAGAGAACTTTTCTTTTTGAGGGATTTTTTGATCAGATTTCTCTGACTCTCGTGAGATGATTCTGAATATTTTTTTCGTTTATTTTGCATGGATGGAGAGAATATTACATTCCATTTAAATAATTTTCTTTGGCTTTTTGGAGGAAATATATTCATTCAATCCATCACAAATAATTTAGATTTTTTGGTTGTTTTTATAGTGTTATTTTGCATCTGCTCTGAGAGTAGATGATATTTTCTCCGCTTTCTTGGTTGTTGAGATTATTTTCATTACATGACTCTCCACAAGAGTCTGATTCATTTTTTCCGGTTTCTTTGGCTGTTTGCAAATATGTTCGCACAATTTGGAGTTTGGTTGATTTGTTAGTATTTTCTTCATCATCTCTCTACTCTCATGAGAGTCTGAGATAATTTTGGTCATTTTTTTCTTTGGCGCGGTTGTTGAGATTGATTCGGTACATTAGTTGGAAATTTGGCATTTGTTTAGATGGTTTTATGGGATTTTTCTACTCTATTTTGAGAATACATGATTTCTTGATATTTTTGCAGTTTATTTTGCCTGTTTGTTGAAAATATATTCATTACAATCCATTAGTAGCAATTTTGTAAGGTGACTTGGTTGATTTTTATGGTTGATTTGCATCTGTACTGTCATTTATTGACTTTTCATTTTGAAGTTTACCATGACTTCGAGATGCAGCCTTGCCCTGCTCAATGGTGTTTGATATCTGCAGACTTTTAGTAATGAAGTCATTGATATATTTTGCTTCATCTACATCAATTCATTACTCCTGAATTTAGCAATCATTATATTACTCTCTCTTTGGGACATAGAAAAGACTTTCTCATGGCGGTGCATTCCTTTCACTCATGAAGTTCGTGATAATAGGGATGCCAAATAGAGGGGAGAAGGACTTATGGCATAGAGGGAATGTATTATCTATGAGGAAGCCCTTAAAGAGCATCTTGAAGGTCAAAAAACAAAAGCGCAAAAAAGCAAAAGAAGCCAAAGCATCACCAGATGAAATGCGTGATAATAGGGATGCCAAAACGGAGGAGGTCTTATGGCATAGAGGTAATGTATCTGTGAGGTCAGGTGAGGAAGAGAATCTTGAAGGTAAAAACAAAAAAAAAGCCTTACGAGAAAGCAAAAGAAGCCAGAGCATCAAGATGAAGTTCGTGATAATAAGGATGTCAAACAAGGGAGGTCTTATGGCATGGGGAATGTCTATCTGTGAGGTCGGTAGTGAGGAAGCCCCAAGAGCATCTTGAAAGTAAAAACACAAAGCAAAGAAGCCTACGAGTAAGAAGATTGCCCATGTACTCTTTGTACTCTACTCTCTTACTCTCAGATCTTCTGTCAGACTCTTTGTACTTTCTCTCTCTACTCTGCATCTTTCTCTCTCATACTCTTCTCAACTCATGGGTAACTTGATATAATATTGTTTATATTTCTACGATGATTTCTTTACTTGTTTGGAGAAAATATGCTTTATTTTGATATTCAAATTATATAATATTTTAAATCCGGATCAACTGAAAAAGGTGAAGTTAAAATTTACATTATCTAAATTTATTAATTACAGTAATTTGTATTGTGAAATATCTAATAATTATGATTGAATGATACTTGGTATGTCAACTCGGACGCTAGTAATAAACCATTATACTCAAGCACATTCATAATGCCAATGTATCATCCAAATAAATTAATATTATTGATAAATTTATAAGTAATTACTAAACTAATATCATCA
Source organism: Cymbidium sinense (assembly GCA_021442155.1). NCBI lineage: Eukaryota > Viridiplantae > Streptophyta > Magnoliopsida > Asparagales > Orchidaceae > Cymbidium > Cymbidium sinense. Next base: position 9,094,918 of record CM038233.1, on the reverse strand, counting down.
GTTCTAATATAATCTTCATTACATAAATTTTTTTTTCTTCGACTTTTATTAATCTTATTGATATGAACATACAAGCTTATCAAATTTTATAATGCATGCAATAAAAAGTATTTCATAAAATATAGAGTATTTTATAGAGTATATATCAAACTATGTAATGCCTGTAATGAAAATCAGCTCATCCTCGTAAGCATGGTAGAGCCATCAATCGAGCATCGCCAACCCATCTCGCTCAAACAATGGAGAAGAAGCGTCGTTGGAATGCGCAGGAGAAATTTAGAAAAAATATATATCTATATTTAGAGTTTATGGTGTATTTTTTTCTTGCAAACCGAGCTCAGAGAGAGAAATAAAAATCTCATTTCTTTTTTGCGAAAGAACCATGAAGATGGAGAACGAATTTGAAAGTTATGGCTTTGAGAAAATAGTTGAGGATGTATTAAATAAAAATTCATCGGTAATTTTTCTCAACCGTTGTATATGTACAAGTTAGTGTTATTCCTTGAAATTCTTTTATTTAGTGTATATTTCTGCTTGGAGTTCTTGCAAGAAGACTTTGCTTGGAGGATCGCTTTGCATGGGTATACTCCTGTAATCTCGAGATCCAATTTCATATTATTTTCATGAGTTTCCGTCTCTGAGAGAATATCATTACATTTAAAGAACTTGGAGGTTGTTTAGGTTAGTTTAGGAGAGTTTTGCATATGCTCGAGAATGTTTGGAGGAAATATTTTCATTACAACCATTAGAACAATTTGTTGTTTGGTTGCTTCTTTAGTATTATTTTGTATTGCATTCTATACTCTATATTCTCAGATGTACTCGATATAATTTTGGTTATTTTTTCCTATTTCTTGACCTATTTGGGAAATATGTTCATTACCATCAAGAAATAGGTTGGTTGATTTTTTTTATTTTACATATGACTCAGACTCTTAAGAGAGTGATTTATTTTGACATTTTTTTCGCTTTGAGATTACGTTCATTACATTCCTAAGCAATTTGGTGCTTCGATAGTTTGGGAGATTTTGATCATGCTAATTCTCTGAGTACAAAGATTTTGTCATTATTTTCGCTTTCTGGCTGTTTTGAAAATATGTCATTACAACCATTAGGAATAATTTGGTTTGGTTGATTTTTAGTATTTTTCAGATTCACTCTCTGAGAGAGACGATTTTGCCTTTTTTCGCTTTCTTTATATGGAAAATATGTTGATTACATTCCATTGAAAGAAATTTGGAGGGATATTTGGATGGTTCAGATTGAGATATTTATATCAGACTTCACGAGTATTTGATTATTTTCCGCTTTTTGGCTGTTCTAGGAAATATATTCATTACAATCCATTAAACAATTTGGAAATGTTTGGTTAGTTTTTAATATTATTTCAGATCTCAGACTCTATATACTTGAATCACGATTTTGGCCTTTTTTTTTCCGCTTTCTTTATTGCCGGAGAAATGTGTTCATTACATTATTAAATTAGAGGATGTTTGGATGGTTTTGGAGAATTTTTGATCTCAGACTCTATACCTCATGAGAATACTGAGCATTTTGGTCATTTTTTTGCTTTTTTTGCTTGTAGGAAATATGTTCATTATAATTCATTAGAAATAATTTGGAGGCTGTTTGGTTGATTTTTTAGTGTTATTTATTTTTTGTACTCTCTGTATTCTTATGAGAGTACAAAACATTTTGACCATTTTTTTCAGTTTCATTGCAGACATTACATAGTTTGATATATACTCTATAAAATACTCTACATTTTATGAAATGATTTTATCGCATGATATTACAATTTTGATCAGATATTCCTATCAACAAGTTTAGTATAAGCCGAAAAAAAAAAAAATTGTGATGAAGATGATATTAGTTTAGTAATTATTTATAAATTTATCAATAATATTAATTTAATTCAGATGATACTTTCAGTTATTACATTATTTGAAAAAATTTCTCATCTTAAAATATAGAATTTGCTCCACACTACCTTCAAAATTTATATTTCTGAATAAGATGTTGATAAGCCGCATCATCGACAATTTATTTATCTATTTATGCACATGTTTTAGTAGAAAGTAGGTTTTAAGAAGCATAATTTCGACTAGTAGAAAGTAATTTTATGCATTCACAAAATTCTACTATATTTTTAAAGATCATAATTTCTTTTATTAAAGAGTTAAGTTTAATAATCGCATCACTTATATTACGCTCACATGCTAAGTAGTCATATTGCTTTTCTGATACTTTCAAATTAAGGTATTCAATGTGGTAGTATAACGAAATTTTAGATAATGTAAATTTTAACTTCACTTTTTCGCTTGATTCAATTTAAAATATGATATAATTTGAATATCAAAATTAAGCTTATTTTCTCCAAACAAGTAAAGAAATCATCAGAATAATAAATAATATTATATCAACTATCCAAGTGAGAAGAGTACATGTAGAGTTCGAGAGTGAGAAGCAGAGTACAGAGGGTTTAGAGAGTGTAGAGAGAGTTCACATGCAAAACTACTCAAAAAACTCATAAAAAGCAACCCAGGAGCATCCAACTTGCTTTAAGGTTATAGTGAACAATTCATCTCCGTCCTGTAAAGCAAAAGTGGAAATAAGAAAAAAATAAACAAATAATCTATACTATGAGGAGAATACAAAGAGTTAAGCTACAGAACACCTCAAATATTCTTATAGTCAGACTTCAAACTACCTACAATGAGAAAGATAAAAGAAAGAGAGTACAGAAAAAGCACAGAGTCCGATAAGAGAGTACAGAGAGAGAGAATACAGATAAGATAAACAACACAAAAGAAAACAAAACACATCTCAAGAGATTCAACTTTAACCGATTGTCAGATGTTCTCGTTAATCATAATTTATCCAAACCCAAGAAAAATTGAAGAAAAATAAAAGATTGTGTACTCTAGAAATCAGAGAGATAAACACATCCCAAAGAAAGATTCCAAAGATCAACCAAATATCAGGTGTTCTCTAATAATAAAAGATCTAAACCGCGATATTGAAAAAAATAAAAGAAATACCATGTACAATTATTTCCTACTTATCAAACTTTAAATGTATAATTCTTAGCTTGGCTTTTTCATTCTCAAATAAATAATACATAACCGAAGATATAGAACATACCATAAGAGTAAAACCTGCACGTGTCTTGTATGAATCTTTGTAATACCATCAAATCAGAACTAGAAGCCCAAATGCCCCAGTATTCAACAAATTTATCTATACCTAGTATAATCAATTCGCCACCTTATAGTTGTGATATATAAAAAATTTGACCAGAAAATGTAAATCAGACAAATTGCACAAGCAACGAGCTATCCACATACTCAAGATAGTCTTATACCCATGAATCAACTGATAATGGATTTACATAAGATCTTCCCCTTGTTTTGCATCCCTACAATTATCGCAACTTCATCTAAAAAGGAATGACCGCCACCAAAAGAAAGTTTTCTATGTCCCAACAAGAGCGATTGAGGTAATGACGAAGTCTTGTTGAATTTCACAGTAATGAATTGACGCATGAAGCCTTTAAAATGAATTTCATTAAGAATCGCGTCTAATATTATCGAACACGCTCTAACGCCAGGTTTGCATCTCAAGTTATTCTTTTCCTGCATACGATAAACTTCAAATGAAAAGTCAGAGACAGATAAATCACCCATAAGAAACAACCAATCACCTCCAAATTATTCCGATTGATTTGTAATGAACATATTTCCTCCAAACATGCCAAAAGAAAAAAAATGAAATCGTCAGATTTTAAAAAGAGTAGAGCATATACAAAATAATACTAAAAAATCAACCAAAGATAAGACATAAAATAACACTAAAAAACCAACCAAAAAATATAAATTATTCCGATGGATTGTAACATATATTCCTCCAAACATACCAAAGAACCTAAAAAATGACAATGCTCAGATTTCTGAGTACAAAAGAAGAAAAATCTCTAAATCATCTAAACAGAGAGTACAGATGCAAAACAATACTAAAAAACCAACCAAATAGTCTCTAAATTTTTCATATTTGATTGTAATGAACATATTTTCTTCGAACAGACCAAAGAAACTAGAAAAAATTATCAAAATGTTATTTCACAGAGTACAGAGACAAAACGTAAATCCTCGAAATCCTCGTCATCCAAACAGAGGATGAAAAAATACTAAAAAATCAACCAAACAACCTCCAAATTATTCCTATTTAATTATAATGAACATATTTACTCCGAATAGGCCAAAGAAACCTAAAAATTACCAAAATGCTATGTCCATGAGTATAGAGATGTAGAATCTAAAACCATCCAAACAGTCATCAAATTGCTTCCATTGGAATGTAATGAACATAATCTGAATAACCAGGCTAAAAAAACTGAAAAAAAATTGGTCAAAATCTTCTGTACTCTTAAGAGAGTAGAGACATACGCAAATAATAATATTAAAACCAATCAATCACCTCTAAATTATTCCTACAATTGTAATGAACATATTTTCTCCAAACACGCCAAAAAAAAAAAATAAAAATGCTCAGACTCATGAAAGTACAGAGAGTGATGCAAAATCCCCTAAACTATCCAAACAAAGAACCAAATTACTTCCACCTGGAATGATGAACATAATCAACAACCGCGGCAAAGAACCGGAAAAAATGTCCACAAATTATTTGATTTCAAGAGAGTACAGAGATCTGAAAATAACACTAAAAATCAACCAAATAAATCCCAAATTGTTCATTGAATTGTAACATATTTCCTCCAAACATTAAAAGAAAAAAGGAAAAAATGACTAACTATCAGACTCTCACAGTAGAGACACAGAAATCTCAAAACCATCCAAACATCCCTCCAAATCGCTTCCAATGTAATGAATATATTCGTATTTCCAAATGCACCAAAGAAATGAAAAAATGGTCAAAATCGTCTGTACTCTTAAGATGCAAAACAACACTAAAAAATCAACCAAACAGCCTCCAAATTATTCCTCATAGATTGTAATGAACATATTTCCTCTAAACAGGCCAAAGAAATAGGAAAAAAATGATCAAAATGGACTCATGAGAAATGAGATGAAATTCTCAAGAAACAATCCAAACATCCTCCAAATTACTTCCAAATGAATAATGAACATATTTTCTAAATAAAGAAATTGAAAAAATTGACAAAATCGTCTCAGACAAGAGAGTACTCTCGAGCAGAAAAGAGACGAAAATAATATTAAAAAATAATCAAACAGCCCAAATTGTCTAATTGATCAGAATGTAACATATTTCCTCCGAAGAAAAGAAATCAAAAATGACAAAATGCTCTCACTCTCAAATGCAGAAATCCCCCAGAAACCATCCAAACATCCCTCCAAATTATTTGCAATAGAATGTAATGAATATAATCTCAACAACTGCACAAAGAACCTAAAAAATAACTACAAAATTCTTTAAATGTAATAATCATATTCTTCCATCCAAAAATAAACTAAAAATATTGAAAATCATCTCAGATTTCATTGAAGAAGCATGATATAAAAAATCCTCAAACCATCCAAACAGCCATTAAATTGCTTCCACTGAAATGTAATGAACATAATCTGAATAACCAGATCAAAGAAACTGAAAAAATTGGCCAAAATCGTCTGTACTCTCACTGATGTCCCTCTCCTAGCTAGTAGCAGGCGACGCAGTCTAGTCGTCATCATGAGCCACTCTGGCCACGCACTGTTAGGTGGCTTTATTGGAGCAAACTCGCCGTAAAGGATGGCGTCTGTGTTCCGGCGAGTTTGCCGAGCTCTACGACCGCTGCCATTCTACTTTTAATCAAGGTAACTTCTGTGAGATTTACCATTCGGATGCTGCTGAGTGGAGGAAGTGCGAGTCGTGCGGTCAAGAGGACTGCATAGTTTCGATCCATGCAAAACTGCTGCGGAAGAACGGGTTGTTGTGAGCTGTTATCCGAGCTGCAGTTAATGACAATGATCAAGAAGAATATAGGTATCGAAACCTTGCAAAACTTATTTTGGGCAAATGGAATGTTTAAAATTGATAGCATCTCCCGGTTTTCCTGAGAAACGAATAGGATATCTTGGTCTTATGTTGCTTCTTGATGAGAGACAGGAAGTTCTTATGCTGGTCACAAACTCCTTAAACTAAGATCTCAACCATTCAAATCAGTATATTGTTGGCCTTGCTCTATGTGCTTTGGGGAATGTTTGTTCTGCTAAAATGGCACGGGATTTTGCTCCAGATGTTGAGCAATTACTTCAGAGTAGAGACCAAAAACATAAAGAAAAAAAAGCTGCACTATGTTCTATAAAATTGTAAGAAAAGTTCCTGATTTGCAGAAAATTTATGAGTCTTGCTGCTGCTTTATTCAAAGAAAAAACATCATGGCGTTCTTATTGCTGGAGTTCAGCTGTGTACGGATCTTTGTAGAGCTAGCCTGGAGGCCCTTGGATAATTGAGGAAGAGGGATCTGTCCGGATACTGAGGGATGTTTCCAACAGCTCATATGCTCCTGAGTATGATATTTCTGGAATTACGGATCATTTGTACATATCCAAGTACTGCTCATGAGAATTTTGGGCCAAGGAGATGCGGATGCAAGTGAATCTTTTAATGACATTCTTGCTCAGGTGGCCTTCGAGTTCTTGCAATCAATATATCAGGAAGATTCTTATCAAATCGTGACAACAATATCAAGTGTATGAAGACTTCATCATGCTCAATAGAGTTAATGGATTAGACTATGAAGTTGTAAAGACATCGACCGCATCTTCGTAGAAATGACGGTACGATGACTCTCACGCACTCTATGTGGAGAAGACGCCGAGAAGTGCCAAATGGGACCCAGATGATTTAATTAATTTAACGCAAAATGAACTATAAGCTCAAAATTAAAATCTGAATTGAAATTGCAGGTGTTTGAAGCACTACGCATGCAAGAAAGTTAACGCGTAGAAACTACCAGAAGGTGCAAAGACACCAACCTTACGCTAGTAGAGGGGCGCCAATACCGAACCCCATTTAATGATGAGAGGCTACTAAATTTTAGACCAACGGGAGATTTAAACAAGAACAAATAAAAATGTTGATGAACTTAAATTGAACTTATTTTAAAATGATAAATTAAAGAATAAACATACATATAAAATTTTAAAAGTTTTTAAATAAGAATGATCTTACAGGAGACTCGACAACTTGTTGACGATCATAAATAGAACTTTTAATGAACTTGAGGGTTTGTCCCATAACAAGAACAAAATTCAATTGTGCGGTGATGATCTTGATAGTTACTAACTTCTCGGCAGTAAATTTCATTGAAACTTAAGGAACTCAATGAGCTATGGATTAAATACAACAAATGAATATTAATCTAAATGATTGAATAAGAGCCAAAGCACTCTCATCGGATCTGCACCACATTAATGCTAGCAGACAGAAGGCGTTGACTTAAATTCTAAATAAACTTCAAATGTATTAATTTTGCATAAATTATAGAGTTAATCACTCAATTTAAGTGCTTCAAAATTTGTGAAATCATTTGAAAGAGATGAATTCTTGTACAAAATATAAAATAATCATCAATTCAATTTGATCTTTTTAAAATTTGTACAAGTATTCTAAATAACCCGCATGGGTCCACTAATCGAAATTTAATGTTTGAGGATGTGTAGGTTGATTGTTGGTCTGGCAGAGGTGTGGGTTTATAAAGCCAAATTATGTTGTTATAGCTTTCTCAACTTGAGAAAATCTTTGAGAAGCTAATTCTGTCATATGACGCTATAACGACTATCTCTTAATTCCCCCTATGATGCTTGAGTTGATTGAAGATATTAACCGGAGGGGTCATAATTATCAAAATATCTAGGATATTTATATTTAATATTCTCAAATTCAAAATTCTCAGAGTATAAATTTATATATGATCATCTATTATTAAATTAATAGAGTCGGCATGATCTAGAATATTAAACAAAATGATTAAGCTCCTAACTCCCCAATGATGGCTGAGTTGATTGAGAATATCAACTGGAGGGGTCATTATTATTCAAAATTCTCAAAATATAAATCTAGATCTGATCTTCTATTATTAAATTAATAGAGTCAACAAGATCTTTTAGAATAAACTAAGTAATCAAATAAACATATACTAATGATTGATTGATTGAGAAGATAAGATATTAACTGTATAATCATAATATAAAGATATTTATATTCAATATTCTCAAATTTAACATTCTCCAAATATAAATCTAGATCTGATATTCTATTATTAGATTAATAAAGTCGACATGATCTAGAACAATAAACTAAATGATCAAACAAACCTACATACCCCGATGATGGCTGTGTTGAATGAAAATTTCAATCGGAGGTGATACTTCTATCAAGATGTAATCATGATTTCAAATCAAATTAATATAAATTAAATATCAATCCAATGAAAATTCTGATAAATTATTAAGCTCAAAATGACTAAATGAAAATCATCAACCTAAAAAACTTAAAGCAAAATTCAATTAATCCCACATGATTGTTATATCGTTTAAGAAAACTCTAACTCACGAAAGAATCAATCATGTATTTATATTCACTCAAATAAACTCACGCTAAGGACAGCGGTCTCCTCTATCCGCGTGATTTGGCGGCCTTCCACATACATATAGTTGCCATAGACTCGACGGGTCTTGTAAAGACGCCATTATATTATACGATCAACTGGCCTATGTTCAATAACTCTGGCGCTGAGTTGTGAACTATGCGATAGAACAAAAGACTTATATTAGTTAAGGTGGACTTAAACTTATCTCCTTGACAAACCACCCTGGTTTATAATGATTACTTAAATGGCGCTCTGTCCAACAGGATTCTTAGGTCGTTTTACATTCTCTAGGGGACCATGGCAGTAGGGATGATGGAGAATGGGATGATGGGCGTCATCATTTCTCCAACCATTCGCTTTAAGCTAAGATGATGAATTTCATAAATTGATAATTTCATACTACATATGCTGTTATGCATTCAATGATCTAACGACTAGCCTTAATCGAAAGTTCTCTCTCAACATTGAGAGAGGTAATTAACTATAGGTGTTTGCGCCAATAAGAAAACTAGAACCAGACCTAAAGTCCTCAAAAAATGAGGGTGAAATCTTTGGGTAGTGTCTTCTCTACTATTTAATCTGCCTTCTAAAAATTTCAGAGATGCATAAATTATACTCTCTTCATCGAGAGATCGGTGGCAAATTTTTGGAGCCCACACCCCCATATCCCTTTATTCTCTATGTTGGCAATTAGTCTCATCACCCCTTTTTCCCCATGAATATCCTAAGGTCATTTTGAAAATTCGAGAGAGTCACCTTAGATGATTTGATAAAAAAAAATGTCAGACCTATGATAAAAAAAGTAAAGGTAGACCTAAAAAGACTTGGTTATGAAGTATAAATAAGAATTTGACACATAATAAGACAATAAAAAGGAGGAATTCATGTAGTAGACCCCACAAAATGGGATAAAGATGTTGTGTTTGTAGGATATCAAGATATAGAGTTAATTACATACTTTTACGATATCTCTTACCGCTAAATCTCATACCTCACAAAAATATTTACTTAAAAAATTAAAAATCTCAATCCAATAATTGCAATAGATTAGAGATCTTGATCATATCTGACCATGAAACAATTTTTTTCCTCCATAATTAAATCCCAAAATGATCCAGCAAAAAATTATGATACAAAATTGATCCTAATGTAATCTCTTTTAATTATACAAAATTAACTTCAATGTAGTCAAGAGACTAAATTAGAGAAATATGAGACTCTGAGACTAAAGTCTTGTTTGGGGCAGTGGTGTGATGGGGTGCCAAAACACACCGCAATTATCGTTTGGGTAATTACGCTTTGGTCGTGTTTTGAAAAAGCTACAGTGGGATGCCGTATTTTCATGCCTCATTTATTAGAGTATGATGGCTGCTAGAAAATTGTGCTTTGAATCTTTTAAAAGAAAATAAATTGTAATACTCACCGTAATTTTTTAGATAATAATTTCTTTTGCAGCAACTTCACTATTTCATTTTCATATTGCTACAACTATATAAAATAGACCCTAAATTGATCACATATAAATAGTTGGAGGATCTATTTAAAATGTAACCTTTAATTTGGAGATTTTTTTTTTTTTTGATGTATTTGCTTGAAGATTTCTATCCAAATGCCTACATCATTTTATTCAATAAAAGCTACACATTTAATCAATATGCTTCTTTCATGTACACTATCTTGTATATTTAGATGAAAATAATATCAATTATATATCACTCATCTTTGTACACAAATTGAATCCCTTTTTCTTATTTTGCTTCACAACGGCAAAAAAAAAACAATGCATATATTTACTAATGTTCAGATCAATGTGATTAAACCAAAAACAGTTGAAACATGTGAAGATACATGCTATCAAAGGGAAAAAAAAAACTAAAAGCTAAAAGAGAAGTGATAATTGACAAATGGTTAAAAGAAACTCTTTCCGGTTATATTCAGATTCTAAACTCTGCTGTTCTGAGGCAAAGGAACAACGCCATCAAAGAAATCACCAAAGTAGCCGTTTGGCTCATGAACCAGCCTCGATATTATATCTCTAAGTGTGATCACTCCTTCCAAGTTGTCCTCCTCATCAACAACATAGATCCGTTGTATTTTTTCCGCATCCAGCTTCAGAATGATTTCTTTGATTGTATTTTCAATATGGCAAGTTAGTACACCATGAAATCTTGGTGAATCTTCACCATGAGCGTTCAAATAGCTCTCGATTGATTTTATGAAGTCTTTGGCTGTTATCCACCTGCACAAATTATTATATATTTACACTTCAGAAACAGAAAAAAAAAAGTTTTTACTCCTCTTTGAAGCTATTTTTTCAGTTTCAGATTTGTGCATCAACAGTTTATATTCTTGATTATCTTAAGAGAATACGAAGTTTCAGGTTGTATTTTTCCTGCAGTTCAACAACGGGGAACTTGTTTTCTAAATTTTCTCTCTTTTTTATAATTCTTTCACCTTTGATTCCATAATTGTCATTACCTTCTGAAGAACACTTTCAGTGAATTGCCTCTTACAGAGAGTCTGCTGGATGTTATCTATGGTTTTCAACATCTCAACAATTCCAATAGGTTTCATAGAGTGCATGCTCTAATTCCATAATTTTTTTATGGCATAAGACTTTGAAAAAACTCTCTTGATAATTGACTCGACTTGAAACTATTTTAGCCAATTTTGAGCTCCACTCTAAATTCAAAATCGAATTCAAGTCAATACTAAGTTTGCTCTGACATGCCTGGATAAAGTTTGGGTCAGTTTAAAATCTAAATCGAAGTACTTCCATCCAATAAAGCATATTTATAATACATCATAAAAACAAATTTTGAGTCGGCTTGAACTCGAAACATCTTAGAGCAGAATTCCTAGTCAAAAATTTACTTTTAATGTCGAGTTTGTGTTGAGTCTAATTAACTCGAATTTGACTAAATGTCACCACTATTCAAAGTGTTAAATAATAAATGCTTACAAGTGGAATGATAACATATGAACAAAATTAAATAAATCTCCTGGTTCAAACCTGTAACTCTTATACATTTCTGGAGCTGTAAGAAGGTAACGGACATCTCTGATACTAATATTGCCAACTGCCTTGTTCCCACTTCTATCAACGACTGGTACTCCACCAATTCTTCTTTTCCTCATCAGTCGGAAGGCTTTCAGAACAGAGTCATCCTCTCTAACCTGCAGCGGAGAAAATTGAACTAAGTTATTTTATCTGCATCCCAACAAAACGCTCTTTTCTCAATTTCTTACTATAATGGTGCATCCACACAGAGAAAGAAAACTCCTTTCAGATGTTTCATCTTGTGTAAATATATGCATTCATATGCTTTATCGAGGTTGAAAGGAACAGCAGAAATAAATTGAGAGATTACTTGGAACATTTATATCAGAAAGATGCAGCATTTCACCTTGATAATTTTACTCCTGTTACTAGGCAGGCCAAGTTCATGCAGCTTCTTCTTCCCCCAGTCCTCAAACCAATGGAGACCAACGCATTCTGCAAGCATGTGGACAACAGAAGATTGTGTGATTATATTATCAATCTTCTTCTCGCCCAAGACAACTACAGGAAGGCTCTTCATCCTGTACTTTGAGAGCAGCAGGAGCATAGTTAGAAATGAGTCGGATTTCTGCAAAGCAAGGAAGGGCGCCCAGCGGAATGATCCTGAGATATCTTGAACCTGTTTGCAAGTCACAATGCATGGAAATAAGCCTAAATACAGAGAAATGATTCATAACAGGAACTATATTGTGGAAGATGAGAACAAGAACACCTTTGTGTTTTTATAGAAGTCTGAAGTTATGAGAGTTTCTAGAAAGGTTCCACCCATGGAATCAGCTGTTTCAAGAACAGAAGTAGGTGTTCCATCATTTTTACCCTCCAGTTTAACACTGTTAAGCTTGTCAATGATGCTATCTGTGGCAGGGCCGGCTTTTGGAGACAACTCCTCTCTCTCTGGCTGCCATTTCTGACTGCAGAAGGTACATAAGTTTTATTGCTCATCAATGCACATGATAGCTCCAGCAAAAAAAATGTTTTAATTTCATTTGTAAATAGAAGAATAAAGCAAGTCAAACTGTTGTAGGATATTGCATCGAAAGATAAATATCATGTTGAAGACTTAAGGTTTTTTGAGATACCAGTGAGAAAAGAACATGCAAATTTCAGAGTTGCTTGTTTTTGAAGAAACTAAAATTTTTTACATGTCATGCCAAGTCCATGCCATTCTCAGAGCACAAGTGAGGAGGCTTCCCTTAATGGTAATATGGGATTTGGGGATTGTTGATGCATTGTGTTACCAACATGATATAAAGAGGAAATTTTTATAATTCAGAGTTGTGAGAATGATCACAAAGAAGCAAATTATTGCTCCAAACTTTCCCTCATGACAATGTCATAATAGTTACCATAAAATGTTGAATCTCAAACTATCAGTGGTCTCACATCACATGGACAAGAACCATAAGAAGAAAAGAGAGAAAACACAAAGAGAGAAGAAAATAAATGGAGAGAAAATTAAAGAATCAAGTTCTTTCAATTACGAGCAGAAAGATTCCCACAAAGTCCCATTACTCATAAGAGTCATCTCCTATTTATAGATTTGGATCAACCCATGGGCGGTATATGATTGGTTACATGAATTCGTAAAGTACAATGAATGAAAATTTTACTTTTTACTTCTTCAAGTAGATCAAATGAACTTGCAACATTCCAACATGATGAACATAAGTACCTGAAAACCCTATCGACTATATTTGAAGTGTCATTGTGTTTGGAAAAAGTGCTTTCAAGCAGAATAATGCATCTTTTTCAACATACAATATGAATATACATTTCAACCATGGAGTTTAGCTAACCAACCTGATGCAGAAGCCAGACAGTAATCCCAGCGAATTCCACGATTCCAATGTATCTATCAATCCAACTAGCATTGGCTGGAGCTTTTAAGTTTCTCACAGGAGCACTCATAATTCTGTTCTTGGAAAGAATTTCGACGGCATCAGCCAAGCTGGAATCTGAAGGTATCTCGATGACTGGATGCAAGTCTCGCAAGGGAAAAAAGATTGTCATTTTTCATATACTTGTTGAAGTTGAATGGGATTATCAGAAGACTAGAGCATTTAAAGGTTCACAATTCACATATGCATTTGTTTTTCATGTTTTGGTATACCATCATGGCATATGGTTGAACATAAAGCATAAATATATTGATGAACATGGAAAAAGTGAGAAACTTCGTAAAAATAAATGTTCTAGGCCAAATCTAAGTAGTATGTGTGGGAAAATGCACAAAATTAGGAAAAGATGCAGAATTTTAATTCTTTATATAAATTATGAAAAGGATTTGTTTGATTGTTATAGAGTCTCAGCTCATTCTACATGTGAAATTATGTGAGTTAAGATTATATTAGAAGAATTAAATTTTTTGGTGGCCAAGTCCATTATTCTGTATTGCGATAATTGTGGAGTCACATATATTGCTAATAATCTTGTGTTTCATGAAAGGACTGTGGGATTCGAAAATTCGCCACCGACCTCTTTCGGAAAACAAAAGAGTTGTTTAAGTGTCGGTGATAATTTCGAAGCGGATGAATAATAGTAGATAAGACACTATAGATTTCGTTCTCATTTGGTGAGAACTTTTATATCCGATTAGGGTTTCCCATAGGTTCGCTATTATTCCTCGAGAGAGACTTTCGATTAAGCGTCGATGAATCGTTAAAGACGAAGATATAATTGCGGTGAGTTTAAAACTTATGCAATTTATTATTTTAATTTAAAACTTTTGTGGGGAACGATGTGGCCGTCTAGATCCCATGGTTCGTGTCGAGTCGTGGGTCCGCTTAGTCGAGGTGATAGCGTAAGAAAATCCTTGTCGCACACGTTACGTCGTCAAAGTATCCAGAGGGTGGAGTTTCTAAGGGGACAAATATAAGTCAACCCTAATATAGCTTTTTTTAGCAAATACATTCTTCATAAAAGAGAAAGCGTGAACATACTGCCGGTGCATAATTTAGTGGTTCCATATCAGCGAACCACCCGGTTAGAGGAGTCGTAAACCATTTATGTTGTCATATCACGCAAAATCACGCGACAGAAGACACGCGTCCACGCTTTAGGAATATTTGAGTGTGAAGGTAGTTATGTAATTTGACATTAATCGTGAGAAAATTTTCTTAATTTGTCACCAAGACAATCATGGAGGGTGGATTGATTTTAAGTTTTTTATTTTTTTAAGTTTTAATTTAAATAATTCATTTCTTTTTATTTATATTTTTGTATTTTTCTTTGAATTTTGATCATTTTATAAATTGATTTTAGATTTGAATATATGATCATTTATCATCAAATTTTAATTATAATTACCCTTCGATCCTGGGTTAATATCGATAGGCATCTACTCTATTGATTTCTGAGAGGATTCATCATTGTCTCAAGTATAATCCTTCAAAACTTGTCCACTCTAGTTTGAGCATGTAGATCGGTTTGGGACTTTTCTTCGAGAATTTGAATTTTAAGTTATGTTGATTCATATCTTTGTATTATATGGCAATTTTCGATATTATTAATTTGAAATTCTTATAATATCAAATTTTTGGTTTTGTTAACTTGACGGTCCAGACCAAGCAGAAGATGCTCTTGTATTTAATAATTACTTCAACATATGATATATCTTCTTTTGAAAATTGCATGGACATTAAGATGTAATGTCAAGTTTCGATGTCAAATTTTGACTTTTGAGTTTTGTTAACTAACGGTCCAAGAACCAAGGGAAGTATAGCTCTTCTTTATATTTTTAATAATTACTCCACTCACATACGTATATATTCTTTGGGAATTGTCGGACATTAGAATGTCTAAGTTGGAGTTCATATGTCGAATTTTGATTTTTTTTAGTTTTGTTAACTGACGGTCAGAACCAAACCAGAGTATAGATATGTTCTTTTATCTTACTTGCACTCTAATGTTTGACGAAAACTTCAACATACGATATCTGTTCTTTTAAAATGTTGTATGGACATTAAATGTCTAGTTGAAATCTGATCAATTTTTTGATTTTTTGAGTTTCTTAAGGGCCGGCTCTTATAAAGATAACATCTTATTTGAGCCAAAACCCCTTTTATTATTCAAATCGCCAAGAGTATGAAATAAATTATATTAGGCTATTTGATCAAATGTAAGGTAATAAACATGACTTAGGCCTTTTCATGGAAATATGATATGATATTATTTTTGGCTAAAACTCCCCTTTATGTCACAAATCAGGTATAGAGGAAATAAATTATGTTGATTTGATCAAATAAGGTAATAGACAAACATGACTTAGGTCTTTTTGAAAATATGATATATATTATTTTGGCTAAAACCCCATTTTATGTCACAAATCAAGGGTATGGATTTGAAATCTATTTTGGTCTAATTGAATCAATCGAAGTAATGGATCTAAAATAGATATAGATTGTTTGGCCAAAATCCTCTCGTAACAAATAGATAAGATGAAATAAATTATTTTGAAGGCCCTATGATCAAATATAGGTAACAAATGAATTTAGGACGATTTAATTTAGAATCTTTTCTTTTACGCAAATCAACAAACATAAAGGAAATAAATCATTTTTTGGAGCTCATTTTATCAAATGTAAGGTAATGGGCCTATAATGAACTTAATACTTGATTTGGGCTAAGAACCCTTTCTTTATGTATCACCAACATAAAATGAAATAAATCATTTTAAATCTCATATGATCAAATATAAAGTGAAGTGAAATGAATTTAGACTGATTTGCTAAGAACCCTTTCTTTATGTGGCAATCAAGAAACATAAAAAATAAATCATTTTTTGGCCATTTTATCAAATGTAAGGTAATGGGCTAGAATGAACTTAGGCACTTGATTTGAGTTAAGAACCATTTCTTTATGTGCAATCAACATAAAATTAAAATAAATCATTTGAAGCTCATATGATCAAATATAAAGTAGTGAGCTAGAATGAATTTACTTGATTTTGCAAGAACCCTTGTATAAACAATAAACATAAAATTTGAAATAAATCATTTTTTTTTGTATATGATAAATCACCCATATTTTTTTTTGTTGATGGGGGAAGGAGAAGATAAAGATATAGTAGATGTCATATGTCATTTAAGAAACAGTGGGTTAATTAAAATCCACATCCTTGACATCCTGTGAATGGGGACAAATCTAAATTTATTAAGAAGATAATGAGAGTTTATTTTCTTTCAAAGGTGATTACGACGTCCACATCCATGCATGTCATGATATGATGACAATGACGATTAGATGATTTCAGCTGCGCAACATGATGAGCACATGTGTCGTAAGAATAGATAAGGAGAGGGCTGAAGCCATAAGATTTTCCTTTCACAAAATACCTTCACTCTCCCTCACCTGTTTAAGTTCTTTCAATCTTGCGTAAAGGGTTAAGTTGCCATATACTTGTAGGTTCTTCCTTGACTCTTTTTTTTTTTTGTTGATGTTTTTTTTTTTTATAGTAGATGGCATATTACACTTGAGTTAATTTCATGTGTCTTTTTTTTTACTATGTCTCATGGATGTATGTAAATCGATGGTGGGAATGACAAGTAAAGTGGGAATGTATGTTTGACATATGTCAATGTGTATTTCAAGTCAGTAAATAGAATCTTAAGGTGATCACACTGATCATATCATAATGGTCAACAAGAAAATAAACTTCGTGATATAAATTCAATACAGATTTATATTAACCACTTTATGAAGCGTAAAGATTATATATGAAAAAGATTTTAAATGATATGTTAACTAAACATTTCATCATTTCTTCTCTCCTTTTTTTAAAAAAAAATTTTCCCTCGATCCGATAGAGCTGGAGGAGCTTCCCACCACGCAAGAAAGGCGTGCATGGACACCGGTAAATTTATTTGCCCACCAGCCAAGAAATGTGCGGGTTTGCATCAACAACATTTCGCTATGTTAGACGTGAAAAATCTTATCATGCGGTTTCGCGTTGCGCGTGAGCAGTACTTAAGTTTCGCGCATTGACAATGTGAGCACTTATAGAATATTTCCACGCGCGTTGAACGCGTGAGCAATTCTTATCCGTTTCCGCGCGTTGGAACATGTGAGCGGTACTTATAACAAGTATTTTCCGCCAGTTCGTGAGCGAATCTTATCACAAGTTTTCCGCGCGTTGAACAATGTGAGCGGTGCTTATAAGCAGCAAGCATATTTCGCCGCGTTGGAACAATGAGCGGTATTTATCACGTTTTCGCGTTAGACAATGTGAGACTTATCACAAAAGTATATTTAGAAACTTGTTTTGCGTATGTATATATTTGCATACTTAAACAAGACATAGATTCTGCTATATGATCATTTTCATCACTATTTCACACGAATTTTGTATTTGAAAACATTCAAATAGTAACATAAACTTTAATCACATGTAAGCATTTTCATTCTTCTCATTTTATAAAGAAAATACCATTAGAACTAGTCTAAGAAATATGCAACAATCTTTGGTATTTCATTCTCTTTTGCTTAAGAATCCAAAGGAGACAAATATAAATCATGTTTTGCCTCATAGTTGTTTGAAAGTAATATTTGATTTGCAAATCATAGAAACAACTAACTAACTCCATTTAGTAAATATAAATCAACAAAAATATTTGCTTGATAACATGATTTAGCTACTACATTCCCAGACATTGCCAAATGATGAGAAAATAAATAGAAATGAAAATTCTCAGGGGAATCACAACCCCACTTTATCGTTTCAGGCCAACATCAACATAGGATTAAACCCATGAGAAATACAAATATCCTTGCTCTCTTTTCCCTTCTTCCCCAAATCAAGAGAAAGAAGCAAGCATTACATATCAATGACCAAAGTAAGCTTTCAAAGATGACATCATATAAACTAATGAAACTAGGATTTCATTATCACAACTTACTCTCATAATTCAAGAGCAAGAAAAAGGTATGTAGATGTATCTGCAACCTCAAAATACTCATGGACACATATTTCTTTTGATATCATATAAAAGAGTTTTGCAAAACATAGTAAATGATACTCATTTGGGATTTTGTAAGCCTCAGATCGCCAATAGAACCTCTCCTTTGGGAAAGGCAAAAGAAAGCAGGGACAAGGCAAAAGCCAGTCTGATATAGGTGTAAAAATAGATGTTGTAAAAAAATCATCAAAAAATAAACAAAGGAACAGAAAACACAAGATATTCAAATATATACCAAGTCATTTCAGCAAGCGTGCACAGCTCTATCTCTCGGTTCGTGCGTCCAACAAGGAAAGGGGACGGACGAGAGGAAAAGAGGAACTGAAGCAAAGGAAATGAGCTCCTCGGCTCAACCTTAATTTCAGCAAAGTGAAAGCTTATAAATCCAAATCAACACAGAGGAGGAGAAAGCCTCGTTAGATGCGTCAGTGGAGAGGACACGGACGAAAGGAAAGGAGGAACCGAAGCAAAGAGAATGAGCTCCTCAGCTCAACCTTAGAAGGAGAAAATAGCAAACTGAAAGCTTGTAGCATAAATCCAATCACCTTAATTTCATGCTATTGCAAACCAAAAAAAAAAAAATCCAACCATAAAATATAAATGGAAAAGAGCAATCATTTCATAAAACAACAAATATAACTTAAGATTGAAACAAACAACCCTGGGTTTGGTTGGAAGAGGGAAGAATCGAGTCCTCTGTTTGCTCTGGCTAGGTTCGGTGCTTGAGCAGAGAGGAGCAAGGAAGCTGCCGAGAGGAGAAGGAGGCACTGTGGGTGGGTTCGGCCAGATCAAGAGGGAGAGGGAGAATCGCACTAGAGCTTGAGAGGAATGAGAGAGAGGGATCGCGAGAGGGGAGAGACGAATGAGAGTCAACGAGGGGATAACCCTCGTTTCAGCCGCCGAGCAATCTCGATTGGTTACCTCAACAACCAATGGAATGTATAAATAGGAGCTTGCGAGGGGTTAGGTAGGGGATAACGGTTAAAATTTAATTACAAACTTAATAATTAAGGTAATTAGCTAATCACATTTTAATGAATCATCATAATAATAAACCCTAATAGGTGTCAGGTGTTTACATCTGCGAATACAACGCGATCAATTTCGCAAATGTCGTTTAAGCAGCGTCGGCGGCGGTGTAATTAGGTCGAATTGCGGCGTCGCTCGCTTGATCGATGTTGCATACTTTGCGAATCGACCTCGGAAGGTTTGATAGGTCTCGGCGTTTGGCGACACGGCGAATCAATTTAAAGCGGAGTCGTTTAGACATCGTCGAGGCTTCTCGACTTCGATATGCGCGTAATTTCATTAAAAAATCGATTTTAATTATTTGAACAATCATTAATTGATTCGATGTTTGTTATTTAATTAATATTAATATTTTCGACACATTACGAAGCCGGATTTTCATATTGCGGCAAATTGAATCGATCTCGATCATGATTAGGGGGTTTTAAACTCTGTCATTTATTTAAGTTTAAATGACGCATAGTTATAGGTCAACAAGGACAAAACACATTAAGGTCGATTATTATTCCATATGAAATATTGTACTGTTCAAAAAGATTGTTACTCTTCCTGCTTTCAGTTCAAAATATGTGGCAAACATCTTCATTAAAGCTCAAGGTGATCTACCATTTTTTTTGTTTATGTGACAAGTTCAAGCTAATAGAATTAGATGCTCCAACTTAAGAAGGAGAGTGTGTTAAAAAAAATGGAGAACATCATATATATAGCATATATTTTAGGAAAATGTACATTTATTCTCCTAAAATACTCCTTCATTTCTTTCTATTATATTCATCTTGTACGTTTATAATAGGCATTGTTATTCTGTGAATAAAATCATCTAAATTCTCTCTCCAAACTTGATGTGACAAATTAAAATTATATAAATATAACAAATGTTTTATCAGTTGAGACTTCTCTTACCATTATATCTCACTATCTTCATTTTATTCCTTCTTTCCATACATGCGATACGATTAAACAAACTAACAACTGAGACTCCAACAAAATAAACTGAGAGAGTATGAGGCCACAGCGAAACCAGAGTTTACAAAATTAAGTTAGAGAGTTGAACCAAAAAATAGTTGCTCAGATGCACCAAATTACGAGCAAAGGCAAAAATTACATGCTATATATAAAACATAAAAAGGTATTTGTTTAATTGCTATGGCGGTGTTTTGGGTTAAAATTTGATATAAAATACTCAAATACAAAGGCATACTGTTGCATTCTATTTAATTTAAAAAATACTTCATTTGGTAGTTCATGATTTCACAAATTCATTGTAGACTAAATACAGAAAAATGAACCCACTTACTTTGTAGGAATCTACATTGATTTATATTCAGAGAATCAAATAACCTCTAGAACAGAAGAATTTTAAAAAAACAATTGGATTGGAATAACAAAGATTTGGAAAACAGAAGCTTATCAGAGATAGAGATAGAGAGAGAGATTCAGATACTCGTTTAATTACCTTGACAAGAAGGGGCTTGCGGGAAAGAACTCACGAAAATATTCTCAAAGCACGAATTGAGCTTCTCAGAGGGGCTGAGTTGCGGCTCCTGGATCTCCCATAGGTCCTCCACCCGCATTCCCACCTCCGCCTCCGGGCTCGACCTGGCGCTTCCTGGTGGGCTCTCCATTTCTTCTTCTCCGTCTTCTTCTTCTTCTTCTTCTTCTTCTTCTTCTTCTTCTCTCTTATTTCACAGCATAGAAAGATTTCGCCTTTGAGGCTCTCGGGAGAAATCGATCTGCGAGGATGTTACCGTTATTCTCGGTCTTACAAGAACGTGGAGGAGAAGGCTTCCTTGCTAGATTGATTGAAGGGGATAAGGACAGATGGAGCAATACCCGAGCTTATTTCCGGGTTGTTTGGCTTCTACGGGCCGGGTTTGGGTCAGAAGTTTTTGGCCCGAACCCGGCCAACGATGGATTTTCGATCAGATTTCCGCCCATATTAATTTGTTTATTTAAATATTTATTCAAATAAAGTCAAATTTAACGAATATTAAAATTACTTTCCAACTTATTCATATTTTTTTAATACGGATAAATAATTAATATTTAATTTAGTTAAACCTAATAAAATATATTTGAGTTTGGAAAATTTTATTTGAGGATAGTATTTATTTAAAGAGTTTTGCACTGTTTTGATATATACACATATTAATAAAAAAAACAAAATTAAATAAATAAATCACATTACATTTTGACTTTTATGAGTGTCCATTGTATTATTTATTTTTTTTCTTGTTAATACTCTCACAAAAAATAAGAGGGCACATACAAATTTAGTGCAAGAATAGAAAATAAAAAAATTTAATAAATAAATTAATAAGCATGAAATAAATGAGTGATCAATAAGCTCATAGAGTGCTATTGATTAATAAAACAAGCATATTTATAAATATAAATAAATAATTAAGATAATATTCAATTATGTTTAATTAGATGTCGAGCTTTTTCAATTTTGTTTTAAATTTGTTAAAGAGTGTATTTGACTTATTAAGAAAATGTTGGTTGAACTCACATGTGAGATTTCTTTGACATGGCTTGACCTAGGTTGACTAAGGCTACCTAGATTAATCCATTCTCAATTTTTATATAATTATTTAAATTTTACTTCAATATCCAAATTAATGAAAAAAATATCTGGTTAATTAAAAATATATGTTAACTAAGGCTTCATTTGGGTAACCTTTTACTTTTAAAAAAATTTGTTTTTAAGTAGTTTTAAATCTTATTTTAAAAGCGTCGTATATAAACAAATTTATAGAGGAAAAAAGCGCTTTTATAAAAATGCAGAAAATTCAAACGAGTTTTAAAATTTATAAACTCCGTTTTAAAAAATGCAATGCAGGAAAAAAGCTTAAACAAACGAGGCCTAATTAGATGATTAAGAACCCTTAATTAGTAACCCCATTGTTAACTATTTTTGGCAATTTAAATCATCTTTTTTATTAATTTAATTGCAATTATTTTCTTCAGAAATACTTTATTAGCTTTGAAGGAGATGGGAGTGATGTCATTAGTTGATATAATTTTTTTTTCTGCAAAAATATCTATTTGTCAACTCAATTAAAAAAGATGTTTCCTGTTTATAATCCATCCTTGCTATGATATTTAGTACTGCATGATTTTATGAGAGTATTCCAATGGGTATTAGTGGAAATAATCATCTTAGATGATTTGGATAATTAACACATATAAGCGAGTCTGATAAATCATGTTTTATGAGTGTTCTACAATTATTTAAATGAATTAATTTTATAGCTTAAAAAGTTGACATTTCTTTTTTCAATAAGTGTCTTTCGTTGTTAATTTAGGGTTGTCAAAAAAAATTTGAGCTTTTCGTGTTCGTATGTAGCTCGTGTTGCTCGTTCATTAACTAAAAAAACAATCACAATCATTTGTTGATCGGTTGATTTAGCTTAAATAAAAAATTATATTATTATTATTATTATTATTATTATTATTATATATATATATATATATATAACATAATTATTTATCATAAATATAAGCATAGCTTGGTGGTTAGAATTTTTGTTATGCAAAAAATTAGCCCAAATTCGAATCTTCTTTCGTACAAATTTTTCGGACTCAAGCTTTACACCCCTAATTGTTATCAATATAATAGGCTATGGGCATGACAATTTAGAGAAAAGCACAAGAAAGTTCTTTATAACTTTGCTATCATCTTAAAGTTAGAGCTCAAAACCCATTAACGATGACATTTCTTCTTATATTTTAAATTCATATGACGATATTTTTGTTTTATTTACTTTGCAATTGATACACAACTTATAATATTATTTGTCCGACCCCAAACTATATAATTCATTCATATGAGGGTTAGGATGGAGAGAAGGAGGAAGATTACTTTCATTTACATCTTATTCTAAATATTTATAACTCCATTTGAGCCGCAAATATATATTCATCTCTCCAATATTCAAGATCATCAAATCATTATACATAGCCAAACTAAATCTACAAGCGTATATGTTGACCTCCATATGTGTCATAAGTGGTCACAAGTCAAGTTCAAACGGACTTGGTGATAGTCGCAAATCGAGAAAATGCTCATCGAAAATGATCGAAACGACATCCGATCGACGAACAGATTTCGCCGTCACTTTCAGAACGTCGAAATTGATTTGAATATAAATATTGCATAATCTAGAGATCAACCGCTCAAACTATTGAGCTATCAATGTGTCGAAGTGCATATCTGAGTCGGAAAGCTGCGACGATATCCGAACGACCTCCGTTCGTGAAATTGATCGCGTCGTTAGCTTCGAAACATTGAAAACTATCAAATGAGAATGTCCACACTCAAATCGGATGAGTCTGTGCAAATGTCGAATGATTTGAAGTGACAGCACATAAATCGAGGCTGAAATGCACAGGACGTCACCAAAATAAACTCAAATGACCTCTGATCGATGAACGGACTTCACCATGGCGTTCAGAACATCGAAACTGATTAGGATATAGATATTGCACAACTTGATGACCAATTGATCAAGCATTCGAGTCATCAACGTGTTTGCACGCATATCGAAGTCAGGAGGCATCGACGCAATCCAAACGACCTCCGTTCATGAAATTAATTGTGATGTTAGCGACATTCTATCGAATAAGACTATTCGCTCAATTGACAGCGCCGGCGGTCGGCAGCGTATTTTGAATGAATTTGGCGATTTGAACCAAACGACCTCCAAATTATGAACGGACTACTGTTGCATTGAACAATGGAATAACCTTTAATTGATATATATATATATATTTATCATGTGATTTTATCGGCGTAAAATTTACATTAAAATCATTTAATCCATTTAAAAGTCAATTTAAAACAAAATAAACTTAACCTAAATCTTTCTCTACCCGACCGTCTCTATTCCCATTTGACCCGACCCGAGCCTTCTCCCACAGCGTGACAAGCCGCTTGAGGAGAGATCGACTCCCCATTGAAGGGGAAAATATTGCGTCAGTCGCGTAGCTTTACGATGCGGACTCCAATCACGCCAACGTGATTAACGACTCCAAAATGGCCAAGGCGGAAGCGGCTATTTTTACGGTTTAGCGCACCAGCTCGGGGAATGAGTATATATCGTGGGAGAAATTTAAAATATCTTCATTTAGGCGATGGCGTATTTTTTTATTTGCGGCGAGCATTCTGAAAGAGCTATGAAGAAGGAGAATGAATGAATGAAATGGAGGAGAAATAGGCGATGATGTCGAAAAGAAAAATAGATCGGTAATCTTTTAAGGAGTTGTATATGTAAAATGATGATAGTTTGTAATTTATTTATTTAAGTTAGATTTTCTGTTTGGAGTTCTCCGACTTTATGTCTTTGCTTTGCTGTACTCTCAGTCGACTGATTCATATTTATTTTTCATGATTTTTTGTCTGTTGGAGAAAACATATTCTGTAATCCTTCGGAGGAAATTGGTGTTTGTTTGATTAATTTTTAGTGCTTATTTACATATGTACTACTCTTGTCTTTCGGTATAGACAATTTTTTTTAGTTTTGTTTCACTTTGGTTGTTGATCATGGTAACTAAATCTCAGCAATAAGGTGGTACGTGATTTTAGGAGATTTTTGGCCTCTGTGCCTCGTACCTCCCTTTATTTTCCTCCGTATCTCTGTACCCTCTGTCTCACACATTGCCTATACCCATGTATATACCTCTATACCTTTCTACCCTTATACCTCACACCTCACATTGCCTCTTGTGTCCCTCTATGCCCTCATACCTCCCCCCTCTGTGTACCCCCTGGGTTTCAATTTGGTGGGTCTTGAATAATTTTTTGGGTATTTTTTTTGTGTACTCTCTGGACTAGCGTACCCTCTATGCTCTCTGCTCTCGTTTCATGTACTCTTCATTATCGTGATGCGGACTCTATATTTTTTGAGATGAATGTGGTGAATGAGCAATGATGATGAAGTTGTTTTATCTAATGACCAAGCAGAAGCTTATACCTTTATCTTGTGATTATACATCAAGCCAGTGTTAGAAAAGACCATACAAGTTATTGGCCAAACTACAAGTGAAATCGAAAGATTTTACGTGTGCAGCAGTCGGAAAAACACATCAATCAAACCATATAACAAAATTCAAGAAAAGCGTCACTGGTTGTCCGATGATTGATTACATGTGGATTTGGAGAGGTGGTCGGTTAAAAATATATAGAAACCATAATCATTCATTGGCAAGGCGGTGATCTGCATCTTCTCGGTCATACGGATCGTTCTTGATGAGAAGGCATCGATTTTGAAGCGATGGAGGCATTAGTCTGGCAGCGTTGACTATCTAGCGAGGAAGTTGGTGGGGTAGAAATATTGGATTCACAAAAGAGATGCTTTCAATTTCATCGAAGAAGCGAAGGTCCGCAGATTGCAAGTGGTGATAGCAATTATCTGATTTGTTCAAGAAAAGACAAGCGGCGAGATGTTTGCATGGGATGTTGAGTTGATCGTCGATTGCTTGGTGAGTTTTTTTGGAGCAATGGTATGTCTAGGGTTGAATTTGATTGTTTTGGGGATGTGATAATTTTTTTGATACTAGCTCGGCTCAATAAATATAATCTTATACATTGCCCGCTCGTTGGAGTGAATCATCATTGGCAAAAGCGTCTTATTAGAGCCTTTTTTGTCGGAAGAGACCATGAGTCATTCACATGGTTATTCGGGACATTTCTTGGTTGATGGGTGGCGGGCATCTATAACGATATTTCTTGATCAAGATCGGCTATGGCGAAACTCGAGAATGTCTTACCGCATCAGCGTCATAGGTTGTGCAATGGCATATCTCGAAAAGCCCCTCAAGGTCCATTGCTTTAGTAGTAAGAGAGTTCAAGGGCTATTCTATGCATGCATGAGCAAATGTGACCTGAGGATGAGTTTGAGGATGCTTAGTGCGCCATGCTAGAGGAGCAATTTGTATGATCATGCTTGGCTATCGAACTTTACAAAATTAGCGAGAAATGGTCCACCGCATGATAAATTTTGTATGGGCATCTTGTCGACTCGTAGTGAGGCCACAAATAGCGTGTGTCATGGTATTTGAAACCAACAAGTTCAGACAGTTGTTTCTTGGGATTGGAGAAGGTGATGGAAACATGGCGCGAAATGAACATGATGAAGACTTCAAGTGTATCCGTCGACAATTGTTCTGTTGTTAGGAGTAGTCAATTCTTAAGCAAGGCTTTGCTTTGTTTTATCTGAGGAAGCTTTACTCTATGTTGAAGAAGAATTTAGCATGGAGTTGGGGATTATCATTCTTGTGTCGGATGATAGGCCCATGGAGTACTGGTGAGGAACTTAGAGAAGAAGAATGCATCAAAACACGGATTGTCCACTTTGATGTGTCTCTTATGGATATTTCTTGTAGTTGCGAAATTTGAAATGATGGGCATCATACTTGCTTGCATTAGAGTTCTTAGCGAATGATGTCTTTGCGCATTCGGGATAAGTACCTCCTCATCTGGTCTACCGAGCAAGAGGGACATACATCGATGGTTCATAGAAGGTTAGTACATGTGGAAGCGAGATGGGCGGCATTATTTTAGGAACCATATAAGTCGATATGCATATCAAATTAGCTCCAGACGCAGGGTAATAAGATTCTTGAGGATTACATGCTTGCATCTCTTAGCGACTATCGATGAAGTGGACTCCGTAATAAGGGAATTCTCCACCATTTGGTGGATCAGTTAAGAGGAAGAAGGCGACCACATCATCGAGGAAGGGCAGTTTGAAGGATCCAATCGAGGCGTCGAAGGGTGTTTCCAGCTCAAGGCTTATTGGGAGAAATCAAAAAATCCACAAGTACTTATCTACTTGCCTCGATGTTGCTATTACTTATAGGTTCTGTAAATATTTAATTCATTATATTTTCTTGTCTTAGAAACAAAAGTGAAGTCAGAGTCTTTGTAGAGCGGGATCGTCACGGTTTACTCACTCTCTGTTATGCCCCTGCTTTTCACGAGGTAAGCTAGAATATTTCACATTGGCCGTCGACATTCATCCATTACTAAGATGTTGTACCATTACTACGATGTACCACGAATTGATTCGACCTCACCAATCAACCAATATGTCAAGGGTACACTAAGTCGATGATGGATATTATTACAAGACGGCATTTTGATGCATGATATTATCCAAGAAGGCATTTTTTTAATTTCATTTTTCTCGCTTTTTATAATGCTTGTATTTTTTTTTCTCTGCTCATTTCATAACTTTAGTAAAGTCTTGAAACCTAATCGCACTAATAAAAGTTACTTAAAATTTTATTTTTGAAAGATATTCATTTGCATTATTGTCATCTAATTGGACCATCTAAAACTGTTTTCTATTTTATGTTTTATTGTGTTATGAAAACTATGCATGAAGTAAACAAATATAAGCTTTAATAGATATGTTTTTATTTTTTATTTTTTTAAAAAAATTAAATTTATAATAATAGATATTTGTTTACTCATTTTTTATTTATATACTAAACTATTTAATATCATATCTTAAAAATATATTTTTATACTAAGTTACAGCTAACATGTTTCTAAATTTTAATTAGAGAGTGTGCATTGGATTTGTTTTATCTCACGAGAGGATTTAAGAATTAAAATTTAAAAAATTAATTTTTTGATTTTAATAATACAAATTTAGAAAAATTAAATGATGATTAGTAAATGAGAAATTAAAAATAGGTAATTATTTTTATTTATTAATATTGATATTTTGTTTTGATTTAATTAAAATAGGTAATTAAAATTTGCTTAAAACTGATTCCTAACTCTTTTAAGTTAAAAAATTCAAATTATTTAATATTAACATTGAATTAAATAAATCATATGTTCACGAATAACTTGATGAAATCACGAAAAAATATGACCGCTTCTAGGCACGGAGCATCTTCTTTTCTTTTTATCTTACCATTTTTTTGTTTTAAAATAATCAATAAATAAAAATACTATATATATATATATATACTTTATGTTACAATGTATATTAAGTAAACAAAAAACAGAGAAATTAAGTAATTGTATTTTACTATTTACATCAGTTGCATTTTATTTATTCTATTTATTATTATTATTTTGTTTTATTTATCTTTGATTTGAAAAATATATTTTATAGTGATAATTATTTTAAAATATTAAAAGAAATATAGTGTTTTAAAAAAATAAATCCAATGAATTATAATATGTGAGGTACAGGGTAGGTGGTATGGGTAGTGCAGTACAGACAAATGCAGAGGTAAGTGAGTAGAGGTACAAAGATACGTACAGATACAGAGGGTACAGAGGTACAGAGGTACAGATACTAGAAATCTCCTAAAATCGTCGTAAGGGACCCATCATTGAGGATTTAGTTACTATGATCCAACAACCGTGCTAGAAAGTGAAACAAAGCACGAGAGTACAAATATCGAAATCTCCTAAAATTCGAACGTACCACCTTATTGTTTCTTGGGATTTAGTTACATGATCTCAACAACTGGCTACAGAAGTGAAACAAAACTGCAGATAGAAATATCATAAATCTCCTAAAATTGGTCGTAATGTACCTTATTGCTTGGGATTTAGTTACCATGATCAACAACCAGGCATAAAGTGAAACAAAATTGAAAAAAATCATCTATTCTCAAAGTCGCAAAATGCAAATGAACATGCCTAAAATGAATGTATGTGAGAACAATCAATTATCCCTACCTAAATCATCAAATAACAGTGTGTTTTTTGAAAGCAAAAAATCGCATAAACAAAGTACTTCAAATCTATTCATCTCTTGTCGAGCCCAAGCAATTGGGCTTAATGCCGCCCATGTATTTGTAAATGAACATGCCGCACACACCGACTGACCGCAACCCGCCACCGTTTAACCGCCATTTTACTCTTGCCAAAATAATGGCATATCCCGAGCCGTGAATTTAATCGCAGAAGATGGATAAGGTGTTAGTTAGATCCCCGTGAGAACCCGCAAAGAAGAGTGCATACCATTTCGTAATGACTTTATATGGTGGCAATGAGTAAAAAATGACCACACGCCAAGCTTGATATTACCGCAAGATGTGTCGATTATGGATAATGGAAGAGTACACCGATGCATCACCGAGGACATGCCGGATATACATCTTGCTTTCTTTTAGCAGCCATACCGCATAATTCTATGGATGCAAGATAACATCTATAAGTCACAGATACATGAATATCAAGAATGAATTGCATAACCACTAATTTTGGAGGAGTAACTCACCCAATGTAAGCATAAAATGTAAAGGAATGGGACATACTCGGGTACGTGGAGTACTTCGCCTAATGAACGCATCGACGCGGTGATCCATGATAACGATCCATCAAGAATTCAAGCCTCTAATAATATTTCATGAAATAATCAGATTCCCCGCATTATCAAAATTGTTTTTGTAATTTATTGAGTGAGAAATTAATAGAAGTAGTTAGAATGATATGACATTTGAATTTGTGAAAAGGAGAAAGATGTCGGGTGATTACTTGTCCCAATCGAGCACACGACGGCCTGAGGGAGCATCAGGCATGCCATCTCTGGATGGGAAGTGCACGAAGCATTTCTACTGTCAGTAATATAATTATTTAGGCTGAAAATAATTGGTAAAAGCTATATCCATTGTCATCTAAAGCTCGAGAATCAGAACTTCTGCTTACCTCGGACTGGTGCTCCTCCACAACTACGATAGCCTTTGATGGCTCATCAGAGGAAATCGGCCGACGCCACCGTTTCGTGGGGTGAAACCAACAACCGGTCATCTATTGTATCACATTATTCATGAAATTAAACACACCACCTGCCAGTCAGTGGAGGGCAATCGTAATCGACTCTACCAGAGTTGAGCAGTGAACTGAGAGAACATAGCTTTCCTCTTCCTCATCTCGTGCCTTCACCCGATGTACAAGGTCGCCATGAAGGGGTGACAGGTATGCTGGGAGCCTCCCCTTCTACCGCCTCCTGACGAGCTTCTTGGCACAAACTCCACCGAGGGCTTCCAAGGTCTCCCCGAGAAGATACCCCTGGTCTCTCTCAGAAGAGCTTCCACCCACTGGGATGGAAGCACTCTTCTGGCAGCAGTGGTACCCTCATAGCAGAACTGCAGATCAATGCCATCCACTCTCTCTCACATCGCATGGTAGGATGCCACAACTTCCCTCAACTCCCTCAAACCTACAATAACCTATCTATTGATCCTTGATTGGGGTAGTAGCAGAGGGCAAGCTACACACTGGTTGGGGAATATCCGGGAGAGATATACGGAATCAGAGCAAAGAATGGTCGGACCATGGATGGGGTATGTCGAGCTCAGTGAAGTTTCATGGGAGGAGAGGATGATTCAATGAGCTGCCTCCTTCTCGATAAGTCCTCGAAAGTGCGACTGTTAAGCCAAAGATAGATATAATGACAAACAACATATGTAAATGCATTACTACACAAATGAACGAACATAACTAATATCCTCAGACGGTCTCCTCAAAGCGTCAAGGCAACGCTTGAAACTTTATTTTAGGCCAACGCAAGAACATAATGAATGCAGACAAATGGCTAATGCTAATAATGCTCACCGCCTGGATCTACAAGAAACATTTATACTGTTAACTTGCTCACATCAAGTAAAACATAACTGATGGGTCAGAACATACCATAAGAAGAGGGACAAAGCCACTCATGTAGCCAGGTGTATCTTCTTTGTAATGCCATTGAATCAGGACACTGAAGGCCCAAATGGCTTCAAACCAATTGTACTCAAGAATTTTTCAATATTATCGTAGCAATTAAACTATTACTCATAGTTGTGGTATGCAAAGAACAAATTTGAAATAAGAAAATGTATGTACAATCAGACAAATCAGAACGAATATCATCGAGCTTATTCTTATAATCGAACTATACCGCACAATGGAGATTTCGCCATAAAACTTTCTCAGCATCCCCAAAGATCACTACTTCATCCGGTGAAAGAAATGCACCGCCACCCAAGAAAAGGCGATGTCATGTCCCAAAGAAGATGGATGAGGTTATGGCAACCGAAGTCTACGCAAATCGTGCAACTGAATTAATTGTGGGTGAAGCCGCTTCAATATTTCGTCACTTCATTAGTGAAGAGCTATAATATTATCAAATAATGGCACTCCGCATCTGACGTTATCCTTGGCATTACTCAACTTCAAAATAAAGTCAAGGTAATCAATATTAACAAAGATAATGGATTGCAAGCACCTTAATATGAGGGTGAGGTACGAGGGTACTGTGGATACAGAGGCACGAAGGCATGATTCATTTTCTCCACAACACATCCAAACCGAAAATCTCAAGAAAGTATAGAGGTGAGGTACAGAGGGGTTCTGAGAGTACATTGCAAACAAGCATCAAAATTAGCTTCCAAACAACCTCTAATCTACTTCCACGAGAAAAGAATATTATCTCAAAACCAGATCAACAATCAAGAAAAATAGCCCAAAATCGCCTTTAATATCGAGGGAGAGAACAGGTAGGTGAGGTATATAGTACAGAGGGTACAGGGCAGATTCATTTTCTCAACACACCCAAACCGGCAAAACACAACTTTCCGTTATTCATAATGATTAGCCATAAGATGCCCTCCAAACGACAAATGGATCAAAAAAATGCAAAATCTCAAGAAAGTATAAAGGTACGAGGCAGAGGGGTTGAGAGTACATTTGCAAATAAAGCATCAAAATTCCAAATAACCTCTAATCCACTTCCACAGAAACAAGAAACATTGTCTCAAAACCGACCAATAATCAAGAAAAATAGCCCAAAATCTCTAATATCGAGGGTAGTGAGGTATAGTGTATGTACAGAGAGTGATTCATTTTCTCCACGAACACACCCAAACCAAAAACACAACTTCCCATTATTCATAACGGATTCATATAGTATGCCTTCTAAACGAAAAATGGACTGAAAAAATGCAAAATCTCAAGAAAGTATGCAGAGGTACGAGGGTTCGAGAGTGCATTTAAACAAGCATCAAAATTAGCTTCCAAACAACCTCTAATCCACTTCCACAGAAGCGAAACATTGTCTCAAAACCGACAACAATCAAGAAAAATAGCCAAAATCTCTAATATCGAGGAGAGCAGAGGGTGCAGAGAATGGGTACTATTCATTTTCTCCACATAACACACCCAAACCAGAAAACAACTTCCCGCTTATTCATACTGATTCTAGCCATGTATGCCCTCCAAACGGAACAAATGGACTAAAAAAATACAAAATCTCAAGAAAGTATGAGGTACAGTAGAGGGGTCTGAGAGTGACATTGCAAACAAGCATCAAAATTAGCCCAAACACCTCTAATCCACTTCCACAGAAGCAAGAAACATTATCTCAAAAAATGACCAACAATCAAGAAAAATAGCCCAAAATCGTCTAATCGAGGGAGTGATACAGAGGTGCAGGCAGATGCAGGGTGATTTATTTTCTCCAGAATACACCCAACCGCAAAACACAACTTCCCGTTATTCATAGGGCCATAGTATGCCCTCCAAAGAACAAATGGACTAAAAAATGCAAAATCTCAAGAAAGTATAGAGGTAGAGGTTCGAGAGTGCAGCAAACAAGCATCAAAATTAGCTTCCAAACAACCTCTAATCCACTTCCACAGAAAGCAAGAAACATTATCTCAAAACCACCAACAATCAAGAAAATCCCAAAATCGCTCTAATATCGAGGGTACAGAGGTACAGAGGTACAGAGTATGGGTGATTCATTTTCCACGTAACACACCCAAATCAAGAAACACAACTTCCCAGTTATTCATAACGATTCTAGCATAGATGCCCTCCAAACGGAACAAATGGACTAAAAAAATGCAAAATCTCAAGAAAGTATAGATGCATTGAGAGTACATTTTACAAACAAGCATCAAAATTAGCTTCAAACAACCTCTAATCTACTTCCAAAATGCGAAATATTGTCTCAAAACTAAAACAATCAAGAAAATACCCAAAATCGTCTAATATTGGGAGGGTGCAGGGTACAGAGGCAACAGAGGGTAGCCATATAAAATCAAAGGGCCATAAATAAACCTAAACACATAATCGATGGGTTGTAATGGACAAAGACAGAGAAAACCCTAAAATCTTTCAAGTTCAAGAATGCATGTGGAAATACCTCTCAGTAACCAACCGAATATCTGTTGAAGCCCTAAGCCGCTGATCGAACGACGAGGTGGGCGCCACACGGGAGCTCGGAAATTCTTCAAAAGCCGATGAGTATTACAAAGAATACCAACGACGAGATATTTTGTTCCACAGGTTTAGACGAGGTAAATGGTCGCGCTAAACCGTGAAAAATAGCCATTTTCATCTTAGACGTCATTTTACGCTAATCATTAAGTCGTCATGTGATTGAGTCCGCTATCGCGATGACTCTACATAATATTTTCCCATTCGGATCATCCGCTTCCTCCACGCATGGATCGAGCAAGAATCCCGTGAGTCTTTCTCCAACTTTCCTTTCTTCTTCCTTTCAAACCGATTCTTTAGATTGGCTAACAACTCTTCCCCCTTCTTCTTCTCTTCTTCATTCTCTCCATTTCCCCTTCAAAAGCCAAAATCGAAAATCTACCTTTATTTTTCCCTCATTTTTCATTAAAATCGAAAATCCACCATTATTTTTCCCTCATTTTTCATCGGAACCGAAAATCCACCTTTATTTTTCCCTCATTTTTACCAAAACCGAAAATCCATTTTCAAATTCACCAATTTTTCAAATCCAAAAATTCCCTCATTTTTCCTAATGCGAATTTCAAACTCCACTTTGCCGAAATCTGAAAATTTTGCTTCATCGAAACCTCGAAACCAGGGAAGAACATTTGTCGAGTGGGTTCTTTTTTTGATTTATGGCGTCGCATTCTCTTATCCTAATCTTATTTGCCATGATCAGATGCAACGTCGTTAAGAGAGCGGGTTCTTCTTTGATTTGGCATCGCATTCTTTGCATTACCTTTTAATTTTCGACTTCATCGACCGATCAAGCAGGGGTTCTTCTTTTCGGTTTTAGATGTCGCACTCTTTCATCACATTCTTAATTTTCTCTTGTATGCTTAGGAACAACCGTCGAGAGAGGTTCTTATCTTCGTTTTTAGATACAACCTATCATTCCTTATCATTTCACCGTAGAAGATTAGTCGAATATGTGGGATTTGAATGTGAATATATATATATATATATATATATATATATATATATATATATATATATATATATATATATATATATATATATATGTCTGTTTCTGCGGGTTTGAAGATTAAAATTGGCGAGAGATGAAAAGCTATGTATGTGAGCTCGTTATGCTTGAGGCGTCACAGAGTAGCGCTATGTTAGATGTAACTCTCCTAGATGAAATCTTTGTCGAAAATTTGTCATTTAGAAAAAAAAAGGAGAGAATGAATATATATTGCATTTATCTTCTTTTCAGTTTGAAGGCGCCGTGCTCGAGAGGCTGAGATAAAAAAAATCATTGTGGTGTCAAGCACCACTATTACTCGTAAAATCGAGAAAGCGAAAACATCCGTCGACCCACGGGGATGGCGTCGGAGGTTAGAAATTGCATCAAATCTTTTGACTTAGGAAAAATGGGAGAGTTAAATGAACTGACTTAAGAATGGTAAGTAAGAAAAGTTACAGTTAAATCTAAACTAAAAGCGTCAAACAAAAAAAAAATGGTCATAAAAAAAATAGAAAAAAAAAGAAAGAAAAACATTTAAAACTATTTAAACAAGTTGAAAATTCAAAGTCAATTAAAATCTTTTCTTTCTGTACTCAAAACTCGAAAGTCTTTATCTCTTAATTTAGAGGGATTTGAGAAGTAATGAGTGATATATCTTTTAAACAAAATTTCTTAAAATTAACAAACTTAATTGAAATTTGATTCTTAAATTCTTAATAAAACAATAAATATAGGGTAATTATTATCTTTAAATAAGCATGAGTATGGCTAAAGTAATAAATCGCATAACTTATCAAAATTGATGTAAATTGAACATAATCGAGAGAATTGCAAAAACTCAACAAGTAAGTGCGTAATATTTTAAAACTAATCTAAATCAAAATATATGTTTACGTGGGATCTTTCTTTTTGTAGAAGACGATCTTAAATCAAAATCTACAAAATCATAAAGGCTTCCTTGATCAAAATTAAGAAATTTTATTCTAATTATGATTTTTTAAAATCAATAAATCAATTATGTGAAATTATCTAGCTATACACTTAGTTGGGACATAGAGATTTAGTTGCAAATTTTAATCTAAAAAGGCGTAGCGCTAAAGTTGAAATTAAATGAAAATAAATCAATCTCATAATTCAAAATAAATTATAAAATTCTTAAACACACATGACACTATGTTGAATGTTTAAATTCAAGTGTTGAGGATCTTCGGGTTGCTTTAATCTTAGGAGTCAGTTAACAAAACCAAAATCATTATAAGATTTTCATAATCTAATCCTCTTAGCTAAACAGAGTTGACAGGAT
The DNA here is from genome assembly GCA_021442155.1 of Cymbidium sinense. Lineage (NCBI taxonomy): Eukaryota > Viridiplantae > Streptophyta > Magnoliopsida > Asparagales > Orchidaceae > Cymbidium > Cymbidium sinense. Next base: position 9,058,734 of record CM038233.1, on the reverse strand, counting down.
CTAAAAGCTCTTAAATATATTAAAATTAATCAATTTTTCAAATCAAATTAACTCAAATTGAGTGTCAATCTAAAAAACTGCTTAAATGAAATTCTATCATTAAAAACTTAAATCAAACTCCATCCATCCACCTTCCATCAATTATTTATCGTGATTAACAAATTAAGAAAACTCTAGCTCACAAAAGGAGCCAATGTCAAATCAAGTGTTCTACTATGTTCACTCTCAATCAATCTCGGCCAGTAAGGACGTGGTCCTCAACCGGTACTTGGCCGCTAGCTACAAATGAAGTATTACTAGAAGTCCTCGACGGTGGTTCACCAATCAGCTTATTATTACGATCATGACCGTAATATTCTCCAATGGCTCGCCTTTGAGTTGTGAATCATGGGGTATACTTGATAGGCAAAACCTCTATCAACTAAGGTGACTTAAGATGTCTCCTTAGACAAACACCACGTGTCTACAGGATTTCTTGACGAAACCCATGTGTTGATGAGGATCCTTCACGTCACGACTACCTTTAACTAAGTAGAGTGGACCACATGTATGACTAAACCATGGGATCTAGATCGCACGCCATCATCATTCCCCAACCATCTATTTAAGAAATGATTTCATAATCTTAAATTTTAAAACTCCACATTGTTACTATACACCATGCATTTATGATCTAACAACTAGCCTTAATCAAAGTTCTCTCTCACTTATTGAGGGTAATTAACTATAGGCTCTATAGAAACCTAGAACCAGATCTAAAGTCCTCACAAAATGAGAGAAATCTGTAAGTGTCTTATCTACTATTTCATTCCATCTCAAAATTACACACACTTAAATCAAATCACTCTTCAATTCAATATTATCGAGAGGTCGGTTGAATTTTTGGAGCCACGATTCGCTTGAGGATTCTCTTCCATCTTTGGCTAGTCATATATGCTATAGTAATAAAAAAATTTTAAAATTCAAAACAAAAAATGATGATTTAAGTGTGTAATAAATTCAATATGAGGCTCATGTAGAATGAATCATTATAGAGTATCTTATTACACATTATTATTTGTTCTATAAGCATCGAATCTTGAAAGTATGGGATGAAATAATAATTGCTAATTACTAATCCCCATCTTTCACTTTGCGTAAATGGATCTACAAAGCACTCCTTTCACCGTCATAGGTGGTGCAACATCTCCTAGCCAACGCCATCATCAACAGATATGGCTATCATTCAATTTGGTAGCTTTCTGCTATCAAGGTAACTCCGGTACCCACTGTGGTACATTCGCCCAAGGCCATGCGAAGGCCTCATCAAGCTTCTTCTAGCCATGTGCGCCAACCAGTTCACCAACCACTGTCAAGGAGTTCTCCGACAGAGAACTTCGCCAAAAGGCTAGGTCAATAAGCTCCATGAAAAGAATCATCAGGGACAAACCGTCTTTAATGCCTCATGGTACAATGCACCGATTGAACCTTTTGTACTGGAAAGCATGATCATGAAGCTTCCTCATCGAAGCAAATTAACCGATGAGAAGAAGGAGAATGAAATGAGGGCTCGGATCCCTTTGAAGACCCACAAAAGTGATACGCCACCAAGTGAGTATTCCTACCCACAAACAACTTTGACAATCTAAAGTGGGTAAAGAGGAATAGCTCTACCTCAAAATAAAGTAGCCTTCGAACCAACCACGCCAAGCTCCACCACCAGAGGAGACACCAAACACTATTTATCTGATACATAAAGTTCTCAAAGTAGAAGACAAAGGCCTAATGAAAAGAAGATTTCAGGCTGGTGATGGAAAATAATCAAGCTCCACCAAAGTTGTCATCTCTTCGTAACTAGCCATCGAGCCCAAGACGCTTGCAGTGAGTGGATGACACTTGGACCATGTCCAAGAATCCGTGAAAAGGTCCCAGAAAGGGTAAAAATATGGAGGCCAAGGCCCCATAATGAAATTTTGAATAATGGAAGAGACATCCGATACATATACAAATGCCTCAAAAATAACTCATCATAAGTGGATAAAAGAAGGGATATCAGATGAAAGATACATGATGGTCGACACCTGAGAATCCTCTGGGGATCCCATCAATCAGATTCACCCCTATAAGAGAAGGCTGACATTGATCGTGATCCTTTAATAGAAGAAGTGTTTATTCCGCACATTAAACCAAGGATCCACTGGAACGTCGATCGAAAATTCGTGTGCATGAAGAAAATAATGAAGAAGACAATATGGAAGTAGAAGTTGTCTATATGGTTAGAGATATAGATGAACTATGCCAGACCATCAAGAAGAAACATGAATCCGGAACGACTGACACATTTATGAAGAAGAGTCTTCAAGAAATAAGGATGGATCTTGATCTTTGTTGAAGATGAAGAAGAAGACCAATGAGAAAGAGATCATGAGTGTCAAGTGTCTATATGGTTGAACTAGAAATGATCCTGGTACACGCTTTTATATCATCGTATAATACCCAACAACAAATCCTCTACAAATGCATAAGGAGAAGGATCAAGTTCTTCCCCAAAATGAGCAAGGAGCGAACAACAATAAGAAATATAAGAAGAGGAAGAGTCGATCGATTGACGCCATGGCTATAAAGAGCAAAGAAATGCGTCAAATGGAGGTCAAAGACAAGGAGATTACATACTGGTACCAAAATGAATGATATGATGGTACAAATGAACATCATGATGGAGATGTTGCAGAAGAATATCACATCAAGTGCAACACCTATTTTGTCTGCTAATTAATAGACAACTAATAATACAACTTTTATGCCACCAGCCGTTGTGGTACCTCAAGCTCCTGCAGTACATGCTATGCATGAAGCGAAGACGAAGTTAACCCACTATCTCTCCACTTGACAATTCAAAATCTAGCACACCGAATGCAAATACCGCTTAAAATGATAATCAATGAAAAGATAAAGATAGTCATATTCGTGAGTATGTGAAAAGTGAGTAAGGTCGCCTACCCACCGAATATGACCAAGTGTTGTACCCAAAAAGTTACTCAGTGCTGAAATTTAATACTTTTAGCAGACTTGATAATCCAAAGTAACATCTAGCCCAATTTAAGCTACTTGTGGTAACACGGAGGAATGATGCACGCTTTCATCAATAATAGCGACCTGAAGAATGGTACATAATTGTCAAATGATTCATTAAAATATTTATTGAATTAGACTATATTTGTGAAGAGGTTCACAAGCAAAGAAAAATCATAATCACGACCTTGCCTTGTCAAAAAAAGGAGAAAGAGTGATAAAATTCATAAGTCGCAACCTAAGTATGAAGCAGCAATAATTGGAAGAAGAACATGATCCAATTGAATGGGCAATATGGATGATAAAATGGCACCATTTTATGCATGACAATAATTCTGACTACTCGATAGGGTTAAATTTGAAAAGTCGCCTCTAAGTCAAGTCATGTAGATAAAGCAAAGAGAAACAAACCTTCACTCAAGAAGAAATGAAATTCATGCCATTTCCTATAGCTCAAATGGCAAAAAGTGGGTGATATATAATATGGATAAAGGAAAGCAGTCAATGTATAATGATGATAAAGGAAAAAAACTTGTCTATTCTAATCCACAACTAAAATTGGTATTAGGAGGCAACAACAAATCTCAAACTTTTCCAAGTGGCGGGGAGCGTCCAAAATAAGCAATAAGAGATGATGAACTAATACGACCATCTCTTAAGGAAAAGATGAACAAATAATATTTTTTAGAAGGACAATGGCTAAATTATTTCAAAAGCAAAAGTCACAATTACCAAAAATTCCAAGAAGTCGATCAAGTCAACAATCCAAATTACGTCTATCTATCATCGATGATCACCATCCTATCAAGATTGTTATGTCTTCAAAGATTGGCTAGAAAGAATATCGGAGATGAATTTACACTATCGAAGTTTCTAGTCAACCCAAAAAGAGAGTCTACAATGATTACCCTCTTCCATATCATCCAAAGAAAGACAAAGAAGAGAAATCAGTTCAGACTAAAGAATGATAAACAATAGTCTCCAAAAAGAGCGTGAAAATATTGAAGCAGCTAAAAAATGCCCCTAGTGTTAAGTGAAAATCACCATTTGAACCTATATTGGACTTAAGAGAGATGTCTAAATCAAGTATTTGGGCTTTCCATATTCTGATAAGGCTACTTCATCACATGAAAGCCCATAAATAAATGAAGCTGACTAAAAAAAAGAAGAGCAAGAAGAGAACTATAACTCAAAAGATCATTAACAATCTATAGGAGTATCACCAACCGACAAAGTAACCATTTAAGACTTCATGCCTAAACTTCGACATCAATCGATGAAGAAGATAATGGTGAATCTTGTCCAAGAGAGACATGCCAATCATCTGGATGTCGATGTTCTTCAACATCGCTACTCAACAAGTGTCAAACGACTACCAACCCAAAATTCTATCAAGAAAGCAAGAAGAGCCTAAGGAGTTAACTCAATTTTGTTTAATGACTCAACAAGATAATTCAGATGAAGATCTATTTTTTCTCGATGGAGAAGAGTAACTCATCGATATCATCATGAAATGTATGTTGAAAAATGAGTCTAGCCCTTTTGGCCAATCTTCTAAAATAAGAAGAAAATTTGAAGAAACTACCTCTTCAGAAGAATCTGAGCAAGATAAGGTGATTCAAGTTCAATTGAGAAGTGATAAAGTCTTACCACCTTCATCAAAGAAGGGAAATATCAAATAAAGATAAAGGCAAATAAATTGAAGTCAACGAATATCATTCCCAAAAATTCTAGGATAAAGCCTAAATCAGAGAAGATATATTATAATATTCTATCACATCTGAGAAAGATTCTTGCATAAATCAGGCTCTCTTGATGTCAAAAGACCTCAGAAACTTTGATACAACTCTCAAAGATCTAGAGAGAGTTATGAAGCTTACTTTGAAAAAATGCATGATCAAGTATTAAACTCAAGATCTCCAAGAATCACATTTTTTGAAGAAGATCTTATGTTGGGACAAGATCACAACCATCCTCTTTATGTTACAGAGAGTGATGGCATCTCGATTAATATTGATTGATCAGTTCTTCAATCTTATGAGTCTAAAGATATTAAGAGGATTATCACTTGATATCCAACATCTTGGGAGAGATAAGTTGATGGTTCATGGCTTAAATGAAAAGGATAGAAAACTCGGGTTCTTTTATTCTCACCAAGTTCGTGGAATTTATATACGTAAGTCAAGTTTCATGTAATCGATCATATACATCATTTAGAGCTCTTGTCGGTGCTGATGAGTATGGCATGGTCCCATCAACTATGCATCAATGTATGAAGTATTTGAAAGATGGAGAAGAATTTAGAATTCCCGGTAACCTACAATCATTCTCTGGTAATGAAGCAAAGATCTATGAAGATACATCCTCAAAGAGCCTAAGCCAGAGCCTCTTGAAGTAAGCATCCACTTCAGAACTAAAAGCAATTTCACAAAGTGAAAGAGCAGAAACAACGAGGAAGTAAGAAGGCAATGCCGACTCTCCCTAAAGCACTTGATGCTGCACCTAAGTCAAGTAAAATAGTTCCTCATTTGAGAAGTGGCACAGAATAAGGAGAAGATATTTCTATCAAACCTAATGGAACTTATAAGCTCTCAAGAAATGCAGAGTGTGAAATAAGTGATTCTGATTCAGACTATGATTTTAAATCTACTTATGGAAATAGAGTTCAAATGGTCTCATCAAGAAGGATAGCTCACTGAGTTAGATGACTCACTTACCCATCCCTCAAAGAATGCTTCAAAGAAATCACCACTGGAGGTTCATAATATTAAAGAATTGATAACATTCTATGTGTCGATTGAGAGTGAGGAATAAGAACTCTATTTTACAAGAGTCCCTCACAACTTTAATCAACCTACTCAACATGAAAATTATGATGAGATAGTGCAACAAGAATACAATATATATATCAAAAAATTATGAAAAATGATGCATAAGCTTGAAATTCATATTGAACTACTAAACATAAGACTCAAATTTTAACAAGATGTGGAGCCAAAGAAGTCCTCAAGCATCGAAAAGTGATAAGTTTATTACTAAAGGTCTATCCCAAAATCTCATCAAAATAGAGCCTGTTATAATATAATAGAAGCTGAGATCAAGACTCATAGTAACGAAGAAGATGATTCTTGTGAAATTCTTCTTAAAATGATGAAGAAGTAGAAGCTAAGCTCGTATCTGAAGAATTTGAAGATGATAGACAAATAACTATTATGGATGAACTTAAAGAAATCAACTTAGGAGTTGAGATGATCCCAACTTCGCCGCCTTCTACCCGATGAGAAAGTTGAAGAGCTAAAAATGCTATTTGTGAATTGTGGATTATTTTGCTGGACATATTAAAATGTCGCTTATCCTCGATGTAACAGTTCATAAACTAGCTATTAAACCAGATGCAATGCCCGTTAAGCAAGCTCATAGGTGAATGAGATTGGAGATTGAAGAATATGTAATTACAGAAACTAAAAAGCTAATTGAAGCAAGCTTCATCCGAGAGAAGAAGTATGTAGATTAGATAGCCAACATTGTCCCAATTAGGAAGAAGAGCAGCTAAATCCGTCTCTGCATTGACTTCCGGGACTTAAATAAGGCGTGCCCAAACGATGACTTTCCGCTTCCAATATCAAAACTACTAATGGATAACACTTCCAACTACGACATATTCTCATTCATGGATGGATCGTTGGAATACAACCAAATCAAAATGGCATCTGAAGATGAAAAACATACATCGTTCAAAATATCTATTGACAGCTATTGCTACACGGTCATGCCCTTTGGTCTGAATAATACTGGAGCTACATACAAAAGAGCCATGACGCGTATTTTTGATGAGTTGATTCACCAAGGTGGAATGCTATGTTGTGGTGAAGAGATTAAATCGTGAAAATCACTTTGAAGATTTGAGAATTGTATTGGAGAGAATCAAAAAATATGATCTCAAGATGAATCCTCTAAAATGTGCATTTGGGGTATCCTCTAAAAAATTTTTCGGGTACATTGTACGTCACAGAGGTATTGAAATCGACTGCTAAGATCAAGGCAATTGTGGAGATGCCTCCACCAAAGAGTTTGCGTCAGCTTCGTTCTTTACAAATACAACTCACATTCATCCGTCGATTTATATCAAATCTATCAGAATACTGTCAACCATTTGTAAGGTTAATGAAGAATGATGCTCCATTCAAATGGGATAAAGAGTGTTAAGAAGCATTCAATAGCATTACAAGCTACTTGTTAAATCCACCAATTTGCATCGCTATTCCTGGAAGCCCTCATTATATACTGCTAAAGAGTCTGAGCATTATTGGCACAATATAATGAAGAAAGCAAAGAGAATGCTCTTTATTAGAGGTCGATTGAGTAAAAATGAGATACTCCAGAGAAGGACTATTTAGCATTGATTTGCGCCCAAAAGCTTCATCACTTATATGTTATCTTTCAAGATTACCCTCATCTCAAGGATCGATCCAAGTACTTGATGATAAAGACCGCTGATGTCGCAAGTAAGATGGGTAGTATTGTTTTATAATTTGATATCACATATGCCAGAATAGTGAAGGGACAAGTCTTAGCAGATTTTCTAGTTGCACATCTCATCTCTGCGGACTCTTCTCTTAATGATGATTTTCCCGATGAGCAAATTATGCTCATTCATGAAAGAAAAAAAATCACAAATTTGGAAAATATACTTTGATGGAGCCTCATCGATCAAACAAATCCAATATCTAAATTTCCCAATAGCAAGAGTATGAATCAACATCATCTTCATAACACTAGAAGGAGGGATAATGAGATGATCATATGGATTGACTGAGTCAAGAACTAATAATGAAGCTGAATATGAAGCATTAGTGACAAGTCTTGAAGAAGCTATTTCATAGGCATTCAAAACTTGTATATTTTTGGCGATTCTCAGCTTATTATAAATCAAGTACTTAGCATCTATATAATCAACAAGCTTGAGTCAGCTTTCTATCACAAGCAAGTTCTTGAGCTAATGAAGCAAATATCAAATATCACACTAACTCGAGTCTCTTGATCCAAGAATAGTAAAGCCGGCTGCTTAGCAAAGTTAGCCAAGGAAATGACAAGTATAAATGGTGATTATGTTGTGATCGGCATATTTACTCGATGAGTTTTAAAGCGAGTAAAATATCAATCCTCGCAAATAGAGGGGTTATCAAATATGATCCAGCAGGATACGATTCAAGTTGCTCCGCATACTCCCCAAAATTAACAAAAAGTTGTACCAAGAAGAGCTAAGAATGATATTGCCTTAGAAAAGCAATGTGAAGCCTTTATTGTAGAAGAGCAGCATGATTGGAGGAAATCCTTCATTGACTACTTTAAAGAAGGCAAATTATCAAATAATAAATCATTGATAGCTCAAATTGAGAAGAGAATGCTACGTTACGCATTCGTCAACAATACTCTATATCATAGATCATTTGAACAAATATGGCTACGACGCCTAAATATAGATGAAGGTACCAAAATGATGGTTGAAGTTCATGAAGGAAGGTGCACATCGGTCCCAAGATGACAAGAAAGATCAAAAGGATAACTATTATTGACCATCATGAGAGACTATATTAATCATGCTAAGAAGTGTCATGAGTATCAAGTACATGAGAATCTCATCCATCAACCTCCAAATCCATTACACCCAACAACATCCTAGCCATTCAATGTTGAGGGTACGATGTAATTGGATCAATTGATCTACCGCCTATCGCTTCATCCTAGAAATACTAACTATTTCTCTAAGTTGGCTAAAGCTATCCCATTTAAAGAAGTTACTGTCGATCGAGTGATTAACTTCTTCACGCATAATGTGGTCTATAGATTTGGAGTGTCGCTAAATAATTTTTGATAATGACACATCTTTTAAAAGTGCAAAGATTTATAAATCCGTCGATCGACATAAAATTGATTGGCGATACTCTTCAATATACAATCCAAGAGCAAATGGTTTGGCAGAAGCTTTCAACAAGACATTGGTCAAACTGCTCAAGAAGATTCTCACTAAAAATAAAAAAAGAGAATGACATACCAAAGTAGGCACACTATCGAACCACCTACAAGAGACTAAAGCCACTCTTATTCATTGGTATTTGAACCCAGTTCTTTTCGCCAAAGTTAAGTTGCCTTCACTTCGAAAATAGCTAATCCAATCAAAATGCTCGTCTCGAGAATGGAGGAACTCGACGCAATGAAGTTAGAGCAAGCTTATCAAAATCTGAGATTTCAAAGATATCAGGGATTTGACCATACATACCTCAATATTCCAAAAAAGGAGAATTGGTTCTAGTGTTGAGAAGACCAATTATTCTCAATGAAAAATTCAGTGAAAAATTTGAGCCCAATTGGGAAGACCTTTTGTCATTGAAAAAGTATACCAAGGAGGGACATACCAACTCATCGACCTAAAGGGTGAAAGACCAATACCGTCAATTAATGGTTGATATTTGAAAAAGTATTATATATGATAAATACATTCTCGAGGTACAATAGAAATCTCCCTGCCATATAGGGGGTATTTTTTAGTATATCTATTTAGGTTGACGTCGTGTTGCATGCCAAGATCCCTAAATAAATATACTCACTCCAGATGAAAAAACTTTTCTGTGAAAATTTCCCTTACATAGGGGACATTTTTAGATTTTTATATATAGATGAAATCAATGTTGCATGTTAAAACCCTATTAAGAGCATATCAATTCAAATATTGATGTATTTGTATATTTTCATCTTGAAAATTCTCCTAAGTGTGCTTTAGAATTCCCCCTACAATACATTGGACATTTTAGTTTATTTAAGTTGACATGCTATATAAGGAATATATTCTTATTAAGGTTGACATTGAGCTTTATAAATCCTAAATATATTCATAATTGTTATTATTAAGTTGCAGAGTCTTGCAGGAAAAAAAAAAATATATTTCTACACATGAAAAGACAACCCTAAATGTCAAAAAATTTATCTCCCAAATTTGTCAAATTCTGGAGATCAAGTTCGAAGAACTCCCAATTTCGAAAGCTTCAATCAATTAAGTTAGAAAAATATCAATCTATACATCTTAAAGTCTAAGACACGGATGGGTTCTAAAGGTCGAACTCAACAAGCCCACAAATGGCCGAGTTGCTAATGCTCTCCTCACTTAACAAGCTGCGAGAAAATACAGCAGTGAAAGAGCCTCCATTCATCAGTCTGATGATAAAATTACCAACCCATCACAGCTTAAGTCGAAGCAGTAACTCAACAAGTCCAAATGTCGAGTTGTCGACGCTTCCTCACTTAACAAGCCACGAACCCCTACACGCCGGCCCAATGATGATAGTTCAATCTTAAACCGATCCACTTAGTGATTATAAGCCAGGATCCAAGAGAATTTTTACGATCGACATCAAAATAATCTCAATCTGAGAGTCTCAAATCAATCTATATATTGCTCGCAGGATGATATCTCAATTTATTCACAAATGATCTGATCATGCTTAAAGCACAAATCAAAACCAATCTCCTCATCAAGTCCGTCAAATTAGAAAGCACAGATCGAGGGAGCAATTCTATAGTTCATACAAAGCCGATGGCCGAACTAAAGGAATTTCATGATTATTCAGCACACACATTGCCGACTAATAACTCAACATTGCCCTATAGAAGTTTCATCATGTATGCACCCTTCAATGAATTCGTCAAAGCAACAAGCACAAGATTCATGGTGTAAATACACTTCCTGATAAGTCAATATGGACAAATCAGGTCATTCCTTCATCAAGTTTGTCAAGCTTAAAGTTAGGGAAAAAGGAATTTCAAAAGCATAAACCAATTCCCCAAATGAATCCTTCATCAAAATAAATAAACCAATTCCTCCATCAAACCCAACCAAGCTAGGGTTGAGGAAACTCAAATATGCAATTAAATAAAATAAAAGATCTTCAAGAAAGTGAGTAGTGGTGTAAGAACTCTTATCTGTCTGATAAGTTGATTATGACAAATCAGTTAATTTTGTCATGTAGTATGTCCAAAATAAGACAACATACTAATGACGAATCCTCAAAGCTCTGTAAGCTATTGCAATCGAAGCTGAAATGATCAAAGTTCTATGGCTAGCCCAAATGGTCAACCAAAGGGTCAACCAATTTTCAACAAACGTGACTCGCTCCATACAAATCATATTTATGGGGCATTTATTGATCTTCACATATGTGTCATAAGTCGCAAGTCAAATTCGACTTGAGGTGACGCAAATCGTGGGCTCAAAATATACTGGATGCATCAAAAATGGTCAAAATGACCTTCGATCGATAAACGGACTTTGTCATTGCATTCAGAATGTCGAAATTGATCAGAATATAAATATCACTTAATCTAGAGATCAACTGCTCAAACGATCGAGCTATCAATGTGTCAACGCGCATATTAGAGTCAGAAATCTATGATGATGTCCGAATAACCTCCGTTCATGAAATTGATCACATCGTTAGCTTTGAAATATTGAAAACTATCAAATGAGAATGTTCACGCTCAAATCAGATGAGCATGTGCAAATGTCGAATGATTTGAAGTGACAATGAGCAAATCAAAGTTGAAATGCACAGGACGTCACCAAAATCAATTCAAATAACCTCCGATCGATTAACAAACTTCTCCATCGCATTTAGAACGTCGAGATATTGCCCAACTTGATGACCAACTGATTAAGCGCTCGAGTCATCAACCTGCCTGCACACATATCGTAGTCATGAGGCATAAATGTAAGTCAAACAACCTCTATTCATGAAATTGATTGTGCTGTTAGCTTTGAAACATCGAAATCTATCGAATAAGACTGTTCGTACTCAATTCGGACAAATCTGCGCAAACATCGAGTGGTCAAAAGCGGTGATGCACATTTTGAGCTGAAATTGCACCAAATTGACACCGATTTGAACCAAAGCCTCGACAGAAAAGAGCGCTATGCTTTTGGAACAATGAAATAATCTTGAATTGATATATATATATATTGACCATGTAATTTTATCGATGTAAAATTCACATTAAAGTCGTTTAATCCATTTAAAATTCAATTTAAAACAAAATAAACCTAACATAAATCCTTCTCTACCCAACCGTCCCTATTCCCATTTAACCTGACCTGAGCCTTCTCCCTCATGCGTGATGAGCCGCCGATCAGACGACTTTGTTCAAGGATCTTGCTTGGACTCCTCCTCGAGGATCGAGCCAGAATCAGCTCTCCTGTGAGTCCTAGTGCTTCCTCCTTTCCTTTCAACCGATTTCTTTCTTCCCCTCCTTCCATTTTCCTCCAAACTTCCTTCTTCATTCCATTTCAAAAGTCAAACCAAAATCCACCTTTGTTTTCCTCTCATTTTCATCAATCAAAATTAATTCTTATTTTCCTCATTTTCATCAAAATCGAAAATCCACCTTATTTTCCCTCATTTTACCAAATAAAAAATCAATTTTCACCCACCCATTTTCTAAATCCAAAAATTCCCTCATTTTCCAAATCTGAATTTCAAACTCCACTTTGCCAAAATCTAAAAATTTCGCTTCACCGAAACTAGGGAAAAACATCGTCAAGAGGTAATTTTCTTTATTTCGGTCGATTCCTCTGATTATCCTTCTAATCTAATCGGGGAAGCAACACCGTCAAGAGGCGGGTTCTTCTTTCGATTTCTAGCGTCGCATTCCTTGCATCATCTTTCCAATCTTCGCTTCACCCCGCAATCAGAGGAAGCAACATCGTCAAGAGGCATGTTCTTCTTTCGGTTTCCGGTGTCGCACTCATTGCATTACATTCCCAATTTTCTCTTTGCCATAATTGGAGAAGCAACACCATCAAGAGGCGGGTTCTTCTCTTGGTTTCCGACATATCCAATCTCGTTCCCTTGCCGGTCATTGCAACACGAAGAAGATTAGTCAGAACATGTGGGATTTCTGAATGTGGATATATATATATATACATGCTTGTGTTTCTTTATAAGGCCTCGTCGTGCCCAAGAGGGTGTGACGAGATGAAAAACTGGTTGTGGTGTCGCAAGACACCGCTCGCTACGCTCAAGAGGGCATACCAAGTGAGCCAAAATCAGTTAGATGTCGCTCCCCTAGATAAAATGCTACCAAAACTTTGTCTAATTTCTAGACTTAGAAAAAGGGAGGGGGATAAATATACATTGCATTTATCTTCTTTCAGGTTCAATGGCCTCGCCGTACTCAAGAGAGTGCGATGAGATGAAAAATTGATGCGTCAGAAGACACCACTGCTTACGCTCATGAAGACGCATCGAAAGCCAAAATATTTCCGATTACACCTGATGACGTGAGAGTCAAAATTGCGCCAAATCTTTTGACTTAGGAAAAATGGGAGAGTAAAATGAATTGACTTAAGAATGCTAAGTAAGGAAACCTACAGCTAAATCTAAACTAAAAGTGTCAAACAAAAAGGGGGGCGGGGGCGGGGGAGCTTAGGAAAGTAAAATGACACCTATTTAAGCAAGTTGAAAATCTTCCCGAAGTATAAATTAAAATCATTCCCCCTCTTTCTCGAGTACTTTAAACTCAAGAAAGTGCTATCTCTTACCCTTATTTAGAGGGATTTGAGGAAGTAATGAGTGAGTTCTCTTTTCTTGTAAATTTCTTAAATTAAACAAACTTTAATTAGAATTTAGGGAGACTAATACTAAACTCATAACAAATTTGCAATAAACTTAAAGTCTATAAAATTTGATATGGAGTTAAAAATGAATCCAATTTAGATTTAATAATTCTTATATATTACTATGCTAACTAATAAGCATGAGTAGTAAAAAATAATGACAACTTATCAAAATTGATGTAAATTGAACATAATCAAGTTGGAAGAATTGCAAAAATATAACAAATAAACTAAGTGCAAGTAATATTTTAAACTACAATATAAATCAAAATGTCTGCTTCTCCACCGAATCTACAACTCTTTATATAAGCAGACAGAATGTGATATTAAATCAAAATCTACAAAAATCATATGGATTCCTTCAATCAAAAATTAAAGAATTTCATTCTAATTATGATTTTTAAAATCAACGAAATTACTAATTAGGTGAAATTATCTAAGCTATCAACACATGCACGTTCTCGGACATAGAGATTTCAAGTGCAAGTTTGAAAAGGTGGTGCACGTTAAAGTTGGAATTAAATGAAAATCTGAAATCAATCTCATAATTCAGAAATAAAAATTATCTAAATTCTTAAAACACCTGCATGGTCCCCGAAACTGTGCTAAATGTTTAAATTCAAGTGTCTGAGGATGTTGCGCGAGTTGCTTCCCAGTTTAGTCTTAGGACTAGGTTCGTTAACAAAATATAAAAATCTATTATAAGATTTTCAATAGATCTGATCCTCTGTTAGGAGCTAAACAGAGTTGACAGAATCTAAAAGCTCTTAAATATATTAAAATTAATCAATTTTTTAAATCAAATTAACTCAAATTGAGTGTTAATCTAAACTTAAATAAAATTCTATCAATAAAAACTTAAATCAAACTCCATCCATTCACCTTCCACAACTGTTTGTCGGGGGGTGACAAATTAAAAAAATTCTAGCTCACAAAGGAGCAAATGTTAAATCAAGTGTTCTACTATATTCACTCTTAATCAATCTCTTGCCAATAAGGATGTGGCGTGTCTCCTCTGCTTGGCCAAGCTTTCTGATGAAGCAGCTATGAATCCTCGATGGTGGTGGTTTGACCACCAAACTCCATTATATTATGATCACCGTAGCTGCTCCCCAATGGCTCTACCTTTGGAGTTGTGAATCATAGGGTATACTTGATAGGCAAACAACCCTCACGCCTAAGGTAGACTTAAGCTTGTCTCCTTAGACAAATACCATCCCAGGTCTACAAAGATTTATTGGACAACGTAACCCATGTGTTGATGATGAGGATCCTTCTATCAGGTTGGGTCAACTACCTCTTCTGACTAAGTAAACTGGAGACCGCGACTGCCCGGGATGACGAAACCATGGGATCTAGATCGGGCACCTCATCATTCCCCCAACCATCCAGTTTAAGCTGAAATGATGAGTTTCATAATCTTCAATTTTAAAACTCCACATGCTACTACTATATGCTATGCATTTAGCGATCTAACGACTAGCCTTAATCGAAAGTTTTCTCACTTATTGAGAGGGTAATTAATTATAGGCTTGCCTATAAGAAACCCGAACAAGATCTAAAGTCCTCACAAAGTGGTGAGGGTGAAATCTCCGGTAGTGTCTTATCTGCTATTTCATCTTCCTTCCAAAATTACACAGACACTTAAATCCAAATCACTCTCTTCAATTCAATATTTGTCGAGAGGTCGGTGGCAAATTTTCGGAGCCTGCAGTATAAAATAAAGACTTAAGTTTTTCATTACACTATTCATAAAAGTATGATATCGAACACAATCAACATGCATATCATCATTGTTCTTACATGAAAGTACATATTCAACAAAGCTCATGACATTCAAAACATATTATAGTTCATCCATCAACTCCATTCCTTTGCCTAAAATGATTAACACTTGTAGGTATAACAATGGTAAGCATAGATTAAACAAATCTTATCAAAGAATTCATCATACTAAAAAAGTAGAATATAAATGCTTGCTAAATTTATAATAAAAATGAATGATACTTATCAATCTTCTTTAAATCAATTTGGATGAGATCATAAAATGCATGGGGAATATTGTCATTTTATTCATAAATTGATGCATATTTTTTATTCAATATTTTATATTAAAATGATATATTTAATTTATTTATAATTGATATCATAACATTCATATAAACATCCTTATACTTTAATTAATGATTGGATTAGATATCTTTCATATCATATCATGTAATCATTAAAGCCATAGTTGCATGTATGGTGTGTCATCCTCTTTGTATATAGAATTATCACCACATCTCCCATAGACATCATATTTATCTTATATCATTTATACATATTACTCAAATTCATGTATCATACATTTCCCTTTATACCATATTGAGAACCCTTTGCCTAATCTCTTTCAATTATTTAAACAAACTTATTAGTTTGCCCTCTTTTAGAGATCCAACTGTATCATTTATTTGGCCATTCTTTCATTATAAACATGTAATTTTAATTATTTGCATGATTTAACATTTATTAAATATTACACAAACAAAATAATACATGTCATTATTTACATAAGATATCAAATCATAATTTAGGCATATTTTAAATGGCCTCTTATTTTATCCTTAAAAACATGTATGTATAAAATGATGATTGCATCATAAACATTTTATATTAATTTATAATTCATATTGGATGTTTGCATATTATCACAAATATGATACAAGTATATATAAAAAATTTACCTAGAAGAAATTTTTTTACTTTACATGATTTTCTTACATGATATCATGAATTTGTTTATATATTTGCATCATAATTCATATATTATCCACATATTTTGAAAGATACATCACTAAAATTATAAAATATATTATCAATTAGGTTATATTTTCATGGAATAATATGCCATGGATATATAACATTAATCAACTTAGATATTTATGGCTAGATCATTATTACATATGATAACTAAAATAATTTCACAAATTTATATCACAAATCATCATTTATTTACCGATCATATAAGGTACATAATCCTAATAATAAAATATGACATGGGCTAAATTAGGTTAAAGATAAATTAACATGCTATAAATAGTTATCATGAAAGAAAATATAACTAGTTCATCTTGTGTAGATTATTTTTATAATTAAGAATACTTTCTAATTAACATGAATAAATTCCCATAAAAATTTAGTTTTTATCACCATAATCTTCTAAATATTATAAAAGAAGACCAATTAATGTATTTTAAGATAAGAAGTTGGCATCTTATTATTTGAATAAGCCTCCCAATCAATTTCTCTTATCGAATAGGTTTTTTGCCTCCCAAGCTAACCAATCATATCCACCCTTGACATTTCTCCCTACTTCATGTCATACTTTTCTTTAATTTATTATATATAAGTTATAACATTAAGTAATTATATTGATATAAATTTATAAAATTAATAATATTTTTCAATAACTTTTGTTATTAATTTAAATTATATTAAACTTACATAATCATACTTTAAAAAAACTTTAAATTAGAAATCTATTTAGATATATTGACCAATGTTTTCTATTGTAATCATAACTTTCATTTATTATCCAAATCTAAAGTTCTTATATGTTCTTTTCATAACTTTTTTGTTGATGACTTTATCCAATTCGATCTCTAAGTTCCTTAAATATAAGAAAATCAAGAGCAAATTTTGTATTTCTTTATTAGGATGCTCTTGACTATATTTAAGTATTTTAATCATAATTTTATCATTTCTAATTCAAATTTTAAGTTTTTATATATTTTGAAAAGCTAACAAAATTTTTTACAACTTTCATGTTGATGACTTCATTTAAGTTGACCTCTAAGTCTCTTATAACTATTAAAATTAAAGTAAATTTTATAAATTTGAATTCAAAGTAAAATTTATAGTTATGAATTTAAACATTTTAAAAGAAAATTACTTCACTATATCATGATTAAAAGTAGTGACAAATAACTCAAGATATTTTATCCACACATCTATTTTATTATATATATACATATAATTATGATAAAATTTATATTATCTTTACATTTAGTTAGAGTTATTATATTATTATTGTGATACTCCAATGTGATTATCAATTATGATAGTTCATAACTCTTATATAATGCTTGAGATGTGATGAATGTATAATTAAGTGTAGAAGTTGCAATGATATTGATTTGAAAGGTGGTCTATTTCTATATATTTTTGATTGATCAATGAAAAGATTATATGATCCTAAGTGAAGAGAAATGCGATCTTTTAGGTTCTCCCATCACTTTTTGGAGGCTGTGTGACCTCGAAATGTAATACTCAATACTGTTATAATTAAAATGAGAAGATAGTTTCATAAATACTTACTAAATATATTTTTTATGAGAATATACATCAATCAAATAAATCTAATTATTAAATGACTAATTTAGTATTTTGTGATATTACTCCTCTATTTTACATATTAGGCTCGTGTTTTTAATAGCATTACCTTCAATAGTTTAGGCTTTTTCCACAATGCATTTTGGATGAATGGGATGGTTGCTACTTGTTTTTTTAAAGTCATTTTAGTTTTTTTTTTTTTTAAAAAAGCCTTTTAAATCTCTAAAGTGAATTAGATGTTTTCAATTGGATAACCTTACCCTCTAATCACCATGATAGTTGAAGAGAATTTAAATTTAAAATTTAATTTTTCTTATAAAAAATTACTAAAAATTAATAGAATTTTTTAAAAAATGTTTACTAAATATTAGTAGAATTTATTCATTGTCCAATGATATAATATTATTATTAAAACATTGTTTATTGATATGTATTTGAAAGTTTGCAACTAAAAAAATAAGAGATTTAACATTGTAGTTTTGTATAAATCATTATGTACATTAATTAAAATAAATATAACACAAAAGATACCAAATATTTTATGTAGATACCTAAAAAGGAAAAAAAAATCATCGGACGACAGATAAGTGATGATGGTCATGAGATGACAATCTAGTAATGATAATCAACATATATTAGTCGGGCTATGATGGTTAAGAGATAATATCCATGTGACAGTGCTTAGGAGATAATAATTATGCGACGTTGGTTAGGAGATAACAATCAGGGAAGGATAGTCAAATGATAGTGATCATGCGATGATAGTCAAATGATAATGGTCATTTGATGTTGATCTGATGAAAATGATCATGAAATAATGGTTGGATATTGGCAGATGCTAGCGATGATTGTCAGGATTAGTCATCAAGTAGAGCTTTAGGATTTTTCAGCCCCCTAATCTCTCTTCAATTTTAAGTTAAGTTTCTTTAATATGACAGATGAGAGTATATTCTTAGTTTATGAGAGTGACATTGATTTTTTTGATCAAAATCTCAAACGCTCTATTAGATGGCTTATATTTTTCATTATAAAATAAATTTTAAATATTTATATATTAATAATCTTATAATTGAGTAATAATATACTTATTGAATTCCTGTCATTAAGATACTCGATTTGATTATTGGTACGCAAGATTCTTAAATCAGTTGACTCTCCAATTAAAATGTAAAAATTTTTAATTAAATTTTAATTACTTGATTTGAGTTATTTAGACTAGGCCTAACTCACTTTTGGTATCCCTACTTGAGACATTTAGTTTACATTTTATGGGTAGATACTAATAAATTAGAATACAAATAATAAGTAATAAGTAGAAAATTTAATATAAGTAAAATTTAAAAATACTAATACAAAATAATTAGGGAAATTTACATACATACCATGGAATTCTTTTGCATTTACATATTTCACACCTTTGGAATTGTGAATCATAGGGTATATTTGATAGGGCAAACAACCCTCTGTCAGCTAAGGTAGACTTAAGCTTATCTCCTTAGACAAATACCACCCCAGGTCTACAAAGATTTATTGGACAACGTAACCCATGTGTTGATGATGAGGATCCTTCTATCAGGTTGGGTCAACTACCTCCTCATTAAGTAAAGGAGGCTACTCGGATGATAATGAAACCATGGGATCTAGATCGGGCACCTCGTCATTCCCTCAACCATCCAATTTAAGCTGAAATGATGAGTTTCATAATCTTCAATTTTAAAACTCCACATGCTGCTACTATATGCTATGCATTTAGCGATCTAACGACTAGCCTTAATCGAAAGTTTTCTCTCACTTATTGAGAGGGGTAATTAATTATAGGGGCTTGCGCCTATAGGAAACCTGGAACAAGATCTAAAGTCCTCACAAAGTGAGGGTGAAATCTCTGGGTAGTGTCTTATCTGCTATTTCATCTTCCTTCTGAAAATTACACCGACACTTAAATCCAAATCACTCTCTTCAATTCAATATTTGTCGAGAGGTCGGTGGCAAATTTTCGGAGCCTGCAATATAAAATAAAGACTTAAGTCTTTCATTACACTATTCATAAAAGTATGATATCAGAAGTGCTACACAATCAACATGCATATCATCATTGTTCTTACATGAAAGTACATATTCAACAAAGCTCATGACATTCAAAACATATTATAGTTCATCCATCAACTCCATTCCTTTGCCTAAAATGATTAACACTTGTAGGTATAACAATGGTAAGCATAGATTAAACAAATCTTATCAAAGAATTCATCATACTAAAAAAGTAGAATATAAATACTTGCTAAATTTATAATAAAAATGAATGATACTTATCAATCTTCTTTAAATCAATTTGGATGAGATCATAAAATGCATGGGGAATATTGTCATTTTATTCATAAATTGATGCATATTTTTTATTCAGTAATTTTTATATTAAAATAATTCATTTGAATCATTTATAATTGATATCACAACATGCACATAAACATTCTTATACTTTAATTAATGATTGGATTGGCTATCTTTCATATCATGTCATATAATCATTAAAGCCATAGTTGCATGGTGTGTCATCCTCTTTGTATATAGAATTATCACCACATCTCCCATAGACATCATATTTATCTTATATCATTTATACATATTACTCAAATTCATGTATCATACATTTCCCTTTATACCATATTGAGAACCCTTTGCCTAATCTCTTTCAATTATTTAAACAAACTTATTAGTTTGCCCTCTTTTAGAGAGCCAACTGTATCATTTATTTGGCCATTCTTTCATTATACACATGTAATTTTAATTATTTGCATGATTTAACATTTATTAAATATTACACAAACAAAATAATGCATGTCATTATTTACATAAGATAGCAAATCATAATTTAGGCATATTTTAAATGGCCTCTTATTTTATCCTTAAAAACATGTATGTATAAAATGATGATTGCATCATAAACATTTTATATTAATTTATAATTCATATTGGATGTTTGCATATTATCACAAATATGATACAAGTATATATAAAAAATTTACCTAGAAGAAATTTTTTACTTTACATGATTTTCTTACATGATATCATGAATTTGTTTATATATTTGCATCATAATTCATATATTATCCACATATTTTGAAAGATACATCATTAAAATTATAAAATATATTATCAATTAGGTTATATTTTCATGGAATAATATGCCATGGATATATAACATTAATCAACTTAGATATTTATGGCTAGATCATTATTACATATGATAACTAAAATAATTTCACAAATTTATATCACAAATCATCATTTATTTACCGATCATATAAGGTACATAATCCTAATAATAAAATATGACATGGGCTAAATTAGGTTAAAGATAAATTAACATGCTATAAATAGTTATCATGAAAGAAAATATAACTAGTTCATCTTGTGTAGATTATTTTTATAATTAAGAATACTTTCTAATTAACATGAATAAATTCCCATAAAAATTTAGTTTTTATCACCATAATCTTCTAAATATTATAAAAGAAGACCAATTAATGTATTTTAAGATAAGAAGTTGGCATCTTATTATTTGAATAAGCCTCCCCAAATCAATTTCTCTTATCGAGTAGGTTTTTTTGCCTCCCAAGCTAACCAATCATATCCACCCTTGACATTTCTCCCTACTTCATGTCATACTTTTCTTTAATTTATTATATATAAGTTATAATATTGAGTAATTATATTGATATAAATTTATAAAATTAATAATATTTTTCAATAACTTTTGTTATTCATTTAAATTATATTAAACTTACATAATCATACTTTAAAAAAACTTTAAATTAGAAATCTATTTAGATATATTGACCAATGTTATTATCCATTTATTATCCAAATCTAAAGTTCTTATATGTTATTTTCATAACTTTTTTGTTGATGACTTTATCCAATTCCATCTCTAAGTTTCTTAAATATAAGAAAATCAAGAGCAAACTTTGTATTTCTTTATTAGGATGTTGTTGACTATATTTAAGTATTTCGATCATAATTTTATCATTTTAATTCAAAATTTAAGTTTTTATATATTTTGAAAAGCTAACAAAATTTTTCACAACTTTCATGTTGATGACTTCATTTAAGTTGACCTCTAAGTCTCTTATAACTATTAAAATTAAAGTAAATTTTATAAATTTGAATTCAAAGTAAAATTTATAGTTATGAATTTAAACATTTTAAAAGAAAATTACTACACTATATCATGATTACAAGTAGTGACAAATAACTCAAGATATTTTATCCATACATCTATTTTATAATATATATACATATAATTATGATAAAATTTATATTATCTTTACATTTAGTTAGAGTTATTATATTATTATTGTGATACTCCAATGTGATTATCAATTATGATAGTTCATAACTCTTATATAATGCTTGAGATGTCATGAATGTATAATTAAGTGTAGAAGTTGCAATGATATTGATTTGAAAGGTGGTCTATTTCTATATATTTTTGATTGATCAATGAAAATATTATATGATCCTAAGTGAAGAGAAATGTGATCTTTTAGGTTCTCCCATCACTTTTTGGAGGCTGTGTGACCTCGAAATGTAATACTCAATATTGTTATAATTAAAATGAGAAGATAGTTTCATAAATACTTACTAAATATATTTTTTATGAGAATATACATCAATCGATTAAATCTAATTATTAAATGACTAATTTAGTATTTTGTGATATTACTCCTCTATTTTACATATTAGGCTCGTGTTTTTAATAGCATTACCTTCAATAGTTTAGGCTTTTTCCACAATGCACTTTGGATGAATGGGATGGTTGCTACTTGTTTTTTTAAAGTCATTTTAGTTTTTTTTTTTTAAAGCCTTTTAAATCTCTAAAGTGAATTAGATGTTTTCAATTTGATAACCTTACCCTCTAATCACCATGATAGTTGAAGAGAATTTAAATTTAAAATTTAATTTTTCTTATAAAAAAATTACTAAAAAATTAATAGAATTTTTTAAAAAATGTTTACTAAATATTAGTAGAATTTATTCATTGTCCAATGATATAATATTATTATTAAAACATTGTTTATTGATATGTATTTGAAAGTTTGCAACTAAAAAACAAGAGATTTAACATTGTAGTTTTGTATAAACATTATGTACATTAATTAAAATAAATATAACACAAAAGATACAAAAGATTTTATGTAGATACCTAAAAAGGGAAAAAAAATCATCGGGCCTAGCTTAATTAAAACAATCCATTATGCATATGAGACTACAAAAGTCCACTCTCTTCTTCATAATAAGAGAAAAATACCATTATAAAGTTGAAAGCACTTGGGCTTCTATAAATGATGGTCATGAGGGACGACAGATAAGTGATGATGGTTATGAGATGACGATCTAGTAATGATAGTCAACATATATTAGTCATGATGGTTAAGAGATAATATCCATGTGACAATGCTTAGGAGATAATAATTATGTGACGTTGGTTAGGAGATAACAATCAGGGAAGAATAATCAAATGATAGTGATCATGCGATGATAGTCAAATGATAATGGTCATTTGACGTTGATCTGATGAAAATGATCATGAAATAGTGGTTGGATATTCACAGATGCTGGCGATGATTGTCAGCATTAGTCATCGAGTAGAGCTTTAGGATTTTTCAGCTCTCTAATCTCTCTTCAATTTTAAGTTAAGTTTCTTTAATATGACAGATGAGAGTATATTCTTAGTTTATGAGAGTGACATTGATTTTTTTGATCAAAATCTCAGACGTTCTATTAGATGGCTTATATTTTTTATTATAAAATATTTTTTAAATATTTAAGTATATTAATAATCTTATAATTGAGTAATAACATACTTATTGAATTCCTGTCATTGAGATACTCGATTTGATTATAGGTATGCAAGATTCATAAATCAGTTGTCTCTCCAATTAAAATGTAAAAAAAATTTAATTAAATTTTAATTACTTGATTTGAGTTATTTAGACTGGGCCTAAATCACTTTTGGTATCCTCGGGTCATTCTACTTGAGACATTTAGTTTACATTTTATGGGTAGATACTAATAAATTAGAATACAAATAATAAGTAATAAGTAGAAAATTTAATATAAGTAAAATTTAAAAATACTAATACAAAATAATTAGGAAATTTACATAACATGGAATTCTTTCAGATTTACATATTTACACTTGAATATTTACAAAGACTTTCCCATGTAAAAAAGGTCTCACTCAAAAAGTAGCAGGGTGATATTTTTGATGTAATAATAAAGATTTAATTGTTATTTAAGTAAAAATTAAAATTTGGGTGTGAAATATATAAATACATAAGAATTGAGTGGTATGTATGTAAATCCCCCAAATAATTACTTTAAGAAAGCCACCTCAATCATTCTAATGATATGTAAATCCCACCCTCACCCATGGTGCTTCTTCATGGATTAAAATGCCATAGCTCCTTCCTCTTCGCGTCCTAGAGTTAAGGGTGCGCGAGAATGGAAGCAGAGAACTCCGACTCATCCGCTCTGGCGAGGGAGCCGGAGCAGGCGTCATCAGGAGAGCACGAAAGTGCAGATGGAGGCGCTTTCAATTTCCTCAACAATCTCCCCTCCCGCGGCCTCTTGTCCTCGACCACCCTATCTACCAATTTGGTACTAATCCGCACCCAAACCCCTAGTCTCACTCCTTTGTTTTCTTTCTTTCTATTCCATTTCTTAACCTAACTTGTTGGGAACATCCTGTAGGGCAGCTTGCGTGTGTACGTCTGTGATCACGAAACTTCTCCCCCAGGTTCGCAAGCTTCGCTTCCCCATCATTCTTCTTTAATCTGAGGCAACCTTTTTGATTTAAATCTCCACTTGGTGGATTTGGTGACTTTCATCAGTAAAATCCTTCAGCAAAGTTTGCATTGTGTGCGCTTTCTCTGCCCTAGTTTGATGGATATTACATATCATTTTCCGTCTGCTTAGCTTGTCTTACTGAGCATAATTATCATGATGGTTTTATTTCACGAGGGGTCTTTTCAGTGAATATATTCGGAATCCTGCTGTTAGGAAATAATCTGATGAGGTAGTGGTTGTGATAGTGAACAAGTACTACAGTCGGGTTGCATGTCTATGGCTATTATATTATAAGCATTTGCAAGAGATGTTTAGAAAATTTCATTAGTTTTTTATGTTGTCAATTCATTTATACTTTAAAAAAAAAAGACAATATCAAATTTACTTACAACACTGCAATGTAGCTAGAAGTGCGTATTGGTTTGTCTTCATATTATTCTCACAAGATATGCATCTGACAAAGATGGTGATAAAGATTTCTTGAAAATATTTCAATCCTGTATTTGCTAAAAACTGCTATTGCATGGTTGGTTCGCTCTTCCTCTAAATTTTAACATTTAGCTACTCCAAAATTTTCTTGTGTTTTATTTTCGAATGAAATATTTTTCTTTAATTCGCGGTGTGGCAAGTTCGTGGCTTCTGTTACCTTCGTGTTTACTTAATATGAATTGGAAGAAAATGGAACACTAAGGGTCTCATGGAACAAGATTTATTTGGGATCTAGATAGAAGAGATAAGGTGTTTCACTGAAAGGAGGAGGATAGATATAATGTATGGTAGGGTGGGGTATACCCTGTCATCCAAATTTGATAATTGCAAGAAAATCCAACATGAAGCTTTAATTCCACACTGTTTTTTTTTTTCTGGGCCCACTTTATTTGATTGCAATAGAGGGATAAATGGATAGAAGAAGAGAGGCAAATAACATATTTTTTATGATGTAGCTTATGGATAGAGCCATAGAGTCAGAGAGACTAGTGATAGCATGGGGTTGAAAAGAAGGTAAATGTTCTGTAAATATAAAAGGGGAATGAAGTTAGAGAGATTAGTGATTGATCCATATTTTAGGATGTTTCAAGAAACAATTTTGAGATAGAAAGTGATTTGTAGGATTTTGGAAGAATCAAATTTGAGATTGAGACAATAATTTTTAGAAGAAGAATTATTAGAGAGGAATTTATGGACATAAGAAAGAGAGATTTGAGAGGGATAGCATTTGGACACATTTGGACATGTGGTATATTGATGCTAGGCAAGAGTTGATGAAACGTTTCTTAGCATCCTATGGCTGGATGTGGGTTTATTGTATCTCTCCTTTGTTGATTACTTGGCTTCTATGCTCATGGAGTAGAGAAAACTGAGCATAAACTAACCAATATTCCCCATTTGCCCACATTTTAAAGAACTGTAAATGCCTTCTTCTCCAACTCGGGTGACAATTCTGTTGGTTAAATGCCTCTTATTTTTTTATTGTTGTTTTGAAAAGAATTGTTCTTTGCATTCTAAATTCACGCTGTTTATGTTGAATCAGCTTTATCTAGTGGACAGAAAGTTCTATTTCTTTTGCCATAAGAAGTAATGAACATAAAAATTTTTCTAATGGCCTTTAAGATTTTGTTTTTTGGCACTCTAGGTTTTATGTGGTTCATGCTGAATAACCGCTATTTGGTGGAATAGAAAGTTTTTTGAACATAAAAGATAATGGACCTGAAAATTTTTATATTGAATGTTGTCTTATTTATTTATGCATTTATATTTTGTGCCAACACTTGATTGCTTGTATCTTATGCAAATCATTCAGCAATCATCCTGGACTTGTATGAGAACCTCTATGAGTGATATTACTTCTCATAGATTTTAGTTTACTTTTTTTAGAACAAATTTGCCACATTTTGTGCTTTGCCTTTAACGACAAGGAATCATTATATAAATTTAGAATATTTCTATTGCTAGATTTATTTTGATGCAGACAATGCGTTGATGTAGATTCATATTATGCTTAATGGATGAACGTAACTAATAATGGGACATATGAGCATATATATTTTGTAACTAGAAACTAATGCTGTTTAGATTGTGTGTGACACACTCATTCAAGGTTGGGAAATTATGCATATACTTCTATATCTAGAAATTAACGCTGTTGGCATTTTATATTTTATGAGTACTGAGTCAAGTTCTTATTTTATTAGAACTTTTATATTAGAAATATAGTCAGATAACTACTAATGAAAATTGTGGTATATCCCCGGGGAGAAACAGTATCATACCATTTGAATCCACATTCGTGTAGAAAGCACAATGAATTCATCGGGATGAGACAAAAAAGTGGCTTTATGAGTTAGGGCAAAATTACAATATCAATTTTTTCTTTCTTTCTTTGATTTTTTTTTTGTTGTATCCATGTAGCATTTCTGTTTTTATTAGAACAGGCATGTGCTTTTACTTTGCCCACCAATGAATGCATATGCCACAGCTAATCATGTGTGTTACAAATCCTACATTTCTTGGTTCGATAATGCAATATATCTTAGGGGTCTACAATTTTCTACTATAAATTTAGGATGTGATGCATATGATCATGCTCACAACGTCATTTTTGATAGCCCACAAACTTCTATTTTTGATATAAACTTATATATTTGGATAAAAAATGCATAGAATTTGACCTTAATGATAATTTAATGGTCTTTAAAAATAGAAATTGTGAAGAAACTCGAGATTAATGAAAACCTCAATGAAAACCTCATGCAGATAAATAATCACACCACAATAAAAATCCAAAATTTATAAGGTCGCACCAAATACAATTATAGAAAAAAATTAATCACAAAAAAATGTAGATGAAAATGAAACAAGGAAAAACTTTACTAAAGAAGTCACCTATGCATTATGCTAACATAAGAAAATAGTTTTCCATGGAAGTTGCTAGTCAATACGTGCATCACAGATGAAGAATTTACATCAAACTAGCACACAAATTTGAGAGATAAGTAGAAATTTTATTAAACAGTTATTATTCTTTACATGCCTTACATATCATTTATTTATAATGATAAAAACAATTCCGAAGTCAATAATCTCGAGTCCAATGCAAAAATTCTAGAATTATCTACAATTTCAAGCAACAAATTTAGTAAATCTTGTGATTATCTACAATGCCAAAACCACAAATCAAAATGTCAACAAATCTTGAAAATGGATATATGCCAAAACCACAAGCAACAATCTTAGTAATTATTTAAATTAGTTATAGTGCCATGACCACAAATCAACAAATGCCAATAGTGTGCCAATAATTGGATTAATGAATCGGTATATCGACAAATAACAATTAAGCAATAGCTGAACTAGAGATCTATCAACAAGATAATAATGGACCCATACAAATCAACATGATGATTAGAGAACACATCCATTCTTTATAGGAGCCGTAATCATAAGTGTGTTTAGAAGTAATAAAATAATATCGCTTATGCACAAAATGTCAATTTGTACGTCTGAACATAGAATCTCACATTTCCAACAAGCATAAACTTTGACATTTGCATCAAATCTGTCTAGCTTGAAAAAATTTGGCTTTGATTAATTCAACATTTGATATCCTTAAAGGATATATTAGCATATCAACTATACTTTCTATAAATAATCAATGAATCATCACAAGTAGCTATATCATGCTTTTGTATAATGCCTATGATGTCTATCATCAATAGTGGATGCATTTTCTTCATCTAATATTTCGTTTGGAGCAAGTCGTATATAATTATTTGATAAAATGTTGGATATGAACTTGTAAGGAGGTAGAAACAAAAAAATTCCAAAATATTGGTAGCTAGTTTATATAAAAAAGGCTAATTTTCATACATTAATGATTGAATGATTATCATTACTTTTTAAAATTTTTTTGAAGGCTCTTGTTGTAAATCTTTAAATATTTTGATGTAATAGAATTTTATTTTATTATCCGGTTTAAATTTCACATATCTTTCTATTCACATAAGCAATGGATTTACAACTTTTATAATTAATAGTCAATTTTGTGCAAATATATTCATGCAAATAATGCATATGCTGTGGAAATGATTTGTTTGAATTCACCTAGCTTAGACAACAACAACAAGCCTTTATCCCACTAAGTGGGGTCGGCTACATGAATCCTTCGTCTCCATTGTGTCCTATTATGTGTCAAATTCTCATTTAATTCAAGTATACTAAAGTCATTTTTATACATCTTAACCAAGTCTTTTTAGGTCTACCTCTACCTTAACATAAGGCAAATCTAATGCATCTATTCTCCTAACCGGGTCATTGGACAGCCGACGCTTTATGTGGCCAAACCATCTAAAGCGACTTTCTCTAATCTTATCTGCCACTATAGCTACTCCAACTTTTTCCCGAACATACTCATTTCGCATTTTATCTCTAAGAGTAAAGCCACTCATCGACCTAAGCATCCTCATCTCTGTAACATTTAACTTAGTCTTATGCTTCTCTTTTATTGGCCAACATTCTACATCATAAGTCATTACAGGTCTTACCACCTAGCTTAGACTCATTGGGAAAATTATTAAGATTAATATATTTTTTATGTTGAAACCTTATAACTATTACAAATAGACTCTATGGACCTATTGACAACTTAATTATTTGCAAACTCAACCATACACCATGTCAAACCCAACTAGATGCATACTCTTTATTTAATCATTATAATATATTATTCAAAATTCTATTACTACCTTAATTTGTCTATCAATGTATGAGTGATAAGCAATTAAAAATTTTATTGAATTCTTTTCTTTTTCACTAAGAGTGTAAATGAGTCTAGATTAATGAGCTAAAGCTCTGTTTGTGTTCGGCTGGTTTATATTAGCTCGTGTTCGAATTGGGCTTGTAAATGGTTTGTTCGTGTCCAGCTCGATATTTTTTGATTTGTTCAAATTGGGTTATGTTCGGCTCGATTTGACGAACAAAATCAACCAAAATGAACTATAAAATATTTGGAGTAGGATTCAAACATGTGCTATTTCAAAACCTTCAACTCCACTCTACAAAACCACTTTTTTACAGCCTTATTTTTTACAGAAATTTTCATATTGACAGCCCCATTTGTCACAAAATTTTTCATCATTGTCAAAAAAATGATTTTAGATAATTCATATAATTTAATTACTTCATTAAAATATAAATTTGCTATAAGAGACACATTAGTTGTTTTATTATGTTTAATTTTAAGCCTTTTTTATGAAAATGATTTATCACTAAAAAGATAGTCATGTTATCTTAGTCATTTTAACTTAACACAAAATTAATGCTAACTCTTTACAATGCTTATAAAGATTATTTAAAGGTGTGCAATGCCCATTATTTTCATAGGCGTTTCTTAAGTTCCTACATTATGAAGCAATTCACGTTATTTCTCTTTGTAGACTTGGTCAATAATAACTATCCTTAGTGCAATTTTTATAACTATCCTTAATCATATGTTCTTGTTAAGCACATATGATGCATTGTTTAATCCATTCATTGAAGTCTTTGCAATTAACGTAGTCTTTCTTAATATAATCAAAGTAGTCGCATTAATTTTCATCGTGTGCAAAATGACAACTCTACTCAATGTATCAATATGCTTATTTTTAATTTTAGCACAAAAGTGTAGTCATTATAACCTTTGCTCATTTAATATGTTTGTTTTACTTTCTTTTGTGAACTTGAATATTTAAGGCTTGATGATCCAATGTTAGGACAAACTCATAGGCAATAGATAATATGCTCTAGTATCAAAATGTTTGCTCAATTACATAAAGCTTCAAATCATAAGTCGATTTTTTTTTCTGTTTTGTCTCACTTAATTTCTCAGTGAAGGACTCAGAACACTCCTAACACCAACTCATAAGAAATCTTGATTTCTTTATTAAAATCAAACATTTAAGGACATGCACATTTTAATTCTTTCTTCATTATCTTTAAAAGCATGATCCTCAGGACAATTTGTAATTGGTGCCATTATAATACTAAGCCCCTTAATGAATCATTCATATAAAGTAGCTAAATCATGAACACTTTGAATATCATGCATATCAATAAGTGTTGATCATTTATTAATTATTGCTTTGACAGCTAATTACTTAGCAAAGTATAACCTAAATTTATTATAAATGATATAACTTTTTATTTTGCAATGTTTTAGAGACTTGCTTAATTTATCATAAATGATCCTCTACAGTCTTGCCATAATTCAAAATATCATGAAAGTATATAACAGTTTTTTAATAAAAGGTTGAAGAGTATTACCATGATCTCTTAGTAGTACTTGAATTTTGAAAACAAGCAATGATGTATATCCAACATTATCACCTACTGCTAAATTCTTAAGCAAATCTTCTACTTTTTTTTTTAAGTTTAGCATTTTTAGTTGAAGTAATCTTATAATATAGAAAATTAGATAATGATGATCTTGGAATTAAATTAATAGCACATTTTGTATCTTTAAGTGATGATAATTTATTAGAAAGATCATCATGATATAAATCTTTATAATCAAATAACACTTAACTAAGACACATGCTTGATACAATATCGTTCAGTTCAATAGCCACCATAACATAAATTTCTTCTTTTGCATCACTTCTTCAAAAGCACATCAATTCAAAATATACAAATATTTTTTTAGTTCATAATAAGAATTATATATATTTTTGCATTTTACATGTAAATGTATACTGTGTTTTAAAACTATCCTTCTCTCATTGGCCTTGAGTATTAGACCTCCCAAAATAGTCTTATCTAAGTCATACAATTATGACCTACCCAAAATGATAGGCACAACATTCATAGGCAAAACATCACGACAGATTTTATCTCAGTATGCTGCAAGTTGAATTAGCACCAATCATTTTTGTGTTACAAATTTGTAGTTTTATCTACTCAATCTATTTTATATGATTATGGATGTGATTTATTTTTCAAACTCATGTTGTCAATAATTATTTTAACAACAAGATTTCACATTACTACTTTCATTATTGAGTTTACAAAGTTTATCTTCATACTTAAAATATGAAAAATAGAAGTTCTTTTGCAATCAATCATATTGAACTTTAAGCATGATCATCACATAGCATTTAAAGAATTTTCTATCAAAATATTTTTAAAATCACTGACCACTTCATCAAATTTATGAACATTATCCCTTGTTATTATTCCCATTACTCTCTCTTCCTCCACAGTAATGTACAAATATTCTACTAGAGTATTCATTTCAGAGTGACCCATTTGATGATGTTTAAAATCAATATTAGCAATATTTATAGAGCTTGATCTATTAAATATAGATTTTGATTTTATTTATCTTTGTTAATAGTGGTATTACTTCGTTTAAATATATTGAGTAAAGCCGATTAATTTTGTCTATTTTGGCAAAAAAGATTTATTCTGTGAAATATGATTGTGTTGGACATGGACAAGGCTTTGAATGCCTCCACACATCTAACATGTCTTAACACATGTTTGATATGACCAAAATCGTGTTGGGTCCATGGAAAAGTAAATTTTTCTTAGGATTTGGGGCAAACGTGTTGTGGAGATGCAACAGACACAAGGGGACACCACCCAACATTTATGGACTTGAGACCAAAAAAATTATTCCATGTAGATTTTGCCCTATTCATTTTTTTATTCTATGACAATAAGAGTGCGAGAGACATTGAGAAAAATTTTATTTTTTTGCATGTGCCTTGTCTCAATTAGTCCCAATTGGTCGAGCGACTAGCCTCAATGCTGCCTCATTTTAACAAAGGACTTCAACTTCAATGGGCTTCAAGCAAGACTTTGACTGACTTATGCATGCATGACTTTGACTTAAATGCATGACTTCGACTTCAATAGGTTTCAAGCGAGGCATACTTTCTTGTACTATAAGATTTTGTTGAAGCATCTGTTAACTAAATTAAGGGTTTGACTATTTTGAGATTTTCTCATTGTTCGTATTATTATAAGTTCATGATTTTGTTTTCTTTTATGATATTATGCTTCTTCTTGTCATGCCTAAAAGTAATAGAAAATATATAATCCTATATTAATAATTTATTAAATATAACATTGTGTTCATGATGTATCGCATCCTATTTTTTGTAGTTACATGGTGTCACCATGTTTTCATTTTGTATCCATGTATGTGCTTCATAGGGTGTCTTTTAGCATGGGTAGTAACTCTTTTAAGGGCATGAAATTATAACATTTACTTTCAATTTAATGACAAATAGATCTAAACCTAGAAAATGTTATTTAGGCTTTTTTATTATTTTGAACTTAATACTAATTTTTCAAATTTATTCATTTATTTAGTGACGATCATTATTCCCTGGGTTAATGAGTTAAATTTATCTAATAATTAATTACGATATGGCAAAGGCTGATTTTTTTTAGCAGTTCATTATTTCAATCCAAATAGTTTTAGGTTATTTACCCTTGTTTTTGTCTTTTTTTATGCTTAAGAAGTTCATTTTATCTTGCCCGGTGAATTTTAATTTTGTAATTTTTTTATGCTTGTTCAACGTTATTTGCTATTCAAAAGTTATCTATATCCATTTTATAGTCAGAAAAAAATTTTAGGATTCCTTTTCCCATCAAATGTTGACACCTCAGTTTTGATTTTTCTTGTTATAATGTTAGCTATGCATAAAGTTGACATCTTTAATTACTTGTTATATCGTTAGCTATGCCATAAAGTGGACACTTTGATTTCCATAAGTTTTCTTGTTATGCACACCCTGTTATGTCCTATATTGATTTTCTTTTCAATATGAATCTCATCTCCTAGCAATATTAGCATTAAAATGATTAGCTCTTAATCAATTTTGGATTCATGTGTGTAATATTGATTGATTTACAGAGTATTATTCACTTTTTAACTTGATTTATATCATAACTTATTTGATTTTATTTATGTAGTAATTTAACTAATTGATTTTACAAAGTTGCCCCCCCCAACCCGCCACACACACACACCTTTTGGTGATATCTGTTAATTGGTTTTGACATTGAACCGCACTTATAGTTGCCATTTTGACACGATTTTAGGCACTGCTTTTATATCCTATATAGAATGCCTTAGGATATATGACATTCTAATGCAAATCTAGGATGAGATGTATAAAATCATGCGCAGAAGACCAAATTCTCAGTTGAAAGCTCATAAGTTAGACAAGCAAATCTCATCCCTGTTAATGAAAATTAAAAAAAAAAAAAACATAGAACTTACCCTCGATGCTAATTTTAAGATTATCAGAAATAGACCAAGAAAATCACGATCAATGAAAACCATGCGACAATCATGAATCATTCAACAATTAAATTTTCGGATAATGTAAGTTTTAAACAAATCTAATTGCACCTGCAAACCTAATCACATAATATGTAGATCAAAAGGGAATAATATAATAATTCACCAAATTAGAGGTCTAAACCTCGGTATAATGAGATGGCTTCCCTGTTAAGTTGCCGATCAACACGTGCATCACATTAGGAAAATTCACTTTCAACTAGCCCACAAATTTGAGAGGAAAGAAGTTTTATTGAGCAATTCATATTCTTTATACGCTTCAGTGGTCACTTATTTATGAACAAAATTCCAAAGTTGGAAACCTTTAGATCCCATATGAAAGTCTCTGCCAGAACTAAAGACATGAATCCAGTAAATCCTGGAATAAGCTGTAGTGCCATAGCCGTGAGTCATGGTTTCAACAAAACCTGAAATAAGCTATATTAAGTTTCAGTAATTCCTGGAATTAGCCGAAATGTTAGAACCACAAATCAACAAATACTAACAATTAACCAGCGGTTGGATCAAAGAATCTGCAATCCAACAAGATAGTAGTGAACTAACATATAGATCAGAGAACTTACAGCTTACCAACAGTGAGACCAAACAAATAAACTTAAGAATTACAGTGCACACTCCATTCTCTATTAGTGAGCATCATTGCAGACATGTTTTGAACTGCATAAAGTAATACAAAAAGATCTTAAATTTATAGAACTATTAAGGTAACATCAACTAAAATAAAATTAAACTCAAATTGTCAATCTGTACGTCTCAATACAGCATCTTGCGTTTTCAAGGTGCGCAAATTTTGATATTTGCATTACAAGGGAGAAAATATTTTAGAACATGATCCAATGTGATTAAATCGTCAGCATGCTTAAGACGATTGTTGAATGAACTTTCATAGTGCCGCCTCATCTTGGAATCAAAGATTACGAGTTCCATTGTGCTGGGATTGGAAGAATATTCACACTTTTCCAAATGGATGCTTTATTATTGTTTTATCCTTTTGTTTTACTCAAAAAATATGCATTGGATGTTAACCTGTTTTCACTCATGCATATTAGCAATGTGATCAATGTGGGTGATTTTTTTTTTTTTTTTGGGTATTGGCCTTGAATTTTGAAATGTATGATAACTTTTTTTGCTGTAGAGGAGCAGTTGATTAAGACAAATTCCACGAACATATTGATTAGATCACTACAAATTAACAAACTAAGGATCGATGCCAAGGATGCCAAAGCTTCTGTGGAGATCACTAAAGGCAAAAGGTATAGCTTTCCGGCATATACATGTGTCACTATTTAAATATGCATTATCCTGCCCTCTCATTGATTTATAAGTACAAAAGTGGGCATCTGATGTATCTAATTTTTGAGTTTTGCTATTTGTTTGTATCGATGCTTATTGACTTGTATAATGCATCACCATAATGTTATCATGTTGTACATTTAGGTTAGTGCGTTCTCCTTTTGGTGGTAAAACTCATGTTGCATTTTTAAATTTGTATGTGCAAAACTTTTGGTACATTTTTTTATTGTAAGTTACTTCAGTATCATATTTGTAGATTCGGTAAAATTATACTGGCCTTAGGTTTTTTTTGGAAAGTCTATTTTTTATGTGTAATGACCAAAAAAGTTTGGCTTTTTGTCATTTCACTGACCATTATCATCAATTCTCTAATAAGGTGCCGTGGTCTATGCATTTTATCTTGCGTATAATGTAGTTCTAATAGCTTAGATTGAATTTAAAATAAATGAAAAGAAGGGGTAAGTTTATTGCATCCAAAATTGTATAAATGCTACTCAGGTTGAGTAGATATGGAGATGATAATGGTCTGTCAATGATGTTTGAGGATAAAGTTATTTCAGTATAATAGCTTAATACTTTTGACTAGTTATTAGAAGAAGGGACTAGATAAGCATATAACTATTAACGTTGAAGTTGTAAAAATGGATGTATAGATCTGAGTGTTAGGCATGAGTTATTATGGACTTTGAAAATTCTTCTTTGCTTTTGTCATATTCAAGTGTTAGGCATGAAGTAGAATTAGAAATGGCGTAGGTGTGATTATAATAAAAGTTTGAAGGATAATGTTATACATATTAATAGATGCGGAGATATAATTATAGCTTTAAAGATTATTGTTGATACTACGATTATTAATAAGTGTTTACGCCCTCAAGTAGGTTTGAATGTAAGCTCAAAGAAAAAAATTTTGTAATAAATTAGAGGATTAATACAAAAGATACATCTCAAGAAAGAAAAAATATTTATTGGAGATTTAAATAGACATGTAGTAGAGTGGTAGAAGATTTTAAAAATATTCAGGTTATGGATTTGGAGGACTAATGAAGAATGTAGGATTATATTAGATTTTTTAATGATTTTATAATACTTTATTTAAGAAAAGAGATGAAGATATTATTACTTATAAAATGAATCTAAGAAAACACTGATTGATTATTTTCTAAGAAGAAAAATAGATCGCTTTAGTTGTAAAGATTGTCATCCCAAGTCAGGATGTGAAAAGTGGAGGGTTGCGTTATAGTAATAACCAAAGAAAACTTGTCGAAATAATCATGACATGAATCTTTAAATCATTGTAATCTAGGCCCCCGCTACCGATACTAATATAAAAATAATGCTAGTCGACGTCGTGCAGTGTTAAATAAGCAAGGTTCCCACATGGATGACGCAAAGAAGTTAGTCCATGAAACCAGAATTAGTTAGGATCTTGAATATACTCTTACGGTAAATTAATGGAATTAATAGATATTTAGTTCATGAAAAGATAAATATTTTATGTGTTCAAGAAACTAAATGGGTTGGGAGAAAGCTGAGATTGATAGTTTAGGTTTTAAACTTTGGTATTGGTAAAAGTTAACTAGAAATGGTGTAGGTGTGATTATAGATAAAAGTTTGAAGGATAATTTTATAAATATTAATATGTGGAGATAAAATTATACTTTAAAGATTATTATCGATACTAAGATTATCAACGTTATTGTTACGCTCTCAAGTAGTTTGGAGTAAAGAAAAAATTTTTTGGAATGAAGAGATTAATACAAAAGATACCCTCAAGAAAAAAAAGTATTTATTGGGAGATTTAAATGGACGTGTTGGTAGAGTGGTAGAAGATTTTAAAATATTCACGTGGTATGATTTGAGTAATAAGAAGGTGACTATATTATTTTTCTTTAAATTTACGATTAGTTGCTAACGCTTTATTTAAGAAAAGATGAACATATTATTACTTATAAAAATGGATCTAAGAAAACACTGATTGATTATTTTTGATAAGAAAAATAGATCGCTTTAGATCAGAAAGATCGAAGGCCATTCCAAGTGAAATTCTAAGATCCAACATCGATTGTTAGTTTTAGATTTTAAGATGAAAGGGAAGAGAAAAAAAAATAAACCAAATTATTGTCCAATTAGATGACACTTAAAAAACATAAATAAAAAATATTTTTAAGAAGAAATGAGTTTAGAATTTGGGATGTTCAAAGTTAATATTACGCTGAAAAAATAAATAAATTAAAAGTTAAATATTGAAAATCAAAAGAAAATTTTTTTTTAATAAGAATAGTTGGTTGGATGAGAAAGAAGATAAAACATAAAGTGTTATATAAACTTGGTTTATGTAAAAAATTCTGGAGAATTGGGAAAGATATAAAGTAAGAGATTCCAAGAAAATAATATATGACGAAAAAATTTTTTGCTTTTAGTGATTTATACAATATATTAGATACCAGAAGGTGAAAGATGTATGTATAAGTTAAACCAAAGAGATAGGAGAAATAAAGACAAGTTAAAGTGATGTATTAAGGATGAAAATAATAAAACTTTTTTTAGAAAGGATATTGAAAATAGGTGGATGAGATTTTGATAAACTTTTCAATAAAGATTTGAAAGACGATTGATTTTAGCCTTAATACCTAAACAAAATAAAGAATTTCATTTTATCGTCAGATAAGAATTTGAAATTAGTTTTAAAGAAAATGAAATGTGGAAAAAAGTAGGACCTATAATATTTCAATAGAAGTGTGAAAATGTTTAGGAGATCAATTTCTTGGCTTACAAATCTTTTAATGTCGATGAGTGGAGAAAGAGTTTGTTGGTTCTATATTTAAGAATAAAGGTGATGCACAAGAGTGTGCAAATTATAGGGAATTAAGGTAATGTGCCATACATTAAAATTATGTGAGAGAGTAATTGAGACAAGTTACGACAAAAGTTTTTCACAATCAGTTTGGTTTCATGCCGTAGATCTATTATGGATGCTATACATTTGTTAAGGGTTTGATGGAGAAGTGAGAAAGTAAGGATGATCTACATATGATATTTATTGATTTAGAGAAAGTTTATGATAAAGTTTCAAGAGATGTTCTTTTGGAGAGTTCTAAACGAAAAGGAGTTAATATAGTTATATTCAAGTCATTAAGGATATGTATACTATATTGTTACTTGTGTCCAAACACAAAGAGGATTGACATAATATTTTCCTATTTCAGGTTGGATTACATCAAGGATCAACTTTAAGCACTTATCTTTTACTTTAGTTATGGATGTTCTTAGGCATTTACAAGAAGATGTACCTATGCTTATACTGATGACATTCTTCTTGATAAAACTAGAGAGTCCAACGTAAACTTGAATTATGGAGGTCAATTCTAGAGTCTAAAGGTTTTCGCTAAGTAGATCTAAAACTAATATATGGAGTGTAATTTTAGTTGTAGAAGTTAGTGAATGTTGTGACATTTAAACAAGTCATTAATAAGAGTGAGTTTTGATATTTAGGCTTTATTGTTCAAAATGATGGTGAAATAGATGGAGATGTTATTAGTAGAATTCAAGTTGGATGGTTGAAGTGGGAATGCATTTGGCCTATTATGTGATAGAAAAGTTTCACTTAAACTTAAGGGAAAATTTTATAAGATGGTGTAAGACCCGAATGACTTATGGTGCTGTGTTGCCAATAAAAGAGAAGCATAAGACTAAGTTAAGTGTTACAGATGATGACTTAGGTGGATGAGTGGCTTTACTCTTAGAGATAGAATGCAAAATAAGTATATTCGGGAAAAAATTGGAGTATCAGGTAGATAAGATTAGGGAGAGTCGCTTAGATGGTGTGGCCACATAAAGCGTCCAACCGTCAACCGACAGAGAGTAGATATATTAGATTTGCTTATGTTAAGAAAGGTAGAGGTAGACTAAAAGACTTGTTAAGATGTATAAAAATGATCTTAGTATACTTGATTTAAATGAGAATTTGACACAGGACACAAATGGAGAAAGATTCATAAAATTGACCCCACCCAAGTGGGATTAAAGCTTGTTATAAAGATTGTAAGGTCATTCCAGTGAAAGTTTAAATACCCAACATCGATTATTAGTCTTAAATTTTAAGATGAAAGATGGAAGATGAAAAATAAATCAAATTATATTCAGATAGAGAGACTTAAAGAACATAATAAAAAATATTTTTAAGAGCTACAAGAGCTTAGAATTTGAGATGTTTCATATTTAATGTTATGTGAAAAAATAAGAAGTGAATTAAAGAAAGTCTTTCCACATATGTGCAAGTCAGTTCAGTCAAATTCGACGGACTACGGAGGTGACAGTACGCAAACTAAGTCTCAAAATGCACGAACGCCATAAAATGGTAAAACAACTGATCAACGAACCACTCGCCATCGCGTAACGCTGAAATTGATCGAAATATAAATTACAAAATCTAACGATCAATCGATTAAACGCTAATTTATAATGCTATCAATATCGAGTCTGGAAAGAATAAACGACCCGCCATGAAATTGATGTTGTTAGTAAACATCAAAATATCAAATGAGACTCCCACGCTTAATTGATGGAGAATGACGAATGATTTGAAATGATAACGTGCAAATCGAGGCTGAAATGCACATGACGTCACCAAAATCAACTCAAATCACCTCCGATTGACGAACGAACTTTGCCATCGCTTGAGCATCAACGGGTCGAATATAAATATCGCGACTTGATGATCAACCGCCGTCCGAGTCGCCAACGCCGTGACGCATATTGATCGCCAACGCAAACTAAATGACCGCTCGGAAATTGATTGCGTTAGTTTCAAACATCAAAAATCATCGAAAGATTGCTCGCGACTCAATTCAAACAAGTTTGCGCGAATGTCGAGTTGAAAAGCGACGCCATTTGAAAATTGACCATTTACGCCGATTTGAACCAAACGACTGATTTGATTGC
Organism: Cymbidium sinense; assembly: GCA_021442155.1. Lineage (NCBI taxonomy): Eukaryota > Viridiplantae > Streptophyta > Magnoliopsida > Asparagales > Orchidaceae > Cymbidium > Cymbidium sinense. The sequence goes on along the minus strand of CM038233.1, from coordinate 9,018,217 downwards.
GAGCGTCGTAACATCTAATAATCTTAAATTGATATATATTGATCATGTGATTTTATCGGCGTAAAATTCACATTAAAGACGATTAATCAATTTAGAAAAAAATCTAAATCTAATCTTTAGCCCTAAGTGACCCGAATTGGCCCTAATTTCATTTGGCTCAACCCAACCGGCCTATCGCTTCGCAGACGGCTGCACACGATCTCCTTTCCTCACGCTCTTCGATCTCCCCTCCTACGCTGCGACGACCGAGCGAGCCCCTTCTGAGCCGACACCGATGCACGCTTTCTCCCTTCTCAACGAGCCCACTAGAGCCTCCAACCGTTCAGAGGTAACCTTCTCCTTCTCCTCCAAACCGACGGCAATCCCTTCTTCCCCTCTTCAACCACACGTAGAGGAGGTTTTTCTCTATTCGTTCGAGCCTCAACTGCAAAGAGCCGAGGCATATTCTCTCTCGATTTCCCCCTTGCTTCAAAATCGAAAAGGTAATTTCCTCTTCCTCCTTCTTCTTCTTTCTTCTTCTTCCTTCTTCCTCTTCTTTCTCCTTTATTTTTCTTCTTCTTCCACTTCTTCCCTCCAAACTGAAAAATCAATCTTCCCCTTCCATTCGAACGGCTCGCTCGATCCCAACTGATCCCGCGCAAGCATCCACAATTCCCTCTTCCGGCTTCCCTCAACCGAAAGAGAAGGTTTCGGGCATGGTAACTTACAATGGCCACAAGATGGATGAGTTCGTTCCACAGAGAACCTCTGCTTACATCAGCCAGCATGATCTGCACATTGGAGAGATGACAGTAAGAGAAACTTTGGCTTTCTCTGCTATGTGTCAAGGAGTAGGAACTCGATATGAGACGTTGACAAACCTGTCAAGAAGTGAGAATGCAGGAAATATTAAACCAGATTCAGATGTTGATATCTATATGAAGATGTTAGGACTAGATATATGTGCAGACACCTTAGTGGGAAATGCAATGATACGAGGGATATCTGGAGGTCAAAAGAGACGAGTTACAACAGGAGAAATGCTAGTTGGGTCAGCCAAGGCAATGTTCATGGATGAAATATCAACCGACCTTGACAGTTGCACAACTTTCCAGATTACAAATTCCCTCCAGCAATCCATTCACAATCTAGGGGGGACAGCACTGCTTTCTCTGCTTCAGCCTGCTCCTGAAATTTACGACCTTTTTGACGACATCATCGTTCTTGCAGTGCTTTCTCTGCTTCAACCTAGGGAGCTTGTTTTCAATTTTTTTTGAAACCATGGCTTCAAATTGCCTGCTAGAAAAGGTGTAGCCGACTTCTTGCAAGAAGTAACTTCAAGGAAGGATCAGCAGCAATACTGGACTTCAACAGATGAACCATATCGTTTCATTTCAGCTGATGAATTTTCAAATTCATTTCGTTCATTTCATGTAGGCAATAGACTAGAAGAGGAACTTCAAATCCCTTTTGACAGGAACAAAGACCATTATGCTGCATTGCCAACCTCAAAATATGGAACAAAGCCAACGAAACTGCTAAAAGCTTGCTTCTCAAGAGAGTTTTTACTAATGAAGAGGAATTCATTTGTTTACATCTTCAAACTGTTTCAGCTAACTTTGATGGCTACAATCACAATGACAGTCTTTCTGCGCACCAATATGAATAATCAATATATGGAGGATGGCTTTGTTTATTTGGGTGCACTTTATATGGGACTGCTTGTTCTTTTTTACAATGGATATGCAGAACTAGCGATGACCATTGCAAAGCTTCTGATCTTCTACAAACAAAGAGATTTCCTATTCTTCTCCGGCATGGACAGAGCTTTGTCCTCTCTCAGAGCTCCTCTCTTGATTTTCGGCATTACCTATTTCTACTTTCCGACCCTTCTTCGGCCAGAATGAGAGGAACATATGACGTGGTTCTTCTTGGTTTCCAGATTTCCATTACCCCAGTAAACAACCTCTTTTCTCCTTTAAACGACAAATCGAGAAGCAACATCATGAAGGGGTTCTTCTTTAGGTTTCCGATATTTTCATTATCCCTGCAGCCAAACAACCCCTCTTTCTTCTCTTGCAAATTATGGAAATTGAGAAGCAACATGTCATGAGGCGGGTTCTTCTTTCAGTTTCCGGCATCGCCTCTCATTTCCATCCCCTTTACGACCCTTCTTCTTAGAATGAGAAGAACACGCGATTCTTCTCTTGGTTTGATGCCTAACCCCCTTTCTTTGCGATCTGCAACGCGAAAAAAAAAAGAGTCGAACATGTGGATGTGTGAATGTGGATATATACATTTGTGTTTTCTGATTTGAAGGCCCTCGGCTCATAAGAGCGACCAGACATGGGGACACGCCATGGTCGTAAGATTAACCGCCGCTATGCGAAACTTGGGAGGGGATGAATATATATTGTATCAGATCTTCTTCAGTTTGAAAGTCTCGCCGCTCATGAGCGCGACAAGAGATAAAATCATTAGTCAGAAAGACACCTCGCATGCTCGTTAATAGAAATAAAACATCGACCTACACGGGGATGACGTGATATCATTTAATTTGACTAAAGTTCAAGACTTAAATAAATTCAAATAAAATTACTAAACTTAAGTCAAACAAAATATACGATAAATATGAAGATAAATGCTAAATCAAAGAAATAGCAAGAGTTAAAGAAAATTTTGGAAAAGAATAGAACGCTTCATTTAAAATGTAAGTAAAATTTGGGAAATATTAAACTTTTATGTAATTTTTAAATTGAGTTTTGAAAGTGAGTTCTCTTTTATTCAAATTCTTCAAAATTAAACAAACCTTAATTGAAATTTAGGGGGACTAATACTAAACTCCTAACAAACTTGCATTAAATTTGAAGTTTAAGTTTCAAATAAATAGGGAATTTGATATGAAGTTAAGGATGAATCCAAATTGGGTTTAATAACTCTTATATGAATATGGAGGTGATTATTATGCTAGCTAATACTCATGAATAAGATTAAAGTAATAAACACTGAAATTGACATAACTTACCAAAAGTGATGTAAATTAAAAATAATAAAGTTGGGAGAATTACAAAACTCAACAAGTAAATTAAGCAAAGTAATGTTTAAACTATAATCTAAATCAAAATGTCTTCTTCATATAAATATGCAACTCTTTGCAGTGACGTAAGACGATACTAAATCAAAATTTACAAAAATCATAAGGCTTCTTTCAATCAAAAATTAAAGAATTTTATTCTAATTATGATTTTCAAAATCAATGATTTCATTAATTAGATAAAATTAATGTTTATAAACACGCGCGTTCTGACATACGATTTCAAGCAAATTTTAATGTTGAAAAGCGCATTTAAATTGGAATTAAATGAAAATACAAAATCAATTTCATAATTCGAAATAAAATTACTAAATTACTAATCACAGACGGCCTGACAGTGAATGCTTAAATTGTGTCGAGAGCTGCGCTTTAGTTAGTTTGATAGGGTTAACAAACTAAAAAAATCAATTATGAGAATTTCAACTTAATGAAATATCCAAATGATTAAGGACAAGTAGATCTAATCACAAGAACTAAACAGTTGACAAAATCTATAGCTCTTAAACATATTTAAATTAATCAATTTTTTAAATCAAATTAAGTATAATAAAACTACTTAAATGAATTTATTATTAAAGCTTAAATCAAAACTCAATTTATCTACCTTCCACAAGTTTGTTGTGACAAATTAAGAACTCACAAAATCAATCAAATCGTGTTTACTGTGTTACTTCAATCAATCTCACGCTAAGAAAAAATTCACCGATCTACATGGGTGAGGCTATAGAAAGATATGTGTCCCTCTCGACGTGGTGGCCGACTCCATTATATTACGATCACGTACTCAGATGCTCCGCTCTTTAGTTGTAATCATAGTAGATACTTGACAGACAAACAACCTTCGCCAAGGTGACTTAAGCTCCTCGAGACAAACACCACCTCGTGTCTACAAAGGATTTCTGACGACATAACCTGTTGTTGATAAAGATCTTTCGGTCGTCGATACCTTCTCTCATTAAGTTAGACGCATGGGACGACAATATATATCTAGATCAACATCATCATTCCCCCGATCATTCGGTTTAAGCTGAAATGATAAATTTCATAATCTAAATGTTGAAACTCCACATGCTGTTACTATACGGTATGCATTAAGCGATCTAATGACTAGCCTTAATCGAAAATTATCTCACTTATTGGGAGGGGTAATTAACTATAGTTTACTTTATAGAAACTTGGAACCAGATCTAAAAATTCCTCACAAAATGAGGCGAAATCTCTGGTAGTGTCTCTTATCTACTATCTCATATTTTACGAAAATTACACGATTTTAAATCATTCTCTTCAATTCAACATTTGTTGAAAGGTCGGTGGCGAATTTTCAGAGCCCACAGTTGCTAAAAATATGCTTGGAGGTGGAGTCAGAATGTGCAAGAAAAGATAAAAAATAAGAACTGTTGTTATAAAGCTTGGTTTAGATGTAAAAATTCGGAGAATTGAGAAAAATATAAAGTGATATGTAGAGATTCTAAGAAAGTAATATATGATGCAAAAAATTTAGCTTTTAGTGATTTATATAATAAATTATATACTAAAGAAGGTGAAAGATATATGTATAAGTTGACTTACCAAATAGATAGGAAAAGTAAAAATCTAGCTCAAGTGAGGTGTATTAAGGATGAAAATCATAAAATATTTTTCTTAGAAATGGATATTGAAAATAAGTGGATGAGGTATTTTGATAAACTTTTCAATGAAGATCTGAAAATACGATTAATTTTAGCAACCTTAATACCTAAACAAAAAATAGAATTTTTTTTATCGTCTATTAATAAATCGAAGTTAGAAGCTTTAAAGAAAATGAAATGTGGAAAAAAGCAGTGGGACGATGATATTCTAATAAAAGTGTGAAAATGTTTAGGAGATCAATTTCTTTTGTAAATCTTTTAATGTTATTTTAAAGCTAAAAGATGTGGATGAGTGGAGAAAGAGTTTGTTGGTTCCTATTTAAGAATAAAGGTGATGCACAAGAGTGTGCAAATTATAGAGGAACTAAGTTAATGTGTCATACATTAAAATTATGGAGAGAATAATTGAGCATAGGTTACGATGTGATACAAAAAATTTCTCTGTCATTTGGTTTTTATGCCGGTAGATCTATGGATGCTTTACATTTCTTAAGAGGTTTGATGGAAAAGTATAGAAAGCAAGGATGATCTACATATGATATTTATTGATTTAGAAAGCTTATGATAAAGTTTCAAGAGATATTCTTTGGAGAGTTCTAGAAAAGAAGAGTTAATATTGATTATATTCAAGTCATTAAGGATATGTATACTAGAGTTTACTTGTGTCCAAACAAGGAGGATTGACAAAATATTTTCCTACTTCAATTGGATTACTTCAAGGATCGCTTTACTTATCTTTTGCTTTAGTTATGGATGTTCTTACTAGGCATTTACAAGAAGATGTACCTTGGTGTATGCTTTTGCGATGCCATTCTTCTTGTTGATAAGATTGAGGAGTCCAAGAGAAACTTGAATTATGGAGGTCAACCTTAAAGTCTAAAGGTTTTCGTTTAAGTAGATCTAAAATATATGGAGTGTAATTTTAGTTGTAGAAGTTATAGTGGTAGTGTTGTGACATTAGGTGAAAATCATTAAAAGGGTAATGATTCATTGAATTTTAGGCTCTATTGTTCAAAATGATGGTGAAATAGATGGAGATATTATTAATAGAATTCAAGTTGGATGGTTGAAGTGGAGGAATGCATTTATTGTGTGATAGAAAAGTTGCTTAAACTTAGGAAAATTTTATAAGATTGTGGTAAGACTTGTGATTTATGGTGCGAGAATGTTGGCCAATAAAGAGAAGCATGAGACTAAGTTAAGTGTTGCAGATATGAGGATGCTTAGGTGGATGAGTGGCTTTACTCTTAGAGATAAAATGCAAATGAGTATGTTGGAAAAAGTTGTAGTAGCTCCGTGATAGATAAAATTAGAGAATTGCCTTAGATGGTTTGGCCACATAAAATGGTCGTCCAATGACCCTTAGGAGAGTAGATGCATTAGATTTCTTATGTTAAGAAAGGTAGAGGTAGACCTAAAAAAAGATGGTTAAGATGTATAAAAATGATCTTAGTATACTTGAATTAAATGAAAATTTGACACATAATAGGACATAATGGAGATGAAGGATTCATGTAGCCGACCCCACTTAGTGGGATAAAGGCTTGTTGTTGTTGTTTTGTCATATTCTAGTGATTTTGGGTTAATTTTTAAAATGTAAGATTGGTTATTAGATAAATAACAGTTGAAAGATTTTTGCCCTCTTGCTAGTATTTCTGAGATTTTTCATTAGCATAAGGCTCAATAGTTAATTACACCTCTTTAGCATTGAAGAGAACTTTTTATTAAGGTTAATTATAAGCTTTATGATGCCGTACTTTAGTAGCAACAATTTGGATTTCGGAATATAACACCATGGACTCTTAAGCGAATGATGGTGGAATGATGACATATCTAATCAAGATTCTAAGTTCCATCATTTAGAATTATTATGAATCTTAGTCAACTTACTCAACGAAAGTAGCAACATAACTTAATCGATGTATTATTGTTAGTATCAATGGCTTTCATCATCCAAGAGTACCTCGTATATTTATGGTAAAACCTTATCGTAGTAGCCAATTTTAACCTAGCTTGACTAATTGAAGGTTATATCCTATTGAGTGTGTCTTATGACTTACAACTCATAGGCTTATGATGCGTTTGGGTGGTGGTGAGGTTGGTTTTTGCACCACTGGTGTTGTTTGAGAAATTGCATTCTAGTTGCATTTAAAAAAATCTATGGCGGGAAAGTTAAGTTTTCTAACCTGACCTAGTATAATGCAATGGTTGCCATAAAGCTGCGGTCTGATTTTTTTTAACTAAAAATTTGTATTACTCACCGCAACTTCTTTTGCAATGCTCCACCATTGTATTTTTATATCGTTGCAACTATCCCAAATAAACCCTTAGCTTTTTTAGGAACTTTCAAGCTTGGTTTATAACCGTAATATAATGGTACCATTACAACCGATCTAACTTGTCAAGGGGCGCGCATCACATTCTTCATGATGTGAATTTTTTGCATGTGGCAATATGCATACATTTGATATAACGGTAATTCTTTTATGAGCATTAATCAAACTTAAAGTTGACATTCTTAGCAAACTAGTATGGCTAATAGATGGATGAGCATGAAGCGATCAATTATTCCTTGAGCTTTTGGTTTCTATATGTATGTTTGTGTTCTTTTATACTTTTGAGGAGTGTTCTCTCTGGCCCTTTCATATGAGTTTGCTTTTATTTTATAATCATTATGCATGATGATTAAATATGTTTTTGTCTTGGAATTTTAGAGTGTTTTTTTAAGACATGATCATCTTTGGTTATGATTAATAACATACCCATCATAGAGGATTAAAACTTGAAGCATTTGTATTGTATGATTAAGCTTGATTTTTTTTTCTTTTTTGTTCTTTTATGGTGAGCCCTTAGGACTGTGATATATAGTAATTGGGGTAGGTGCTTCAAAAGCATATGCAGGGTTCTTTGGCTTATTATATTTTATCTTTTGCAACATAAGATGCCATGACATTGGAACAAGAATCAATGCAAGACTTGCTTGTTTTTAATTTTTATGTTTTTTTTCATGTTGATCATTATGACATGAGCTTTGTCAGCTCTGGTTACAATGGATCAAGCTAAAAAATTGGAGTTACAACTTGAGAGTTGAGCAATTCAACATTCATCTCACTTTTTCTTTCGCATCAGTTTCTTTGTTTTTCCATATTCTAAAGGGCTTGTTAGCATTGTTAGTGCTAAATCCCTTATGCTTTGACAGCATTTTAAATTTTGCAAATTGATCCAATAATTCTTTGATGTTAACAGAAGGCTTGCAAAGTTGCGGGATCATTTGGTCATCAATGTTCTCCATAATGTGTTCCACTTGTTTTTTGATGTGTTGTTGATTACACCACATGTTGAGGTTTGCCTTTTTAATCTTAGTGATATATTAGTGATAATCTTATCCGTTTCCTTTTTAAGGGCGAGATCTACGATAGTGATTATTTTGGTGTCACCAGTAAACCATTTGATATATCTCATCTTTAGCTTTGCAAATATTTTAACATTAGGTAATTTAGCACTTAAACAAGGGTACTTATACGACTATTAAAGAAATGACATGATAGTAAGGCGTTAGTTTCTCTGAAGTTGTTGGATGTAGCGTTGAATTGCTTTAGATCCCCTTGGGTATTGCACTTGATCCTATTTTGATGTATCTATCCACCAAAGCCTTGACAATCTCAGCATTAATTGATTAAAATTTTAATTTATGTATTAGTAAACACTTTCACTTTTAGTTGATTGGTCTTTGTTGATGCTTGAGAGTATTTATACTTGCTTGAGCAATTGGAATATTTGAAGGAGTAGCTTCAATAATACATGTTTCACCCTCAGGTTAGAGATTTCTCGATTGATTTTTTGGTTCAGTAGTTATTTGTCATCGTCCATATACTGTTATCAAATCTAGTTAATCATAGAGCTCTTTCAACATGCTGCTTATTTTATTGAGCATATATGTGGCTTGTAGAGAAAAAATAAACTAAATTATTGTCTTAGGATTAGATGGGGACATTTAAAAGAACACAAATAAAAATATTTTTAAGAGCAAGCTACAAGAAATTAGAATTTGGGATGTTCATAAGGAAGCTAACGTTATGTGGGAAAAAATATCAAGTGAAATTAAGCAAGTTGTTAAAGATGTGCTTGGAGAATCAAAAGGAAAAGCTTCTTTTAATAAGAATAGTTGGTGGTGGAGTCAGAGTGTGCAAGAAAAGATAAAAAATAAAAAATATTGTTATAAAACTTGGTTTAGATGTAAAACTGGAAATTGGGAAAGATATAAAATGTCCTGCAGAGATTCTAAGAAAGCAATATATGATGCAAAAAATTTAGCTTTTAGTGATTTATATAATAGATTAGATACCAAAGAAGGTGAAAGATGTATGTATAAGTTAGCCAACCAAAGAGATAGGAGAAGTAAAGACATAGTTCAAGTGAGGGTATTAAGGATGAAAATAATAAAGTGCTTTTCTTAGAAAAAGATATTGAAAATAGGTGGATGAGGTATTTTGATAAACTTTTCAATGAAGGATCTGAAAGTACGATTGATTTTAGCAACCTTAATACCCTAAACATAAATAGAGAATTTCATTTTTATCGTCGTATTAGTAAATCAGAAGTTAGTGAAGCTTTAAAGAAAATGAAATGTGGAAAAGCGATGGACGGATAATATTCCAATAGAGTGTGGAAATGTTTAGGAGATCAAGGAATTTCTTGGCTTACAAATCTTTTTTTGTTATTTTAAAGACTAAAAGATGTCGAGATGAGTGGAGAAAGAGTTTGTTGGTTCCTATATTTAAGAATAAAGGTGATGCACAAAGTGTGCAAATTATAGAGGAATTAAGTTAATGTGCCATACATTAAAATTATGGGAGAGTAATTGAGCATAGGTTACGATGTGATAAGTTTCTCACAATCAGTTTGGTTTCATGCCGAGGTAGATCTACTATGGATGCTATACATTTGTTAAGAGGTTTGATGGAGAAGCATAGAGAAAGTAAGAAGGATCTACATATGATATTTATTGATTTAGAAAACTTATGATAAAGTCTCAAGAGATGTTCTTTGGAGAGTTCTAGAACATCAAGGAGTTAATATTGGTTATATTCAAGTCATTAAAGATATGTATACTTGAGCTGGAGGATTGACAAAATATTTTCCTATTTAGGTTGGATTACATCAAAGCCGATCTTTTTACTTTAGTTATGGATGTTCTTACGAGGCATTTACAAGAAGATGTACCTTGGTGTATGCTTTTCTGACATTCTTCTTGTTGATAAGACTAGAGAGGTAGTCCAACGAAACTTGAATTATGGATGTCAACTTTAGAGTCTAAAGGTTTTCGTTTAAGTAGATCTGAATATATATAGTGTAATTTTAGTTGTAGAAGTTTTAGAAGTAGTGTTGTGACTTTAGGTGATCAAGTCATTAATAAGAGTGGCGATTGAGATATTTAGGCTCTATTGTTCAAAATGATGGTGAAATAGATGGAGATGTTATTAGTAGAATTCAAGTTGGATGGTTGAAGTGGAGGAATGCATCGGCCTATTATGTGATAGAAAAGTTCCTTAAACTTAAAGGAAAATTTTATAAGATGGTGGTAAGACACTGCAATGACTTATGGTGCGAGAATGTTGGCCAATAAAAGAGAAGCATAAGACTAAGTTAAGTGTTCTGAGATGAGGATGCTCGGTGGATGAGTGGCTTTACTCTTAGAGATAGAATGCAAAATGAGTATGTTCGGGAAAAAGTTGGAGTAGCTCAGGTGGTAGATAAGATTAGGAGAGTCGCCTTAGATGGTTTGGCCATAAAGCGTCGCCGTCCAATGACGATTAGAGTAGATGCATTAGATTTGCCTTATGTTAAGAAAGGTAGAGGTAGACCTAAAAAGACTTGGTTAAGATGTATAAAAAATGATCTTAGTATACTTGAATTAAATGAGAATTTGACATATAATAGGACACAATGGAGGCGAAGGATTCATGTAGCCGACCCCACCTAGTGGGATTAAGGCTTGTTGTTGTTGTTGTTGTTGTATATGTGGCTCGATAATTTTCTTATCTCTAACTTGTAATTGTTAGTATATTTGCTTTTGTGGTTGCATTATAACCTCAAAAGGATATTTGGCTCTCTCAAATTCCTCTTATTGTTAAGGATGGTTCTTTTTCTGACAACAATTGATTTTTATAATCTTAGGTTGTCCCTCTATATATAAGGTTGAAGTCAATTTCAGTTTTTTCAAATGACTATCAAGCCTTTGGATTGGTTGATTGCGTTTATGCAAAATCATGCAAACAATCTTGACTATAATGTGCTCAAAGTCTTTAGCACAATACCTTTGTTATCAATGTAGTAATTTCATCATCATAAGGAAACTTTTGCCCCACATGGATTGATTGCATGTTTCTCTAGCCTTCAAGTCTTCTTTAAACTAGAACATTTCTTGGAAAATGCAAGAAAAGTAGGAGCATCTTTGAAAGCATGAACTCCTTTCTTGGTTTAATTTGTGCATGTTGAGACCTTCTATTAGAGAATGGTCTTTGCTAAAATTTTAGGATTGCTAAAAGTTAGAGATGATTTGTAGAGGGTCTTTAAAAATTTTGGGCTACTTTGGAACCCATACTTATCAGGATCATTGGATAATAGATCTTTGGGGATTTGACCTAGATGCTACATATTCACAGTGCAACATTGAGTTTTTATGGTAAGGCCTTGTCCTTTAATATGATTATTAGGACCTTTTGACAATGAAACTCTTGGGGTGATATTGTTCAAATGTCACATATTAGTGTTGATAATGTTAATGATATCTTTTCGAATATGGATGACGAGGAATCTATTATTGATTGTCATCACGGGATTATCTTTGCTATCTCTTATCTTTAGAGTGTATAATTATTTATGTAGCCGCCTTAACTATCAAGTTTTTTTTTTTTAAACCCATGTTTTAGCAACTTTGAGTACTTTATAATGAGTCAATATATGTTTCTGCCTTTTTTTTTAATCAAACTTTATAATAGATTGTCGAGGTACCTCCTCATAATACTTTTTCATTTGGGCTTTTGAACTGTTTATTTCCACACAACGCAATTATAGCATTGATCATTGGGATGTTAGCCTTTACTTGTGGCACATCTCTTGTGATGTTGGGCATAGTTTTGGATGCTTAACTCAGAGGTGTACATTCACCTTTCTTTTGGTCATCATTGGTATTTGGTGTTATTAGTTCAACATCATATCTCACTAATGCAAGGGGTAGCTCTTGTGTTGTTGTGGAATTGTTAGGGGGGGCTTATTAGTTGGGTCAATGCATAGGATACTCCTCAGTCCTGTTATGATCTAAGGTCGATGATCATGGATTTTCACAGCAATCAAATGAAAGATCAATCCTTCTTGATAGTTCACCAGCATTTCTTTTAATTTTTCAAAAAGTTATTATTTTATTTTTTCTTATTTATTTAATTTTCTTTTCTTGTTAGTTTTTAATAAAATAACAACATCTAATTCACCTTCAATGAGTGAATAGAGGTATTGAATGCAACAATGGCATTTAAACTGTGAAGAAAATCTCTCCATGTCACCAATGCAAAGACCAACTCTCAATGTCACCAATTCAAAGTTCAAAAAAGGGGGGTGGAACTCTGGCTGAATGAAAAATCAGTGAACATATAAAGTATTTTTTTGTCTCGGTCAAATCAAACATCAATAATCACCTGTCTTCACATTAATCAAATTAAAGATTGGTGACAAACTAATTGAATTGAAGATTAATGGCTCTTCAACTTTTAATTTGTCTACATTTTTGCATAATATAATTACTGAAGGAGAGATTTTTAAAATTATATCTGTTTTATAGCATGATGAAGTTGTTACTAAATAATATATCAAGAGTGCAATGTCCGATAAGAGAGATAAGGTGAGCATAAGTGTGAGTGCTGGAGGAGGATGAGATATGTGCAAGGTATTGTAGCTAAAAGGTGAGCTAGGAGTGGCCTTGAGTAGAAGATGCAGGAGAACACACGTGTACACACACACAGGGAGGGAAGGGAAAATTGAGTGAGAACAATGAGAGAGAGAGAGAGAAAGAGGCGATCCATGCATACTGCATTTAGATGTTCATTTTTATGCTAGAGTGGGGGATGCAAGAGAGAAATGGTGGGGTTCAGACGCTGGAGTGAACATCACACTAATATGTGACATTGTTCTCTCACATGCTCTTGGGGTGATATTACTCAAATGTCACATATTGATTAAAGAACATGCTCAAATGGAACTCACCTAATCCTATCTCAACACTGTTATTTATATTGAAAAGAGATGCAAAAGACAAAAAAAGGGGATATAAATAAACCAAAAAAATTACATCCTTGACCAATTCTGGTAAAATACTTTCAAGAGAAACTTCTCAAAATGTAAAAAGTTGGCATCCCTTCCTGTCTTTGCATGCCAAGAGATACAGCACAAGGTAAAAGATTGTGCTAAAATTTGTTGTTTATCTGCTGTCAACTTGAGGCAAAACCTGTGTTATTCGTCTGCTCCCTATTAAAACAACCCTCATATTGTGTAGATGACAGTCGTAAAAATCTCTTTCAATTTATAAAGGGAAATTTTGTGATTTGCACTAGGTTATAATAAGAACTGACAATTGTTTTCCCTTTGTAATTTCACCGATTTAGATCATTTATTAGATCTTTCTTATTTTAACCATCTTAATTGGGGTATTGACTGTTTCTAGTGCACCTTATTTTTAGATGGAATCATTGTATTTGTACTTCTTTCACACTTCTCACCAGTCTCCATTGCTTCCAATCTGAATTATCACTTTTCTATGCTTTCCAGATCAGCTGCGAGACCTTTGGATGGCAAATCTTCAGCCAAAAGAACCAACACTGGTGCTACTTCTAGCAGTGGTAGGCAAGGTATGTTACAGTAATTTTTCTTCTTTTAAAAGTGGGTTGGATATTAGGAATCACTTTTAAGAATTTCCGCATTGATTGCATTTTTCAAGTCCTGCGGTCATCTTTGGTTAGTCTAGCAACACAAATGTACCAATGCATGCTTTCTTATCCTTGATATCCACGTTCTGAAAAACTGTTGATATAAAAATGAGTAACGTCTTAGAAACTCCTGTAGTTTAATTATCAGCTTAGCAGCAATGGTAGCTTTTTATCGGTCTATGCTATCATAATTGCTGTTACCTGTGATCGTTTTTTTACTATTCATTTATTGCTTTATATAGTTTTAAAGTAATTAGAGTACATTTACCTTTATTCAAATTGATTTTGATTTTGATTTTTTTTTGAAGGACTTTATTGTAATCACATATGAAATTTATCTATAATTAAAATTTTTCTTCAGACTTCTCTCTCTCTCTCTCTCTCTCTTCCCCCAGCCCCAATATAATATTTATAATTCTCCCCTTCTCTCTTTCTAACTCCTTCCTATCTCTCTTGATCTCTCTATCTCTAGAATTCTCTTTCCCCTCTTATCTATTTCTTTTACGATTTTTCTCTCATTTTCATCCAATACTATAGTCGTTCTCCCTCTTTGATTCGTAGAGTTTAGAACCAACCTACCTGCCTCAACTATCAATCTTACCCACTTCAAGCACCTCCTTTCATATCAAGAATTCTCTCCCCGTCTTTATTTCTTTTGCTATATCCCTTCCAATTTCATCTAATATTAGAGCCTTTCCCACCTCTTTGGTCCCCAAAGATTAGACCCAACCTGCCTGATTCAAACTGTCAATTCTATTACCAATTGACTATCTAAGCTCAAGCTCATGTTAGTACCACACTCCAACAAGTCATAATAATACTTGATTTGCTGCCCATTATATTGCTAATCCTTATGGGTAAAAAAAAAAAAACTTTAATGTAAAACAAAATTTCTTTACTTTGATATGATTGAGGTTTAAAAAATTCAATTTTGAATTTTTTGAGAGTGCTGAGTTCAAATCAAATTTTTGAAAGGTATATTAGATTTTAGATAACACATTGCTTAGAAAATTTTTCATCATTTTAAGATAACTTTATGATATAGTTTCAGATTTCTCGTAGGCATAATTTTTTATAATTAAATCCTTCTCCTGATCATAAAAAATAACTTTTGATTATGACTTCATTAAGCACTCATTGCTTGTTATATAAGAAGAGCAATTTTTGTTTTAGATTGAAAAAAATTATCGCCATTAGCATAAAGCAATGGTGGCAGAAATGATGATAACCCCAATCAATATCTTAAAATTTTGTCATCCTCTAGTTTACTCAGAGGACATAGTTAATTAAACATGACCAAATGATCCTTATAAGTAACCATAAGTTGTGTCGTTCAAAAGGATCTTATATATATGCGGTAAATGTTTGTCTAATGCAATAATTTTAAGTTGATCTTAGATAACAAAGTGTTTTGTGATCTATCAAGTATACTTCATGATTTACCACTTAGGGGATTTGAGCTATTGGAGAGCTTATAAGCTCTACATATAATCGTAATTTAATGGTGTTATTTTTCGATGAACCAACTAGTAAGAGTGCACTAGTCATAGTCGTATATTTTTAATAGATTCGTTTGGTAGCAAATCTATATGATCATAGGACAAGTGCCATTTTTTTTATATGAGATCTTTGAAAGTGACCATAGTGATATGTTTGATATGACTAGCTCTTTGTAAGTATAGGTCAATATTAAATTTTTCGCCTTGACTAACCATTACAGGGTGAATAAATTGTTACTTTAAGCATAGGATGATAGATTTTACTTGAATGTTTTTACGTCTTAAAATTTTTTTGAGATTTCTACATTTTTTATTTTAACTTAAATCTGAAATGATTTATGTCTAGATTTGGGGGTACTTTGAATATAAGAAATCCTTCAGTTGAGATTTTCTATTAACACAATTGTTATCAAGATAGTTGAATGATTTCATTTTGTTACCTCTGTTGCTTGCCTGCAAGGGATGAGACCCATGATTTATATATGGTATGAATTTGTATTGAAAATTCATTGTATTATATATTTTGTCAACTCTATTGTTGTCTAAAAAGGATCACATTCATAGTTTGAATTCATTATTGCATGTTGCAACTATACCAACACCGAGAGTTTTCATTTAAATTGAATTTTCTTTATAAAAGGTCTTCAATAATGTATGTAAATGGAAGGTAAAAATAAATTTTTTGTACATTTTACGGTTGAGCATTCACCTATAAATTTGCTTGACTGGAGATCCCAATTTTAATGTGTTGCAAATAGTTCATTAAGAGGTGAAAGTCTTGTCAACCATGGTAGTAAGAACATGGATGATTGAACTTCAAAGGATGGGGTTTACGATCCTGTGCTATGGGTAGGGTGACCTGCTTGAGAAGCTTGTGTAACAAGATGTGTTGGATTTGATTTTAAAAGAGAGCTTGTACGCCCAATTTATTTTTTCAATAATAATCATATTTAAAGTAGATTTTTGAAAAAAAAAATCATATTTTCAACGCTGCGTGCATTTATTATTTAGTGTGAACTTTGTAGTTTTGTCAGCTAGCCACCTACATGTGTGGATTCTAATCGCCCTAAAATTTGCTTACATATGATGCCACGAGGTGATTAATTGATTGCTGTTAAAAGAGATTTCTTAGGCTTGGCCTGAAAACGAGTACACATACATACAATAAACATAATGTCAAACTACTAGTAGCAAGGTATAGAATTGAACCTATCATACTTCTATAAAGCTTATGATCAACAGGTTTATCTGATTCATCTAAGTCTAATTTAGTAGAGGGGCTCATGGGAATTTTATTAGATATGAATCTCTTCATATCAAACCTTTCAATCAAATAATTTGTGTACTTAATTTGACAAATGAATGTGTCATTTTTTTTATTGCCTCACTTGAAGATCCAAGAAAAAATTAAGTTCTCCCAATATATTCATTTCAAATTTTGTAGACCTCAAAGATGAGAACTCATAACATAGATTTATTTCTACTTTTAAACAAGACATCATCCACATAAATTTGCACAATGATCAAGTCATCGCTTATATTTTTGAGAAATAGGGTCGTGTCTATTCTACCATTCCTAAACTCATAGTCAATAGGAAAATTACTCAACCTATTATATCAATCCGAAGAAGCCTATTTCAATCCTTATAAAACTTTATTTAAATACATGATCAATAAAATCTAGTCTTTTAAAATCAGAGAGTTGCTTGAAATATAATTATTCCAAATGAGAGAATAAGGAAATATTCTCCTTCTGACTTATAAGGTGTTAGCCTTTGGTCTTGTATTTAGGAGATCATTTTTTCTATCACAGAAAATGGCTGTAAGTCACTGGCGATGGATAACTCTTCTCTCCTATGAGAAAATGCATTGATGTAAAGTGAAGTATCATTTCATATTCATTCAGCTGGGGTTGCACTGATGATGCTCAGAAAGAAGTATTGGTGTTTATCATGTGAAATTTCGCGTCAATATTGATTGCCAAACTATACTGGTAGTGTGATAGAGTTCCTAAGATCATTTTGGCTTTGTCATTAAAACCATGCAACATGAGCTTATCTGAACATAACTTCCTTGTGCGTAAAATAGGATAAATTAATGGGCTTATTTACAAAGTTTCAAAACTAACTTCATTTTTTTCAAAGATGTTAATGCAAGTTTTAACTGTTCCCAGCATTTTATTATTATTACTATCCAAGTGCTTGAACTGATTAACCTGATAAGATATATTGGGCCTATAGGATTTTTACAGTCTACTGCTGTGTTTTTACATTAATAATTATATTCCATAAACATTTCTCCTTTCAGATTCCTAATTTTAAATGATATTTTGATATCTTGCTCAACATTGCTCTATCCACTTTACTTCTTGTTAAGAGGGATCGAGTTCAGGGTTATCTGAGAGAATGCTACAGACAATGACCGTGGAAAGGCTGCGTGTACTTCTCAAGGAGAAAGGGCTCTCACCAAAAGGAAAGAAGGCAATAATATATTTTTTTTTCTACATTTGTTTTGATAATGCTTCTTTTTTTTAGTTTTTCATTAATAGTAGAATCAAGAGGAACTAAGAGTTATTCTCACTCATTTAGATTTAATAAAAGTTTAATATAGTTATATAACATGAAGTTTTATCTTTAAATTTTTTTGTAATCAGTGGTGGAATCAGAGAGAAGTTAGGGGTGACTCGTGCTCTATAGATTTGAGATGTCTTGTATAATTCTATATATTATAAAATTTTATTTTAAATTTTTAAATAAATAAGCTCAAAATAGTGCCCCAATAATTTGTATGTGGTCATTTTAGTCTCAGAGTATCATATTTTTAAAAGTTAGTCCCTCAACTATACAAAATTGATCCCAAATGATCATCTCGACATTAAATTGGGATAAATTTTTTATCCCAATTTCTTTAAATTCCACCCGAGGGATCATTTGGGATAAATTTTGTGTAGTTGAATGTCTAAATTGGAGAAATATAATATTTTGATATTAAATTGGTCACATCTGTATAATTTTTTTTTTTGGTAGCAGGTGTTAATCCCACCATTATGTGGCGTGTGATTGAGATGACTAATCTCCGGGCGAAAGCGTCATGATACTTTTAGTTAAGGTGGTGCTGAAGGGGAATTGAATCTTGACTAGTACCACGTTAGTCTACCAAGAGTAAAGGTGGGTCACATCTGTATAGTTAGGAACTATTTTGAGTTTTTCTCCTTTTTTTTTTTTTTTTTTTGACAATTATGTTATTGTAGAAGTTTTACCCTTTTAAATTTGACACAAAACTCTTGTCCTATACATATGATGGATTAAACTAAGTGATTTGAATCAGAAAAAAAAGGCATACAATTAACTCTTTAAATGATGTGCAAGTCACCTCAGTCTAGTGTCTGAGAGTTTAAACTTTCAATTAAGATATATGAGGTTTAACTCCTTACATATGCATTATATGTATGAATTTATGATTAAATTCATCCAAATATCTTAAAAAAAAGCTTTATATAAAAAAAAAACTCTTTAAATGATGAATTCTGCATCAGATATTTTGTTTATTATGTTTATTTGAAGAGTTAATCACACTCACATGTGAATGTTAATATTTTGCTCATATATTTTGCAGGATGAGCTTATATCTCGCTTGAAAGATGATTCTTAGCTTTAGAAACAGCATTTCATAAAGAAGGAAATGTACAAGCTGCAGGTTCAGTGAGCAGTCTCAGTATTTGTGCAGTATTGGAGTAATGTTTGTTATGACATTTTTTTGAAATGTTCAGTTAGAAATGTTGTCTGAAACTTTTAGTAGAATCTTATTAAGTATAAATTCTTGACTGTTTTTTTTTTTATAATTTTTTTGTATTTTTTGTTTTCATATTTGGAAACCAAAGAAGGGATAAATGCTAGTGGCCACATTTTGTTATGATATCAAGTCTGAGCTGGAAGAGTTAATTAGATAAAATATTTTATTTACTAATCAAAAATATATATATATATAGTTTTAATTAGTCATTAGTATTATTACTAAGAAGATAAAAAAAAGTGAGGAAGATTTGCATAATTTTTATGTATTTATATATTTAATACTTAAAGTTAAATATTTGTTTAACTAACATGATAAAAAAATAATAAAAAATTAAAATTAAAATTAAAAAAAATTACGGTCTTATGCTTAGAAAGATATATTTTATTTTTAAAAAGTGAATGATAATAATATTTTTGATGTGTTTTTGAAGATTGAAGTGTTATATATATGTAAATACATAATAATTTTATGTAAAAATTAAAATTTAAATGTTAAATATGTAAATACATAATAATTTTATGGTATGAATCTAAATCCTCTTAAAAATATATATATAAAATTAAGGATATGTATGTAAATTTTTTAAAAAAATATATAAAAAATTAAGGATATGTATGTAAATCCTCTTAAAAATCTATATTAGCAAATTAGTATATATCTAACCTAATCAATTAACCTACTATTAAAAATAAGTTAAATGAGTATCACATTTCATTAATTTTGAAATATTTTGAATAAGAATTTGAAGTAGAACCCTATTGCAATTACTTCCCTTCAATATAACATGATTTCTTCCACAAAGAAGGGTCTCTACTTTAAAATACATGAAACTATATATCAACACTAAGCTTCACATAAAATCTTTAATGAAGTCCTCATTTCAACTCTTCTTCTTCTTCTTCTTCCTCCTTTTCTATGAGGCCAATGTTGTTGGCAAGCAGCTATCATGAACACAAGCCAAAACATCCCTATACTCCCTTGAAATAGTGAAGGAATCATACACTCTGCCATCACTACTCTTCTTGTACTCAAACAGAAGAGAAGAATGGTTGAAAGCAGTGAGCTTAACAAATCCAAAATCATAGTCTTTATATAAGCTCCAGGCAGTCTGAACGCTGCTGAATTCTGAGAGATGGCTCCCTCCACCTCCTGCAACCACATGAATCGTTCCATTCATCGTGCCGACGTACTTCGATTCTTCTTCGCTGACGCACTGACTCTGCGTTCTCGAACAAATTAAACTATGAAAAATGTCATAATCTTGGTCTGATTAATTAAGGAGATTAGAGTGATCATTACCTGATAAATTGGACATGTTCTTTCATAGTTGTGAACATGGCCAAAGAATGCAATGTCTACCCTATACTTCTGCCATAGATGCTCAAGGCTTTCTCTTCCCATAGGTTCTGCAAAGGTGCCTTCTTTCGCGTACCAGAAATCGGACGAGTATCCGAGGACTCGGTGCGCGGCGAAGATCAGCCATGGCTGCTTCCGTCGGTCGGCCGTCGCCAAGCAGTGTTCGATGAAGTCGTACTGCTCGGTGCCTCTTCTCCAGTCATGCTCTGTGTCTGCTATGCAGAATCTGAACATGCCGAAATCGGTTGAATACCTGCAGAACATATGGAAGAGAGCTCTGAAACATTCAAATTTATATGGTTTCATGATTCTGATATCTGTTTTTTCAGAATAAGGATGTTAATATGTTTATATGGTTGCTTAAGATTTAATCACTTGCAAATTATTTTAAATTACCAGAACTTGGCTCTATTATCAGCTGGAACATAGAACATGGTTTCAGCAACCACACCACACTCTCCTCCAGAATCCATTGTATTATAAAATGAACCTGTATTTGGCCAATCACGTTCATGATTACCACTGCAATAAAAAAAATATATATATATAATAAAATCAACATTAATTCAATCTTTAAATTTAAAAAACCATTAAAAAAATCAAAGTTTAATGAATCAAACCTTGCAATCATGTAAGGAACTGCAGATGCTATGGGCTCTATCTGTGAAGTGAACTGATCCCACTGAGATACATATCCATTTGCATATGTTATGTCTCCAATGTGGAAGACAATATCAATGTTATCCAAATCCTTGATTAGCTGATCTGTGGTGTTCAGTGAGCCTGGCTGGTAATTGCTGAACTCATTCGAACCGTCTCGTTCCGCCTGAAAGCCGCACAAAAAAAGGTCGAAAATTTTCATTGTTCGCATTTCAGCTCGATAATTCGCTTCGATTCAACTTATTTTTTTAAAAGATAATTTTTAGGAGTGTGCATTCGATCAGTTTGGATGTATCGTTTCATGATTCTGTCAAATCGATCATTTTCAAACAGCTTAACATATAGCAAAAATCGAATCGATCCAAACGATAGTTTTATTCAGTTTAATCGGTTCGGTTATCAATAAACCAAAATTTATTTGATAACTTATAAACTATCATATATGAACAAGGCAAATATTAACAAATGTAAAATTGAACTATCAATTATTTGTATGTTCTATACATAGAGTAAGCACATTCTATATTTTATGTAAGACTTTGAAATAGGTTTAATGTTCTGAACATCAAACTTGCTCAAACTCGACTCATTCACAACCCCTAATCTCTAGAGCCAAATCAAACCTTTCCCATATCGCCGAAGACGACGACATGTTGCAACGAATCCTGCCCCGGGTAAGGCGACCCTCGAAACGAATAAACCTTGCTCCACACATAACTTCCATTGAAGAGCTTATGACCAAGCTTGTAACTATACCTGGAAACATCAATGGCAACCCACTCAACATGCATAAAATGTTCAGAAAAACACATAATTAACCCATCAGTTTAAAACAATCAATCAATTATACACTGTGTTTGGCCATAACTCCTTCAGAAAACTAGTGTGGATGTAACCAGGATTTCTCCATCCAAATGTTCTTGCTGGAGAACCTGCATATATAATCAAACAGATTATATATATTCTGCCATTGTTTAATATAGATAAAAAGAATTATAAGAAAAAATGATTTTTTTTTCTTACCACACATATCATTGCGACTGAATGTTAATGTTCCAGCAGGAGATCTTGTCTGAAGGCCACCCTTTAAACCCCATTCTACAAAGGGAACTGTTTCTATATTATACCCACTTGTCCATGTTATGGTCATCTAGAAAAAAAAAGAGGAGATTGAATGTAGGGTTACAATGATATTAATGATTCAATGATGTTAACACTTATTTTTCTACACTATATAAGCGTATTTATTTTAATCTCAGATTTATTTTAGCATCTAGTTTAGTCGATCGACATATCGAGATATGATTTTGTTTTTTTTTGTTTTTTTGGTTATTTTGTCATGTAAGTAGTTTGGAATGGATGGAAGTTGCGTCGAGCATCGATGATTGTTATGCTTATGTAGATGAGGTTTGGGTGCCTTTCAAGCCACTAGTTTGCTTAACATGTAGAGAATATCTTGTCACAATAAAGAAGTATCAACTAAGGAATGTTGAGATTAGTTTCTATCGATTCTTGATGAGTCGCACTAAGGGTGCGTTCAGGGCAGCGATAGCAGTGCTGTGAGTCAATGCCGCTTGGGAACTGTATTCTGACTATGTTTTAAAGAATCTGTAGTGAGAAAGTTATGTTTTTTAATATGATTTGATAAAGTCGATGATGTGTCTACTTTCTTTAGTTCTGATCTTTTTAAAATAAAAAATTATAATAAACATCATGACTTTTGAAACAATAGCTCGCCGCTACTATTTTATACCAATGCAACTGTCCTAAATAAATCCTAAAAAAATATATATATATATATAAAGAGACCTCATTCCACAATTTGCCTTGTGCCAGCCTTGGATAGAGTGGTGCCTTGGGATTTGCAAAGGAAACAGTATTTGAAACTGCAATGAGTTTTGGCTGCAATTCACAAAATTACAAAACCAATCATTAGGGCTGATTCGCATATATATATATATATAAAGTAAATACTAACATTTGCAAGGCCTCCTCTGAACAATGCAAAAGAAAAATCTGAACGCTGATTAATCAGTTGGAATCTCAGAGTTGACTTCCCATTCTTTGGGTACTCAGAATTTGAATAATTTGCAAATTGGAACTGCAAATATTACAAATTACTAAATTCATCAAATTTCCAGATAAGATAGAAAAAAATTGCAGTTTTGAGACCAATTCTATGGAACCTTTATTGGTGAAGAACAAATCAATGGAGCTTGTTCTCTACTGTTGCCCACTTCAGTTGGACAAGTAGATGCACTGTAATAATATAAATGAAATAAAGATAATTATTGAATTTTGCTTGCACAAAATAATAAAAAAAATATATTTTTAATGTAATTTAAATAAAATATATATAATTTTGGAGTAAAATGAAAAACTGTTATGAGGAAGAGATGAATTGACTTGAATTTTGCTGGCGAGAACACTCCAACCCAGTCATCAGAGCTGGGTTTTCGATTCTGAAGCTCTATTTTCACCCATTCAGTATCATCTCTCTGCAATCAAATTTATTAAAATTTAAATTTATGCTCATAAAATAAATTTTAAATTATATTCCTACTTTATTCTTTTCCTCCATATATAAAAAAAAAAACTCTTTTTTTGAGATATTTGAGCAAATTTAATCACAAACTCTTTCATTTTCATCAACATATAAATATATATATATATATATATATATATATATATATAAATTGCATAGAATAACATGAAGAATACAGTAATTATAAAGGATTATAAAATATACTAAATATTGAAGAAATATGTAGCATCCTAAAGGTAGTTTTAAATTGAATGAATAAATATTAATTAAAGTTACATTAAATTTAAATTTAAATTTAAGTATGTGATTCATCCATAAATATAAAAATTAATTGATTAAACCCACATATCAAAGATAGATAAATTTTGACATTAAGATTCTTTTATCATATTTAAGTATCCTCCTTATTGATAAAAAAGCATTGAAATACTATAAAAAATCTATTTTTTCTCCTTTTGTCTATAGTCTTAGGGCATGTTTGGGATAGTTATAGCTGTATAAAAAAGTTATAGTGAAGATGTTGTAGAAGAAATTACGATGAGTATAAATTTTTACTTTATTTTATGAAAGTTAAAGGAAAATTTTCTAACCGACATCACGCAATCGGGTTGAAAACTCGACTTTTCTACGGAGATTTCTAGCGTAAAAAAAAGTGGCGAGAATATCGCTCAAATGACATGATCAATCTAATACACCACCCCAATGCCGCAGAAGCCTAAGAATTTAAAGAGATATATATATATTATTAGTACTGATATGATCCTGAAAATTCTACTAGTCGAAGCACGAATCTTGATATCGAAAGCGTCGATTGGTTATATCTCTCGTCTTATTATCAAATCGACTCTTAAGCGTGGGTGTTTATAGTCAATCGAAACCTTGTGGCGGATCTAACAAGCTCAAGATCTTAATTACGACTTCATTTGAGCATTCAAATACACAAAATACATCGAGATGATTAAGGGAATCATTTTGAGTCATCCGATGGAGAGTGATTCGATTTTGCATTTATTTACGCTTTCTAATCATAAATCATTCTTCACATTCTAAGCTAAAGAGAGGAGAGAACTCTAAAGCGAAAATCCTCGGCATAATCGTGCCAACACTACGGTCGTGACCATTGTCGGTAACCACCGCCGTCGGCCGCCGTCGACCACACCACCACCGATCATCGCGTCGCCATTATCGCTTGCGTCGACCATCTCCAGCCGGTTACCACCATCCTCGGCCATTCGGCGCTCGCACCGTCGCTATTATTGCTGCCACGCGCCGTAGTGCCGGCCACCATCGATCCGTCTCGTCGCCATCGCTGGTTATCCTCGTGCCAGTCGTCGGTCCGCCAGGCCGTTGTCCGCCCGTAGCGGGCATTGCCGTCGACCATATCGCGTCACTGCGCCGTACGCTCTGGTCACGGCCCTAGCTGGCATCCGTGGCATATCTCCGTCACGCCGACGTCATCATCGTCACCATTGTTCACTGTACTACTACTCATTTACACTCATGGTTATATAAGTGGTTTGGTCTGATTCATTTCTCGTATATAATTTTGTAATCGTTATCGAGAAAATTTTGTACTCAAACAGTCATAGTGAAAGATTTTATTAGTAAAGTGATTTTTTTCCCTCTTTTCGAGATTTTTCCACTTAAAAATTCTGGAGTTTTATCATTAATTCTTCAAATATTTGTGTGTGATGGACTCCGCAATAAAACTAAGTCGTAAACTTTTTACTCTACCATAACTGATTTTCCAGCACGCAACAAGTACTCTTTTATAAAAAAAAAAATCTGACTCTCGACACTTATAATCAGAGAAAAAAAATGAGAAATTCACATACATATGACAGAAAAAACTGGGCAGAAGAGGGAGAACATGAGCGAATCTAAAAGCAACGAGAATATATGGACGGCGTGGGTCTCGTACCAGGAGGCCAAGCTGGGCGGGCGAAGCCTTGATGCTGGCAGAGCTGTCAAGCTCCACGGACGCCATGTGGATTGCTACCATCGATAGCGGCTGAACTTCGGCGAAACTAGTAGGACGTCTGACGGCGCTGGCTGCCCCGGCAAAGGCTTCCGCAGCCACAGCCGCCGTCACTGCGAGCGCGAGGAGGAGAAGAGGCTGCCTCGTCGTATCGTCCATCTTTCAGCCTTCTCTCGCTTAACGAAATCTAAGAAGACTATTTATTGCTTATTAATTATTATTTTTATTTAATTTGCATAAGTCCGAACGTTGACTATCGTTGGAAATTTTGGTTTTCAAGAGATTAATTAATTGTCTTATTTATTTTTTAAAAATTTATCTCTTTGTATTATTATTATTTTTTATTATTTCCTTAAGTGTTACGTTAAAAGAGAAGTGGAGCGTTAACGTTATTGGTGCAAAAGACGAGCGGATATTCTTTGTAGAAAAAACAAATTATTAAAATATATTTTTAGTTATTATATTTATTGTAAGATACATAAAATATAATAAATAATATTTAAAACATATTTATTTATCGAGCAATCACTCATTATTTTTTGAATTACTAAATCAGTATATTTGCAAGAGCTGCGATCTCATGATGGGGAATTTAACAAAAATAAAAAATATGAATTAAAATATTATTTTAAATAAATTACAAAATGTGACTACAATATAATATTATCATTTTTTTTCTTAATTACATATTTAAAAAATGTAAATATTATTTAAAATCTTGAACGCACACCACTGCTTGTAGAATGAAGCATAAATATTCATAATTTTAATTCTATATATTTTTAAAAAAAATATTATGATGATAGAAAATGAAAAAATATTAAAATATAAACTTTCATAATTAAAAAAAATCAAGTTTTTATCATTTTCAATTGGCCTCATTAATGTAGGACACAAAATATAATTAATTTAAAAAAATCAACTATAAATATCTATTTATACTGAAATAATTTATTATAATAACTAAATAATTGACAAGTGATCTAATTTTGTCTTATTAAGCTTAAAAAGCATTCAAACCACCAACCACAAAAATTAAGCAAAAGATTAAAAAACAAATATAAATAAAAAACAAAATTACAAATTAAGAAAAACAGATAAGATTGCTTATTTTGGAAGGATTTCAATGGGAAGATGCTTCACGTATCACTTTATTTTAGTAATATAAAAAAATTTAAATAAAAAAGGGAAATTTACATACATACCACTGAATTCTTATGTATTTACATATTTCATATCCAAACTTAAATATATACAAAATTAGCACTTTCCCTATGCATAAAAAGGTGCATTTCACTTGGAAAAGTAACAGGGTGGTATTTTTGATGTAATAATAAAGATTTAAGTATTATTTAAGTAAATATTCAAATTTGGGTGTGAAATATGTAAATACATAAAAATTGCGTGGTATGTATGTAAATCCCCCAATAAAAAATGAGCAAAAAAATTTTTATTTTATTTTATTTTTTCTTTTGAAAAAAAAAATAGTGAGCAATACTTTATTGGCAGTATTCTCTATAGAACTCCAAAAGTCACTGGTAATTTACATTGTTATTGGTCACCGTTTAGGGTTTTCAAATTTAAAAATAAAATAAAATAATTTTCTCGATATTAAAATTAAGCTTCTTCCTCAATTTTTGATTTTTTTAATTATTTAATTAGGTCAATTATTTAGTGTTAATTAAACTTAATTAGAACGAAGATCACGACTTAAAAGATAATCTCAGACTTTTGAAACATTTGGAAATTAACTAAATTTTATTTCACAAGGAAACAAAATATAAAGATATAGTCAAATTTATCAGCTGCCCATTGCCTATCTTGAGATAGCTAATTTTGAGCTAATCATGGCTACAACTCGACTCAATTTATTTGCACCCTTATATTAAAAACTTATATATATATATATATATATATATAAAATATCATTGAACTTATCACATTATATCACACTATCTTAATTATAAATTTATTAAAAAAATAAAATTTCAATAATGTTAGATTTATTCTTAATTTTTTTCATCAAAATACTTAAATATTATTGAGATTTAAAATTCATAAAATTTTATATTTACTTAAATTTATACTCATATCTATTAACAATTTTATATAAGTTTTTCATCAAGAAGTGTTATTTTATTTAAGTATTCAAATTTTTTTATTAAAAAAAAAAGTTAAATCGTAGCTCAATCCCTACCGCTCATCAAGGCGCAAATCCAGCCGTCCATTTTGCTTCTCCCGCCATTTCCTGCACTTGTGTGGGTACGCGGAAAAAAAGCCGTCCCAATCCGAAGCCGCGCCGTATAGATTATCTTTAAATCCGGCCGTCCATTTTTCCAGCTGTCAATCATCCGAACCAAACCGCGTCGTCTTCGTCTCCCCCTCTCCCCGCTGACTCCATTATTCTACATTCCCATCTCTCCCCATCCATCTCCGTCAGAGGAAAAAAAAAAAGAGAAATTAATTTTTTCTTTTTTATTTAATTATTTTTTTGTTAATCTGATTCTCCAGCCACGGTAATTTTTTATTGATTTGATTTTTTAAAATAATTTACGAAGAATTAATAAATTATTATTTATTTGTGCTCTTGTTTGATTCAGACTTTGTTCCAGGTTGAATAGAAATTGGAGGGTGGCGCAGTTTGAAAATCAATAGCGATTGAGGTCGGCGGCGTCAGATGATTGTTGTGAGTTTTAAGCAATTCTTAATTACATTTTAAATGTGAATTAAAATGAATATAAAAAATTAACTATCGTAATATATTTATCTTAAAATAAATTTTAAAATTTTAAAAATCATTATTAAATTTAGATCCGATATCCTCACGTCAATTTTCTTCTTTGCTATCATCTAAAATTTTGATTTTGTAAATATATAAATTTTGAGTGTTATGTGTGTAATTATTCTTAAATATTGTCAATTTTCCAATCCGGCAATGCAGGGACCCATAGTAGGGTAGAAAATTAAATAATAAGATTTTTTCCAATCCGGCAATGCAGGGACCCATAGTAGGGTAGAAAATTAAATAATAAGATTCCGAGGGACCTACCTGTAAAATGAAGACCACGCCGGAGATGCGCGCCACTGATCATACACATGACACACCGCCGCCGCCGCCGCCGCCGTCACCGGAGGTAAGACCAACTGCCGCGAATGGAGACGACCACCATTTTCACTCGACGAGCAAGCTAAATTCAGAGCCAGAGAACGAGAATAAGAAAGAGAAGGAGAAGGATGAAGATTCGCCCTCATGCTCGTCATCCTACTCGAGCTCCGACTCCGAGTCCGATTTCTTCCAGATCAATCCGCCGGAGCTCGCCTACCCACCGCCATCGCCAACCACAACCACCGGCGATCTAACTATAGACGGTATCGAGAAAATCAGCAACCCTGACAGAGAGAAGTCTTCCATCATCGGAATCGAGCGGCGGTCACCTGTGGTTCAAACGATGGTGAGGGATCCGAACCGAATCCCGTCATCGATATTCACGCGGAGCCCGGTGACTCCGATGGAATGGAGCGTGGCGTCGAATGAGTCGTTGTTCAGCATCCATATGGGGAACACAAGTTTTTCGAAGGATCAGTTGTTTTTGACCGGAAGATCAGGGGAATTGAGGGGATATACGAGCGGGACGATTGAGTACCCATCGCCGTGGATTTCGCCGGATTTGAGGTCGGGAGGAGTGGAGAAAAGGGAGCTGGGAGATTTGGTGGTGGAGATGGATGAGGCGGCGGCGGCGACCGCGAATGCGGAGGCGATGAGGGAAGTCATGAGGGCGGCGGCGGAGGGAAAGGACAGTGACAAGAAGGTGATGTTGGGACGAAGTATTTCCAGGCATTCTGATGGGAGCACCACCAGCTTCGCTTTCCCGATGTATGCTCTCTCTCTCTCTCTAATTTCTAAAGTAGTTCATATTTTAATTTTGTTTAATAAATATTTTGATTAACTTTTTTAATTAATTTTAATCCCTTTATTTTATTTTTAAATCTAACCACAAAATCCTTCTTCCCCTTTAATAATTTCTAAATTTTCATATATTTTTTTTCTTAAATTGAATGATTATTTGATCAGATTGACGGGGGATGGGAGAATTGGATCGATAAAAGTAAATTTCGAACATCATAATAAGGATCATCAGCCAAATCAACAAATCAAGCCGTCCAAAATCGTCGCTGATGAAGCGCCAACGGCCGCGATGCGCTCTCATCTCGCAGCCCGCAGCCTGGCCACAGCTTCAGTACATCGACGGTGGCTTTCACGTTTCTCCGGTTGTAAATTCTGCTGCTTCCGCTGTGACTATTGAGAACGAAGGAATTCTCATGAATTTAAAATATCTAATATTTTTAAATTTTATTACATACAGATATAATTTATATCCAGATTCTAATAATATAATATCATATAATATTTAATTAATATATAATTATTATATATTAATTATGAAATATTATATATAATATTTTACAGTTAATATATTAAATATCATATGATATTATATTATTGAAATCAGGATATAAAATTATATATGAATTCTATACTTAATAATTTTTTTAATAGTTTACAAAATTATTAATTTCTATTATTTAATTTTTTTTCTATTGGTTTATTATTTTTTGTAGGTTGTTTTTTTTTTTTTTTTTGAATTGAATAGTTTTTTCTTTTTGTAATTTGCTGGAATGTAGTAGCTTTTTTGGGTTAAATTTTTATGGGATTATGGATTAATTTTTAGGCTTTGTGTGCATTTTTTTTTTTTAATGTGGAAGTAAAATAATAGTTTAAATTAATAGTTGACATTTGGGTCTTAGATTTACTACAATACAAGTCATTCTTGTTTTGCTTGTACAGATCGGATTATTATAGAATACAGTTTTGCAATTCTAAAAATATATGATTTTTTATAATTTTATAAAAATTAAGAAAAAAAACCCTTGTAATAGGTGGTTTAACTATTTAAGTCAAGTCAACTGGTGAGCCAACTAAATCTCAGCTCGAAAAATGACTTGTGAGTCAAGTTTGGAGAACTAACAAATCAAGTTGAAGCTAACTCAACTAGACTCATTAGCTCGTGAACTGATTAGTTTAATAAATATTAATATAAAATATATTTAAAAATTATATCAAATAACTTTTTAAATCATAATTATTATTTAAATCATAATTATTTTATCTTTTATATTAAATGAGTCTCCACCTGAGCTGACTCAAGCTAAGGTTGGCTCTAACTCTGTTCCACTTGACCCTATCCTATAATGAGAAATTAATCTGGTGCATAGCATGGGTTGATAGGGTGCTATGAGAATATAATAGCACCTTTAAATTTTTAATAAAAATCAATAAAAAAGTTTTTAAATTTTAAAATCTTATTATTATTATAATAATTAATAACTTAACAATTAAATTTTTAATAAAAATTAATAAAAGGTTTTAAATTTTAAAATCTTATTATTATTATAATAATTAATAACTTAACAAAAGGTAATTGATATAACTAAGCGTGAGTTTTCTGATTCAAAATGCTTTAAAATATTTCTAAAAAACTATTTATCTTTTACTTTTGAAAAGATTAAACGGAATTTTAAATTGAGTTAAAACGCAATTTCAAAAGACAATATTCAATTTATCAAACTAAAAATTCTCTCAATTTAAACGCACTAAAAAAAACTTCAACGAAGCTAAATTTGTATAAGACCTTATTCAAATTGTGAGCCAACTCAAGTCAATTTTATCATTGCATTATTCAAATTTTAATAATTAAAAAAATAATGTTCTATGAGGTACTGAGTTATGTGCTGATAATTACAGTTTTTTTTAAATATTATATATTAGTTTGTACTAAGTTACATAAATATCATTTGATTTTTTTAATGGCTTTATATAAATTATAATACATTGACATTGATATTAAAATAATATTAGAATTTGTTATTATTTTAATTATTTAGAATCATCTCTACAAAATTACAGAGTGAGCAGTAAATCCTGATAGGGGTTTGGTGCACTATAATTAACAAAGAAACGATAAAAAGTAAGAACTAATAAAGATTAGATCCATCAGCCCAATTTACTCAACTATTAACCCATTCATTTCAAATCCAAAATGACTTTTCACATATAATTGAAAGTTAAACTGATGAAATGAATTAATTTTTGATGAACTATCATTATTATAATTATTATTTGATCAAATGACTAAAAATGGAAGACTTAGATTAAAAATAAAAATAATTAAAATATTAAACTTGCTAATTTCAATTTAAAATCATATTCAAACATAAACATTCTAATTAAAACATTATATATTTAATAAAAATATCATTATTATATGATTTAAATCATAATAAAATAATAATAATAATAATATTATTTATTATATCATTCAATTATTCAACCTTTGAATTAAATCCTCTTCCCCTGAGGATCATGTATTGCCTAGCTTAAATATGTCATTAAAAAAAAATACAAAGAGATTTATATACATAACACATAATTTTTATATATTTATATATCAAATATCTAAATTTTAATATTTATAAATATAACATTTTTTTTCTATGAATGAAATATAACAAAATGAGGCATTTACATACATAACACACAATTCTTATATATTTATATATTTAACCCACAAGCATAAATATTTACATATATATAACACCTAAATTTTTATTATTACAATAAAAATAATACTTTTTAAAATTTTTTTTGAAGTAAAATTCATATTTTGAAGCATAAGAAATATATTATATTTATAAATATTAAACTTTAAATGTTAGATATGTAAATGCATAAGAATTATGTGCTATGTGTATAAATTTTTCTTAAAAAACTAATGAAGATGATATTTCTAATGTAATATTAAAGATTTAGATGATATTTATGTAAATGTGAAAGTTTTGATATCAAATATGTAAATATATAAGAATTATGTGCTATGCAAATGTCAAAGTGAAACAAATAAATAAGATGATAGATGATCACAACGCAAAAATATATATAATTTTAATAAAATTCACCCAATTGAGGATTGTATCATGTTATTGCCACTTTGATTGTGAAGAATTGCAACCCTAATTCATCTGATGCCACAAAAACAATTTGCCCTCTTTATGGAGGACGAAAAAAAAAAGCATAGGGCAACTAAAAATACAATAAATGACCTAACAAAAGAACTAGTACATATTGGATGCACACTATTAAAGCCTATGCTGCATAAAAGGCGACTTTAATCAATCTGGGTGAGGTGGAGTTGAGGCCTAATAACAACTAAATTAAAATTTTATTTTCCTAATTAACTCATTAATAAATTTCAAAAAAATTTGGGAAAGCAAAAATCATCCCACTAAACATGCCTGAGAAGTTTAGAATTAATTAATAAAGTCATTAGATTAGAGTGTGTTTTGAACTTAAGGTTTCATTTGGGAGAACTTTTTAGTGTTTTTTTTTTGAATTTTAATTTTGATACCCATTTGAATAGTGTGATTTTGAAACTGAGTTTTACCCATCTCAATTGAAAAGTTTTTAACCCCTTTTCAAAAAGAAAAGACAAATACTGAGATTTTTAAGTTAGAATCCAAAAATTTTACCAAACTCTAAGTCTCCTGACTGAGAAAGCTCTATCAACTCCAGAAGACAGAGGCACAAATCAGCAACAATGTTTAAACAGAAAATGCACATTTTGGAGGTGGTGGTTAGCCTGTAGCCTCCAGAAGGCCATTGAAATTTATAACTATACCATAAACCCTAACCGAGTAGTGGAAGTCACAACTATGGACTTTAAAGACCTCAACTTTAGCAATAGAAAAATTTCCTATCTAGTCTCATCACAAATAATCTAAGTTTGATCCAAAATAGTAGACCTATGGAACGTTAGAAGAAGAAGCTTTTAAGAAGTAAATGAATCTTCTCGTTGACTATATAACTTACATTTTAATTTAGTATAATTAATCATGTTAATGTAAGTAGTGAGTGCAAATAGGAGAAAACTTACAGCTTTACAATTTTGTCCACGTAAAATAGATAAATACCCAGTTTAATAGACGTTTTCTTCATCTTGTATTGTGTTACTGCGGTTCATGGCAACAGTTTTGTGTCATGGAGAAACACAAGCAAGCATATTACTTCTCCTGTTGAGCTTTTCTGGCAACGGGGTGAGTCAGACGCCACTTGAGACGTGTTCTTCCTCTAGTATTATGATACAGAACCTGTGAGGGAAGGCACGTCAAACAATGAGACACTGTTCCGGAGTTAAAATGCACTTTTGTGCCGAAGTAAAATCATGAGTAAATTCTCTAATATCTATAGTTATGCTCATAATTTAAGTACTATGATTAGGGTTGTTGGCTCAGAAGATCGGGCGCTGTTAATATTCAATAATCTTTGATCAACAATTAACTAGATGATGATGGTGATGGTGACGACATAAACTCGATCGCCAAAGTCATGATTGAAGGTAACTATATTTTTCTGAATGGGATTTGGAACAACTGAGGTTTGAGAAGAAGAACAGATTCTGATACATTGAAAGGTATATCTCAACAATATTGTCAACAAAATTAGTTAGCAATACCATCTCAGGCTCAACCTTGCACAAAATATTGAAGTCGGACTCTTTTAAGTCATAATCATTCTTAAATTTCACTTCATCGTAACTTATAGGGTACATGTCATCATGAATGTCTTCGTAAGGATCATCATCATAAGGGAAGGATTGTCTTCGTAAGGATCATCATCATAAGGGAAGGATTATAAAGTCATGAAACATACAATTGAACAATAGAGGCCATCTAAGATTTGTGAGGCCAAAAGAAATATGTGGACCTATGCAGTTGGATTGTGTGAAACTTAAAAAGTCTTCTTTAAAGATTAATATGAAAGACTAGGATATTTTGTGGAGGATGACTTGATAAAACTTGGATGATGAGGAAGACGTGGATCATCATAGGTATAATCATAAGAGAATTATCTATATGATATAGAATGAAGGTGGAAGAGAGAGGTCATCATGGGCACAATCATAAGAGAGTTTTCTATATGATATAGAATGAAGGTGGCTTAGCATAATTATAGTTAAGTTAGTGACTATAAAAGCAAGAATCATAGTCATCATCTCAAATATATGAAGAATGAAATATGAAAGGATGCCAATAATTACTATAGTAAATGGTATTACAAGTACTATAGTGAGAACAAAATTATTGGTCATTAATATATCTTTCTAAAATTTATAAATCAAGCATGAATATAATCAAATTAAACGACTGAGATTCAACAACACTAAAATCGGATCAAATCGAGTCCAAATGAGCAATCGCTCAAAAGTTACATAAAAAAATTTGAGACACTAATTGAATGAAATGACTTTCAAATTGACGCCAAAGAATAATTACCGACAAGATCTAATCCAACGAGCCTAAGATCATTCAAATTGAAGGTCATTTAAATGATCAAATCACTAAAAAAATTATCTATGATCAAATGAACTGATATGAACTGTCCAATATAATGTTTTGTGATTTCTAAAAATACTCTCGTAATCCTATAAATGATTGTCATAAGAGGAAGGGAGCTAAGCGAGCTGAAGGAGAGAGAGCTAGAAGTTCAAGTTCAAGTTCATCACCACAAGCATCGATCGCCTATCAGCCGCTAATATTATCAACAATATACAACTATTCAGTATGTATAACTCGATCAAATTCTAATGATTACATACAATCTTATAATCTATTGCCAAGAAGACTTAAACTGACTAAAGTGATACATAAAAGATTTTATTGGGTAGCACTGATTTTTCCCCTTTCGATTTTCGACGCAACAATTTAACATCGTCTGTTCGAAAGAGATTCTATTACTTCATCACGTCAAACAACCAAGTTTTCCAACAAGATCGAAACTACCAGCTAGGTGGAGCATTTCATACTTTTGAAGAGCACATGCAAGAATGAAAATTCATCAAACTCTGATCCTTCAGTTTTTGTTGGGAACTGGGGGACAACCCTTAATCACAGAAGATCGCTCATGTTAATATTCTGAGCATCTAATTGATTAACTGCCCAAGAAACAAGTCAAAGTTAGAGGATAATCAACATTGAGAAGAAGATAGCATGATAAACTGTTATCTTTACATTATAAGACAAAGTTCAAGGAGCAACTTTGGCTACAACCTCAATTGAGTGTTTTGATTTGACCTCTTTCATATAGATTAATATCGAGTAATACTCTGACAAATAATCTCGAAGTAATCAAAATGTTTAACCTCTTTCACACAAGTTAATGTCATACTTGACAAAACATTCTCGGATAAGAGTTAAAACTATTGACTCTTAAAAAATGTCAAGTAACACTTTCAAAAACAATTAAATATGTCATAATTTTATACCTACTTTATCAAGTATCGTTATCGAGTAATCATGACAATAATCTCTAAGAATCAAAATATTTAACCTCTTCCAGGTTAACGTTCACTTTGACAAAAAACAACCTCGATGAGAGTTAAAACTATGACTTCTTACGTTAAATGTCATATAATACTAATAAACAACGGATAAGTCAAAAAATCATTTATGAATTTTTCCCTATAAAGACACCCCTAAGGAAGACTGATGAGAATCTAACAAGTAGTCACCAGAAAGACTTCAAGGGAATAAGAGAATACTCACTCATCAAAAATCTTGGCAAAACCTCATAAGATGCGTGTACATCAAACATCAAGGCAAAAGCCAAAGTATGTACATCAAAATCTAAAAAAGCTAAAGACAAAATCAAAATCTCGGAATGTATCAAACCTCAAGGCAATGCCGAAAGTAAGACATCAAAACCTCAAGAAAAGTCTCAAAAGTCATCAATAAAACCTCATAAGGTACAAGTACATCAAAACTTCAGTAGGCAAAAACCTCAAAAGGTATAGGTACATCAAAAACATCATATAAAAAAATCTCGAAAATACATATATCAAAACTCAAAAAGCTTGAAGATAGATACATCAAATCTCATAAAAGCTTAAAGATACATGTACATCAAAATCTCAAGAAAAACCTTAGATTTAGACGACGAGAATAAGCTTGATCTTTATGAGAAATCCACCAAATCATTTGAAAATAAAACTTCTTCCCGAAGATTATCAGTATCATTGATAGAATTAGGTGATCTATCGATTTTTTAACAAAATCTTGTATCTTTAGACATTGTGATATCTATTGAAAGAAGCTCACCCATGAAGATACTCTTTATTTTTCAAGCTTCGAATCACACTGGAGCCAAAAACGGGATCTACTAACCAGTCAATTGAAAACTCGAGACGGAAGAACTGCAAATCACCATTATACTGTTAAGAACAAAGAGAAAAGCTCAAACTGAACTTGAAATCCACCTAACCAGTCTTAAACTCAGATGGGAGAACTGGAGCTAATTAATATAGTGTGAGGCTACAAAGAGAAGAAGCTAAGCACCATCAATGATGCGCCGCTAAGTCAATTGGAAACAGATCAGAGAACTGAGCGCACAAATAACCATTACTGTTAGTGGATGCTACTAAAGAGAAAAGTAAGCACAAACTTGAATTCTGGATGCTACTAACAGATAATTAAACAAGATCGGGAAAATTGGAGAAAGAATGCACCGTATAAAGGTTAGTGGATACTACCAAAGAGAAGAAAGTGAAACACCAGTCTCAATTTATGTGAACTGTGTCATTAAACCCTAAGATCGAAGAAAAGTCTATATCGATATACAAGTTAGTGGAGGCTACCAAAGAGAATAAAACGGAAGATATTAGAGCAATGGAACTAACCAGTCAATTGGAAACCCAAAGATTAGGAGAACTGAGCTGATACAAATTCGTAAGACTACCACTAAAATGAAGTAAATAAAATAAGGTGCAAATTTTTCATTACTCTTTGGGGAGTATTTATACTAGAAAAAAATAATCTTCAAATTCTTTTAAAAAAATTAAAAAATAATATAATAAAAAATAAAGAAAACTCTTCATATTCTTCATTAAATAAATACTCTTTACATTCTTCAACAACAACAACAACAACAACAAGCCTTAATCCCACTAGGTGGGGTCGGCTATATGAATCCTTCGTCTCCATCAGGCCCTATTATGTGTCAAATTCTCATTTAATTCAAGTATACTAAGATCATTTTTTATACATCTTAACCAAGTCTTTAGTACCTCTACCTTTCTTAACATAAGAAATCTAATGATCTACTCAATCGTCATCTAATGACGCTTTATGGCCAAACCATCTAAGCACTCTCCTAATCTTATCTACCACCTGAGTAACTCCAACTTTTTCCAACATACTCATTTTGCATTCTATCTCTAAGGGTAAATCCACTCATCCACCTAAGCATCCTCATCTCTCAGAACACTTAACTTAGTCTTATGTTTCTTTTATTGGCCAACATTCGCACCATAAAGTCATCGTCTTACCACCATCTTATAAAATTTTCCTTAAGTTTAACTTTTCTATCACATAATGGCCGATGCATTCCTCCACTTCAACCATCCAACTTGAATTCTACTAATAATATCTCCATCTATTTCACCATCATTTTGAACAATAGAGCCTAAATATTCAATCGCTCACTCTTATTAATGACTTGATCACCTAAAGTCACAACACTACCACTAAAACTTCTACAACTAAAATTACACTCCATATATTCGCTTTAGATCTGCTTAAACGAAAACCTTTAGACTCTAAAGTTGACCTCCATAATTCAAGTTTCGTTGGACTCTCTAGTCTTATCAACAAGAAGAATGTCATCAACAAAAGCATACACCAAGATACATCTTCTAAATGCCTCGTAAGAACATCCATAACTAAAGTAAAAGATAAGGGCTTAATGTTGATCCTTGATAATCCAACCAAATAGGAAAATAGTTTGTCAATCCTCCTTGTGTTTGGACACAAGTACCTCTAGTACATACATATCCTTAATGATAACCAATATTAACTTCTTCGTCTAGAACTCTCCAAAGAACATCTTGAGACTTTATCATAAGCTTTCTAAATCAATAAATATCATATGTAGATCCTTTTTATTTTCTATGCTTCTCAAACCTCTTAACAAATGTATAGCATCCATAGTAGATCTCGGCATGAAACCAAACCGACAGGAAACAGATCACATCATAACCTATGCTCAATTACTACTCTCCCATAATTTTAATGTATGACACATTAACTTAATTCTCTATAATTTGCACACTCTTGTGCATCACCTTTATTCTTAAATATGGAACCAACAAATTCTTTCTCCACTCATCTCGATCTTTTAGTCTTTAAAATAACATTAAAAAGATTTGTAAGCAAGAAATTCCTTGATCTCCTAAACATTTCCACACTTCTATTGGAATATATCCGCCCTACTTTTCCACATTTCATTTTCTTTAAAGCTTCACTAACTTCATTTACTAATGACGATAAAATGAAATTCTATTTTGTTTAGGTATTAAGGTTGCTAAAATCAATCGTACTTTCGATCCTTCATTGAAAAGTTTAAAATACCTCATCCACCTATTTTCAATATCTTTTCTAAAAAAGACTTTATTATTTTCATCAACTCTCACTAACTATTTTTACTTCTCCTATCTTTTGGCTAACTTATACATACATCTTTCACCTTCTTTGATCTAATCTATCAGATAAATCACTAAAGTTTAAATTTTCAGATCATATATTACTTTCTTAGAATCTCTACAGCCATTTTATATCTTTCCCAATTCTCCAAGTTTTACATCTAAACCAAGTTTTATAACAATCTTCTTATTTTTTATCTTTTCGACACTCGACTCCACCACCAACTATTATTAAAAGAAGTTTTCCTTTTGATTCGCCAAGCATCTTTAAGAACTAAAGACTGATACTTTTTACATAACGTTATTTATGAACATCCCAAACTTTAATTTCAGAGCTCTTAAAAATATTTTATTTATGTTTTAAGTGTCCCCATCTAATTGTGACAATAATTAGTTTATTTTTCTTACAACCTTTCATCTTAAAATCTAAACTAATAGTGTGTACTTAAAATTTCACTGAATGACCTTACAATCTTTACAATCTAAACGATCTATTTTTCTTATCAAAAAATAATCAATCTGTTTTACTAGATCCATTTTTATAAAAAAATAATATGTTCATCTCTTTTCTTAAACAAAGTATAAAGAACTACAAAATCATAAAGAAAATCTAATATACCTTCTTCATTACCACTCCAAATCCATAACCACCATGAATACTTTAAAATCTTCTACCACTCTACCAACACGTCCATTTAAATCTCCCCAATAAATATTTTTCTTCAAGAGAGATTTTGATTAATCCTCTAATTCATTCAAAATTTTTCTTTAGCTACTCCAAACCTACTGAGAGCATAACTTATAACATTGATAATCTTAAGATCAACAATAATCTTTAAAGTTTATAATTCTATCT
This sequence comes from Cymbidium sinense, assembly GCA_021442155.1. Lineage (NCBI taxonomy): Eukaryota > Viridiplantae > Streptophyta > Magnoliopsida > Asparagales > Orchidaceae > Cymbidium > Cymbidium sinense. The sequence continues at coordinate 8,978,263 of CM038233.1, read as the reverse complement.
CCACATCTATTAATACTTATAACATTATCCTTCAAACTTTTATCTATAATCACACCTACACCATTTCTAGTTCTACTTTTACCAATACCAAAGTTTAAAACCTAAACTATCAATCTCCTTAGCCTTCTCACCAACCCATTTAGTTTCTTCAACACATAAAATATTTATCTTTCTATGAACCATAATATCTATTAATTCCATTAATTTACTGTACTATATTCCAAGATCCAAACCTAATTCTAGTTTCATGGACTAACTTCTTGTCGATCCAATAGGGAACCTTGTTTATTTAACATCACATGTACAAATACATTTTTCATCAGATTCGTCATACTTCGCCTGTGGGACGCCTAGATTAACACAATGATTTAAAGGATTCATGTCATGATTATTTCGACAAATTTTATCTATATTACCTAACGCAACCTCCACTTTTATCCTGACTAAAATATGTATATTTTACATTCTTCATTTTAAAAAAATAAACTATTTATATTTTTCATTAAAAAAAAAGGTCTCTTTCTCTCTCCAAAGAAAAAAAATTTAAAACAAAAAAATAAAAAAAATGAAGAAAACTCTTCATATTCAGCATTAAAAAAATACTCTTTACATTCCTCATTTTTAAAAAAAATAAACTCTTTATATTCTTCATTAAAAAATGTCTCTCTCTCTCTCTAAAGAAAAAAATTAAAACAAAAAACAAAATAATATATCTTTCATTCAAGAAATACCCATAAAAAGAGATAAATTACATGGCTCTCTTTAAAGCAAATACATATACAACAACAACAACAACAACAACAACAACTTTTAATCCCACTAGTGGTACATGAATCCTTCGCTCATCAGGTCCTATTATGTGTCAAATTCTCATTTAATTCAAGATACTAAGATCATTTTTATACATCTTAACCAAGTTTTTTTGTCTACCTTTCTTAACATAAGAAATCTAATGATCTACTCTCCTAATCGTCATCTGACAGACGCTTTATGTAAACCAGGCGACTCCCTAATCTTATCTACCATTTGAGTTACTCCAACTTTTTCCGAACATACTCATTTTGCATTCTATCTAAGAGTAAAGCCACTCATCCACCAAGCATCCTCATCTCTGTAACACTTAGTTTATGCTTCTTTTATTAGCCAACATTCACACTATAAGTCATCAGGTCTTACCACCATCTTATAAAATTTTCCTTAAGTTTAAGTGAACTTTTCTATCACATAATAGCCGATGCATTCCTCCACTTCAACCATCCAACTTGAATTCTACTAATAACATCTCCATCTATTTCACCATCATTTTGAACAATGAGAAATATTCAATCGCCACTCTTATTAATGACTTGATCACCCAAAGTCACAACACTATCACTAAAACTTCTACAACTAAAATTATCCATATATTCGCTTTAGATCTACTTAAACTAAAACCTTGACTCTAAAGTTGACCTCCATAATAAGTTTCTTGGACTCCCTCTAGTCTTATCAACAAGAAGAATGTCATCAAAAAGCATACACCAAGGTACATCTTCTAAATGCCTCGTAAGAACATCCATAACTAAAGTAAAAAAGATAAGGGCTTAATGATCCTGATGTAATCCAACTAGGAAAATATTTTGTCAATCATCCTTGTTTGGACACAACAATGCTCTAGTATACATATCCTTAATGACTTGAATATAACCAATATTAACTTTTGCTCTAGACTCCAAAGAACATCTTGAGACTTTATCATGCTTTCTCAAATCAATAAATATCATATGTAGATCCTTCTTACTTTCTCTATGCTTCTCCATCAAACCTCTAACAAATGTATAGCATCCATAGTAGATCTACCGCATGAAACCAAATTGAGAGAAACTTCAGATCACAACGTAACCTATGCTCAATTACTCTCTCCCATAATTTTAATGTATACATTAACTTAATTCCTCTATAATTTGCACACTCTTGTGCATCACCTTTATTCTTAAATAAAGGAACCAACAAACTCTTTCTCCACTCATCTCATCTTTTAGTTTTTAAAATAACATTAAAAGATTTGTGCCAAGAAATTCCTTGATCTCTAAACATTTCCACATCTATTGGAATATTATCCAGTCTTCCACATTTCATTTTCTTTAAAGCTTCACTAACTTCATTTACTAATACGACGATAAAATGAAATTTCCATTTTGTTTAGGTATTAGGTTAAAATCAATCGTACTTTCAGATCCTTCATCAAAAGTTTATCAAAATAATTCATCCACCTATTTTCAATATCTTTTCTAAGAAAAGCACTTCATTATTTTCATACCCCTCACTAACTAGTTTACTTCTCCTATCTCTTTGCTTGGCTTAACTTATACATACATCTTTCACCTCTTTTGATCTAATCTATCAGATAAATCACTAAAAGAAATTTTCAGATCATATATGCTTAATCTCTACAGCCACTTTATATCTTTTCCCAATTAATTTTTACATCTAAACCAAGTTTTATAACAACGCTTTATTTTTTTATCTTTTCTTTGTGACACTCACTCCACCACCAACTATTCTTATTAAAGAGTTTTCCTTTGATTCTCCAAGACATCTTTAAGAACTGCTTAATTTCACTGATATTTTTCTCACATAACGCTTTCCTTATTAACATCCCAAATTCTACTTTCAGAACTTTTTTAAAATATTTTTATTTGTGTTCTTTAAGTGTCCCCATCTAATCCTAGGACAATAATTTAGTTTATTTTTTCTCTTACAACCTTTCATCTTAAAATCTAAAAAAGCACATACATATATATAAAATAAATTAAATTAAATAAATATTAATAACTAATTAATAAATAAATTTGATACACAAAATATATATAATTATAAATCCTAATAATTTTTACCTAAAGTGATTTTATATATTTTTAGATGTTTTTTTCATCCAAAAATAGGGAAGCAAATGATATATCCCTCTAAAATTTTATAAATCAGCATGAATACAATCAAATTAAATGACTTAGTCAGATGAGTCCAACAACACTAAAATCGGATCTAATCGAGTTCAAATGAGCTAAAATCAAGCTCAAAAATTATATATAAAACTTCGAGATACTGACTGGATGATCAAATGACTTCCAAATTTTACGATTATAAATCGAAGGCACGAGACGAATCTAACGAGCTAAGATCCAAATCAAGATTGTTTGGATAAATTACCAAAAAAATATCTATGATCAAATGAATCAATATACACCGTCCGATGAAGTGTTTTGAGATTTTGGCTACAATGACCAAAATACCCCTCAGAATCCTATAAATAGGATCTCATTCTTGTCATGAAGGGGGAAGAGAGCTAGAAGCGAACTTAGGAGAAAACTAAGAGAGACAAGTTCAAGTCTATCACACTTTATCACCGATCGCTATGTGCCGATGTCACAAACAAGCTATAACCCATTATGCTAACTAGAACATTCAATTCTCATTATTATGATTTTCACAATCAATCTTATAATCTATATCGGAAGACTTAAACTGTACTCAGTAGATATATAGTGGAACATTTTTCTTTGGATTTTTTTTCTTTCGAATTTTTCACATAAAATTATGGATTTCTATTCCTTTCCAACTATCTCATTGGATTTCCCAACAAAGAAGTTAAGTTTTATTCAATAACTTATTTTCACGCAACAATCATAATCATAATCATAATCATTAGTAGTTCCAGAGAACTTGAGATGTTTTAGGATAAGAAACATATACACAGTCATAAGTTGGTGTAAATGACAACCTAGACTAGTAGTAACAGTCGTCAAATATTGTTGTAAGATGCTATATGTTTTTGGTATCTATAAGAAGCCATTGAATTATAACTACAATGCCAGGGACTGTTGGTAAGTGCATGGTTGTAAGATGCTATATGTTATCGGTATCTATAAGAAGCCATTGAATTATACCTACAGTGCCAGGGATTGTTTGTAAGTGCAGATTAAGTGTAATATTGACTTGAGTATTTGATCAGGATTAGTCCTGGGTATAGGCTTATTCAGTTTAAGATTTAGTAGTGAAAGGGAGGTTGAAGCTTAGAAGGATGTCGTGAATGGTTTCAAGTTTATTTTTTATAAGATGATGCAAAGATAGCATTAATGTTTCATATGAATGTACCTCATCAATTTGGGGTGGATACAAGATCTTGACAATTTGATTATCATCAATCATGTCCCCTCTACTCTCTTTAAAAACCTTTCACCTACCCCCACTCTTTATTCCAAACAAACGGCATGTTATCTTACACAAAAGCTGTTTGATTGTATATGCTCTATACGTAATTTACACTCACACCGAAAATTTCTCCTCATGATACTCAAAATAATATAGATGTTATGATCCTCTTGCCAATGCACTTCAACTGATGTTACTTCATATGAGACTGCTCATTTCTTTTTTTCCCTCCTTTTCAATGCCTTCCCGCCCTATTTCACTTAATTTATAAGTTCCTACGCCCACCTCTACACCTCTATAAGTTTACCCATGACAGCCTCGATCATTGTCCACATTAACACCCACATTCATAATATCAGATTCAATTAAGTAAACTCTTGTTGCTGAGGTCTCAAATCAACATTTTTCAATTGCCCTATAAAAATAATAAAAGATAATGTATAACTCAACTCATACAATCATACTTTTAAATGTCATTAATCATTTATCTTTGTTCATCCGTAAATTTGTGTTAACCTTATCATATGTATTGATTCTCAAGGCATAATAAGATATGTTACAAAATCCTTTATAGAAATACTCAAAACTATTTCTAACAAAGAGGAATCGTTTGATGATCCATCCCAGTATCAAAGGACTATTGAAAAGTTCATTTATCTGATTGTCAAGGGGCCTAATATTTCATTCGTTGTAGTAATTATGAACTAACATATACAAACTCCAAAACATAAGCACTGAAAGACTAATAAGTATTCTAAAATAAATCAAGAAGTCTCCAAGGAAAGGATTACTATACACTAAAACCAAGCACTTAGATGCATAAGCATTCTCATATGGATTGCTCTAGCTTAATTGAAGACATTAAATCAACTTTTAGATTTCTTTTTTTTTAGTGGAGAAAAACTGATCATTTAATACATATGCTCTAGGTTTGAGGAGAGGGGATTGTTCGTGTGGGAAAATATCAAGTTTGGCAAGTGGTGTATATTTATCAAAATGTTCCCTAAAATATTGTACTCATTCAATAAAGGGGTTTGTAAGTGAATAAAACACAACAAAAGGCCTCTCTTTTTTAACAAAAGTCAAACCAAAAGAATAAAGTTTTATTTTGGACTTCGGTTTTCTTCTAGCAATGCTCAATTGAAGAATTGAAATCAGCAATGGAAGTCTGCTCAAAATGCATGCAAGCAGAGAGAATATAACTCACAACTTTTTGATCATCTCCGCCACTGCAGAAGTAATCATCATTTGGTGCCACAGCAACCTGTATTATAACAAAACCTGCCTTAAAACTCAAAAATTTGCCTAAAGAATGACAAAAGTTAGATGAACCAAAGTGATAACAGAGTATTAACTATGCAATTAGACATGGAAGGACTTACAGTATTAACACATCTGGTATGGCTGACCAAATGTCTGATGCATGGCATACCTAAATTAACGTCCCACATTGCAATGCTGATGATTTTGTAATATTTTGGTTAACTGCTATAAGAATATGAAAAAAGCAGCAAGAAAAAAAGAAAGGAAGATCAACTTACCTCCCGTCACCACTGGCAGTGATCAGAACTGGTTCCTTTTGAAGCCATCGAGCATCATTTACACCCTGATCACCCTCTTCAACATGGCTAGAAAAGGCCCAAAAAGGAAAAGGTCGATATGTATTGTAACATTTCTCATTCAATGGACTAACTGTTGTCTGTCAATCACAGAGAAATATAAAGGTGCTGAACAGCTAGCCCAATTTCCTTGCAAGGCAAGGACAACGCATATGGAGGAATAGTAGGCAAAGTTAGATCCATACCACGAATTCCATGGAGGATGCTTAATCAAGGCATCAATTCCTCAATGGATGTCTCAGAAGAAAAAAGCAAACCAAAAAGTTTGTAATTACAGTCAAAATTAAATATTCATCTTGCACCACTGCAAAAATTGGTGCCCAACAAAACCCACATTCCTAAAAAAAAACACTAAATTCTTTGAAACAAGCAATTTCTCTAAAAGAATTCATTTCAAGCATCTAAGAGACAACAATACGCCTTTATCCCACTATGTGGGGTCGGCTACATGAATTCTTCTTCTCCATTCTATCTATTAAGTGTCAAGTTCTCATTTAATTTTAATAAAATAAAATCATTTTATATATTTGCTAACCAAATATTTTAGATCTACTTTCATCTTTCTTAACATAGGTCGAATCTAATACATCTACTCTCCTAATCTGGTCATTGTACGGCCAATGTTTCATGTAACCAAACCATCTAAGGTGGACATTTCAAGCAATTGAAAAAAGTAAAACTATTTCACAGTTAATTGTCAATTCTCTCCATTCTGGAGCCTGGGTGGGGACGTTTGGAATAATATAATATGAATGTCCACATCTATGATATAAAAGTAGCTTAAAATTACCCATTTTTAGGGATAACAACAAGCAGGGTACTTGTGCCAATAATCCCTAACCGAACAAACAACAAATTAACAATTGGAAGCCCGAATCCATACCCGAATTGGGTAATCATAAGTATTTTTTTCGTAAGTTCATGCTCAAGTAAGATCAAAATAGCATCAAAAAAAAAAAATTAAACTAGATATAAAAGCTTAACAATTTGGAAACCAAATAAAAAATTCTGAACAAGAACTCACCCTGGAAGTTGTCCAGTATGTTCTGCAGTAGGCATTTGCTTCCCATGGCTCAAACAATGCAGTGGTCGGATCAAACGCACATCCCGGGCAGAAAAAAAGTTCCCCAGAGGCATGTCTCGAACATTTGTTGGCACCAGCCGTGTGTCCCATACAAGGGTTTTATTTGATGTACTAGAAGCACTGAAGTATGTCCCACAACTGCTAAATGAAACAGATGTAACCTGAAATGAATCAAGGAAAAGAACAGGTTAATTTTCCTGGAAATTTTATTTGAAAAGAATGTCCATATATAACTAAATTGCACCAACAATAGATTGAAGGGACAAGCTACAAAATAACAGGGTACACAGAATTAAATCTATTTATAGTGTACCTCATAACTCGATCCCACAGAAAAATAATTAATTGCATTGCAAGTGCGGATGTCAAATAACCCAACGGTTCCATCAACAGCACCTATCATAATGGCGTATAACAAACCTCATCAATGTTGCTGAGTTACATAAAATAATGGTTATATATATAGTTGGGATGACTCAGGATGCCAAGCCATACCTGTGATTATGGTGCTGCATTGTGGATTTACTTTGAGTGAAGTGATAAACTGTGAATCAAATATGTTAGCCTACTTGCCTAAATATTTTAGCAGACAACAAGGAAAATAACTTACAGAATTATTCGCAGTGAAGCATTGAAGGGATTGCGGAGATTCAATATCCCACAATTGCACTACTGCTGAACCACCACAATCAAAATCACTTCCACAAGCAAGAAGACTTTCGTTACAAAACTCAATTGTATCAATAGACGCAAGATCATGGTTTTTATCCCTGCCTTTAGAATGTAAATTAGACATAAATACAAAAGATGAAGCATAATAAACCTATATATATATATATATATATATATATACAGAGAGAGAGAGAGAGAGAGAGAGAGATAAACAACTATTTTTAAGCAATGAAAGCAGCTCTTGTCCTCACACACCTTATAGCATTCATCCGCATCTTTGAAAGAGTGATTTAATGCAAATTTTAAATATGTTGATGGGGATTGAAAAAGAAGACTGACATGTCTTAATCTCTTTTTTCAGAAAAATCAATGAAAATTAGCAGATAATTTTAATAAAATTAAATTAAATTTCAAATAAATTATGTTTATTCTCATACTTATAAAATTTATTTATATTGCAAAAAAAATTTGATTTAAATATAATATACTTATATAATTAAAACAAAAAAGTTATCAGATGGAAACATATTTTAATATAGAATATTAATTTACAGTCATATATTCATTATAGACATGACATGATGTGCATCCTAAGAATAGTTAATTCACGTACTTCTTAACATAACTTCCTTTGAATTTATAACTGATTAAAATTTTTATTTTGGGCCAATAAATCTAACAAAATTTTATTACAGAAACACCATTTCTTCAACCAACAAAATAATAAAAAAAAGTTTAAATGCAATACATTTACTCAAAGGCTAATGTCATTGAGATCACTGAACTTTTCAATTTCAATCTTGACCATCAGCATTTACTTGATACGATATCCATCTTCTATCTTGATCTGGCTCTAATACCACTTGTAGAAATGCTGTCCTGCGTTCTTAAGAAATCAAAGGATAGTCAACAAGATGCATCTTTCTCATAAACTTCTACTATCACTTGAACAATCATGCGATATTGGTCTCTAGACTCTCCACTTGCAGTAGTCACATTTATAGCAGCCCTTCAAATGCTCACTTTGAATAGTCCTTTAAAAGCTGCAAAAACCTCACAGGATTTGCCAACAGATCTTGCAGCAACATTACACAACACATCTTCCTCTAAAGCAAGTATCCTTCTATCTCTTCACCTACGCCTCAGTAGATCTCCCATGACAAGGAAGGGATGAAAGCCATTCCTTTAAGCTTCTCATACTCAGGGTTCCTCAAGCCGTGGAATCCATAGCCAACCAACAATAACAACAAGTTTTTATCTCATTATGTGGGTCAGCTACATGAATCCTTCTTCTCCATTGTGTCTATTAAGTGTCAAATTCTTATTTAATTCTAATAAACCAAGGTCATTTTTTATACATCTAATCAAGTCTTTTTAGATTTACCTCTACCTTTCTTAACATAAAGCAAATCTAATACATCTAACCTTCTAACTGGGTCATCAGACAACCGATGCTTTATGTGATCAAACCATCTAAGGTGACTCTCTAATCTTATATGAGCTACAACCTCACGAACATATTCATTTCGCATTTTAGCTCTTAGAGTAAAGTCACTCATCCACCTGAGTATCCTCATCTCTGCAACACTTAACTTAATTTTATGCTTATCTTTTACTGGCCAACATTTTGCACCATAAATCATTGCAGGTCTTACCACCATCTTATAAAATTTTTCGTTAACTCTAAGCAGCACTTTTCTATCACACAACAGGCCAGATGCATTCCTCCACTTCAAATATCCAACTTAAATTCTACTAGTAACATCCCAATCTACTTCACCATCATTTTGAACAATAGACGAGATATCTAAAACATTCACTCTTTTTAATGACTTGATCACCCAACGTCACAACACCACCATTAGAACTTATACAACTAAAAATTACACTCCATATATTCAATTTTAGATCTACTCAAATGAAAACCTTTAGACTCTAAGGTTAACGTCCATAATTTAAGTTTCTCTTGGACTCTCTCTAGTCCTATCAACAAGAAGAATATCATCAGCAAAAAGCATACGCCAAGGTACATCCTCCTATAAATGCCTAGTAAGAACATCAATAACTAAAGCAAAAAGATATGGGCTTAAAGCCAATCCTTGATGTAATCCAACTAAAATAAGAAAATATTTTGTCAATCCTCATTGTGTTTGAACACAAGTAACATCTTTAGTATAAATATCCTTAATGACTTGAATAAAACCAATATTAACTTTTTCTTTTCTAGAGATTTCCAAAGCACTTCTCTTGGAACTTTATCATATGATTTCTCTAATTCTACAAATATCATATGTAGATCCTCCTTATTTTCTCCATACTTCTCTATAAATCCTCTCAACAAATATATAACATCCATAGTTGATCTACCTAGCATGAAACCCAAACTGATTTTGACAAATTTTTGTATCACATCATAACCTATGCTCAATTACTCTCTCCCATAATTTTAATATATGACACATTAACTTAATTCCTCTATAATTTACAAACTCTTGTGCATCACCTTTATTCTTAAATATAGGAACTAACAAACTATTCCTCTACTTATCTAGCACCCTTTTAGTCTTTAAAATAACATTAAAAATATTTGTAAGCCAAGAAATTCCTTAATCTCCTAAACATTTTCACACTTGTATTGGAATATCATTAGGTCACATTGCCTTTGCCAGGTCCCAATTCCCGGATGTGAAAAGTGGAGAGTCACGTTAGATAGTCGATAGCCAGCAATAAACTTGTCGAAAAAACCATGACATGAATCCTTTAATACATTGTGTTAATCCATAACCAACGAATGACCAAAAGAATACTAGGATGAAATAGAATAGGCCAATTGAAAATGAATTTATTATCATACAACATGAAAGGTGGGTGTATTAATAGCTACACACCTTAAGGTATTCGTGTAAACTAAATTTATGCAAATAACCCCAAAATAAAAGAAGCTATTAAAAGCGCTATACAAAGGATCTTATTAAATATGGAATCAATATAGCAACTAGTTTGAATCTTTTTTAGACTTTCAATATTATCTATTTATCATGCCATCACAATCATTAACCTTATCACAAGTATTTAAGATCTACTTTATGAATCTTTTCTATTATAGCTAAGTAGCATAAGAGGTTGCATAACCTTTTGAACAGCTTCAATCTATATCATTTAATTCTACTCATTTTTCTTTCTAATCCTTTTAAACATGTCCAATCTAGCTAAGTCAATTTTCAACTACCTTATCTCCAATATAATACTCTCAATCATCCCTTTAATATAATTATTCCTTAATTTATCCTTTTCCACACATCCGAATTCATAGTCTCATTCTCATCATACTCAACTCATCTAACAATAAGTTATTATAAATCAACACAACATCCATCCACATAGAAAGCCTAATCATAATTTTCTAAAATTTACCTTTTAAGCATTAACAATATTTTCTTATTGCATGTGTTTTAAAGACACCTCTATATTTTAACAACACAACCTTAAATCTAGAATTTCTATCACCATTCTCTATATAATATATACAAAATACTTCAAAAAATAATCTCAACTAGATGTCACTTTATATTAATCATATTGATTGATAATTGTTAAAATCAATAATAAAATTAAATCGCATATGCCTTATTCTACTAAATTTAAACTCCCTGTCCTCTAATGATTTTCTCCATTATTCTGCCATCTAATTATTTCAATAGATTTCTAGTTGATTAGAACTATAATTTATAAAAAAACATACACCAAACACATAGCCAATAAAAATATATCAACTCAATATTGATTATTAATGAAATCTTGCATAAATGATTTACTTACTAGTCAACATGCCTTTCTTTAATAACTTTAGTATACCAAAGACAAATTTCTTTCGTAATGTGGCACTAAATTAATTCTCATAGCGCTCAATCATATTGCTTTTCAAGATTAATAAAAACCATATGTAGATCATTTGTCTTCTCTATACTTCTCCATTGATTGTCATGTTACAAAAATTGTTTTCATAGTGCATCTTTTCTATCATGAAACTAACATGATTTTCAAATTGATTTTCATAATCCCTTGCTTAATTAATCTCTATAATAACTTCATAATACAACTCATAAGTTTGACTCTTCAATAATTACCACCATCCTAAATATCTAAATTATTGTTAAATATTTGTAACAAAATATTTCTTCTCCAATCCTTTAGTATGTGCTTGATCTTCGGAAGTTTGTTGAATAGATGTTAACTAAATACTGTATATTCCCCATAACTCTTTCAAATCACAACAAATATCATATCTAGACTTAAAATTTTAACTTTGTGTAATCTTCTTCCAAGCTAATCTTGCTTCATTCTTTAAATCAATCTATAAAATACCTTATTTTACAATCATTATGCTCTCAAAAAAGCATTTTTCATGTTTCCCTGAGAGCCTTGAAGCGAGGAGGAAAAAATAATGAAAGAAAAACAAACAAAGGGGATGCACCCTCAAGCAAGAGGAAGGGGACCAAAGGAAAAACAAACCAAGAACCAACTCCAATCTAATAATATATTAATTTTGAGTTAATCAACTAATTCCATACAATTATAATTCTCTCATTTGGCGAAACCTTGCTTGACCCCATCAGCTATAATTGAAAGATTGAAAAGTGTCTAAAGCCCAGGTTCGTTCTAGCCCAAAATCTACATATTACTTACACTTCACATCTACATAAACTCCATTATAAAGGCCACGCCCTCATCACTTGATTTATAGATAGAAGTGGTAGACATAAAAATAAATAAAAAATAGAAGATAAATAAATGATCAAAAAAAAACTCTCAATCATGGATCACTAACACTTTCTAAATTCCTCTTATCTCCATAAAATTGACCACAATGAACAAATATTATGGATATTGGACACTCAATTACAACCTAGCCTGCTTCCATATGAAAAAATAAAACATACAAAAGGTTTTAGAAAAGATGGGGAAATTAAAAAAATTGTCCAAAATGAATGGCATTGATGGTCAAAGCCTTGCATTTTATAAAAGGAGGCAACTGATTAAATAAGCTCGCCTGATGAATGCATCATTAAAAGAAATCTTGAAGGCATTTATTTTAAAAAAAGTCAAAATTAAATCTTATCTTGAAAAGTTAGCAAGACTTGTTAAAATCAAGTATTTCACGTTGACCAGTGCAGATCACGCTACTAACGGCCCAGCATTAACACAGAAGGGAACGTGAGCCTACACCATAAATGATGAAAAAGAAAAACAAGACAAAAAGATATAAAACTTTCTTAATTCCTACTTCAGCAAAGAATAAAATTGAAGTAAATGAACATACAAGTCAGAAGCATTTTAGAAAGCGTTACCACTGTTGCAAGTATATAATATCCGAAACAAAATTTTATACAATCAAAAAAATATAATTTACCTAAAGTTTGAATTCAAATCGGCAACAAGTTCTCCTCTCAAAGCATTCCATAGTAGAAGTTTGCCATCCCCCATCCCGCCACCAGTGACCACAAGACCTAACAAACAGCAGCACATCAAACAAGGGTGCAGACTAAATAACATGTGCTAGTTACATGTGCTACTTACATAACATGTAAGCTAGAGTACATGTTTAATTTTCTTAATTTTTTGAATTCATCCATGAATAATTGATTGGAATCATTACAAATGGCTATCGATATGACAAATCATCTAATTAATTAATTAATTAACTGAATTGTCATACAAATAGCTCTAGAATGTAATGATGTTAATACTAACCAGATTATTATAAATTAATAACCTAGCTCTAGTAATTTTAACTAATGGTGTTACCAGTACTTACCAAAAATGTATTCGAAATTTAATTATCAAAACAACATCCTAGATAAATTCATTGGATTGATATTAACTAATAACCAATGACTTTATCGGCAGCCTAAATATATAAATTTTATTTAATAACAATAACTTCAATTACATAAATGAAGCATATTAAAAGTTAAACATTTTGATCCAAATACCCCCCAGTGTCACAAACAGTTCAATAGACTAGCTATGCTATGATTATCACTCAGTCCTAACAAGCAGAGTTAGTCCTTAAAAGGCATGCTCAATGCATGGAGCCCTCACTAATGTAGTCTTCTTACTGTTACATTTACAAAAAAGACTCTAAGATTTGAACTTAAGACCTCCAAATAACAGTAGAGGCAACCTAACAATTGCTACAAGCGCACCCCCAAATGGAACAAGTCCTAAGTTTGCCAAATATTCTGGTCTTTAGATTTGATAACACTAAATAGGATAATTTAACTTCACAACTAAATTGCCCCTTAATGTGACCCCACTGTGAACCGCACAGAAAAAATCAGCAGACAACCAGGGAAGATTTGACAATATTAGTTTGCCCAAAAACAAGTCCCATTTATAGGTATTTCATGCAATCTTGAAAATTACAATCCAGGTTCGTACATTAAGACTTTTAAGTACACTTTAATGGTCCATCTCTACAAAATTTAAAGATTCCCACTAACATTTGCACCAAAATAAGCTTTTTTGCTTAGAAATTGATGCGCAGAAAATCAGATTCAGTGTGCTGTGGAGAAATCCAGGCTTTCACATGGCCCATATAACATCAGAAGGATTGCAGGGGATCAGTATGCTGCAGAGAAATTCAGGCTTTCACAAGGCCCATATATAACACCAGAAGGATTGTTGGAGTTTGTAATAAGCCATGTTTGAATTAGATGTTTTACAAGCCAAAAATGTTTCCCTAGAAATACAAAGTGAAATGCGCACCAAATGCAATTTCAAAAAAAATTACTTTTTAATCAAAAGAACCCAAAAATTCAATTCTCAAGAAAGAAAACAAATAAAATAAATAAATTACACAAAAAAATCCTTTAAGTTAGGAAGGAGACTAATGAAATTATACATGATTGCCACTTGTTAACTGTCATGGCACTGATTTTTTGAGAGTGTCCAACCATAGCTTGATCATTTACATTAGAGCCCAATGTGAAGAGGCAAGAACCAGTTGTACAGTCCCAAACCTATTTCATGAAAATCGAAGTAAGAATGAAAAAAAAAGATGTGAAAATTTCAAGTTCATATGCTTGAAGGTAAGTCAAACACTACCTTCAACAGATTTGATCCACACGAAACTATGCTTGCACCCCTCACTGCAAATTCAGCAGCCTGGATCTGTTCAGAGTAAAATTTACTAAGTAGTTGCATTATCTAACACCAATGTAACTATCAATACGGTTGTTAAATGAACAAATATCAATTTTTTATTATATTATGAAAAAAAATTTTAAAAAAAAGCAAAAATTAAAGTAATTTCGTAGGATAATAGACATAAGTTATAAGATAGAGCCAAATGAACCATCATCCACGAGACAATTATTCCAAAGAACAATTGTCCTTAACAATGGAAAGAGATTTACTTAAACATAAGCGTAGAATTAATCTTGAGATGTGAATTAAACTTAGGGTTGTCAAAAAAATTCATTGTTCACAAATAGTTCATATTTGATTGTTTGTTGAGTAAACGAGTCAAGCAACAACAAATATTAGCTTCCAAAAAGAAAATCATATACATATACACACACACATTATATATATATATATATATATATATATATATATATATATATATATATATATATATATATATATATATATATATATACTAGTATTAAAAAGTGGCTTTTGTTTCTTCCAAAAGTATATCTTGGCCATTCATTTCTCATATGAGTGATATGAGGTGAGATTTTTTTAATTTGTTTGAAGTCAAGAAAAGTCTGAAAGGTGCATGTGAAAGGACACTTTGTGTTATTTATATACAAAATATATTTACATATCTACCATCTAAACTTTTATTTTTTACATAAATAACACTCAAATCTTTATTATTATATCAAAAATAATATCATCAAATTAATTTTTAAAGTCAAATGCATATTTTTATGCATAAAAATAATATTTTTTTAAAACTCAAACTTTATGAGTTTGGTATGTAAATACATAACAATTGTGTGCTATATATACAAAATTCACTATTTCTTCCGTTCTTTGGATTTTCTATATTTACAAATTAAGCATATACTTCTTATATATTTACATAAATACCGCATAATCTTTTATTTTCCACTTAAAATGTCACTCAAATCTTTATTATTACATCACAAATAATATCATCATTACTTTTTGAAAGCAAATGCACTTTTTACAACAACAACAACAAGCCTTTATCCCACTAAGTGGGTCTACATCCTTAATCTCTATTATGTCTGTGTATTATTCTCATTAATTCAAGTATCTAAGGTCATTTTTTACATCTTAACTAAGTCTTTTAGGTCCTTTTCTTAACTAAAGGCAAATCATATCTATTTCTAACTTGGACTATTCTTTTCAAAAATCTAAGACTCTCTAATCTTATCTACCATTGAGCTCCAACTTTTTCCCAAACATACTCATTTTAGATTTTATCTAAGAGTAAAGCTACTCATCCACTGAGCATCCTCATCTTTAACACTTAACTTAACTTTCTTCTCTTATTGATCAACATTCTGCCATAAGTCATTGTAGGTCTTACCACCATCTTATAAAATTTTCCTTAAGTTTAAGTGGAACTTTTCTATCACACAACAGTGGTGGATACTTCAACAATCCAACTTGAATTAACATCTCCATCTATTTCACCATCATTTTAAACAATAGAGCCTAAATATCTGAATCGCTCACTCTTATTAATGACTTGTTCACCTAATATCACACTATACAACTACACTAAAATTACACTCCATATATTCAATTTTAGATCTACTTAAAGCAAAACCTTGAAACCTTTCTAATGTTGGCCTCATAATTCAAGTTTCTCTTGGACTCCCTCTAGTCTTATCAACAGAAGAAAGAAAAAAAGCAAAATACACCAAGGTACATCTTCCTATAAATGCCTAGTAAGAACATCCATAACTAAAGCAAAAAAAATAAGGCTTTAAAGCCGAACCTTGATGTAATCCAACCAAATAGGAAAATATTTTGTCAATCCTCCTTGTGTTTGGACACAAGTAACAACTCTAGTATACATATCTTGATGACTTGAATATAACTAATATTAACTCTTTACGTTCTAGAACTCTCAAAGAACATCTATTGAAACTTTATCATAAGCTTTCTAAATCAATAAATATCATATGTAGATCCTCCTTTCTTTCTTTAAACTTCTCCATCAAACCCCTTAACAAATGTATAGCATCCATAGTAGATCTACCCGGCATGAAACCAAACTGATTGTGAGAAACTTTTGTATCACATCGTCACCTATGCTCAATTACTCTCTCCCATAATTTTAATGTATGACACATTTTAATGCATAGAAAAAGAGTCATTTTTATACATATGTAATTTTATTAGTTAGATATGTAAATACATAACAATCTTATGCTTTGTATGCAAAATTCTATTTGGTTTTGAAAACTTTTCGATTCACAATTGATTCATTTGCCAAAAGTTGTATCTATCTATCTATTCAGTTCTGGAGTTCATATTTTGAAGTACTTCTCTATTATTGTCTAACATCTTCATCTTAAGATTATTTTCTTTCTTATGAATCTTTTTGGTTGTGTGATCCGCAATAGTAATACATCTCTCATGGACGTTGGTTTTAAACATAAGTAGTTTATATATAAACTTTTTATTTATTTACTCTGTTTTTACTTTTCACTCTAACACTAGATAATGAAATCTTGTGCATGCATACGTGAGATAATTTGACAAAGATTTTGTTCTAATTAAAATTTTTATTTTTAATAATTATTATATCATTTCTAATACATGATTAGAAGTTTAATTCATTAATAATATAATTAAGATATAAAAAAAGCCTAAGTTTTCTTCATTCGATGATTTCTTATCTTACTATTTTTTTCTTAGACATCTTTTAATTAATATAAATCTATTCAAACAAAGTAACTATTAAAAAATTATAGATTACATATCTTTTTATTATCTCTCTAATATATTTTTCTCTATTTTCTTACAAATAAATTTTATTCTGGTCACACTACTGATGTTACATCAATCAGCATATGTTTTATAAATTATTTTTTTATTTTTATAATATATTTTTCGCATTTGCCACTTGTCGTATTTACAAACTAAGCATACACTTCTTATATATTTACATATATACTACCTAATTTTTTATTTCTTACTTAAATATCACTCAAATCTATTATATCCTGCGATGAGTTTATATAGAACTGTAACGACTTGCAAATTTCAATATTTAAATAATCCAATTCGTGACTCTTTTTTTTTTGTTATAGATTCTCTAACCAGCCAAGTATGTCATTAATTCTATCATAAGATTGTCATTTTCTGTGGTTTTTTCATTTATTCCTTATCATATTATGTTTACCATATTCTGCTATCACTGGTCATAGCTTGCATCCATTGTGCATTCACTTAACATCTCACACTATCTTCTTTTACTCATTTTGGGATTTGAAGTATAATTACTCTTTCTCTATACGCTCATTTAAAAGTTTCTATTTTTTACCACACCTCAAAATCTTACTACTCTTTTTCAATTTCGCACAATTACTTGCATGAGCTATCTTTATGGTTTGGTTGTCGAATTTACATGAGATTGCTGGCCATATGGGTATTTTATAAAATGTCTCTTATTTCAATAAAATTTGTTTATCATGAATCAAATTTGAAATAACCCACCCTCAAAAATATTAACCACAATCTTACCAATCTATCATTCCTTGATATAAAAATTCTAAGAAACCGAAGTGCTTCTTTTGACGTAGCAGATGACCATGCACTATACATGTTACAGTCTTCCTTAGTTATTCTCTATTAATTTGCATTGCCTATAATTTTACTTCATTTGGTTGATGAAAATGTATTCTTTGCTGATCAAATATATAAATAATGGAAGTTTTTTCTTACAATCAGTGGTAGTGCTAATTTGAGTAGTAAAGTTACATGCCGGCATCGCAAGCTGCCCTATGTCAACCTTGTATATTTAGTATAAAACACATGTTATTGATGGTGATGATGAGTAGCTTGACATACTCTTGAAAAAACTCTCAAGGGCATTGGAGATGTGATAGTTTCACATAAAAATTATGATCATCACCTTTGTCATTGTAGCCTTCTCCGAGTTATTTGGGTTTTGTTTTATTAATTATACTTCAGTCATTCTTAATGAGAGCTATGTAGGTTGTTTACTCTAGATACTGAAATTTGCAAGTAGATATTAAATACTATTGAATTGGATTTAATCATTATAATACAATTTAAATAAATTAGCTATACTAAGAAATTACCAAGTGTAATAATATTTAACAATTATAATACAATGTTATACAATAAGATGGTAATACTTTAAAAATTAGAATGATATTACCGTTAGCCAAAAAAAATTGATTTTGATCATTGAAAATAAAAATTTATTTTAAAGAAAATTTTTTAGAGATATTAATTCTTAAAGTATTTTTTTTTATTTTTAAAATATTATTTACATGCACTTTGTGCACGTGCAATATTACTAGATGTATATTTCATAAGATGTAAACAATCATAATATTAAGAATATAAAAAAAGCCTAAGTTTTCTCCATTCGATGATTTCTTATCTTAATATTTTTCTTTAACATCTTTTAATTAATATAAATTTATTCAAACAAAATAACCATCAAAAAAAATTATAGATTACACATCTTTTTATTGTCTCTCTAATATATTTTATTTTCTTTCTTTGATAAATCTTTTTCACATCCTCATCGATATTACATCAATCAGGTATATGCTTTATAAATTATTATTTTTATTTTTATAACATATTTTTCTCCTTGTCGTATTTACAAACTAAGCATTTACTTCTTATATATTTACAAATATACTACCTAATCTTTTAACTTTCACTTAAATATCACTCAAATCTCTATTATCGCCTGCGATGAGTTTATATAGAAGTGTAACGACTTGCAAATTTCAATATTTAAATAACCCAATTCATATGACTTTTGTTTCTAAGTTAGAGATTCTCAAACATTTTCATATTTTTCCAATACCATGCATTTCTATAGAAATTTTCATTTTGCAAATTTGAATGTGTGCATCAACACACTTCATATGAATGTTATTGATTTCTCGATATTATTTTGATCTTTTAAAATATAAATTAAATAATATAATTTAATATTTAAAATATTATTTTTATTTTTAATATATATATATATATATATATATATGTATGTATGTATGTAGTTTATTAGTGCAACAGATATTGCATAGTAGTCCTCGATATTGGACAACAACCCTCACAAGAAACAGCAGAGATTTGAATCCCAAAGTCATTTTTGTATTTCTAAAAAAATTTGATATTTATTTTTCACTTGTATCATACTTTTAGTCCCACCTTATAAAAAGAGGCAACCTTTAGCATGAATGCATGCAAAAATATCTCATCCTAAGGTGAAAAGGCCTTGAATGTGTGACTTTAAGGCTCACTTGAGTTGGTTTCACTAGGCAAATCGAGCCGAACACGAACAAATTTCTTACGAGCCTATTTTGAGTGTAAGCTGATTTCGAACACGAGCTAATATAAATGAACCCAATATGAACAGAACCTTAACTCACTCAAGCTCGGCTCGCTTACACCCCTAATCACACTTATAAAAGAAAAAAAGAATTCTCAGGATGAAACAAGTTCAGACTCTAATTAATGGTGCAGCAAAAATTCTGTAACATGGTTTAAGAACAGATTTCTTCAATATGCATGTTCTTGCGTCACAAAAAATGGTGGAGCTAATCGATCAAAGTAAAACAAGAATAGACAGATAAAATCAGAAATCCACGTTGAGTAACACAAGAATGACTTGTTACTTTAGTGTTTGCACAGATTTAAATACAACTAAAATAAGTTAGAAGCGTCAAAATGAATCATGACCAAGATTTCAATTACCAGACAACCGTGACCATTGAGGTGGATTGCCCTTCCAGAAAGAAGATTGTACAGAAGTAACTCATTTGGCCCCTGCATTCAAGATGATTCCTTTACAAAACATAAAATGAATTATAAACTTATTCTTACCAAATCAAGGGAACAATCTTTTTATTCAAGTTAGAACTGAAAAAAAAAATGTCGTATATAACAAACTGGTAAATAAGGGCCAAACAATGTTTTGCAAGAAAAACAATTCCCTTGTATATGTCACCAACCTCATTAGAGCTACAGACAAGTTGAGGCAGCCCTTCCGGGTGAAATCTAACATCCAGGACCTTTTGTACGCCTTGCTGAAAGCAAATAATGATTAGGAAAAGAAACACATTAGCAGCGTGAAATGCTCATTCTCAAACAACAATCTAGCTATTAACAAACCTTCCATAATATTCGGTGTAGCTGAAAAAAGATGATCAGGCAAACAAAAATTTCAATGGTTATCATTAAAAATTATTTGCTTCCAAATGTACCATAACAAGGTCATTTGAAATCAACTTGGTACCACACAATTATACAGTTGTATTATCATATAAAATTGACTCAGGAATAATAATGTGGAATGCTATGAATACCATAAGAATTCTACAAGCTACGGTTTTTTTCATGAGGGCATGCAAAGATCTTTAGTTTTCCTATGAGACCAAATGCAATAAAATTCCTAGATGACCATGGAAAAGAGATTACCCTAAAATTGATTGTCAAAAGCCTAATTAAGATATCTTGAATTCACTCCTCTTGTAGAATCGGCTAGTTGAGAAAACAAAGTATCAAAATAAAATGAGAGACAATAGTCCTTGCAGACAATGAAAACTATGTATCAAAATAAACCTAAGTATCTAGCATTCACTGGTAAAGAATAAAAAAGTACAGATAAATTCAAAATCTCCTTGAGGACAAATTAACACTTTACCCTCCCATGAGGCTGAGCAATAGCAACGCTTGATGTGTAAGCGCACCAAGTAGGAACCCATGAAGAATAATTTTTACGTTTCAATGACACAGCCGGACCTTCAAATTGACATTCAAGTGATCGCCAACCTAATTTAAATTAAAAACCAACTTGTCAGATTCATTGTACAAATAATAGTTACATATATATATATATATATATGGAGAAGAATTTAACCTTAACCATACAAAAAACATATGACTACAAATTTCTAATATTTAGGATATAGAAAAGAGCCAAAAACACACCTTCTAATAATGGGATCCACCTTCTCTGATTCCTTCCAGCATAACCACCAGAACAATACAACGGCCACGTACTGCCCAATTCTCTTCCCAGAAAACACATTGCAATATTTTTATTACCAGATGACCTCCTAAAAGATGATGAATCTTTTCTAGCTTCTTCAGGATGTGAATAAGATGAGCTATTTGTTTGATTCCCATCTGCACACGAACTTAGTCAAACTTCATGCTCAAAAAATAAATATTAAATTAAATAGAAAATTATTAAGAGCCTCCAAAGATTACTCAATGCATAAAACACGCAATCAAGCAGCAGGAATCTATTCTAGCAGCATATTTTTGTTTAGGACCTCATTTATATCTCATTTTTTGTGCAATAGATTTAAGGCAATTAGAGAACCAAATTAGCGAATCAGTTAAACTTTCAATAACACTGACAAATAATAATCATATCAACATCTACTAAAATTGTTCACAATGTACTCAAACTCTGTTAATTTCAATCAAAGCTCCATTGGCTTCCAAAATTTCATCCATTGTTTAAAACCTTTCCTCAAAAAAAATAAAAAATTAAAAAAATCACACATATCAAAACTACTGCAATTACAAATACCAAAAGCTAAGATACCTCACTTTTAATATTATTGGCAAACATCACAACAAAGTTAACTGACACAAAGATAAATAATTGAATCTAATCATGCATATAAGCCTACAGTGATTTGAATATTTTTCTTAGAGCATTCATAATTCTCCACTTTGCATTCTGAAAAAATAATTCTTCTTTGAAACAATCATTTGAAAACAGGCTAAAGACAGCATCACAAGCTCTCTTTGATGGCTTCACCTTTAATGAGTATTGTATAGTAATCAATATTAATGTATCGAATTTGACTAAAAGTCCCTCCTCTTGCCTTAAATATGTGATAATCTCTTTTCTCCTCCAATGATACCTAACCTATCAGATACATCATCTCATAGCTTCAACTTTGCTTTTCTCATGTCCATTTGTGTTGTATAAAATAAGATTATCATGCTCTCATATATATTTATAAGTCGCTCAGTAAATCAGCACACATGGTCACAACGTCATAGATACTATGCATATGCAAAATGAAGATTTCTAAGCATATTTCCAATATCAACAAAACTACTATCAAAAAGTTAAGAGACAACTTGAACAAAACAAAACCTCCATTTGAAATTTTTCAGGTTCATAACAATCGCTGACTCAATAATGTTTGTTTTTTGTCCTTGTTAAAAGTGTATTCTTTTTCTTAAAACTTTTTGAATGTCCTTTTTTCATCATTTATGTCTAGTTCACTCCTAAATTTCATGTCATTCTTATTATGATAAGTAATTTATCCTCATCAAGTATTGTTTAACTTTTAAATTCCAATTTGCCTCCCTTAACAGTTTATCTTGAATAGTACCTTTTAACCTATTATAATCTTGTCCTAGAATATTATTTATTTCCACTACTTGCACATACTTCTAATGTATATATCCAAAATTACTAGTCTATGATGTATGATGAAAATTTGTTAGGAACCATCTCACAATCTTTTAAAAAGACTTTTATCTTCATAAAAAGTATTTCTAATTTAGTATCTCCACTTTTGAAAATAAATAGATAACCTAGATAAGAATATTACTACAAGATCATCAACTACCATGAAATTAATTATAGTTTCTCCACTAAATGTCTCTCATTCTAAATATAATATTAATTCTCTCTTGGCATATCCAGCAAAAACAATAAAATGTATAGTTATGACACCATAAACAGTTATCATCTCTCATGACAACCATAACTACAAAAAAGTGCACAAGACCCATGCATACATCTGTAGCATTCAAACTACAAAGTTTCCGTAACCTGGCAGTAAAAGCAAGTCCATAAATCTAAAGATTTTCAACATGTTCTCTAAATATAAAATCAAAAGAAAGAAGTGTGCATATTAAATTAGTTCAAATAACATGAAAAGTACAAAATCATAAGAGTACATATACCATAAAAATAGCACCAATACACATGCTGTTTGTCAATACTTAAATCAATTGATATGCATCAGTGTTTAACATAGATGCATATCTGGATGGCCGGAATGTTAAATTCAGTATCAGCACAAAACATTAAATTTGGCTCTACTTTAACAAGCCTAAATGAAGTAGATAAAAAAGTTTAGGGCTCAAAACCAAAATCATATCACAAATACAAAAACTCACATCAACTTAACATTCAATTTCAAAGGCCATATACTATTCAAATTAAAAATATAAGATGATAAAATCCAAAATTTCTATTACGTTGTAACGAAAGTTGGTAAACCAATACGTCAGAACTTCATCTCATGAAATTTTGTTCTTTGCATAATTTTAATAAAACAAAATATTTTTACAAGCCAACATAAAAAAAATAAGTTTATAACAAAAGATAAGCAGAAATCAATATTCTCTTTTCATTGAGATGGAACAATTTGACCAATCAATCTGCACTACAACTACAAGCACAATGATTCAGGCATTTCAAGTTTATTAAATCACTAGAAGGAAAGATACATGGCACAGCAATAATCTGGATGAAAATAACTTTTTTTTTCTAAAATGCAATTAAGTTTTTTTCTAAGCCAAAAATTGATTAAGCATGTAAGACTTATTCCAGCTTGCTGACCAAAATCCAACAAAATTGTAAATATGACTTGAGAAACACAACATTCAAATCTCTACAAGTCCCAGTTAGTAACTTTCTCAAACTAAGGCTGAGAGTTTAGCTCTAATATTGTTGATTGCTCGAAAATCGAGTTAAATATTAACTCCAACAAAGATAGGCTCAAAGCAAGTAAGCAAAGCTATGAGCCAACCATTAGGATCGAACTTATTTTTATCCAATTTTGAGCTATAAGTGATAGGATCAAACAAGCTTGAAATCAAATTAAAAATATTTTGATCTTTAAAATTATTTTTATTTATAAATAACATAGTTTAGTGCATATTGATAGCATAATGAAATAATTACTTGACCTAGTTGTTTATGTTATAGCAAAGTTGGAATTTTGCTGAGTTCAAAACTTCAAATCTTCTTTTGGGCGCATCATTTAATCAAACTTTGCAAAATTTTTTAACTTTTTGATCAAATATTGATGGTTGTAATCAAATCATTATCCGTGCGAGTTGTTTTAAAGGTTTGAAAAGGCAAGAAGCTCCCATCCCCTAATCCATATTCATTATTTCCCAATCCCCACTCTCATTCGCTCTCTGTGGGCCTAAAACTCCAAGACTCTTAATCTCATCATATTTCTCCAAAAGCCCAAACCCTAAACATAATCTCATATGCACTTCATTTCTTCGTCACTCTCTTCAACTTCATCAACTGTAAGGTGTATTTACTCCCTATTCTTAAGCCCACTCTCCTCCTCTCTTCGCTTTACTTATCTTATTTAACTGGTTGCTCTTAATGGACTCAACAGCCAAGAAATCTCTAGAATTTTTTTTCTTTGATATGATTTTGTTTGGTTTAACTTCTTTTAAGAACTTTATATTTACCCTTATTTATTCATGCCTCGTTCATGAAATACAATTTTTTCTTTGTAATGATTCATATAAATTTTGACAACAATATT
This sequence comes from Cymbidium sinense, assembly GCA_021442155.1. Taxonomy (NCBI): domain Eukaryota; kingdom Viridiplantae; phylum Streptophyta; class Magnoliopsida; order Asparagales; family Orchidaceae; genus Cymbidium; species Cymbidium sinense. The sequence continues at coordinate 8,952,884 of CM038233.1, read as the reverse complement.
TTTGCTTAGTTGCTAGCCTCGATAGGTGGGAAACATGCATGCTATTTAGCAATGTTAAAATGTTGTTTTATACCACACAGATATAGTATTGCATTCCTTTTTTTTTTCCTTAATATATAACAAGGTGGTAGTTATTGTGTAGAGTTTACTCGTTACATAACATCCATGATTTTTGTTTAATTATAATATAACAAGGTGGCAATTATCATAGAGAATTTTTTCTCTATTTAACCCTTTATTTGCTCGAATTATATAAGTTCTCCCATAAATAATGGTTGCTCCTTCTCAAAATCAATCTAGTAATTGCTCAAGTCAACCACAAGCTAATAATATAACTATTCCAAATGAAAGTATGGGAGAAGTTACTAGTATTATAGATAAAAGGAACAAAAGATATAGATCAAAAGTTTAGCAAAATTTTAATCTATTATCTATTAAAAATTTATTAAATAGAAATATAATCATTGTATAAAATCATACTTAAAACAAAAAATTGGTACGTATTATATTAAAAAATATGTTAAAACTACTCATTACAGTAAATCAGATGATAAATAAAAGAAGCAAAACTCTTAGCTCTATCCACCAAGAAAATTGAAGAGAATGAATTAATTTCTTTTCATGGGTCTTAAACTAATTATAAACATAATAATATTGTTGTTAATATCATCATTGCTCATAAATATTCATAAATATCCTTTCATGATCATCAAACACTTCTAGTTTAATATTTTGATGAAAACGATGAACCTAACTATCATAAGATTTCCATGTTTTTATAATAAGGAGGGGCGCATGGAAATACTTGATTTTGAAAAAAAGAAACTTTAACAGATTTTGGAATTATTAGAGAGAGTTTCAACGACAAATGAATGATGGACACAAAGTCAAATAATTGATTACATGCATCTGATCATATATTATATAAGTCACGATTTAAAACTTCCATCAAAAATATTTAGTATTAATGATTGAGATCTCTCATGCATTGAGGTTGTGGGATATATAAGGTATCTCTAAAATTTTATAGAAATTTACATACATGTCACGCAATTCTTATGCATTTACATATTTCACACCTAAACTTTAATATTTACAAAAATAGCACTTCCCTATGCATAAAAAGGTGCATTTCACTTAGAAAAAGTAACAAGGGTGATATTTTTGATGTAATAATAAAGATTTAAGTGTTATTTAAGTAAAAATTAAAGTTTGGGTGTGAAATATGTAAATGCATAAGAATTGTGTGGTATGTATGTAAATCCCCCAAAATTTTATTATAATATGGTCTTCAAAATAAAGGCTATATAATTACATCAAATAATGCATCATCAAATGAATTAGCTACTAGACATTTGAAAGAATTGTTTAGTAAAAGATCAAATCTTCTAATCAATGGATGATTTCTTTCATATTCATCATATTGCTCACATTTAAAATTTAATGGTTCAAAATAATAAATAAATATAAGTAAATTGATTTAAAAGGTAAGAGAATTAGCCTTGTTCATAAAAAGATCTCTAAGTCATTGGCACAATGTTGGTGAGATTGCAAGACAAATTGATTATCCAAAATAAAATTGCTATACAGTCATATTCTAGTACATTGAAAATCCACATATAAAAGGCTTGAATCAACATTTTATTATAGGGTTGTCTTTCCTAAATATGCCTAAAGAAACCTAAATTACACATTATTACCATCCAAGTATGAGTGAAATCAATTTGACAAAATCAAAAGGTTGTTTGCTTCATGTTTTTAATCGCATAACTAAAATATTTTCAAATATAAGTTATCCTACATTAAATAGGCTTATTACAAACTTACTTTTAATTAAAAAACTCTAAACAGAGAATGCATCTTTGAGATTGCTTTTATTTTAAATATGGCAAATAGTATGAAAGCAAAAAATGATATAAATTGACCTAATTGTTTGTGCTATTCTCAATTGCATGCAATTTAGATGCATGATGAAAATATTTTGTATTAGCTACTATTCACAAATTTATAACGCTAACAAAATGCTCGAAATTGTGACTTTTGATATGCTATCAAAATTGTCAAAATTGAGACTATTTTGATATGATATTTCATCATAGAATAATAATTACTTGCTGCATGATTTGGATGTTGGATGATGTAATTGATGATGATTAAGATGAATTGATGAGACATGAATTTGACTATATAATGGTGGATTAGTTATTTTTTTACAATATAATGATTTGATTAATGATCTTTTGAGATCAATTTAAGTTGCTACCTTTTGATGCTACCATGCTAACTTTGACTTTGTAATATTGTATCTTGAGTCTTGGATGATATTTTACTAGCAACTTGACTATTACCTTCAACTATTGTAATGCGATCTCTTGATTGTTGTTTCACAGGATGCTAGTCTACTACCTAAGGGTGTAGTCAAACTCATTATTAACCCACTACCTATAAGGCTATAACTATTAGGAGTTAGCATTATCTACCATCTTCTTGCTTTGGTACATTATGACTTAAATGGGAATTAGAATTGAAGGCTTTACTACTTTCTGTTAAATGTTAGTTAAAGTGATTTGCTAATTTTATTATAATCTAGATTTTTTTAATTTATATGTTAGTTAAAGTGATTTGTTAATTTTATTATAATTTAGATTTTTTTTAAATTTATTTCCACAAGTCAATTAATCATCTCAATTCTATGAGGGCACTAATCAAAATATTATGACTACATAATTAATATTATCATCATACATACCTAATTATCTTTTTTTAAGTTGATATTTCATAGGTTTTTGGAATTGACTAGTGCAACTACACAGAAGGAGTGACCTCAACATTGGAAGGTCAAAATGAAAAAATTTGTAAAAGTAAAATATTTTAAAGCGTAATATATTTGAAAGCTATGAGAATAAGAATGTCATTAAAATTGAGATTGTAATTTATAAGTATAGAAGTTATCTCAATTTAATTCTAGGTTGTTGTCTCTTCACTTCATTGAATTATATTAATATTATTTCTTTATTTCATATAATTAATTTAAATTTTATTTTTCTTTCAATTAATTTTCATTCATTACATTCAACCTAGCTCAAAATAAAAAAGAGCCCGCCTATTCCAATCTCTAGTTAGATTATAATCAAACAAATTCATTTCAGTTGGCCTGAAATAGTCAAATCAATATCAATTCAATTTAAATCAAATTGGCTCAAAAACCAAGTATAATGAAGCCACGATTCAAGTTTGAACCAATCATCAATCTATCAATCTATCAATCTGGATTCAAGCGACCCCACATCAACCCTAAATTGAATCATTCACAACTTAGCTAAACCAAAAAACACAAGCGCATACTAGCTAGCACCATGAAGTTACTCATGCAATAATGCTGACCTTGCTCTTGCTTTTAACCGTATTTTTTGTCAAAACATTAAAAGTATAGCCAGAGAGGTGACATTACCTAAACAAAAAAACAAGGCTATGAAATATCATTATAATTAGCTCAACAAGCAAACTAAACAAGAAGCCCAACATACCTGACAACGCTTCAGAATATGACCATGCAGGCATTGCCATGATAGGATCTCTTCTCCTGTTCTGTCCAATGTTTGCATCTGATGTTGGTCTTGAGTTAGAGATTCTTGTCACATCTATATTTGCACCTTCTATTGAGTTAGGCATGGAGTTCGTTGGCATGTTGATGTGTGCATCAAATGTTGGTTTAGAGATGGAGTTCGTTGCCGCGTCTAGAGTAATAGAAGCAGGTTTTGAGACAATAATCTCGCCTTCATTCCTCATACCCAAGTAAGATGAATGATTAGAGGTATGATCTTGCTTTTGGTTATGAAAAGATAGTTTATAATCCTTAATAAAACTATTGTTTTCGTTGGGCTTTGAAAGAATGCTAGTCAAGTGTTTCTGCAAATCCGTTAGACTAAACAATATCAAAAGAATATTGCACGAAAGCACCTTAATTAACTCTCTTATCTCAGAAATAATCAAGCTCGCCAACTTACAGTTCATACCGCAGAAAAGCATCATTTTTCTTCGATATAAATACACCATCATCTTTCAACGTGTCAGGTGAAGCTTTGCCTAAAATAAAAACAAAAATTAGTGATAAAATAGAGGTAAAGGTATATGTTCACAACTAACTTTAAGCATGGCGACAATTTTCTTTATTCTCAAAGAAACAAGCCTTGGCCTTTGATTGTTAAAGTGAAAGCACAACAAAATTAAAGAGAATGGCCACAACAAAATGTCATTCTAGATTGAACCGATCACTTTACATATGAATAGTAAGAAGTGAATAATAGAGCAATAAGAATCCTCTTCTCCTCTGTGCCTAGAGCCAAATTAACTAAACAAAAAAAAGACGCAAACCAAAGAAAAAAGATGTGTACCTCGTTTCATGAAATATAAATGTCCTAGCTTGAAAATTGAAAGCAGCAAAAGGAAACGAGGGTATTGTTTTCTTAGTTACAGCACTACAAGGGCACTCTTTTCATGAAATATAAATGTCCTAGCTTGTAAATTGAAAGCAGCAAAAGGAAACAAGGGTATTGTTTTCTTAGTTAAAGCACTACAAGGACACTGATGATCCTTATAAAGTGTCCATTGCTACAATCATCAATAAGAGGTAAAAGTTAGATACTATCGTTAGATCAACAATAAGTTGTACCATGAATAAATCTTATGCAAAATGCAGGATAGTTAAGTAAAACTATAGAGGATAGGCATGCAAGCAATGATATGCAAAGATGAGTGATTACACCAAATTTCTCTTGAAAAAAGTGGTATAAAATCTCAATAGGACCAGCATAATATTATCCCAGGGTTTCATACCTAACACCCCATTAAAAAAACATAAAACCCTTATGCCTGTGAAAGTAATATTATTGCTCAATTAATATGTCAATAAATAAACATACTTATTAAAGTAAATGGCGCCACTAAAGCAATAAATTCAATAACATCCACGAAAAACAAGAAGGGACCACCAACTTACATTTAAAGCACGATATTTCAAAATTAAAAAATATAAAAGACATGTTTCTATTATAATATAATATATAACTAGCATTCAGCAATAATGCTATATATAGAGCAATAGGTAACTAATTTACGATATCTATTGAAAAAATGGAAAAATTAATTAACCTTGCAATTAATTTATCATATTGGAGTTTAACAAATATGATAAATCAAGAGACATTGACAAAGTTTCATCAGTATAAATCAATTAACCATGCTTCTCGTCACACAAGTCAAGCACAAGGCACAAAAAGCCATGCAAAAAACAAAGGAAGAAAAAAAGTTAACTTGCCCGCTATGATTAAAGAGGGAAAAAAAAGCACAAAACATTGAAGTCATAGAAACAAAGAAAATTATGAGTAACAAATGTTGGAAATAGATGTATGCTATAACATAAATGGTAATCATATGCCAAAGAGAGAATGACTAAAACTAAGAAAAGAAAAAGGAAAAACATATTAAGTGAATTATATTAAAAGGTCGCATGATTGAAAAACCTAACACCAAGAGTATATGTACTAATAAAATACTTTGAGGCATTCACATTTTTAAAATAAATTGTCAAGTAAAGCATGAAGGTGAAACTTCAATAAACACATGACTTACATAAAATCTGACACTAAAAGTGACATGTTCACATAAATTTAAATTTTGAAAAGAAAGTTAATCTCGAGTATACATGTAAGTCACTCATGAACTTGAACTTTTCTCATGTTTTGGTAATATTATTTTCATGGGAAGTCAAAATTATTTATTTTTCCCCATTAAAAATCAGTAACCAAGTTATTACATGAGTCATTTCATGTAAAACTTGAGTTAACTAATGTTTAGCCAAATACAAGTTTTCCTACCTTAATTTGGGTCTATAGTAAGTGAAGTTTGATTTACACCCAAGAATAGTAACTATGTAGATTAATGGTCATATGCAAACTGATTTATTTTGTTGCAGTAATGTATTGTTTCAATGTTATTTTTCTAAAAGCTTATTTCATAACCTCTGAGAAACGCATTTCCTGATGAAAATTACCCCGACAACAAAAAAAAAAAGAAGAAGCATTCACCCCTTCCACGACTTCACAACTATGAAGAACATTAATTGAGAGAAGCTCATCCATCTCTGTCAAAGAAACAATGAAATTATTTTGGACAGCACAGCATAACCAAATGATAACTTAATAATCCAAGAGATGCAAAATGTTACTAAGTAAGAAAGTCAAAGTACAAATTTAACTTATAAATGAATGGCAAACACTACAAAATCAAAATGTCTACTTCAAACTCAGCTTGTAAATGAATAGCAAATACCAACTGTAAATGAATAGCAGGTACCACAAAAATGAACAATATTGCAAGCAAACAATGGCCAAAGACAAACAATTCTTTCAGCTTCAAAGTCAAGCATATAGAGGCAGATTGTAAAACAGTGAAGTCCTAATACTCAGCAAAGAAGTACTCACATAAGGAAATGTCATCTCGAAATTTAACACCACCATTTGTTGACTTTACTGAAGCCCTTGCAGCAGATAGCAGCATGCCCTACTCCAAAAGTAGTGTGTTATGGCTTTATTTCATACTAAAGGTCAACGTCAAATAGCAATTTGTTCATACCACAAGCTTAACAAAGAGCCAAAAATAGAAATAGTACGAAGAATTGTATGCAAAAGTTGCTGCAAAAGAAAACACAAATAGTAAATTGTACAAGAGTAACTTGGAAACGCTTAAAAACTGACAGCAAGCTCAGGAAACAGCACCAAAATGATACAAAGCTATTAGACAACAATAGGGTGAAGAAAAAGGCCGTACCTATCATATGCATTGTAAGTCAAGCTTGACCAAAAAATTCAACCAGATAATGTAGAAATTTTCTCTAGAAAATAGTCTTCTTCAGCATATCTTTAGAATTCCATGCACAACATGAAGGAAAAGAAGTCACACCAAAGTAAAACCTTGATGTCAAATTCCAATGCACCAACAACACAAGCCCATATTAGATAGGTGTTTGTGTGCACTACATTATGATATTCCATAGAAATCCATGGGCCGAGGTTTAAAGAGCTGTGCCATGTCTAAAGAATGATTTCTCAGACAATCTTACCCAGTAAGTGTGTAGAACAAAATTGTTCTCCCTCTTGACTTAACTGAAAGTCCATGCTTGATGATAAACAACCACAATCTAAACAATAGCAGGTCAACAACCTACATAGGTGACATGGGTTGTCCTAGAAGGGGTGGAATCAGCACCCACCAGCCTTGGCAGATTCACCTTTGGCCTGTACAAGCTTGAACCATTTCAGGTGCCACCTCCTCTATCAGGTCAACCCATTAGGGCCTCTAATTATTAAGTTAAGGTAAGTATTAGGGTTTTGCCTCTCTCCTAATATATATATATATATATATATATACTTTAAGACCTATTGTAAACAATTTTGTTTTGGTTTTTACATTATTGGAGATTATTTTGTGCTTTCCACCTATTCGAAAAATTGTAGCCTTCTCTTTCAAGTACTGTATATTGTATGTTGATTAAGTTTAGATGGTGGATCATCCACATTACTTATGCTTGATTTATAATAACATTTGTGCATGCTATGGTATTTCGAACTCCTCTCACAGTTAACATTTCTTACTCCTTGTGCTCTTATAGTTTGAGCACCACGTTGGCAACTTTTCCTTCTTTTTACCAAAATATTTCCAATAAAACAAGTCAAAACGATTAAATCAAACAGCATGGAGAGGCAAAACATAAATATTAAACATTAAAAAAGAAGATAACTACTAGCTTAAACTTAACAATAAATGAAAATGAAAATCTATATATAGTTCCAAACAACCACCTATTAATGAAAGGACAAGGTTTTGAATTCTTACATTTAATATGTTTTGAATTTTGGATGCAGGAGAATCAAAGGTTCAAAAAACAACAAAAAATATAATCATTCACCATAAAAAGCTAGCATAGAACAAAGGGATTTTTCATAATTTAGCTATGATTCATAGTGAAAGGAAATTATCTGAATTGGGAATTATATAAACTCTAAACCCAAAAGCCAGTCAAACTTTAAGTGAAAGAATATACATCAACATTCACTTGGGCAAACATCTATAATATTTTCTTCAACTATCACTTAAATTTGGCTAGAATTTTGTTGGTTGAATGTGCCAGTGGATGCTTGGAACTTGAAGAAGGAGAGGAAACCGAGGGAAGGGTGTACTTAATCTTTCAAAAATCCTTCAGTTTCCATTTCTCGAAGCATATGCTAGGAATCCAAGTTGGTGGTGACTTGTAAGCACTACCCCCTTGTAAGGCCATCTAATAATCTGGCCAGCCGCCTCCATCATTCGCTCATGAAGTACCTATACACTAAGATACTTACACTGCTGAGAAAGTTGCTAACCCCAAGCCTACTACAGCTACATTTTTCCAAAAAAGTAAAGAACAACAAAACGTAAGACTTAAAAAAAACAAATTTGAACTTTTGTGATTTTTTGAAAATATTACGATTGAGATATTTAGTAAGCAACAAAAAAGTCCGTCCAACCGGTAAAGGTACAAACAAAAATAAAGAGAAGAACCAATAGAAATCAAAACCTTTGGCAACTTCCCCTTCTTCTTCAACAACTTAAGGTGCAGTTTCTGTATGTAATGCATCAAATGGTATTTAGAATGCCTAGCAAGCAATTTGTCCCTAAACTCTTTGTTCGAAGACAACCAATCAATTATCTCCTTCGAAGTGACGATCATATCTTTGTCCAGCGACTCCAGCCAGGAGTACACCGGACGCCACTGGTCTGTCCTCTGGAACCTATAAGGGAACTCCCCCTGGCCACTCCCCGTCGCCTGTAAGTGTAGTGAGCATCATTAAAAAACCTTCATTCGGAACCTGGCATATGAAGTGAAGGGCAATGGACGAACCTGAGAATGAACCGGGACAGTGAAGCGGAGAAGAGCAAGGATCCGCTGATGAAGATCGCAACGAGGGAGAGACCAAATATGTTTTGGGATGGAGGAGCGATTGGAATCGATCCAAGAGTCGATCTCGCTTGCCGAAGGATCGCGATGGTCTGGAAGAGACGAGAGCCAGGCTCGAGCTGCTTCCTCCCATTGCTGCCACATCGCCTTAGCGTTGCTTTTGCTGGATGTACGATTAGGGCTTGTTGGGAGAGCAGAAGAAGTTCCGTCGGGGTGAAGGGATTGGAGAGGAAATGGCTGCAACATCTCCGTCGGACGGAGGAGGAACCCGTCGCCGCACCGGTGAGGTGCGTTCCGGTGCGTTGTGCGAAGTCAATAGTTTTTGGCATCGGTGCCATTTTGATGACCTGACGTTGAGGGGGCGTTATCGGAGTCCCGACGGCTGTTTACAAGGCAAAAAATCAGCTCCTTTGCAAACTAATTTTTCGATTTTAATAATTTTGTTTTGATAGATATTTCGATTTATCAAAAATATTGTAATATAGGCATGCAAAAAATCAATTGCAATAGAATAAAAGTTTATGTTTTAATTTTATTGTGGAATCCAATACATATATATATTTAAAGAATGAACTAAAAAATTTCAGAATTTTTATATGAAAAAACTCCTGAATATAGGAAAAAAATTACGAATCTACCAAGTAAAATCTTTATCTATGTATATTTGAATAAATTTTCGATGCGGGATTCTGAGAATTATATATGAGAATGATTGATAATTAATCAGAATCGAGCAACATTTACGGCGTTATTAGGTTATACGATTGTTGGTGGCGGTTAATGATAATTAGCGGAGGCGACGGTCAGCGAAGTGATAATGGTGACGGCGGTGACCAGCAGTGGTTGATGCGACGATGATCGATGGTAGTGGCAACGGCGGTCGGCGGTGGTGGCGGCGATGACCGTCAACAGATGCAAACGGTGATTGATTCCGGCGATATGGCGGCAGTGATTGACGACAACGACGATCAACAGTGGCGGTCGGTGGTGGTCGGTGGTGGTGGTTGGCGGCCGACGGTAGTGGTCGGCGACCATTGAGTAGTGCACGATTATGCTTATAGGATTGTTAAGCATTAGAGCTCTCTCTTCTCTTTAGCTTATGCTCCTCTCGTATGAAGAATGGTAGGCTATTTATAGATTAGAGAGAGGGCGACGTTTCTGTGAATACATGCAAAATCCAAATCACTCCGCCGGATGGCTCTAATGATTCCTCATGTCAAGAATGATAGGCTATTTATAGATTAGAGAGAGGGTGTTTTTGTGAATACATACAAAATTCAAACCACTCCATCGGATGGCTCAAATGATTTATTTGATCATCTGATGTATTTTAAATATTTGAATGCTCAAATAAAGTCAGAATCAAGAGATCTTGGGCTTGTTAGATCCGGCTCGTCAAGACACTCGATTTGATCATAAACATTCCATATTTAAAAACTATTTAGGAAATTAATTGATATCCCAAAGTTTCTAATGATATTTTAAGTGCTCTGAGTGACTTGGATGATGCTGACATCAAGATTTGTGCTTCGACTAGTGAAATTTTTAGCGTTATTTCAGTTGTCCCCCTATTTTTGGATGGCATTATCTCTATCATCCAAAAACATATATTAAATAATTGAAAACAATAAATTCTTAATAGAATTTGTGAGTTTATTAACCATATAGTTTGAGAGAATAAATCTTTATGGGCGCACAATTTTATGATCACGGAAGCGGGTGCAACCCCGCGGATGCATGCGGGTGCTCGTGGGTGCTCATCCGCCTGGCTCGTAGCCAGCGAAGTGGGCTCTCGCTACAAGACGCTATGTTGCCGCTAATGACCATTTTTTTATTTTTTTCTATTTATTTCCATTTTTTATTTTTTCCCTTTTTGCCCTTATAGTAGACCTGTAAAAACCCCTATAGGATCAAGTGAGGAGACACAACTCCAATATGCTCTAGTGTTCCTCTACATTAGATGAGAAATCATCTAGCGGAAGTTCAAGGGCTAGGATAAAAAAAATTTTCTTTTCTTTTTGTCAGCAAAGTTCTGACATTCTTCTTAAGAGAAGATCATTTGCTTTGTTGATCAAGACCCATAACACATATGGCTAGTCTTCAATTTTCTCTCGAAAGAGGCGTCAACTGTCATCGTCAAACCGATAGGGTTTCGAGGCGATCAAGTCACGTAGTATATACAACGAGGCTCCAATTTTCCCTCAAAAGAGGCGTCAACTGTCCTCATCGGACCGACCGAATTTAGAGGTGATCAAGGCCCATAGTTCATACAGAGAGACTCCAATTTTCTCTCGAAAGAGGCGTCAACTGTCTTCGTCGGGCCGACAGGGTTTGGAGGCTATCAAGGCCCATAGTTCATACAGCGAGGCTATGATTTTCCTTGAAAAAAACATCAACTATCATTGTTGGACTGACCGGGTTTAGATGCGATCAAGGCCTGTAGTTCATACGACGAGGCTCCAATTTTCTCTCGAAAGAGGCATCAACTGTTCTCGTCAAACCGACCTAGTTTGGAGGCGATCAAGACCCGTAGTTCATATGGCGAGGCTCCAATTTTTCTCGAGGCGGCCAATCCTCGCCGACCAACCGGGTTTGAGTTGGTCAAGTACGCGATTCGATTTTCCATAAAAGAGGCCTTATCGCCCCTCATCGAGACCGATTTGGAGGTGATCAAGGCCCGTAGTTCATACGGCGATGCTCCAGTTTTCCCTCGAAAGAGGCGTTAAATGTCCTCGTCGAACCAACCGAATTTGGAGGCGATCAAGACCCATAGTTCATACGGCGAGACTCTGATTTTCCCTCGAAAGAGGCATCAACTGTCTTCATCGGACAATCAGGTTTGGAGACGATCAAGGCCTGTATTTTCTACTTCTTAGGGTAGAAAATTTAATTTCTTGAAACTCCAATTGATGGTTCAACAGTTTACAACTGCCAAGATGGCAGGGAAGCGTCAATTAAGAACCATCATTCAAATAACTCAAAAAGTTTGGCAGGTAATTTTATAGTATCATCAGAGAGGAATAGCTTTTTTTATCTCATATGTATGCGTATATTTTTTTGTTATATCATAGACAAAAAATGTTATCCAAAGCTGTTCGTGAGCGAAAAAGCCAGGAAAAGATATGCTCAAGTATTGGGGTGAGTGAGTTGCTTCACACAATTCTCAGACTTTTGTCTTCTTCTCTCTTTTTTTATTTATTTATTATATATTTTCACAGGATGATGGCCAAAAAAAAAATAATACCGTAGCAATTATAGACGATATATCATCCACTATCATAGTTGATAGTTTAATGGTGCTCAACAAAATTTCATTTTCCTAATGAATTGGTGGCTATTATTGCTAAAAATTATGATCGAGCTTGTTCACCTCCGCTAGGATACTTTACTGTTTCTAAGATGATTCTTCGTGCGGGACTGCGATTCCCTTTGTCTCTTGAATTGATTGAGATTTTTAAAATATGTGATGTAACTTTGTCACAATTTTTATTTCGAGCTTTATTGATCATCATTGGTTTGGTTGTCTTCTTTAGAGAGCGTGGTATTACTTTGAATATTAAATATTTGTTATCGAATGTGTAGATTCACATGTGATGCTTAGGAATATATTTCTTATAGGATTATAACGAATTATATAGATTTTTTAGCACAGGATCTATTTAGAAATTAATTTAATGGATTCTTTTTGTGAAAAATGAGTGGGGTCTCTCTGAGAGATGGGAAAAATTGAATGACATTTCAGATCTATTGTTGATTGAAGAGAATGAAATCTTAACAATTCTTAATATTCTTGATGCAGGAAGCTTGCAGCATGAGTTATGTCACATTGACAAATATATAATTGAAGATAAAATGTTCAAGGTTGGCATTTCTATTCAGGCAGGGAGATCTTGTGCTTTTCCACTGAAGAGTTCAAGTAAAGGTGATGAAAGGTTTCATCATATTCACAGGATTCTTTCAAGAAACCCATTATGAAATCACGGTGATAGTATTATTTTTTCTTTAAAGAAAAAGAAGACATGTGTCGAAGTGACTACTTCAAATATTTGCGGAGAAGATGTTCGGCTCCAGTTAGTCACTGAGAGTTTAGTTATCTTAACTCATAATTAGAGAATTCATTTCTCGAAGCCGCATATTCCTAAAGGGGTGTTAAAACACGTATGCACTGGACTTCAACGAGCAGATGAATTAGTACGGTGTCTTCTCCTTATCCTTCTTTTCTTCTTTTTCTTTTTTCTTTGTGTAATATTTGTGATTTTTTGATTGCAGGTAGATCAAACATTAGGGTTGATGGCTCATTTGAGTGTTGCTCTAGACGAGTGGAATACTAAATTTATGAAGATAAAATATCTGTAAGGCGAGTATGAGCGAAAGATGAGTGCTAAGACCAAAGAAGTGGCACTGAGGATCGCTGGTTTAGAACTGAGCTAAACATATCAACTCTTTTCTCTAACATCGAGGTGGAGTGCACTGATGATGATTGAGGTAAGGGAGACACGAAAAGAAAAAAAGATTTAAGGCACTTGCAACGGAGAAAAAAGCATCACATGATCATCTTTCTGAGAAGAAACTTATAATGTCAGAAGCAAAAGCAAATGAAATCTCCTTGAAGGCAACGGAAGACTTTAATAACTCCCTAGCTTATCGTGATACTATTGAGGACCATGTCCAGGAAGCTCGTAATCATATTTTTGATGTTGAAGTGAAGGACTTATAACACCAATGTTTGGAGTAAGGCTTCATCTGAGGATTCGTAAAAGGAATCCACATAATACATCGCAAAATTGGAACTAGTTTTAAAAATTTGTCTCCTAGCCAAGTGTCTGAAGACCCTTCGCCAAATTCAGGAGATGAAAGAGTTGAGATGAGTTTAAGGGAGCATCTTCCAGTGGTGAGGATGACATTGATACCATATAGTATCACTTGAGGATGCATTTATTTTCCTTTTATTTATGTATTACTATTTATTATTATTATTTTTTGTATCCAGAATTTTGATTCTTTCTTATATCATCATGTTAGTGATGTCAATGATATAAGAAATTTTTGGATGATTTACTCTTATTTTGTTTTGACCTATGCGAGGTGATTGGTCAGAATATTATTCGACGACGCTAACCTATATGGATGAGGTCATGAGAAGTCCACCAAGGACTTTTTAGCCTATCCTAGGTATTAGTCAAAATATTATTTGATATCTTATGGAAGATAGGTGGAATGTCCACCGCGACCTTTTGACCTGTCTTAGGTATTAGCCAAAGTGTTACTTGACTTCTTACCTATATGGAAGAGGTCCGATCAAGTCCCCTTGGGATTGACCATGCTCGGACTGAGACAAAATATGAGTTACACATTTCTCAAGTGGGAGGATTAAATGAAAGAGATTGTTTATATACAACAAGCTTGAAAGAAAAGGTTATAAACTCATTACTCTGATAAGATCAGTGATACAATCATAAGATAATTTTAATAAATATATGAATTTGAAGAGAAAATGACAAACAAGATAAAATAAAAGTTGCAATGATTATACAGTAAGAATTACTGATAATATTTCTGGAGATTCTCAGTGTTCCAAGTTCGAGGTAAGGTTTTTCTCTCTGGATCCTTGAGCTTAAATATTTATGGCTTGACCATAACTATAACCACATAAGGGTCATTATTGACCTCACTTTTGGAGTGAGCTCTTAACATCTTCTTAGACTTAGGACTCTTCTAGACAATAATATTTCCTTAGTCATAAGACACATCTAGTGATTAGGTGAACACCTAACCTAGAGACTTAGAAGTTAATCATAAGATTGGCTATGCCTTGGGGGTTTAAGAAATTACCTATCCCATAGCTCAAACCTATCTAGATACACTTTCTCAAATTAAATCAATTCTCACTCAAATCAAAATTCAAATTCAAATTCAAATTCCAAATCTAATTTCAAAATTTGACTAAATGATTGAAACCCAAAATCAAATTCAAATCTAAACCCTTTCAAGCCATATGAACCATATTCATAAGTTTAGCCAAATCTTTCCTCAAATCAAATCAAACTCAATTGATCTCTTCATAAATCAATTATTCCTTCATTTATATTCACAAATATAAATGAATTCCAAATTCAAATGACCAAAACCATATTGAAAATCAAATATAAAATCAATTTAAACCCTTTAAGCCAATTCTTTGGACTTAGCCAAATTCTATCCAAATCAAGTCAAAACTAACGAATTATCTCTTGAATCAATCATTTATTCAATTATCTACCCAAATATAAATGAAACCTACAATCATCAAACCAAATCAAAACTAAACCAATTGACCCGCTTAGGTGCACTCGACCTAAAGTGAACTAAAGGACTCATTTGAGCCAACTTCTAATCCAACCCAAATTGGATTGAACCAAGCTCACCAAAACCTTACACCATGATTGATGATCACCCTACGATGATCAATTGCAAAAACCAAGCCCAATAGCCATTTGATCCAAATAAATTGTTGGCCTAAAGAACCAAATCGGGTCAAATCATGATCTAACCCAAATTGATTCCAATGGCTCAAGTTCATTCCAAATTGATTATTGAACTTAACCAAAGCATAATTAAACCCAATTTGATCAATCAAGCCTAATCAACTTGACCCAACTAGCCCAAATTGCCTAAAGGGTCAATTTATCCTAAATCAAAATTAACTCCAAATTAATTCAAACCAAAGACTACATTCATCTTCAATTAGTCAATTGAACATGAATCAACCCATAACCTAAGCTAATTTGGCCAATTTTGGTCAAATGGGTCAATTTTGCCCAAAATGACCCGTATGACCCAAATTGGGCCAAATCCCTTGAAACCAAGCCAAAACCCATTAGATCAAATCCACCCAAACCATTTGGGATCAGCCCAAAATAAACCCAACCCATTTTAAATCCCTCATGAACCATCCCCCCACATAGGATTCCACCTAACCTCATTTAATTCCCCCATCACATGCACTTAACCCCTCATCACATGGCCCCAATATTTCAATTAAACAAATCTCATCATATGGCAGTAAGAGAGGACTTTGGAGCAAAAATCCAAAGTCCTCAATCAATCTAGATCTAGACCTAACCACCCCAACAAGATGGCATTCAATTTGGAGCCAAAAAAATTTATATTTTCATCCATTATAAAAGGAGGGGGAGATGAGACTTGAGCTCTCTTGCTCCCATCCTCAAATTTCACCTCTCCAAAGCAAAGTAACCCATCCCCACTTGTTTAGCCATTTGAGCTCAAATAATACAAGAATTTGCTCTTCCATGCAGAAACATTGGAGAAGGAGGAATTCAAGAGAAGAAAGGCTAAAGATTACTCAAGCTTCCTCACACATGGATCTTCACCGCCAAAATCATCCCGGAGGTAACTTTCATCAAACGTAGTTGGCCTTAGATTTTGCATATTTTGTATTAAATTTCATGATTCTAGGAATTTCCTTTAGAAAATCCACTTTTATTTTAAATCATCCCAGGAAATAGAATTTTTTGGTGAATCGGCAAAACGGGTCCATTTGGACAAGTTTTGGCTTAGAAACTTTCATTTTTTCCAAAATACCCTTAAAACACTGTTCACCACCGGCTTATATACCCATCCGATCCGCGGACGGATGGATCGGATCCGGCCTTCAAATCGCGGATGCGATGACCGTCCGATCGCGTTTTCGCTGACGGCGATCGCGCCGAAGCCGAGCTCGATCCGAAGCCGACATCGGAAATGATCCGACCATCAATCGCGGTTTGCGCGGATGATGGTTGCCGCGCGATCACGCGATCGGCCTCGGATCACGATCTATTCTATCCCCGATCGTGATCGGACGGCCGGAAAAGGTGGTCATTTTCCCGCCAAACCGCGTATATATTATAATAAATAAATAATAATAATAACAAATCATCGATTCAAAAATTCATAAAAATACTTAACAAAATTGCAAACAAGGGCTCGTTGTCCTATCGAGAGAATCCAATAAACCAAAATACAAATTTATGAATGAGCGTAATTTAGTTTTAGTGAAAATCCAAAATTAGAGAAAAAAATTGACACATATAAAATTTCAAGTTAAGTAGATATTAAAATTTTAAATTCAAATTATCAATTTTGATAAAATAAATTAAAAAAATTAAATTTACAAAATCTTCAAGATGACCTAAATCACTTTAATTACATCTATTCTTAAGAAAATGATTTGATCTTAATCTTAAGAAACCCAAATAAACACTTAAGATTAGAGTTTAAATAATTAAAAAGTTAATTAAAATATAATCTAAAAATAACTCAAATATTAAATCAAAAATCAGAAATTAAATAGCATTCATTAAATCATTAATCAAACTTTAATTCAAAAAAATATCATCTTTAAAGGAGATTAAATTAAATATGATTAAATCTATTTAAGTTAATAAAACTCAATTAAATGATTAAATCTTAAATCAAACTCAACAAACTTAGAAAACTTTAATTTGATACTAATCAATTAAACTAAATAAAATTAAAGCAAACTTAATTAACTATGATTAAATCACATCCATTTGGAATGAGATAATTAAATAACCATTATATTTCAACCTAATAAAATAAATGTTAATGAAATCAAACAAACATAATAAATAAATTAAATCAAGTAAAACCCTAATCATAAATAATCAAACTCAATTAGTCAAACATTTAATTAATGAAAATTTAATAAATTAATCCATCATCTTAATTAATCAAATTAATTTAAATAAGTCATTAAAGTTAACTCTAAGATTAAGCTTAAATCAAACCCTATAAATTTAATAATCACAGAATAAACTAATAAGCTAATTAAATTAATCATATTAAACCTAAACTTAATCAAACATAATTAAGATGCAATTAAACATTAATCAAAACATAAATTAAACCTAAATTATTGTCATCAATTAATTAATCTAATTACCCTAATCAAACTTAATTAGTCAAACATTTAATTAATGAAAATTTAATGAATTAATCCATCATCTTAATTAATCAAATTAATTTAAATAAGTCATTAAAGCTAACTCTAAAGCTTAAATCAAACCCATAATTAAATAATCACACCCCTTAAATAAATAAATTAAGTTAATTAAATTAATCATATGAAACCTAAACTTAATCAAACATAATTAAGATGCAATTAAACACTAATCAAAACTTAAATTAAACCTAAATCATTAAGTCATTAATCTCTAATCAAACAAACCTTTAATTAATCTAATAATTTTAATTGACCCTTAATCAAATTTAATTAATCAAACATCTAATTAATGCAAACTTAATAAATTAATCCATTATCTTAATAAACCAAATTTAACTTTATAAATCATTAAAGTTAATTAAATTAAATACTAATTAATCTACTAATTAATTTAATCACATTAAATAAATTAATTAAGTAAATTACATTAATCATATTAAACTTAAGCTTAATCAAACATGTAAAATGATAATCAAACCCTAATTTAAACTTCAATCATTAATTCATAATACATCATTAACTCAAATAAACATGAAATCAAATTAAAAGTTAAACCAATCTTTATTTAATTTAATCATACCTCTTAAACAAACTAATTAAGTTAATCAAACTAATTACATTAAACTTAATTAATCAAAATGTAATTAAATATTAATCAAAAAAATTAAATTAAACCATTAAGTCATTAATTACATTTGTCTAAACAAATATGAAACTAAATTAAAAAAAAAAATTAAACAAACCTTTATAATTAACATAAATACACTTATTAAACAAATCACATAATCACATTGAACCTAAGCAAACCCATAAGACCAATAAAGCTAATTAAATCAAATTGAATCAAATTAAGTTAAATCAAGAAAGATTCTCATCAATTTAATATAGAATCAAATCAAATCTCATTCAACTTAAATAACATAAACTAATTAACTATCCAATATAAAAAATCAAAATGCAAACCAAACTTTGATGAACATGACAAATGGATGTGATTAAAAATAAAAATCTCAATTACAAAGAATCAAACCCAATTAGAATCAAAATAAAATCTTAATTAATCTAATCCAATCAAACAAATGAACCACAATCAAATAAACATAGTTAAATCCATACCATGATCAAAGAAAAGAATTAAATATTTAAAAGGATATTGAATTATCAAGTTAATTAAATCAAAACAAATAAAATCAATCAAAATACATTAATTAAACAATTAAACAATATTGAATTATGATTCAATTAAATCAAAACACCTAATATAAAATTAATCAACCAAAATACATGAACTTAAACAAACTTAAACTCATTAGACATTAAGGATATTGAATTATCAAGATGCAATTAAACTAAAACATCTAATCCAAAAAAATCAATTAATCAAATACTTAAATAAACTCAAATTCTAAATCAAATCAATGACACAAATTCGGGCTAAATCAAGATACTTAAGGACTTTAGTTAGATTCCTTAGAATTAGGATGTAGAATGGGTGAGTCTCTGATGGAATTCATCCTTCATTCTTGAGAACCTAAATATCATTTCAACCAAATAAAACTGAAATAAAAATGAAAATCAAATCATTAAATCATTTAGATTGAAATCACCCAACGGTAAAATTTAAATTCAAACTCCAAATTAGAACTTAAACTAAAGAAGCCTAGTAAAGTCTTGCTACACAAGCCTTAAGCACACACACTAGAATAAGTCACTACTTCTAGTGCTAAGTTATGTATGTATGATGTTGTTTTATTTTGTGATGTAATATTTAGACTGGATGTTAGGGTGTATGTTTCTAGAGGATGTTAGGCCATTAGCCTAATATATTTTTAGGGGCTTGCTATAATAAAAAAAATATAAATGCTTTTGTTGCTTTTTCTTGTAGCCTATTAACATGTTACATGTGTGTGGTGGTTAAGTCCAAATTATTCATATACTTGGGTATGGTGTGTTTAGCTAACATTTATTTGCGAATAGATTTACTTTTCCTATTTTGATGTAATTTTGCATTAGAATTAGGATGGATTATGGGGATTAGGATGAGCAAGAAAGGCTTAGTCCATTATGATGCCTTTGGAACAAATCAAATCAAAAGAAAGAAATGAAGAAATGAAGAAAAGAAGACCCCATGATATATATTATTTTGTAATCGGTATAAGGGTAGGCTACCCATCTTTTCTTTTCTTTCGGAACCCGATCGACCGGGCCTTTTATTCTTTTATAGTCTATAAAATTGTTTGATGTTGTGTTTAGATTACATTAGAATGGCATGCTTTTCATAGTTTATTTATGATTGATGCTTGAATGTGTGGCCTGGATGCGGTAGCTCTTAGGATAAAATTAATTTTTCTACCCCAATTAACAACTCTAAACTAAAAAACTCATAACCTCACATAAAAGCCTAAGAATTAAATCAAGATAATAAAATTTTTAGTAACCCCTTAGATGGATGAATGTATAATATCATGCATGTCATATTCTTTCACTCTTAAGAGGGACTTCCATCTTGCAGAATCAAGGCTTAACCTATGAGAGCCTTTGGTGGAAGACACCCCTTTCTTGATTTGGCCCATAATCAAATTCTCATGCATTTAGGCATACAAAATCCCATAGCATGTCAAAATAAAAGTCCAAAAGAATCAAATTAATTTAATAAAACTTACATTAGATTAAGTCATGGATTCATACCACTCATGCTCTAGTCTCTTTGGGAGTGAGTCTAAGGACTTAGTTTCCTTTCTAAATGAACAACAACCTAGCCATCTTGCAAAGCATAAGACTTGCCTACATGGATTTAAAGTAGGAGGAGTTAAGCCACTGTGTAAGTCCAAGAAATGGGTGATTTATTCTCTCTTGTGGAGGTAAACCATATACCCATTTTCGCCTTAGATTTAGGTTGTGCCTTTGTTTTCTAAGGCTTTAGGAATCTGAGGTAGCTATTTTCTACAAGCATAAATCCTCACCTCTTGCATTTCCACAATCTTATGTTATGGAATTATAAGCCCCAAGAATCTAATAAAATGTCAACTCAAATAATTAACTCTCTTCAAAATATAAAGCCCAACTATAGGATTGGAATGCTCACTAGGCCTAGTATCATGAGCATTTCCTACTTTCTCCCTTTGGATTCCAAAAATAAGTCTTCTCCTTGATCTATCCCATTTGATTTTCTAAAATAGCCAATCCTTTGATAGTCTTAACCTTGAAATCTTTGGAGACCCTAATCTACTTTAATCGAGTATTCTTAAGAAATTCTCATTTCTTAGATGTAATTAACTATGGGGCTTGCCTCCATAGGAACTTAATAAACCCTACTTTTCCAAAAGTAGGGGAAAGATCTGGTATATTCAAGACCCATCATGCCTTGAGTCCTTAGTGATTAGGTCCATTATAGGGTGGTGATTTCTATCTTCGAGATAGTACATCATTCCTTAATGTCATACCCGATCACTTCAATAAGTACCCCTAAGATCTATGGTGTCCCACACCCCAAAAAATAAACACCACGATTTTTCTCATGACTCACTGGGGAGAGTTCCTCTCTCCATCTTTAGTAGACAATTATTATCTCCAAGCATCGATAGTGGACTTATGTTTATATAGGCCCGAGACTATCATTCTTTTGGCACTTAGCTTATTTCATCCTTAAGCAAAGCTCGCCATCCTTTAGGTTTTAGGACCTGTGGTCTTAAAATCCTAAGGTTCCCCAATAGGTGAAAATTAAAATTAATCAAATAGGAGATGACCAAAATTAAAAATCTCTTCACCATTCTGATGGTGAGGCAAGGTTCATCCTATGAACAATAAGAGAATAAAACTCTTCTACAAAATAACATGTCTTTCCAAAAGCACTTTTCAAAATCCACATAATAAGGGATCTGTACATAAAAGTTTATAAGAAATTTTCACAAAACACATATAACCAAACCTCGCTTTAACAAATCGATGATTATTACAAGGAGGTTCTTTAAAAAAAAAAATCAAAATCAAAATCAATTTTAATTTTCAAAAGCACATTTTCTTTGGAAATATCCCCATCCCACACACACTCAAATTCGTTGGATGGAGATTCTATTTTCAATAAAAACCATAAAAAAAAAAATTGAAACTCCACTTAGCATACTTCACATGTGCTAGAGTTGAAGTTTCCCTCTTTCAAAAGTAATAAACCATACACACACAAAAGAGAAGTCAAGACATATTTGAACCCCCACTGACATAACCAAATTTGTCAAATGGGAGTTCCCCTTTGGACTATTTGCATTTGTCTGATAAAATTCCTTCATGCCAAAGTCTTGAACTTCAAAACACATTGGGAGCTCATTTGACATGCCCAAGTATATCGAATGAGAACTCCATTTTGAAAATCATAAGTACAAAGTGAACTCCATTTAACATACCTAAGTCTTAAATAAGTTCATTTTTCAAAAAAAATCATAAACACATTTGATCATGTCAAACCACACTTGAAGCTTTCACTTAACATACCAAATTTGTTAAGTGAGAGTCTCATTCTCAAAGAAAAAAAACATATCTCAAACAAATTTGGGGCTTTCACTTAACATATCAATCTTGTTAAGTATGATTCCCATCTTCAAAGAAAAGTAAATTTATCTCACAATCACATTTAACTTTCACTTAATATATCAAATTTATTAAGTGAAAGCCTCATCACCAAACACAAATCAGACACATGTGGCCTCTACTTAACATACCAAATTTGTTAAGAAAGAAGCCCCATTTTCAAATCAAAATATCACACAATCAAATCTTCACAAGCAAAAATATTTCAAACACACAATCACAACCTCTTCTTAGCATACCCAAATTTGCTAAGTAGAGGTCTTTCAAACTATCAATATTTTCAAACAAGATGCACAAAACACAAATATCTCCAAGAAAATCTCCTCAAATTTTAGAACCCCACCCAACATACCTAAATCTTGAGTATGGGTTCTAAATCAAATCAAATGGCAAAGACTCTCCTCAATATCCAAAATCTCTTTTTGATGAACCCCACTTAACATCCTTAAGATTGTTTAGTGGGTTCAAATTCAAAATCAAATCTTGAAATCAATGATTGAAGGTGAATATCAAGGCAAGTGTCCGACCTATTTCAATAATTGCATTTTAGCAATCAATCCCTCAATCGATCTATGGCCAACAAGCTCGTGTTTTCCTTCCCCAGCCTAAACCTAGCCTGGATCAAGCTAGTCTCTACCTCAGCTCCACCGAGGTCATCTACTTTGGCCATGGTTTTGAGGGAGTGAGGATTTCTGCAGGGACGCCTCACCACAAGCAAGGAGGAGGTGGCGGCGACGCCACTCATCGATTGATATGCCATCTGATTCTAAGTCCACTAAAGAGGAAGGCCACTGTTGTTCTACCCCTGCCAAGATCGCTGCGGTACTGCTCCACCGGGTCGGCCATCTCTACTATAGCTACTACCCTCCTTGGATTCCCAAAAGGGAAGTCTTGCTCAAATAGTCTCCTCCACATTGGTGGGTGCTAGCTCTCGCTCACATACCCACATTCACGCATAATAAGAATCAAGAAGATCGACATCACAAGAGGGCGAGAGAGAGATGGATGTCGCTTCCCATGTGGTAGAGGGATCTCCTGAGACCTCTCCACATTTGAGTGGTAGTAGTTTCACCCCTCCCCTGAAGAGGAGGACTACGGAGGATTGTCGCACTACCTCCACCAACATATTTTAGCACACCCAGAGCACAAGAAGCATGCTCAGATGCTTTACGCCAGTTGGCCGAGACGGATGCTAGCAGTATTTTGATCCGAGGACAGTTATCCTGGAGAGTCAAGTCCTGACAGAGGGAGAGAGCCTTGGAGGCTCAAGCATCACTGATGAGAGGGAATGACAGGTTTGTCAGCTCTCCGCTCGATGTGGATTTTCCCGATCATCGCCTCTACTGGTCAATCGTGACAAAGATCATCCTTACCGGTTACTCTCATAGAGAGTAGCTATATAGTCGGGCTGCTACCTCCCGCACCACTCCACCACCCACCATCGCCTATCCAACTCACGGCATCCCCATTCACCAAGATCCATAAGCCCATCCGGGAAAGACCAAAGACCATTGGTGATCCTGGCCCAAGGATCCCACTCCATCTACTCCACCTCGAGGTGAGGTCAGCCTCCCATTCAACCTCCGCCTGAGAAGAAGGAATGGCACCCAAGGCCCGTGGTCAAGTCACCACCGCAGTCACAGCCTCTTGCGCCTCCACCTCAAAGCATCAAGAAGGGATAGAGGATATATGTAGTGTCCATGGCTAGATCCTTCCAGTCAATGTTCAGTGGCATCAACATATATCTATCGAAGCATAGAGACAAAGGGCAAGCAATGCCCCATGTATTTCCAAGTGAGTATAGCCCTCCAGTCAAGAACAAGTGTTTGTCCCCGATGACTAGACCGCTTCTGATGAGATCGTGTCAAGACTTTGTCGAGAAGAGGGAACTCTACAGGGATGATTGCTCTGATGAAGAGGATGCTAGGGTCAGCTTTGATCCAGATGGGGATGATCTCTTGGAGGACTCAGCAGAAGTCCATATGGTTGACACTAGGTTCCCTCCTGGGATCAACATAGAGGTGTTGTATAGGAAGAAGACACAGCTCATTCAACCCAACACCTTTATCAGCAGCTGAGGCAGAGAGATGAGCATATTAGGAAGATGGAGAAAAGAGTTGAAGATTTATTAGTAATAGTTTTAGCACTTCAAGGCCAAGCTCCATCAGTATAGTACTCCCCTTAGAGGCCGATCATCTTGGGTTGTTGTATGTTTTGGATCAGCCCAAGAGTACATCTCCCGTAGACCAGGATAGTGGCAACATGCATAGAAGGTGGTCAAAGACCTCCATGCAAGAAAAAGATATTAAGCGCTTAGTGGAGCAAAGAAGTGAAGGATGCATTGGCACAAGCGAGGTGGCTCATTTGTTCCAAAGGGTAGACCCTACGAGGAATTTGATGGTGTCCAATATCCGGGTTTTGTGCCTTCCTTCAAAATTTTGATGGCGTGGAACCCCTACAAAGATATAGCACATTTATGGTATGCAATGTGGCGGATGCACTTCTATTCCATCTCTTCGTTTGATTGTGCATCGCATTTGATTGGACGGAACTACCCAATGGTTCGAAGACTTTCAGTTGGAGCACCTCTTCATCAAGAGGTTTGCTGGAGCCCAGCAAAGGGTAACTGGGTGACCTTGTGGCCCAACAAAATCCAAATGAGTCCCTTGTTGATTATATTCTCAGGTGGCAAACCTGAGTATGAAATGTGAACCACAAATGTCAAAGATGCTATAGAAATCTTCTCAAGAATATTCATCCCTTGCTTCATGCTCATGGATTTATGATCAAAACCTTTGAGAAGTTAATCAAGCGGCTATACAAAGCCAAAGCAGTTACCTTTTCAAGACCAATCATTCAAGCCCAAGCCGAAAAGCATTCTGAGAAGAAGCCGCAGGTAGGTGAGATAGAGGGAAGCGCCAGTGAGCTCATGAGAGACCTCATGCCAGCCTCCATTGCCACCTCCTCTACCACCACCTGGCCAAGATACCACACCATAATACACGTGTCGCACCTCCATAATATACTCAAAGAACGGTACTCATATCCACCGCCAGTAGAATTATTACCCACCTACTCTCGATAATTGAATAAGCCATATTCATTCAAGAGGGAGGTAGTTAGGAAGATCTTTAAGAATCTCTTAAAGAAACCCGACTTTCGCACCGAGCCCAAGAGGTCGAAGATGCAAGAGTGATGATCCTAACTATCCCTACCACCATGGTCACCATGTCTGGAGGATCATGTCACCTTTGACCGGGCTTGAGCAGCTACAAGTCGAGCTATATTATCCCCAAGGAATACTTGTTAGAACAACCTCAGTTCTATCGAGTAATTCTTGGGGATACTTATGATCCTCTTAAGACAAAAAGAAGGTTGGGGTATTGCCTTATCCTGAACCTCTAAAAAAGTGGTCTCTAAGATCAAGAAGCTTTTTTCACAAGTGTCTGAAGTAACTCAAACCTCCAACACCAAGGAAGGTTTGCAAGTTGCCAAAGACAACTTGAAGAAGGTGTCAGCCCAGCAGCAGCCTACCTTACTTGCCCTGATAGCATAAGAAGACAACCACCGTCAGCCCACTCCATCCACTGCTTGCCTACTACTTCTTCCTCCACTAGCTCCTCTTCTCGCCAATAGAGCATCAGACAAGGGCACTATACCCCTTTCTCACTTTTATTAGATTTCTATTATGTACCTCCATATAAGATGAAATCAATGAAGAAAGCTTTCACTTACATCATGCCCACTTCTGATACTCTAGATTTTATTCCTCTAAAAACTCTTCAAGTCTACAAAATAATGATGACTCTAGTTCGATCATTCCACCTTTGATTTAGAAATGGATTTTCCATTCTCAATCATTCGGTTCACCCATTGAGATTGATTTGGAGTCATCTCGACTGATGATCCCATAGGAGAAGTGTAGTACACTGATGAGAAGGTAGAACTTCTACAAATTCATCATTCCAAGAGGTCACAACCTTCAGTGGTAAAGTTCTACCTCCTGGGTGGCACCTCGTGATAAGGGTAAGCAAATCATTGGTTCTAAAGAGTGATAGCCTCTCCACAAGATGCTCCACCCATGGATATGCTTGTGGAGGATCAAGCCAAGGTTGACTACAACTAGCACATCTTAGAAAGTACAAAGTTAAGTATATATGACCCCTCATCTTATCCAAAGAGATGAGGGAATCTCTAATCAAGGCCCTCCTTGATGGAGATATGCTTAGCAAATGACCGCTATAAGAGGAGGCTTGCTGAGGACACTCTAGGAGTTACATTCAAGTGATGAAGACTTGCTTCAGGAATGACCAAGCACAACCGCCTCTTTACATTACGTGGATGTTGGAAGATACGATATCCGAGTTCTTGGACTGGTGCATCGAATATTATGAGTCTAAAACCCTCGCTTTAAAGATTGACATCTCCAAACTTTCAAAAGAGAGGAGCATGTTGAAAGGATTCAATGAACAAAGTGAGAGGGCTTTAGGCTCTATAGTGTTGCCATTAGAAGTGGCTGATTGGAAGACTACCACCAAGTTTCATATTATAGACTCAGATACATCTTTCAATGCTTTACTTGGGAGACCGTGGATACATGAGAACAATGTGGTTCCATCCTCTCTACATCAGTGCATGAAGTTCATGAGAGGTGGGATTGAATACTGCATCAAAGGAGATCTTAAGCCATTCACAGTTCATGAGGTCGGAATATACGAAGATGCAACCTACTATCTCCCTCAAAATCAACAAGTCTATTCTCGTGAACTTGGTGAAAGTTCAAAAATAAAAGAAAAAGAAAAGGAAAAAGAAAAAGAAAAGAAAAAGAAAAAGAAAAAGAAAAAGAAAAGAAAAAAGGAAATGAGAAAGAAAATAAAAGGGAGAAATAGACTTGGAGGAGAAAGTAGAGCCTAACATTAGATTCCACCCACAGTTACTCCATTCAACATAGGTAGGATGACTCGACCTCCACGTGCAGGAAGAGGAAGATCCGAGACATGCCTAGAGATGGAAGACCTCCTTATTGGCCAATAGAGTTATGTCCCGCTACTAACTACACTACTATCTATATAGACTTAGAATCTAGTTCGATGATGAGTCATATATGATTATTATGCCTAGCACTTCCATACAGATCCCCATGCAAGTGACAATTGAGCCGCATAAAGGATGAAGACCATGCTCCTAAGCAAAGCATAAGTGTATCCGAAGTCTATATGTGAAGAAGGCTTGGGAACTTTAGCTCTAACCCCACTTTTCTCACAAAAAAGTTGAGGGTTTGGTAAGGAAGCCCCTAAGTCTTCCACAAATGTAAAGGTGTAAGTTCTTTCTTGAGCATCATCCTCAAGTCAAGAAGGATGTAGAACTTGAGGATGATTCATATAAAGATTTAATAGAATTACCTTTTGATTGGTATTCCTTGTGTTCTTAATTTAGCAAAGAAAGGATTAATTCCACATGCTTGGTCTAAACACGTCGATTACTTTGAAAGGTTATGGGACAACAAATGCTATATTCACAATCAAGATTGGACTAGGATTGATAGTCCAATTTGATGATGACATCGTCATCACCAATCATTTGGAATCAGTTCTTTTCAAATCATGCTAACTCATATGAGGAGGTGTGCTTAGAAACTTTAGATGATCCAAATGACTTTGAAGTCAAAGATGCACCACCGAGTTCAGGAGATCGATCAACTATCGATGAGCTCAAAGAAATCAACCTGAATCAAGAAGATCCACACCAACATATATCGCTCTATTGAATGAAAAAGAAACCAATGATTTAGTGAAGCTATTGATTGAAGTTTAAGGATTGCTTTGCATGGAGTTATGAAGAGATGCCCTTTATCTCATGTAGCCATAAACTAGCAATAGAACCTAATGCTAACCCAATCAAACAGCTCTAGACGCATGTGATTAGACATTGAACAAAAGGTCACTTTTGAAATTAAGAAACTGATCGACTTTTTATTAGGAAGAAAAATATCCTACGGGGTGTCATCCCGCTTAAGAAAAAGAATGGCCAAAATATGCTTGATTTTAGGGATCTAAATAAGGCATGTCCTAAGGATGAATTCACTTCCTATACCAGAATTAATGGTGGACATTGCCTCATCTCATGCAATATTCTCCTTTATGGATGGGTCATCTAGCTACAATCAAATTAAGATGGCCCCAGAGGATGAAAGAAACACTGCCTTTCGAACCCCGATCGGAATATATTATTATAAGGTCATGCCTTTCGGCCTTAAAATGCTGGTGCCACATACCAGCAGGCCATGACTCGAATCTTCGATGAACTCATTCATCATCAAGTTGAATGCTATGTCGATGATCTCATTGTCAAAAGCAAAGAAAAGGAAGACCATCTCTTTGACTTGAGAGTAGTTTTTGAACGGTTAAGACAATACAACCTCAAAATGAACCCCAAGTGTGCATTTGAGTAGCCGTGAAAATTTCTTGGTTTGTTGTGACAGGGGAATTGAAATCGATCCGAACAAAGATATTAGAAATGCCACCCCTAAAAGCCTAACACAACTCAGTCATTCCAAGGGTGGTTGGCATATCTAAGATGCTTCATTTCCAACTTATCGAAGATGCCAACCATTCTCGACTTATCAAAAGATGCCAAGTTCAAATGGGATGACAAGTGCCGATGCTTTCAAAGACATCAAGCAATATCGATGACACCTCCAACTATCTGCAAGCCGCTCATATTATATACTGCTGCATTAGATGACTTGGCACTTTGTTGGCTCAAACCAAAAGGAAGGAGAACTCTCTATTATCTCAATCCATCTAATCCCTCTGAGGCAAACTATCCACCTATTAAAAGCACGCCTAGTTTTAATCTTTGCATCACAAAAGCTATGACACTACATGCTTTCTAAGGTGAACTTGATCTGAGTCAATCCACTACAATATCTCATGACACGCCGACTTATCTGACGGTTGCATTGGTCCATGATTTTGTCTCGCTTTGATATAACATTCGCCTCCGCGTCATGGATACAAGCACTTGATTTCTTAGCAAAGACATCCACTCCTCCGATTCTCGCTTAATGATGATCTCAATGAACAAATCATGAACTTAGGGGTACTAGTGCTCACATTGGGAGATGTACTTTGATGGTGCGCTTCCTCTCAAAGAGGAGAAGAACCACAATTTACTATCCTGGAAGGCAAGGGTAGGAATAGTTCTCTAACTCGCATCGCGATGTGATGAGATTCATCATTTGTCCAATCCATGCACCAATGAGCGAATATGAGGCCATTGTCGATGAGTTAGTCATTACACTATGCCCAGTATCAACATCTTTGGGGATTCTTAATTAGTCATCAACCAAATCTGGGTCCTAAAGTTCTAAAGCCTAAGCTCCATCATTACCATAAGTACACTATGGAGTTATTGGCCCAAATCCGAGGTTACCATCTCTCGAGAGAGAACGCAATAGACGATTAGCCAAGCTTGCCAAAGAGTTGGCATGTCCGAAAGATGAGTCCATTCCAATAAGGGTCCAAAATAAACAAGTCTTATCCCTTATTGATGCAAACTCGAGAGATTCTCTCAAGGGAGGTTGCCATTACAAGGGAAGAGCCGATTGGAGGCAACCATTCATGATTATTTAAATGTAGGCAAACTACCTCAAGAGAAATCACCGCACACCGTGAAGCAGAGCCCTTTCTATACTCTAGAAGCACCTTGTCTGAAGTCTTTCGATCATATGTGGTTACGCTTGTCCGGACAAACACGAAGCCCAGAATCATCGAGGTACACTGTGTTATGTACATCAATCCGTCCAAGATGAAAGCCAAGATCAAGAGACTAGGATACTAGGCCTTCGGCGATGATCATATGGACGAAGCTAGGAGATGCCATCAATGTCGTACATGGTGTGGTCCTACATCAACCTCCCAACATTCTACATCCTACATTGGCCTCATGGCCATTCGAGTGTTAGGGTACTGACATTGTGGGTCCGATCGATCCTCCTTCTTCCAAGGTCATCGATTCATTCTAGGCCATACTACTTTTCCAAATGGGCGAGGCAATCCCACTGAGAGGTCACAACTCAACATGTGCTCAGAACCATATCGTATATGTTCGGGTGCCTCACAATTATATCCATAATGGTACCGCATTCAAGAGCACTAAAATCAATAGTTTTGCTCAAGACAGATAGATTGAGATATTCCACCATCTACTATCCAAGAGCAAATGAGTTAGTAAGCCTTCAACAAAACCCTCATTCAAATATCAAGAAGATAGATGACAAATGACGATGGCATGAACAGTTGAAGCTTTATGGGCCTACCTATCCACATATAGAACTCAATCTACCCCTTTCTCCTTAGTGTATGGGTCCGCGCTTACCATTGGAAGTCCAACTCCCATCACTAAGGATAGTAAGTAAAATCACAAATGTAACAAAATGCCAAGTTACTTGGAAGAGCTCAAAGGTTTGAGGAGAGCCACGAGCATGCCAAAATCTCGAAGTTATACAAAGCCAAGATGATTCAAGCTCATAACAAGTTGGTCCGCCCTAGAGCTTTTCAAGTAAGAGCTTGTTTTAGTTCTAAGGAGACCAATTATCTTGTCGAAAAGATAGAGGAAAGTTTGAACCCACTTGGGAAGGCCCTATGCCATAGAGAAGGCCTACCAAGGAGGGTCTTACCAACTCATAAATTATAAAGGAGAGCCTGATGCTTCCAATCAATGGGCTCATTTGAAATATTATCCATAAATCTTGTTTGAAAATAATTATCAATAAAATCTCTTTTCATCTCAAATTTTATTTCTTTGTTAGAAATATCTTTTCTTGTGAATTCACCATTATATTTAGGGTCCCCAAAGTGGCATCCTATTCCTTCATATCAAAACAAAACACACATATCTTTATCTCGGGCTATTTTGATGTGCGAGCAAGCCCCATGTGGCACTCACTCATTAGCTGCTCTAGGTCGGGTTCGATTTGTTGTCCAAAACAACCGATTACCTCAGTGGTCACTTATTGGAGGATGTGAGTCCCCACGCTTTCTTCCTAATTTGACCATTGCAAACCATGAGTGCCTTGTTGGTTCATACCATTTAGTGAAGCTACCCATGGTTGATCTGCTTTGAGAAGATGTGAGTCCTGCTTTCTTCTTGAACTAATCATCATGACTAACTAGGTCGAATATATTTGATTTAGGGTAAGTCCCCAGGCTCCTTTCCTCTTGACTACGCTTGAGTCGATATAAGCCCCCAAAGTGGCATTTTATCAAGAAGCTAGGTCTGATGGCATGGTGAAGATATCCCAGTTTAGATGAAACCTACACTTTCTTTGATTATGCAAACGATGGGCACCATAGGTTGGTTGATGTTCGCTATGCTAAGACTCACCTGGGTACACCACTCTTGGAAGATAAGTCCCCGCTTTCTCCATTGGCCAATACCTATGTGATATATGACTAGCCATGTCATTTTCTACGTGGTGTTGAAGCCCCATTGTAGCCCCTTCCCCTGGGCATTCTATTTGGATCATGTCCTTGATATTTAGACACTACCTGTGTTACTTTGGATTGGACCCCTTTCTAGTAGCACCCATGTTGGAGAATTTGTAGGATGCCAGATTCTCCCTTGGTTCAAGAACTGAGACATGTCTAGGCGATATAGTTCCTTCTCAGTTGATCCCTCGAAATTAACAGGTCCATGATAAAACAAATTAAACAAACAAACAAAAATATTTGCTTGTGGATTAGAATTCCCCTAAATTTTTAAGCGCATCCTATTTTAGGCGGTCGCAAACTCCTTTAGGAAATATGACTACGTTGAGATAAATCCGTCATTCACTCAGAGTCACCCCAGTCGGGTTCAACTTGTTGTGCCACCAAAGTTACCCGGTCATCTTGCTTTGAAAGATATAAGTCTATTACATTCTTTCCAGACGCATTGCAAACCGACCAGCTCTCTAGGTTGGGCCCTTATTGAAGCAACCGATCACCCCATGGATTCTTGTTGGAAGATGTGAGTCCTCGCTTTCTTCCAAACTTGACCATTGCAAACGAAAAGGCACCCCAGGTTGGTTAGTTCTACCTAACTAGGGTAGACTATCCCTTTGGATTTGTAAACCTAAGATAGGTTGATTTTAGCTCCTTCTTAGTATATTCATCATAAACCGACAGGTCCATCTAAAATTAAAGTACTACTATTCTCAGTCGATATGAGTCCACGGCATTCGCTCTCAAATAGGTGATTGATCTGTGTTATCAACATCACCCCAACGTTGATCCCTACTTTGGAAGATGTAATCGCACGCTTTCTTCCTAGACAATCGCTGCACAATCAAAGGCAACCAGTCGATAGTCCTTCCTTGTGGTTGGTCACCCCTTTGGACTTAAATTGAGATAGGTCAAGTCGACATAGCTCCTTCTCAAGAGTCCATCGCACACAGGTCCACAATATAACACACAAAATTAAATTAAATCAAATCAAATCAAATTAATCATCGTGACTACTCTTGAGTTGAGGTAAGACCCCTCAGCCACTCACTTAGTAGGTAGGGTTCTTGCTCATCCAATGGATCACCCAATGACTTTTCTTTATTTTGGAAGATGTAAGTCTACTACGCTTTCTTCCTAGCATAGTTGTTGCACACCAAAAGGCAACCCTTTAGGTTGGATAGTCTTACCTTATGGCAGGTAGACTACCCATTTAGACTTATAAATCTAAGAGGCCAAGGCCCGCTCTTCTGTAGTCCATCGCACCAACAGGGTCCATAACAAAATAAATTTAAACCAACCTCCTGGAGTCAAATTAAACATATCAACAAACCAAATTCTCTCCCAGGCTAAAATCAAATTACTCCTCAGACCTAGATCTAAATCAAACAAATTCAATCGAGTGTACATCCTCAGCAGATATGCCCTAGAACCCTTCTCCTCAGTGGAGCCATAACAAATTAAACCAACCTCCATAGTGGAGTATAATTAAACAAATCAAAGAAGTCCAATTAAATTCTTATCCCTAACGGATACACACCCAAATAAATCATATTCATAATCAAACTCATCCATATCCTCGAGGATAACTTGAACCGCTTCCTGAGAGGAAGGTTCATGTACTCAATCCCTGTGGATTTTTTTCTCTTATGCCCTTGGCATAAAGAGAGTGCATTACAAGATCATGATTCTATCTACCTTCTGCCCAGTATAGATCACTGTTGTTTGTAATCTCCGGATGTTGTTGATCATCGTCAACGCAATACGCGTGTGCCTCGCTATACACACACCTATTGGGGTCCTTTTGTTGACCTCACTTTGGAGTGAGCTCTTAACATCTTCTTAGACTTAGGACTCTTAGACACTAAGATTTCCTTAGTCATAAGACACATCTAGTGATTAGGTGAACACCTAACCTCCTAGAGACTTAAAGTGTTAATCATAAGATTAGCTATGCCTGGTTTAAGAAAATTACCTATCCCATAGCCTAAACCTAATCTAGATACACTTTCAAATTAAATCTAGACTCACTCAAATCAAATCTCAAATTCAAATTCAAATTCCAAATCTAATTTCAAAATTGACTCCAAATGATTGAAACCCAAAATCAAATTCAAATCCTAAAACCCTTCTAAGCCATATGAACCATATTCATAAGTTAGCCAAACTTTCCTTAAATCAAATCAAACTCAATTGATCTCTTTATAAATCAATTATTCCTTCATTTATATTCACAAATATAAATGAAATCCAAATTCAAATGACCAAAACCATATTAAAATCAAATCCAAACTCAATTTTAAAACCTTTAAGCCAATTCTTGACTTAGCCAAATTCTATCATCAAGTCAAAACCAATAATTTTCTGAATCAATCATTTATTCAATTATCTACCCAAATATAAATGAAACTACAATCATCAAATAACCAAAACTAAACCACTGACCCACTTAGCACTTGACCTAAAGTGACCTGAATTTAAGCTCTAATCCAACCCAAATTGATTGAACCAAGCTCACCAAAATCTTACACCATGATTGGATCACCCTAGGATGATCAATTGCAATCAATTGGGCCAAACCAAGCCCAATTGGCCATTTGATCCAAATTGACCCAAATTGGCCTAAAGGACCAAATCGGGTCAAATCATGATCTAACCCAAATTGATTGCAACCAATGGCTCAAGTTTATTCCAAATCAATTATTGAACTTAACCAAAGCCATAATTAAACCCAATTTGATCAATCTAATTGGGTCAACTTGACTCAACCTAGCCCAAATTGGCCTAAAGGGTCAATTTGGCCTAAATCAAAATTAAATCCAAATTAATTCAAACTAAAGACCACATTCATCTTCAATTAGTCAATTGAACATGAATCAACCCATAACCCAAGTTAATTTGGCCAATTTTGGTCAAATGGGTCAATTTGGCCCAAAATGACCCATATGACCTAAATTGGGCCAAATCCTTGAAACCAAGCCAAACCCATTAGGGGCTGATCAACCACCCAAACCCATTTGGGATCAGCCCAAAATAAACCCAACCCATTTTAAATCCTCATGAACCATCCCCACATAGGATTCCACCTAACCTCATTTAATTCCCCATCACATGCACTTAACCTCATCACATGGCCCCAATATTTCAATTAAACAAATCTCATCATATGGTAGCAAGAGAGACTTTGGAGCAAAATCCAAAGTCCTCAATCAATCTAGATCTAGCCCAACCACCCCAACAAGATGGCATTCAATTTGGAGCCAATTCAAAAAAAAATTTGTATTTTCATCCATTATAAAAGGAGGGGGAGATGAGACTTGAGCTCTCTTGCTCCCATCATCACCCCCAAATCTCTCCAAAGCCAAAAGTAACCCACCCCCCCACTTTGCTTAGCCACTTTGAGCTCAAATAATACAAGAATTTGCTCAAGGAATGAAAACATCGAGAAGGAGGCATTCAAGAGAAGAAAAAGATTACTCCAAGCTCACACACATAAGATTTGGATCTTCACCGCCAAAATCATCCCTATGAGGTAACTTTCCAAACCGTAGGCCTTAGATTTTGCATATTTGTATTTAATGATTCTGAATTTCCTTTAAAAATCCAGACTTTATTTTAAATCATCCCAAATAGAAATAAAATTTTTTTAATCAAAAAAATGGGTCCATTTGGACAAGTTTTTGCTTAGAAACTGTCATTTTTCCAAAATACCCCAAAACTCATCGTCGCTCAGCCACCGCCCCGATCAGTTCGGGATCGATGGCTCGATTGTGCGGATCGCGCGACCGGGCCTTCGACGCGATGCGCGACCATCAACGCATCGACGGAAGCGGACGGCTCGATGATCGAAGCTTTGAGCCGCCGATCCGAAGCCAGATCCTGACGGTTTCGCGCGGACGTGACCGCTGACGCGGCCAACGCTGATCTGACGACCGCCGATCGTAGGCGGGTCGCCGTTTTCCGCCCAAACCGCGTATATATATATAATAAAATAATAATAATAATAATAATAATTTAAATCATTCAAAATTAAAAATTCATAAAAATAAAATACTTAACCAAAATTGCAAACAAGGGCTCGTTGGATTTATCTATCCGAGAAATAAAAAACCAAAATACTCAAAATTTAGAGTATTGTGAATTTAGGTTTTAGTAAAAAATATATTTCATTAATTAAGCCAAAATATAAATTAGAGTTGAGATTTTCATATTAAAATGTTATAATACACATACAATAAAATTTCAAGTTAAAATAACTTGTATTGGTAGATATTAAAATTTTAAATCAGACATCAATTTTGATAAAATAAATTAAATAAAAATTCAAATTTACAAAAAATCTTCAAGATGACCTAAATCACTTCAATTGACATCTAGACTCTTAAGAAAAATGATTTGATCTTCAATCTTAAGAAACCCAAATAAATACTTAAGATTAGAGTTTAAATAATTAAAAGTTAAAATATAATCTAAAAATAACTCAAATATTAAATCAAAAATCGAAATTAAATAGCATTCATTAAATCATTAATCAAACTTAAATCAAAAAAATATCATCTTTAAAGGAGATTAAATTAAATATGATTAAATCTATTTAAGTTAATAAAACTCAATTAAATGATTAAATCTTAAATCAAACTCAAAATCAAACAAACTTAAAAAAACTTTAATAATTTGATACTAATCAATTAAACTAAATAAAATTAAAGCAAACTTAATTAACATATGATTAAATCACATCCATTTGGAATGAGATAAATAATCATTAATATTTCAACCTAATAACTAAATTGAACATGTTAATGAAATCAAACAAACATAATAAATCAAATCAAGTAAAACCCTAATCATAAATAATCAAACTCAATTTGTCAAACATTTAATTAATGAAAATTTAATAAATTAATCCATCATCTTAATTAATCAAATTAATTTAAATAAGTTACATTAAAGCTAACTCTAAGATTAAGCTTAAATCAAACCCCATAAATTTAATAATCACACCCTCAAATAAACTAATTAAGCTAATTAAATTAATCATATTAAACCTAAACTTAATCAAACATAATAAGATGCAATTAAACATTAATCAAAACATAAATTAAAACCTAAATTATTAAGTCATTGATCTTTAATTAAAACAAACCTTTAATTAATCTAATTACCCTTAATCAAACTTAATTAGTCAAACATTTAATTAATGAAAATTTAATGAATTAATCCATCATCTTAATTAATCAAATTAATTTAAATAAGTCACATTAAAGCTAACTCTAAAATTAAGCTTAAATCAAACCCATAATTAAATAATCACACCCCTTAAATAAATTAATTAAGTTAATTAAATTAATCATATGAAACCTAAACTTAATCAAACATAATTAAGATGCAATTAAACACTAATCAAAACTTAAATTAAACCTAAATCATTAAGTCATTAATCTCTAATCAAACAAACCTTTAATTAATCTAATAATTTTAATTGACCCTTAATCAAACTTAATTAATCAAACATCTAATTAATGCAAACTTAATAAATTAATCCATTATCTTAATAAACCAAATTAACTTTATAAATCGATTAAAGTTAATTAAAAAATACTTAATTAATCTACTAATTAATTTAATCACACCTATTAAATAAATTAAATTAAGTAAATACATTAATCATATTAAACTTAAGCTTAATCAAACATAAAATGCAATTAAATGATAATCAAACCCTAATTTAAACTTCAATCATTAATTCATCAATAATATCATCAAATAAACATGAAATCAAATTAAAAGTTAAACAAATCTTTATTTAATTTAATCATACCTCTTAAACAAACTAGTTAAGTTAATCAAATTAAATATATTAAACTTAATTAATCAAAATGTAATTAAATATTAATCAAAACATAAATTAAACCTAAACCATTAAGTCATTAATTACATCATTTGTCTAAACAAATATGAAATTAAATTAAAAAAAATTAAAAAATTAAAAACCTTTATAATTAACATAAATACTCTTATTAATTAAACAAATCACATAATCACATTGAACCTAAGCAAATCCATAAGACCAATAGAGCTAATTAAATCAAATTAAATCAAATTAAGTTAAATCAAGAAAGATTCTCATCAATTTAATATAGAATCAAATCAAATCTCATTCAACTACTTAAATAACATATAAACTAATTAACTATCCAATATATGAAATCAAAATGCAAACCAAACTTTGATGAACATGACAAATGGATGTGATTAAAAATAAAATCTCAATTACAAAGAATCAAACCCAATTAGAATCAAAATAAAATCTTAATCTAATCCAATCAAATAAATAACAAACAATAATTAAATAAATGAGTTAAATCATAACCATGATCAAAGAAAGAATTAAATATTTAAAATAATATTGAATTATCAATCACAAATAACCAATCTAATTAATCAACCAAAAAAGAACTAAACAAACTTAAACTCATTAACATTAAGGATATTGAATTATCAAGATTTAATTAAATCAAAAATACCTAATCTAAAATTAATCAACCAAAATACACATGAACTTAAACAAACTTAAACTTATTGACATTAAGGATATTGAATTATCAAGATGCAATTAAACTAAAACATCTAATCCAAAAAAAAAATCAATTAATCAAATACTTAAATAAACTCAAATTCTAAATTCTAAATTGAATGAATTACACAAATTCAAATGGGCTAATCAAGATACTTAAGGACTTTAGTTAGATTCCTTAAATTAGGATGTAGTGAGTCTGTCTACGATGGAATTCATCCTACTCTTCATTCTTGAGAACCTAAATATCATTTCAACCAAATAAAACTGAAATAAAATGAAAATCAAATCATTAAATCATTTAGATTGAAATCACCCAAAGGTAAAATTTAAATTTAAAACTAAAGAAGCTTTAAGAAGTCTTGCTACACAAGCCTTAAGCACACACATTAGAATACTAAGTCATTCTAAGTGCTAAGTTAGGGAGTTGTATGTATGATGTTGTGTTTTATTTTGTGATGTAATATTTTAGATGATGTTAGGGTGTATGTTTTATAGATGTTAGAGTGTTATTAGCCTAATCATTTTTTTATAGGGTTGCTTAAAGGCCGCTATAATAAAAAAAAATATAAATGCTTTGTCAGTTGCTTAGCCCCTAAGTAACCCATGTTAGTGGGCATGGTTACCCATGTGGGTGCTAAGTCCAAATTATTCATATAACTTTGTGTGTGGTGTTTTAGCTAACATTTATTTTTGGTAGCTAGATTTACTTTTCCTATTTTTGATGTAATTTTGCATTAGGAATTAGGATTAGTGCTATGGGGGATTAGATGAGCAAAGGTGGCGGCTTAGTCCCCGGGTGCGTGATGCCTTTGGAATAAATCAAATCAAAAGAAAAAGAATGAAGAAATGAAGAAAAGAAGACCCCATAAAGATATATATTATTTTGTAATCCGGTTGTATAAGGGTGGAGCTCTACCCATCTTTTTTTTTTCTTTTCGGGTGTACGGGAACCCGAACAGACCGCCTTTTATTCTTTTACGATCTATAAAATTATTGATGTTGTATTTTAGATTGCATTAGAACAACATGCTTTTCATAGTTTATTTATGATTGATGCTTGAATGTGTGGCCTGGATGGTAGGCTCTTAGGATAAAATTAATTTTTCTACCCCAATTAACAACTCATAACTAAAATTTTAAAATAACTCATAACCTCACATAAAAGCCTAAGAATTAAATCAAGATAATAAAATTTTTAGTAACCTCTAGGATGGATGAATGTATAATATCATGCATGTCATATTCTTTCACTTGTTAAGAGGGACTTCCATCTTTGCAAAGAATCAAGGCTTAACCTATGAGAGCCTTTGGTGAAGACACCCCTTTCTCTGATTTGGCCCATAATCAAATTCTCATGCATTTAGGCATACAAAATCCCATAGCTTGTGTCAAAATAAAAAAGTCCAAAAGAATAAAATAAATTTGATAAAATTTGCATTAGATTAAGTCATGGATTCATACCACTCATGCTCTAGTCTCTTAGGGAGTGAGTCTAAGGACTTAGTTTCTTTCTAAATAAACAACAGCCTAGCCATCTTGCAAAGCATAAGACTTGCCTACATGGATTTAAAGCGTAGGAGGAGTTAGCTACGCCACTTAAAGCATAATAAGTCCAAGAATGGTGGTTTTATTCTCTCTTGTGGGGTAAACCATATACCCATTTTTGCCTTAGATTTAAGTTGTGCCTTCATTTTATACCAAGGCTCCTTAGTTTAGGAATCTAAGGTAGCTGTTTCCTTTGGGCTACAAGCATAAATCCTCACCTCTTAGGCATTTTCACAATCTTATGTTGTGGAATTATAAGCCCAGCAATCTAATAAAATGTCAACTCAAATAATCAACTCTCTTTAATTTAAAGCCCAACTATAGGGTAGATTGGAATACTCACTAGGCTTCCTAGTATCATGAGCATTTCCTACTTTCTCCCTTTGGATTCCAAAAATAAGTCTTCTCCTTGATCTATGCCATTTGATTTTCTAAAATAGTCAATCCTTTGATAGTCTTAACCTTGAAATCTTTGGAGATCCTAATTATCTACTTTAATCGAGAGTATTCTTAAGGAATTCTCATTTCTTAGGATGTAATTAACTATGGAGGCTTGCCTCCATAGGGAACTTAATGAACCCGGCTTAAAATAAACCCTACTTTACTTTTCCATGTAAAGTAGGGGAAAGATCTCTGGTATATTCGAAGGCCCATCATGCCTTAGGAGACCTTATTAGGTGATTAGATCCATTATAGGGTTGTGATTTCTATCTTTTGAGATAGTACATCATTCCTTAATATCATACCCGATCACTTCAATAAGTACCTCTTAAGATCTGCGTGGTGTCCTACACCCCAAAGATAAACACCACAGTCATCCCAAAGAAGTGAGAGTTTATTACGTTGAGGGCCTTTGCCCACAGCTTCAAGACTTTGCAGGACCAAGTCACCGACAGAGATGGCATAAGATTTCACTCTTCTGTTAAAGTGACGAGCTACCCTTTTGTGGCAGGAAGCAGTCCAAAGTAGGGCCATGTCATGAGTTTCGGGGAGTAGGTCCAAGTTTTGTCAGAGTTTTTTTTTTATTACTATCATGATCGAATGATTGAACTTGGACTTAGAATCCCGATATCTATTGGTATAATAGCTTTTGTGTCTCACCAGTCGGAGTTCGTGATATAGTGCTGTAAGCCCAAAGAACATTAGAGAGCTCATCAACCCATTACCCCTCAACCTTCTTAAGTCGCATTTTTAACCCCTTGAGTATAGTCCTATTGTTAGCTTCAGTCTGTCTATTAGTTTGAGGATGGGCCACATCCATATGTAGCAGTTGAATGTGAAGATCTTTATAAAAAGATGTAAAGACTTTTTCAATAAATTAGGTTCCATTATCGGTGATGATCTTTGCAGGAAGATTGAATCAATATACTATATTTTTCTAAATAAATTATTTAATATTTGCCTTTGTGATTTTAGCGAGTGGTTTAGCTTCCACCCATTTAGTGAAGTAGTCAACAGCTAAAATGATAAACTTTTGTTGCCCCGATGCTACCGAAAAAGGTCCCATGATATTAATTCCCCATTGAGCAAAAGGCCACAATGAGAGCTCTGTATGCGGTGTATGAGAGAGGTTAGAGTGCAACTGACAACTCGCATATTTTTTTGTGAACTCCAAGGCGTCTTGCTTCATTGTAGTTCATTAGAACTCTTGCCTTATAATTTTAAGTGCTAGCACCCTTCCTTCTAGGTATTCTTCACATATCTCCGAGTGAATCTCTCTTAATGCGTAATCGACCTATGATGGTGAGAGGCATTTAAGGTATGGCCCGGAAAAAGCTCGTTTATATAGTTCATTTTTGAAAATAATAAAGTTTGAAGCTTTCCTTTGTAGATGAGTTGCAGCAATTGAGTCTTCAGAAAGGGTCCCTTATTGTAGAAAAGACATGATGGGGTCCATCCACAAAGGTTATTTTATCTTATTAATTGCTTTTATTACCCATGACCCTTGGATACTAGGAAAATATATTTCTTCAACATATCTTCTCTTAAATAGATCTCTAGTAGAATAGATAGCGAACTTAGCGAGAGCATCAGCTTGAGTGTTCTTCTCTCACAGTATGTGAATGATTTGATGTGTATTGAAATGGGCAAGAAGTGACTTCACCAAGCTGAGGTATTGTGTCAGTTGAGGATTATGAGTATTAAAGTTTCCCTCAACTTGGGAGGCGACAAGCTGAGAGTCAATGTGGATCATTATCTTGAGCTTCACAATCGATGACAATCTCAGTCCTGCGATGAGAGCCTCATATTCGTCCATATTCTTAGTTGCATGGAATTTTAGGTGAAGTTCATACTCTAAGGTATCTTGTTGGGAGGAAATAAGTAAGATTCCTACTCTAGCACTAGTATTTTCTGAAGCTCCAGCAACATAGAGGGTCCATTGAGGAGACGGGAGGGGTGTAATAAATAACTCATTTGCAGTTGCGGCAGTGCATTCCACTATAAAGTCTGAGTACTTGAAACATTATATCTGGTCGGGACAGGAAATATATATCAAACTCTCATAATTCTACAAACCATTTGATTAACCTCCCATATGCCTCTGATTTTTGTGGAATAACCCTCAATTATAAATGAGTGTAAACACCGATGGTGTGAACTTAAAAGTATGAACGCGATTTTTACGCTGAGAAAACTAAAGTCGAAGCCATCGTATCTGCCAGTGGATAACGACTTTTTATATCAGAGAAAATTTTGCTAACATAGTAAATTGGTCATTGTATCCCATTTTCTTCTTGCACTAAAACTGAGCTTATCAC
The DNA here is from genome assembly GCA_021442155.1 of Cymbidium sinense. Classification (NCBI taxonomy): domain Eukaryota; kingdom Viridiplantae; phylum Streptophyta; class Magnoliopsida; order Asparagales; family Orchidaceae; genus Cymbidium; species Cymbidium sinense. Next base: position 8,909,932 of record CM038233.1, on the reverse strand, counting down.
ATAGGAAGAGACTGTGAGATATAAGTATAACATCTCTCCGTGAATAGACTTGGATAGTAAAGGTGGAGATGCTAAATATTCCCTTTGTTGCTCAAAAGTATACTAACATTCATCAGTCTACTGAAAATAATTATTTTTAGCTCCCTTTACTATTTTAAAGAATGATAAGTATTTATCCCCAAAACGAGCTAGGAAGCTGGATAAGGCAGCAATTCGTCCATTCAAACGTTAAATTTCTTTGATATTCTTCAGAGCAACCATATCTCTGAGAGCTCTGATTTTCTTAGGATTGGCCTCAATCTCGCAGTGGGTTTATTGACCTCCATATGTGTGATATAACTCAAAGTCAATCATACAAATGAAATTCGACGGACTTCAAAGGTGACAGCGCACAAATCAGGGCTCAAAATCCACTAAATGTCATTCAAAATGGTCAAAATGACCTCCGATCAGTGAATGGACTTTATCGATGCGTTCAGAACATCAAAATTGATCGAAATATAAATATTACAAAATCTAACGAGCAATTGATTAAGCGCTAGAGCTATCAAAGTGTCGACACACATATCAGAGTTGGGAAGCTGCGATAATGTCTAAACGATCTCCATTCACAAAATTAATCATGTCTTTAGACTCGAAACATCAAAAATTATCAAATAAGACCATCTGCACTCAAATCAGACGAGTTTGTGCAAATGTCAAATGATTTAAAGTGATAATGCGTAAATCGATGCTAAAATACACAGGACAATACCAAAATTAACTCAAATGACCTCCGATCAATGAACAGACTTAGCCATCGCATTCAGAATGTTGAAATTGGTCAGAATATAAATATTGCATAACTTGATGATCAACCGATCAAGCGCTCGAGTCGTCAATATCTTGGCACGTATATCAAGGTCACAAGGCGCCAACGAGGATCAAACGACCTTCGTTCATAAAATTGATCACTTCATTGGATTCAAAATGTAGAAATCTATCAAGTAAGACTATTCACACTCAGTTCAGATGAGTCGGCGTTAAAATCAAGTGGCAAAAGCGACGACACTCATTTTGAGTTGAAATAGACTCAATTTGACGTCGACTTGAACCAAATGGCCTCCGATCGCAAAACAGAATGTATCATTGTGTTCAGAATAATGGAATTACCTTACATTGATATATATTAGCTATGTAAATTTACTGGCGTAAAAATTCAAATTAAAACCCTTTAATTAATTTAAAATTCATTTAAAATCCTAAATTACCCTCCCATGCTCAATTGTTCTCTCCGCTCTCTTCCCTTAACCACATAAAAAAATAAAAAAGAAAAACCACTCACGTCTCTTTTTTTTCCCCAACTTCTCTAAAAAGAAAAAAAATAGAAACTCTCCTTCTTCCCTCCCATGTTCGAAAAAAACTCCTTATGCACACAGATAATTTTTCCTCTCCCTCTCAATCTCCTCGATCTGCTCACCCTCTGGCAATCACACGCGCTCAAAAAATCCACTAAACCCACTCGGTCTGTCCGTGTCGGCCTCAGGACAATCCATGGCAAACCCACTCCGCAATCCGCGCATGAACCGCTCCAGAAACCATCCGCGGGCTTCCGGTTCCGTCGACTGAACAACCGCGTTCGAGCACTTTTTGGCCTATTTTGCGCCGTCGCGCGCTCCAACCCGCCATGCGGCTCAGCTCCGACCCGCTGCATGCCGACATGCCTGCTTGTTCCAGCCCATCTTTAAACTCAATTCAGTAAAACGGTCCCAACCATCCCACTCGGCATACGCGTTCCACGGAATCCCCTCTCTTTGGCTCCTCTTTCCCAAAAATCGCCCTGATCCATTCGCTTCCAACATGACCCTCCATATTCGCGAACTGTTTCGACCCGTGCTCACCGATACTACCAGTCTAAGTCTTACCATCCGTCCATTTTCCATAAACCAGGAAGAACATCGTCAAGAGATGAATTCTTCTTTCGATTTCCGATGTCGCACTCCTCACTTTAGCCTTCCAATTTTCGTTTCACCGCATTCGGATAAAGAACATCAAGATCTTCTTCTTTTCGCATTATTCCTTGCTAACTTATCCATTTTTTGCTTGTGGGAAGAACATCATCAAGAGACAAGTTCTTCTTTCAATTTTCAGCGTCGCACTCCTTGCATTATATTCCTAATTGCATACCCAACCTTGTTCCCTCATTGAGCATTGCAGTGCACCAAAAAATGCGTCAGAATATTTGGGATCTGTGAATGTGAATATGTATGTATATATATATATATATATATATACTTGTGTTTTTTTGCAGGTTCAAAGACCTCGTTGCTCAAGAGAGGCTTCGAGATGAAAAATAGGTTGTGGTGTGTGAGACATCGCCATTATGCTCAAGAGGCGTCTCAGTAAACATATGTTAGATGTCGCTCCCCAGGCAAAATCTTTAAATTTTGTTTAATTTCTAGACTTAGAAAAAATGGGGGATAAATATATATTGTATTTGTCTTCTTTCAGGTTTGAAGGCCTCGTCGCAAGAGCATGAGAGATCGGTTATGATATCATGAGACACAGCTTCTATGCTCAGAGCGTCTTGAGTAAGCCAAAATACTCGAAACATGAGGATGGCTAGGAGGTGAATTTAGACTAAAATTGACTTAAACAAATTCAAATGAAATTACATAAACTTAAGTCAAACAAAAGAATATATGATAAATATAAAGATAAATATTAAATCAAAGAGAAATAAGGGGAGCCTTTAAAGAAAATTTTGAAAAAAATTGAACACTCATTTAAAATGCAAGTAAAATTTGGGGAGACTAATATTAAACTCACAAACCCTAATATTGATTCTCTATAGATTAAATTGAAGTACTGACTGAGTTCTATTTTATTATAGATTTCTCAAAATTAAACAAGCCTTAATTAGAATTTGGGGAGACTAATATTAAACTCATAACAAACTTGCAATAAGCTTAAAATTTAAGGATGAATCCAAAGTGGGTTTAATAACTCTTATACAAATATAGAGATGATTATTATGCTAGCTAGTAAGCATAAGTAAGGCTAAAACAATAAACATTGAAGTCAGTATAACTTATCAAAAGTGATGTAAATTGAACATAATCAAGTTGGGAGAATTACAAAAAAGTCAACAAGTAAATGCAGTGCAAGTAATATTTTAAACTATAATTTAAATCAAAATGCCTTTTTCGCCACGAGATCTACAACTCTTTATACAAGCAGATAGTAAATCAAAATATATAAAATCATAGGACTTTCTTTAACAAAAATTAGAGAATTTTATTATAATTATGAATTTTAAAATCCCATGAAATTGTGATGAACTATCTAAAACTATAATCTGATGCGTGTGCTTGAACAGAGATTTCAAGTACAAATTTTAATATCTAAAGGAAACAGGGCTAAATTGAAATAAAAAAATGAATATACAAAATCAATCTCATAATTCAAATATAAAATTACCTAAAATTACTATACACCCACATGGGCCCCGATACTATGTTGAATGCTTAAATTCAAGTGTCTGAGGATGCTGCGCAGGATGTTTCCCAATTTAGTCTTGGGACTGGGTCTTGGTTAACAAAACCTAAAAAACTTATAATAAGAGTTTCAAATCAGTGAAATATCTGAAAAACTGATTTTGTTAGGTGATAGTAGATCTAATCCTCTATTAATAGCTAAACAGAGTTGACAGGATCTAAAACTTTTAAACATATTTAAATTAATCAATTTTTTAACTCAAATCAAATATCAATCTGAAATTGTTTAAATAGAATTCTATCATTTAAAATTTAAATCAAATTCAATTCATCCACCTTCCACAACTTTTTATCAAGAGTGACAAACTAAGAAAACTCTAGCTTACAAAGAAACCAATGTCAAATCAAGTGTTATACTATATTCACTCTCAATCAATTTCACGCCAGCAAGGATGTGGCTCGTGTATGGTATATGGCATGACCAATTGGTGTTGATACAGTTAGCGGTTATGACCCAGGTCCTCGATTGGTGGTTTGGCCAATCGGATATATTCTGTCTGATGCCCACGTAACTCAATGGCTTTGCCCTTTGAGTTGTGAATCATAAAGTATACTTGATAGGAAAAATATCCCTCATCGGTGGTAAGGGACTAATATTGTCTCCATGGGGCAAACATCCCAGTCTATAAGGATTTCTTGGATGACATAACCCATATGTTCTTTGATGAGATCCTTACGTCAGTTGGGTTGACTACCTCCTCTCGCGACTAGTAGAGCGGCACCTAAGATGAAGCGGAACCATGGGACCGAATGAAGCAGCGTCATCATTCTCCCAACCATCCGATTTAAAATGATGAATTTCATAATGCAGAAAGCTTCATATGTTGCTACTTAAGATTACGCATCTAAGCGATCTAACATTGCTTAATCAGTTCTCTCCACTTGTGGGAGGGTAATTAACTATGAGGGCTTGTGCACATAGGAAACAGGACGGAATCTAAGTCCTATGAAAGGGTGAAATCTCTAGGTAGTGTCTTATCTATTATTCAATCTACCTTTTGAAAATTACACCAACACATTAAATCACACTCTCTTCAATATTCAATTTAATAAATTATCGAGAGGTCAATGGCGAATTTTGGAGCTCACAGATTTTTGACTCCGCTGGGGATAAGATTCTCTTTCCATCTTTGGCTAGTCATATATGTATTATAGTAGTAATAAAATTTTTTGAAAATTCAAAACAAAAAATGATGATTTAAGTGTGTAATAAATTCAATATGAGACTTTATATAAAATGAATCATTCTGTAGAGTATATCTTTATTATACCATTATTTTATTCTATAGTGCCTCTATATCTTGAAAGGATAGGTTGCAATAATAATTGTTAATTATTAATCTCCGTCTTTCACTCTTACAGAATTGGATCTACAAAGAACTCCTTTCATCGTTTATTAGATGATTGCACTTCTACTAGTCAAATTTCATCACAGGCATGTAGTTATCATTCAATTTGGTAGCTTGAATTTCTCATTGGCCAGTCAATACTTACACACACAATTTTGGTACAGTTTTGAGGCCATGCCTTGGAAGGCCTCAGTTCTTTGAAGCTCATACTAGCCATGTGTGTCAACCAGTTCAATAGCCAACCGCTGTCAAGAAATTCTCCCGATAGTGAACTTAAATTTTCAAAAGGCTAGGTTAATATGAAGCTCCCGTGACGAAAAGAATCATCATGGAGCAAACTGTGTCTTTAATTCCTCAACGATGCAGCTGTGATTGACCTTTGTGCACTGGAAGCATGATCATGACTTCCTCATCATGAAGAAAATTAATCAGAAGATAGAGAAGAAGGGGAAATGCTGAGTTGAGGGCCTAGTAGACCCCCTTTAAATGACACAGTGAACAAGCAATACTATCACCAGAAGCGAGTATCCCTACCCACAATAACTTTGTCAGCATAAAGTGGGTAAAGAGGAATAGCTCTACTAGCAAAATAAAATAATCATTCTAAAACCAACCATGTCAAGCTCCACCGCCATAGAGGAGACAACCTGAAACACTATCTGTCATGATACATAAAATTCTCAAAGTAGCCAAGGACAGAGGCTTAATGAAAAGAAGATTTTAAGGGCCTGTGGTGATGGAAAATACTGAAGCTCCACCAAAAAAGTTGACATCTCTCTTGGTAACTAGCCAGCGAGCCCAGTACTTTTTGCATGGTGAGCATCGGGGCGTGAAACTTGGACCTCAGGTCAGTCAAGAAAGTTAAGGTGAGAAAAGATAATATGAAGGCTTCAAGGCTCAATGAAACTTTGAGTAATATAAGAGGTGTGACATCGACATATACTGTGAAATGCCAAAATCAACTCATCAAGTACCCAAAAGGATACCCAAAAGAAAGGATATGATGGTGACATAATGAATCCTCTAGGAGGTCCATGAAGTGGGATCCCATCATCACCACATAAGAGAAGATTAACGTTGATCATGGTCCTTTAATAGAAGAAGTGATTGTTCCGCACATTGAACCAGAGATCCACTGGAAATGTCAATCAAAAATTTGTGTACAATAATAAAATAATGAAGAAGATTCTATGGAAGTGGAAGTTGTTTATATGGTCATAGATATAGATGAACTCCCCGCCCAGCACCATCAGCAGCAAAGCAAATCCAGAGAATCTGAACCTGAATTTGACGCTTTTGAAGAAGAGTCTTCACATAAGCAAGCAAAGAATGAATCTTTGATGTTTGCTGAAGATGAAGAAGAAAAAGATCAGAATGCGAAAGAGATCATGGGTGTTGAAGCTGTCTATATGATTGAATCAAGAAATGATCAACCTGCTGCACACTTTTATAATCAGCGTCGTCGTACAGCCTCAGCAACATCTCTCTCAGCAAACGCACAAAAAGAAAGACAGTCAAGTTCTCCCCCCGAAAATGAATAAGAAATAGAACATCAACAAGAAATAGAAGAAAAGAAGAGCTTGTACTGATTGACGCCATGACGCTAGCTAGAGAGCAAAGAGAAATGCAACGTCAAATGGAGGTCAAAGACAAGGAGATTGCACAACTTAGCACCAAAATGAATAATATGATTATACAAATGAACATCATGATAAAGATGTTGCAGAAGAATATCACATCAAGTGCACAGACTGCTTTTGTCTTTTTATGCTAACTAACATGTAGTTAACAATGTAACTTTTATATCACCGCTTATGGTACCTGAACTCTGAATGTTTTGACATGAGGGGGAAGTGTCAGACTACCTCAACCCGATTAAAAATCACCACAATAATAACCGCTAGTTAGAAATGGTAATTGAAAAGATAAAGGCATCGCCTTAGCCTGAGAGAGGCTAAAAGTTGGTGAGTAAGAAGGGTGGGTTATATCAAGTATACCCACAGAAATTTAATACTTGCAATGGACTTGATAATCCAAAGCAATCAGCTTTAAGGCTACTGCCAGCAGTGCTGAGGAGGAGCGACGCCTGCTTGCTTTTACATCAGAATGTGACTGACCTAACCGCGTTTTCAAATGGTAATTGTCAAATGATTTGGTTAAAACCTTTACTGAATTAGAGATTATATTTGTGAAGAGGTTCCCCCCAATGAGAAATTAGCGACAATTACCTTGTTGAATAGAAGGAAAAGATGAGTAAAATTCATAAGTCGTTGAACTAAGTATGAAGTGCGAGCAATAATTGGAAGAAGAACATGTGATCCAATTGTTAATGGGCAATATGGATGATAAAATGACACCATTTCTATGCATGGCGTTGATCACAACATTCCAGGACTTAATTGATAGGGTGGCTAAATTTAAAAAGTTGAATCGCCCTAAGGCGATAAAGCAAAGAGAAACAAACCTTCGACTCAAGAAGAAATGAAATTCATGCCGCCCTATAGCTCAAAAAAAAGCGGTGATATACAATGGGATAAAGGAAAGCAAAATGTATAATGATGATAAGGGAAAAAGCATTTATTCTAATCCACAACCAAAATTGGTACTATGAGGTAATGACAAATCTCAAACTTTTTTAAGTGGTGGGAAACATCCAAAACAAGTAACAAGAGATGATGAGCAAATGTGACCATCTCTTAAGAAAAAAATGAACAAAAAATATTCCTTTAGAAGGGGCAGTGTGACTAAATTATTTCGACAAGCAGTCAAATCCAATCTATAGTTACCAAAAATTAAAAAGCCTGAAGATGTTGATCAAGTCAATAATCCAAACTACTGTCCCTATCATCATATGATCAATCATCCTATTGAAGATTATTATGTCTTCAAAGATTGGCTAAAAAGGAAGTATCGACGAGGTGAATTTTCACTATCCGATAATGTTATAGTCAACCTAAAAAGAGAGTCTACAAGGTTGATTATGTCATCTTTCGTATCATCCAGCAAAGACAAACAGAATGAGAAATCGCTCAAATAAGAATGCAAATAGTCTCCAAAAGATGAAGATGTCAAGCAGCTAAAACACGTCCCTAGTGTTAAGTGAAAATTATCACATGAACCTATATTAGACTTAAGAGAGATGCCTAAACCAAGTATTTCTCAATAACATTCGATAAGACGCTCAAAGACATGAGAAGCCTAATAAATGCGTGTCTCATAAATCAAAGAAGCTGGCTAAGAAAAAAAAGATCAAGAAGAGAACTACAACTCAAAAGATCATTAACAATCTAGAGGAGTATCACCAAGAAAACAACCATTTAGGCTTGACTTTATGCCTAAACTTTGTATTATGAATCGAAAGAAGATAATGGTGAATCTTTCCAGAGACATGTTGAATCATCATGATGTCGATATTCTTCAACATCGCTACTGAGATGACAAGGGTAGTCGACAAACTCAATTCAACCATCAAAATTTTTATCAGAAAAGCAAGAAGAGCCTGAGGAACTAATGTCTGAATTTTGTTTAATGACTCAATAAGATAATAACAATACATATGAAGATCTATATTTTTTCGACGGAGAAGAGTCAGACTCATCAATATCATCACGTATTGAACGTATGACGTTAAAAAATGAGTCTAACCATTTTGGCCAATCTTCTAGAATAAGAAAGAAATTTGAAGAAATTAGCTCTTCAAAAGAATCTGAGTAAGATAAGGTTATTCAAGTTCAGTTGAGAAGTGGTAAAGTCTTATCACCTTCATCAAAAAAGGGAAACACAAATAAAGACAAAGACAAATAAATTGAAGTCAATGAGGATATTATTCCAAAAATCCTAGGATAAAGCCTAAATCAAGCGAGAAGATAGATTATAATATTCTATCACATCTAAGAAAGATCCCTATACAATTGAGTGTGTACGAGGCTCTCTTGATGTCAAAAGATCTTCAAGAAACTTTGATACAGACTCTCAAAGATCTAGAGAGTTTTGAAGCTTACTTTACTAAAAAATGCATGACTGAAGCATTGTAAGCTCAAGATCTCCAGTAATCATATTTTCTGAGGAAGGTCTTATATTGGGGACAGCGGATCACAATCATCCTCTATATGTTATCAGAGAGAGTGATGACATCTTGATCAGTCGAATATTGATTGATCTAGATTCCTCTGTCAATCTTATGAGTCTAAAGATATTGGGAGGATTATCACTTGATATCCAACATCTTGGAAGAGATAAATTGATGGTTCATGAATTCAATGAAAAGGGGTAGAAAACTCTAGGTTCTTTTATTCTCTCGCTCAAGTTCAAGGATTTATATACAGAAGCCAAGTTTCATGTAATCGATGTGATACATCATTTAGAGCTTCTTAAGCCGGTCGTGACTACATGAGTATGGCATGGTCCCATCAACTATGCATAAATGTATGAAGTATCTGAAAGATGGAGAAGAATTCATAATTTTTGGTAACCTACAACCATTCTTCATCAATGAAGCAAAGAACTATGAAGATGCAAAATATTTTATCCTCAAAGAGCCTAAGCTAACAGAGCCTCTTAAAGTGGTAGCATCCACTTCAGGAACTAAAAAGTAATTTAACAAAGTGAAAAAGTAAAAGTAGAGTGAGAGAAGGAAGGCAATCCCGACTCTCCCTAAAGCACTTGATTCTGCACCTTAGTCAGGAAAATTAGTTCCTCATTTGGGAAGTGACACAGAAGAAGGAGAAGATATTTCTATTAAACTTAAGGGAACTTATAAGCTTTCAAGAAGACAGAGTATGAAATAAGTAATTCTAATTCAGACTATGATTTTGAATCTACTTATGAAAATAGAGTTCAAATTATTGCATCAAGGAGGATAGCTCACTTAATAGAGTTAGATGACTCACTCAAAATTATACCCATCCCTCAGCAGTTCTTCAAAGAAATCATTCCACTAAAAGTTTATAATATTGAAGAATTAATAATATTCTATGTGCCACTGTTGAGTGAGAGTGGCAGAACATAAACTCTATTTTACAAATCTGAAGAGTCTCAGCCTCAAGATTTTGAACAACCTGCTCAACATAAAAGTTCTGATGAGATAGTACCAACAAGAATACCAATATAATATCCACAAAAATTACGAAGAGTGATGCATAAGCTTGAAATTCATATGAGAATTACTAAATATATGACTCAAGTCTTTAACAAGATGTAGAGCCAAAGAAGTCCTCAAGTATCGCGAAGAAGTGATAAGTTTATCACTAAAGGTCTGGGTTCATCCGCAAATCTCATCAAGATAGAGCCTATTATATCATAATAGAAGCTGAGATCGAGACTCATAGTGATGAGAAGATGATTCTCATAAAATTCTTCTTAAAATGATGAAGAAGTAGATGCCAAGCCTACACCTGAAGAACTTGAAGATGGTGGACAAATAACTACTATGGATGAACTTAAAGAAGTCAACCTAGGGGTTGAGGATGATCCCGTCCAACTTTCGTTAGTGCCCTTCTGCCTGATGAGAAAGTTGAAGAGCTAAAATGGCTACTTTGTGAATTCAGAGATTGCTCTCCCTGGACATATTCTAAAATGTCAGGCTTATCCCCTGATATAGTAGTTCATAAACTAGTTATTAAACTAAATGCAATGCATGTTAAGCAAGCTCCTATGCAAACGAGATTAGAGATTAAAGAACAGGTAATTACATAAACTAAGAAGTTGATAAGTTTCATCCCGGAGAAGTATGCATTGGATAGCCAACATGTTTCCCAGTTAAAAGAAGAACTAAATCCATCTCTCATTGACCTAAATAAGGCGTGCTCAAAAGATGACTTTCCTTTTCCAATATCAGAACTACTAGTGGATAACACTTCCAACTATGATATGTTCTCATTCATGGATGAATCGTCGAGATAGAAAAAATCAAAATGGCACCCGATGATGAAAATATACATCGTTCAGAACACCTATTGACATCTATTACTACACGGTCATGCCTTTTGGCCTGAAAAATATTGGAGCTACATACCAAAGAGTCATGAAACATATTTTCGATGAGTTGATTCATCAAAATGTGGAATGTTGTGTCGACGATTTGGTGGTAAAAAACTTAAATTATGAAAACCACTTCGAAAACTTGAGAATTGTACTGGAGAGAATCATAAAATATGATCTCAAGATGAATCCTCTAAAATATACATTCAGGGTATCCTTAGAAAAATTTCTCCGGTATATTGTATGTCACAGAGGCATTGAAATAGATCTTGTTAAAATCAAGGCAATTGTAGAGATGCCTCCACCGAAGAGTTTGCGTCAGCTTCGTTCTTTATAAGGACAACTCACATTCATCCGTCGATTTAAATCAAACCTATCAGGATGTTGTCAACCATTTGCAAGGTTAAAGTGGGACAAGGAGTGTCAAGAAGCCTTCAATAGCATTAAAAGCTACTTATTAAATCAATCAATCCATGCAACACCTACTCCTGGGAAGCCCCTCACTCTATACACAATTACATTAGAAGAGTCCCTTGAAGCATTATTAGAATAATACGATGAAGAAAGTAAAGAGAATGCTCTTTATTATATTAGAGAATTGAAAATGAGATACTCTTCGATGAGAAGCATTAGCATTGAACTTTGCAAAAGCTTCATCTATATGTTATCTCACAAGATTACCCTCATCTCAAGGATTGATCCTAAGTACTTGATGACAAGACCTTGATGGTCGGCAAGATGAGCGATGATTTTTACAAGATATCATATATGTTCAGAAAAGCAAATGAAGGGACAAGTCTTAGCAGATTTTTTAGCTACACATCTTATCCCTGTGGACTCTTCTCTTAATGAAAACTTGCCCGATGAGCAAATTATGCTCATTCATAAAAGAGAAAAATCACAAATTTGGGAAATATACTTTGATGGAGCCTCATCGATCAAACAAGTCTAATATCTAAATTTTCCAAGAGCAAGAGCAGGAATGAGCATCATCTTCATAACACTAGAATGAGGGATAATGAGACGATCATATGAATTAACATAGCTAATAAATAATAATGAAGCTGAATATGAAGCATTAGTGGCAGATCTTGAAGAAGTTATTTTTATAGGCATTCAAAATTTGTATATTTTTGGTGATTCTCAACTTATTATAAATCAGGTACTTTGCATCTATAAAATCAACAAGGTTGAGTTAGCTTTCTATCATAAGTGAGTTCTTGAGCTTATGAAGTAGATACCAAATATCACATTAACTCGAGTCTCTCGATCCAAGAATAGTAAAGCTGATTGATTGGCAAAGTTAGCTAAGAAAATGACAAGTATGAATGGTGATTATGTCATGATCGACACATTTACTCGATAAGTCTAGAAAAAGTATCAATCCCTCACAGTAGAGGGTTATCAAATTTGATACAATAGGATGCACTGCTCCTCATACTCCAAAATCAACAAGAAGTTATACCAAGAAAAGCTAAGAATGACATTGCCTCAGAAAAGCAGTGTGAAGCCTTTGTTATAAAAGAGTCATGTGATTGGAGGCAAGCCTTCATCGACTGCTTTAAAGGAGGTAAATTACCAAGTAATAAATCACTAGTAGCTTAAATCGAGAAGATAATGCTATAATATGCTTTCGTCAACAACACTTTATATCACAGATCCTTTGAACAAATGTTGCTTCGATGCCTAGATGCAGATGAAGCTAGTAAAGTGATGATCAAGTTCATGAAGAACTTTGTAGTACATCGGCCAGTCCCAAGATGGCAAAGATCAAAAGGATTATTATTGGCCATCTATGAGAGACATAATCATGCTAAGAAGTGTCATGAGTGTCAAGTACATGGGAATCTCATCCATCAACCTCCAAATCCATTACACCCAATAATAGCATCGACATTCAATGTTGTACGATGTAATTGGACCAATTGATCTACCGTCGTCAACCGGACATCGCTTCAAGAAACCGACTATCTCTCTGAGGCTATCCCATTTAAAGAAGTTACTGCCGATCAAGTGATTAATTTCTTTATGCATAATATGGTCTATAGATTTGGAGTATTGCACCGAATAATTTTTGATAATGACATAACTTTCAAAAGTACAAAGATTTATAGATTCATCGATCGACACAAAATTGATTGGCAATACTCTTTAATATATAATCCAAGAGCAAATGATTTGGCGGAGGCCTTCAACAAAACATTAGTCAAACTGCTCAAGAAGATTCTCACTAAAAATAAGACAAAATAACATACCAAGTTAGTAAAGGCTCTATAGGTGTATCAAACTACCTACAAGACGTCGACTAAAGCCGCTCCTTATTCATTGGTATTAGGAGCTGAAGCAGTTTTTTCGCTCAAAGTTTAGTTATTTTCCCTTCGAGTAACCATCCAATACAATCTAATTGAAGATCAAAATGCCCATCTGAGAATGGAGGAACTCGATGCACTTGATGAAGTTAGCTTACTTGCTCATCAAAATCTGAAAGTCTATCGAGCAAAGATGTTCAGGGCTTTTGACCATACGCTCCCAACATTCCAAAAAAGAGGTCCGGTGCTAAGAAAAATAATTATCCCCAATCAAAAATTTGGTGGCAAATTCGAGCCTAACTGGGAAGACCCTTTTGTCAATGAAAAATTATATCAATGAGGGGCATACCAACTCATCAACCTAAAGGGTGAAAGACCAATGCCGTCAATTAATGGTCGATACTTGAAAAAATATTATACTTGACGATCACATTCTCGAGGTATAATAAATCCTCGCAATAGGGGCATTTTTTCAGTATATCTATTTAGGTTGACATTGTGCTTCATGCTGAAATCTCTAAATAAACATACTCCCGATGAACAACTTTTTCGTGAAGCTTTTCCTGTTACACATGGGGCATTTTTAGATTTTTATATACAAATGAAATCAATATTGTATGTTGAAATTGCCTTTAGAGTATATCAATTCAAATATTGATATATTTATGTATTTTCATCTTAAAAATTCTCATAAATATACTTAAGAATTCCCCTTACAAGACAGGGGCATTTTTTAGTTTATATTAAGTTTATTTGAGTTGACGTTGTGCTATAAGATGAGATCCTCAAATATATTCTTATTCAGGTTGACATCGAGCTTTACACAAAAATTCCTCGATATATTCATAATTATTACGATTAAGCTGAGTCTTGCAGGAATAAAACAAATCTATTTCTATGCATGAAAGGACAACCCTAAATGTCAAGAAATTTATCTCTCATATTTGTCAAATTCTGGAGATTAAGTCAAAAGAACTTTCGATTTCGGAAGCTTCAATCAATTAAGTTGGAGAAACATCAACCTCTACAATCTAAGGTCTAGGACACGGATGGGCTCTAAAGGTCGAACTCAACAAGTCCACAAATGGCCGAGTTATTGATGCTCTCTTCACTCATCAAGCCACAAGAAAAGGCCGCAGTGAAAGAACCCTCATTCGTTAGTCTGATGATAAAATCATAAACCCATTAAGTCAAGACTCGGTAGATTCAAAAGTCAACTCAAGCCCAAAATGGTCCGAGTTCACGCTCCTCACTCAACAAGTAAGAAAAGTCACGGAAATAAAACCCATGCTCGTCACCCAATGATGATGATGCTCAATCTTAAACTAGATCAAGCTTTGATTACAAGCAACCGTGATCCAAGAGATCTTTTACTTGATCGATCAAGACACCGAAAACTCTCAATGTGACTATCTCAAATCAATATATATATATATTGCCCGTAGGGTGATACCTCAATTTATTTTCAAACTATTTGATCATGCTCAAAGCACAGATCAAAGCCAATCTCCTCATCAAGTCCGTCAAAGCAGAAAGCACAGGACCGAGGAATCAATTCCATATTTCATACAAAGTTGATGACCGAACTAAAAGAATTTTATGGTTATTCAGTATGTTAAAGCACATTGTTAGATTAATAATTCAACATTGATCCTATATAAGCCGGAAGACTGAGTCATCTGCATGTACCCTTCAATGAATCCATCAAAGCAGCAAGCAAGGATTCATTGCGTACATACACTTCCTGACAAGTCAATATGAATAAATCAGGTCAATCCTTCATCAAGTCCGTCAAGCTTAAAGCTAGGACATAAGGAATTTTAAATCCGACCAAGCACGAATAAACTGATTTCCTAGTAGAGTCCTTCATCAAAATAAGCAGATCAATTCCTCCATCAAACCCAACCAAGCATGAAGCTAAGGTTGGAGGAAACTCAAATCTGCAAAGACATAAAAAAAGAAATCTTCAACAAAGTCATTGAAGCATAAAGTAGATGGTGTAAAAATAATTATCTATCCGACAAGATAATTTTGACAAATCGATCAATCCCGTTACATAGCATGTCCAATATAAGGCATCATACTGATGATGAATCCTATCAAAGCTCTGTAAGCTATTGCAATCGAAGCTAAAATGATCCAAGTTCTATGACCCCAAAGAATCAATGGTTTTAACAAATTTGACTCACTTCATGTGCGAATCATATTTATTGGGGGGCTTTTGTTGACCTCCATATGTGTGCCATAAGTCAAATTCAACAGACAAATCGCTCAAAATGCACCGACGCCACCAAAATGATCAAACAACCTCAACGGCCAAGGGATATCGATGTTGCATCAAAATATCGAAATTGATCGAAATATAAATATTATAAAATCTAATGTGCAATTAATTAAGCGCTCGAGCTATCAAAGTGTCGATGAAAATATTTGAGTCGGGAAGCTGCGATAATGTCTGAACGACCTTCGTTCATAAAATTGATCATGTCGTTAGACTCAAAATATTGAAAACTATCAAATGAGACCTTTTGTGCTCAAATCAGACAAGTCTGTGCAAATATTGAATGATTTGAAGTGACAACACGTAAATCAAGATCAAAATGCACAAGACGTCACCAAAATTAACTCAAATGACCTCTGATCGATGAATAGACTTCATCACTATGTCCAGAATATCGAAATTGGTCAAGATATAAATATTACACAACTTCATGATCAACTAATCAAGCCGAAGCCACAACGACTGACACGCATATGCTAAGAGGATCAAACGATCTCCATTTGCAAAATTAATCATGTCATTGGCTTCAAAATATCAAAATCTATTAAGTAAGATATTTCAGACTCGCCGCAGTCGATGCAAAATCAATCGAACAATGGCGATGCGATTTTAAGTTTGAAAATTAACACACTCAACCAAACGGCTCAAATGTACTACGTATCATTCAATATAACAGAGTTACATTAAATTGATATATATTAGCTATGTAAATTTACAAGTAAAATTCAAATTAAAATATTTTAATTAATTTAAAATTCATTTAAAATCCCTAAATTACACTCCCCTATGCTCAACTGTTCCTTCCGCTCTCTTCCCTTAATCGCACAAAAAAAAGAAAAAAGAAAAATTGGTCACATCTTTTTGTTCTCCCAACTTCTCCAAAAAGAAAAACACAAAACTCTCCTCCTTCCCTCCCACGTTCGAAAAAAACTCCTCCTGCATATAGGTAATTTTCCCTCTCCCTCTCAATCTCCTCCAGCACTCTGTTGTTCGTCGCTCCGGCACAATACCGCAACCCACAAACCCACTCCGGCATAATCGTGCATCCTGCACTCCGACGCAATCCTGGGCTGCAAACCCACCTGACGAATCCTGTTCGGCATGAACTGCCTCCGCAAGTCGTCCATCGCCCGCTCTGGCTGCAACCACACTGCCGACCCAAAAAACCTGTGCATTCTGCAGACACCCTCCGCCTATTTTGCCGCAAGCACCCGCAGTCCATTATGCCGCAATTACACCAGTGTCTGACTACTGCACTCTTTCGGCCTGCTCACTCCTGCACTATTTGCAAAACCGTCGCAGCCCACTCCGCTGCACGCCATCCCGCCAAACTACAATTCCAAAAAATGGTCCTGCAGCCCAATCCCACTCTGGCCTGCATGCACAGCCCTCTGGCCCGCCGCAGCCGTTCCGTGCAATCCCATCACCGGCCCTCCGTTCCGGTCGCTCCTTTTCCCGCGGCTCGCAAAACCGCCGTAGTCCACTATTCGCACTAGCCTGTACAGCCCGCCTCTGCTGTTCGCACCAGCCCGCTCTGGCCTGCTACCCGTAGCCAGCCCATGCTCCAACCCACTTTAGCCCGCAGTAAGCTGTTTCGGCTCATCCCGTCCCATTTTCACTTCCGCAAATCGGGGAAGAACATCATCAAGAGGCGAATTCTTCTTTCGATTTTTTGGCGTCGCATTCCTGGCTTTAGCCTTTCAATTTTTGCTTAGCCGCAATTACGGAAAGAACATTTTCAAGAGGTGAATTCTTCTTCGATTTCGATCGCACTCCTAGGATTTTCGCCACGCAATCGGGAAGAATATCGCCAAGAGAAATTTTTTTTGGTGCGTCGATTCCTTGCATAATTCGTCCAATTATCGCTTCACCGCAAGTCAGAGAAGAACATCATCAAGAGGCGAATTCTTCTTTTGATTTCCACCGTCACACTCCCTGCCTTACATTCTTAATTGCAAACCCAACCTTGTTCCTTAAAGCATTACAAACGCAAAAATGTCGAATATGTGGATCTGGAATGTGAATATATATACATGCTTGATTTTCGCGTTTGAAGACCTCGTTATGCTCAAGAGGGAACAAGATAAAAATAGTCAGAAGTGTTGCAGCCGCTATGCTTAATAGCATCGAGTATTCCAACAACCGCTAGATATCGCCTCCCATGAAATGTCAAATTTTGTCTAATTTATGACTTAAAAGGGGATGAATATATATTATATTTGTCTTCTTTCAGTTTAAGGCATCATCGTAGTAAGACGAGATGAAAAACCAGATCGCAGACATCGCCACTACGCTCATCATATCGAAAACCGAATACCTCAATGACCCTATATGAATAACGAGGTCTGAAATTTAAACTAAAATTCAAGACTTAAACAAATTCAAATATAAATTACCTAAACTTAAGTCAAACAAAAGAATATATGATAAATATGAAGATAAATATTAAATCAAAGAGAAATAGGAGGGAGACTTTAAAGAAAAATTTGGAAAGAATGGAAAACCCATTTAAAATATAAGTAAAATTTGGGGGGGGGGTTCATATTAAACTCACAAACCCTAATAACGATTCTCTATGGATTAAATTGAAGTAATGAGTGAGTTTTATTTTCTTGTAGATTTCTCAAAATTAAGCAAACCTTAATTGGAATTTGAGGAGACTAATATTAAACTAATAACAAACTTGCAAGAAGCTTAAAGTCTAAGGATGAATCTAAATTGGGTTTAATAATTTTTATATGAATATAAGATTTACTACTAATAAGTATAAGTCAAAAGTTTATAAACACCTAAATCGATATAACTTATCAAAAGTAATGTAAATTGAACATAATCAAGTTGGGAGAATTACAAAAAACTTAACAAGTAAACATAATGCAAGTAATATTTTAAACTATAATCTAAATCAAAATGTCTTCTCACCATCATGCAACATACAAACAAAAGGCAACACTAAATCAAAATCTATAAAATCATAGTCTTCTTAATAAAAAATTGGATTTCATTAATTATGAATTTTAAATCAGAAATCACTAATTAAGTAAATTATCTAAAACTATAAATTCATTAGAGATTTTAAGTAAATTTTAATGTCATACAAATTGAAATAAAAAATGAAAATATAAAATCAATTTCATAATTCAAATACAAATTACCTAAAATTACTATACATAAATAACACTATGAAAATTCAAGTATCCGAGGATATTAGTTGTTGTTAAATTTTAGATCAGGTTAACAAAATCTAAAAAACCTATAATAAGAGTTTTAAATCAATGAAATGTTTAAAAAGCTGGTTCTGTTAGGTGATAGTAGATTTAATCCTCTGTTAGTAACTAAACAGAGTTGACAGGATCTAATGCTCTTAAACATATTCAAATTAATCAATTTTTCAACTTAAATCAAATATCAATATGAAACTGCTTAAATTAAATTCTAGTATTAAAAACTTAAATCAAATTCCATCCACCATTCACCGTTATGGGGTGACAAACTAAGAAAATTATAGCTCACAAAGAAAGAATTAAATCAAGAGCATGTTCACTCTCAATCAATCTCACGCCGAAGTGATGTGTGTCCTCTAATTGCCAACAGCTCCATAAATACATAAATGATTCTCCTCGACGGTTTTGGCAAGTATCATTATATTATAATCACGATCGTAGCTATATGCTTCAATAGGCTCGCCTTTGAGTTGAATCATATGATATACTTGATATAATCATATGTCAAGAGAAACTTAATATTATCTCCATAGACAAACACCACCCCAGGTTTACAAGGATTTCTTGGATGATGTAACTCATGTGTTCATGAGATCCTTCTTCGGGGGTCGATTATCTTCTCTACCAAGTGTGGGGTCGTGACTGCTCGGGATGATGGAACCATGGGATATAGATCGGGCACATTATCATTCCCTCAACCATTCGGTTTAAATTGAAATGATGAATTTCATAATCTAAATTTTAAAACTTCATATGCTACTATTATATGCTACACATTAAGTGATCTAACAACTAACCTTAATCGAAAGTTCTCTCCCACTTATTGGGAGGGGTGATTAACTATAGGGGCTTGCGCCTATAGGAAACCTGGAACCAGATCTAAAGTCCTCACAAAATGAGGGTGAAATCTCTGGGTAGTTTCTTATCCACTATTCCATTTGCCTTCTGAAAATTACACCGACACGTTAAATCATACTCTATTCAATATTCAATTCAATAAATTGTCGAGGTTGGTGGCGAATTTTCAGATCCCACAGGGTTACCATAAACTCAAGAAAATTTTCTTCCGTAATCCCAAAAGCACACTTGGTCGGGTTAAGTTACATGTTATAACGTCAAAGAAGGTTAAAACTTATTTCTAAGTCAGAAATATGTTATGATTCTTCTAAACTTTTTACTAACATGTCATCCACATATATCTCCATTGTGTGGCCTAAGAGGTATTTAAAAATCTTATTCATAAGATGTTGAAAGGTAGCACCAGCATTTATTAACCCAAATGACATAACTTGGTAATAATATAAACCTTTATATAGTTTGAAATGATGTGACTTCTTCATTCAGTTGGGTCCATTTTTATTTGATTATAACCTGAGTAAGCATCCAAAAAATTGAGCATTTGATGTTCATACGTAGCATCGACTAATTGATCAATTCGAGAGAGAGAAAAACTATCTTTTGGGCAAGTTTTATTGAGATTAGTGTAATCAATGCACATTCTCCATGTTCCATTTACTTTCTTAACCAAAAAGATATTTGCTAGCCATGTAGGATAATATACATCTCATACGAATCTCATTTCTAAGAGCTTATTAACTTCTTGTTCAATAGCTTGGAGGCTATCAGGTGCAAAACTCTACTTCTTTTGGATGATTGGTTTTAATGTTGGATCAATCTTGATAGAGTGCATGATCACATTAGGGTCGACCCCGACATATCTATCGGACTCAAGTGAGATGTCTTGATTTTTGCGTAAGAAGTCTATATATTTTGCTCTCTATTTGTATGAGAGCAGAGATCTAATTTATACTATTCATAGAGGCTGGTCATCTGATAATGAAATAAGGAGCAAAGGGCATTTCTTCATCTCGAAAATTAAAATTTTAATATTGAAGGTCACCAGGGGCTTGTATGAGATAACATGATTGTGTTGTTTATTAATTTTCACGAACCATTCCAACTCTAACAGGGGTTGAAAATTTCATCTTAAGATGAGATACTGAAGTAACGACACCAAAAATTGATTGGAGGGGCTATCCGAAGATAGCGTTATACGTCAAATCTGACTTGACCACCATGAATTGAATTAAATGAGTCACTTATCGAGAAAATTGAGGACAAAAAGAAGGTTGATTGTCCCCTCTACTCCCACAGGGCGATTATCAAATCCATATAATAGTTTTGCAGTGGGTTGGAGCTTTTCCCTAACCAAGCTCATGCTAAGAAATGTGGAGTAAAATAAGACATCAACATAACTCCCTTTATCAATCAAAATTTTCTTAACATTATAACTTAGGTCATCGATTCTTGTGTTGATGACAAGTGGATCTTGATGGGAACTTGAACTCCTTCTAAGTTTGAGTCATTAAAAGTGATGGAATGATCAATATGAGATTTATTTAACTCTAGTTTTTCAGCGGAGACAATGAGGATTTGATTAGATAGTAGTGGTCTTCCTGCGATTATTTTAATTTTTCAACTATCTGATGACTACTTTATGTTATTTATGATAATTGTCCTGGTTGCCCCAAATTGGATTTATGTTTGCTTGAGTCGATTGATTTTTCATAAATTGACGTAGATATCCTTGTTGAATGAGTTTCTCGATTTCTTCTTTGAGTTGTTTGCACATCTCAGTAGTATGTCCACAGCTTCGATGGAAGTGATAATATTGCTCCTGATTTCTTGAATTTGGTTTCAGTGGATGTGGCCACTTGATGGTCTCTTCATCTCGAATGGCTATCAAGATGTTAACATAAGATGTGTTCAATGGTGTGTATTCTTTTCTGGTCATGGTTCACATCGTTGATATGAGGGCCATGGAGGGAGATTATGACTGCCCTGTTGCTTCTTTTGATGGGATTGTTGATCTACATTCCCTGGGGTGCTCTTACATTTTCCTATGGATTGTTCAAATTATATTACGATGGGCATTAATAGCCTCATCGACGTAAATTGTGTTTTCCACCATGAACCAAACAAGGCATATGAGCAGATCGTATCTCTTATTAGTGATGAGTATAAAGGCCCAAGACGGAGCCCTCTAAGAAAAACTCCTCTTAATAGTTCAGGGTCTACTCCAGTATTTAAGCTTCTAAGGAGAACCTCTAGAACTATTCCTTAAGTGATTCGCCCTCATTTTGGCAAATGCCTGAGAGATTAGAGGAATTTTTAATGATCTGGTTTTCAATGAACTATTCTACAAAAATCATGGCTAGTTCATCAAAGGTATGGATGGATCCTTTAAAAGGGAGTAGAACCAAGAAGCAGCCTTGAGGATAATCGGAAAGACGACAAAGCAATGTGGAGCTCATTGGATATGCATGATCATGTAATGGTCAATGTGTTCATATGGGTCAGTTGCCCCATCATAAGAGTCGATGCTCGGAAGCTTGAACCTTGCAGGAATAGGATGTTGAAGAATGGCTTCAGTTAGAGGCGAAAACTCCTGATAGCCGCGATAAGAGGAAAGATGATTTCCATCTTTATAATACAATTCTTCTCGCACCAAGCATTGTAATTCTGCACATATAATATAGCATGTAGAGATGACAGGAAGAGAACGTACCAAGCTACCAGCAATAATTGGTGGATTAGTAGCCGCAAGTATGGATGAATGGAAAAGAAGGTCGCGAGGTCAGATCGTGGGGAAGTGAAGGAACTTCAGTCTGATGACGAGAAGGCTCTGTATTAGCATTTTGACCTTCCCTAGCTACCGATCGATCTTGGGGTGGATGTGTTTGCCGCAGTAGTGGTTGTCGCGTTCCTTGTAAGGGTCGGATTATCTCATTTTGAAACTTTTTCATTCGACGCGCACAATCTTCTAGAGAGATTCCTATTTCACCTTCACCGATAGGGTCATGCCTATCAGAGGGAAGTGCGGAAGCTTGGTGTTCTTGGTTAAAGGATTTGTTTCGAGAATGATAGGAGTTGGAGTGTGAGGCTCCATTGTGAGTATTACACTATTGGTCATAATGTAGATGTTCACAAAGATTGTGATTGAGAGATTTGCTTCCCACCCAGCCAAACTGGCGTCTACAAAATCGGGTAGAATAAATGTTTACACCTTAGCTTTATTATGGAATTTAACACACATATAGATGTTTGAATAATAAACAAGAAAACTCCATAATTTTTACGTGAAATAACCCTTGAATAGTGGGAAAAAATCACGGGGCTTACTCAGTAAAAATCTTCTACCATATATCTGTTTCTGAGTACAAAGTTTTCTAATGGAATGGAATTAAAATAGAGAGAAGGGCATAATGGGAATTCTAATCGAAAACAGCCTATGTAATGCGGATTAGGTAAATTGTTGATGATATTGACGATGATGAAAACGAGACGGGTCGCGATGGTATGGTGGCGGTGACCTACGGAGAGCCGGTGATGTTTGGCGGCGGTGACTGACGATAGTGGTCGGCGGTGATGACTGGCGATGGTGGTTGATGACGATGACGATTGATGGTGGAACGACGGGCCGGAGTGGGTCAACATCCGGCCAAGAATGACGACGCTGACGTGGTCCGGATGACAGAACTGATGATTTAATGACGACGGCATGACGATGCTACGGAGATGATCAGCGATGGTGGTTGAAAATGGGATCAGGGTAGTGGCGATGCGCGCGGCGACGTGGTGGGTGACGATTATTGGAGGATTTGCAAGCTTTAAACTCTCTCTCTCTTTATTTTGAGCTCCTTCATGTGAAGAAGAGGACTATTTATAGATTAGGAGGGAATTTCATTGAATACATGCAAAATTCTAACCACTCCGATGGCTCAAAATGATTTGATCATCTCGATATTTTAAATATTTGAATGCTCAAATGAAGTCAGAATCAAGAGATCTTGGACTTTTTAGATCTGGCTCGTCAAGACTCTCGATTTGATCACAAACACTTCATATTTAGAAACTATTTAAGGATTTAATTGATATCTCAAATTTTCAATAATATTTTAAGTGGTTGACCTGAACTAGTTTCGACTTAGGATCAAATTGCTTTTAACATTAAAACTCGTGCTTCAACAAGTGGGATTTTAGCCATATCAATAAATGTAATTGAATTTTAGATATATGAATTTATTTGCTATTTTTTTCATAATTTTATATTACTAATTAAAATTATAAAAATTAGTGACTCGCTAATATTGCATATCATGTCTAGGGAGAGGAGAGGTGTTTAGAGCTCAAGATACTTCTAGGTTTAAAGGACAGCTCGATAAGTATAAGCAAAGATTAAGGCCAGAGATTTTTGTATAAGAAAGTGAGGTTGGAGAATAATTCGAATGGATGGTGTTGCATATTGTTTAAGAAGGAAGAGCTCTCAATTAAGAAAATAAATAAAAAAGGAGAAGGATGTCATCCCAATGTAAAAGAGAGAAAAAATATATAAACTATATATGAAGATCATAATTATATGTTTTCCTTATGTCTTATATATATAATCAATAAAGGAGAGGATTATATATAGATGATAAAATATATACATACAATGAAGGTCCACTTTTATATATTTAACAAGATTAAAGTCCATTAACAAAAATGGAGTGGAATGGACACAATGGCTCCTAATTCAAGGGGAGATCAAGGTCCAAGAGTGAAGCTAAGAGGTTCTTGGACATTTGTTTTTATAAATAAATGTCTAATGTGATATAGCCATTGTGGGGTAACAAAATGTTTTGTATGGTGGACCTGAAAGGCCTCTAAAGTGGTTGACAAAATGTCATATTAATTTTTTTAATAAAAGTAAAATAATTTTAATAATTATCATTTTGTCTTTTTATATATTTATAATATATTTTATATAAGTATCTAAACCCATTTAAAGATCCTTTTTCTCATTTCTTTGCTTCATTTGGTCATGAGTTGCTAGAGAGAGGAAGGGAGAGAAAAGTGAGGGATAGGAGAGAGAAAAGTGAGGTTTAGAAGTTTCATAGTGAATTTCATCCCTTTGTCCAAGGTGAGCTATCATTTTACAACTTAAATTTTTAATATTTTTTTTATATATTTAATGATTAATTTAAATAAATTTTAAGATATTTGGATAATTTTGACGATGGTTTAAGCATCTCAATGTTCAATTTAAGCAACATTATTCATCGTATTTTCATGATTTATTGAATTGATTAAAAATGCTCTTTAATAATCTTGATACTCTAAATTCCTTGTTGCAGTCTATTTTACGAATGAGACATGTTTTGAGCAATTTCACTCTGTGATCGACCTCATGACTTTCACAATTGTTGCCTATCTTTGACATTGCACTTGATTATACCAATTCTTGAAACTCATATTGCAGTCAATTGATGAGATACAAAGCTTATTATAAACTTCAACTAATTGAGGAGGCAATGCAAGACTATATGCATTATTTTGTTTTATTTAAGATTTCAAAGGGTCAAATGTATCATGATTTCAACTTACCTCGAATCACAAATCTATTGACATGTTTTACTTGAAAAACTTTCAAGAACATAGGCTATTTTTTATTAAATTGAACATGATGTTTTACTTGAAAGACTTTCAAGAACATATTATATTTTTTAATAAGTTGAATATATATTCTCTTAAAATTTGCATAACTCTTCTATTAACATTGAGTCGTAAAAAGTTAGCTTCAAATTTATTTGAACTTTTTTATGGTGGCAATGAAAATGTTAGAACAAAAAATAATTATTTCTTGACTAGAGGTGATTAACATGTCTTTTCATTTAAAGCCTCATATGATGCATTCATGCACTTGAGAGATGATTGATATTATAGGCAAATTTAGTAGGAGATAAATAATAATCCCAATTTTCACCTAAAGTCTTTATACATAATATAAAGATATCTTCAAAATTTTGAATAATGTGTTAAGAATAACCATTTGTTTGAGAATAAAAGATGATATTAAAGTGAAATATAGTCCCCAATGCATATAAAAACTTTGTCCAAAATTTCAAAGTTATTTTAGGATATCTATGAGAGATTATGAATTTAGATTCTTCATCTAATTTCACAATTTCATATGGATAAATGTTTGTTAACTTGCCTAAGAAATATATTGTTACGATAAGAAGAAAGTGTACGATCTTAATCAACCTGACAGGTTTTGCCCAATTAATATCAAGATTTTTGCATGTTTTGGGTGAACAATACACAAAATTAGTAGTTATATATTTTTATTTCATTCTTATATTTATAAGCATTGAAATTATTCTTAAGATCTTTAATGCTTGTTTTTGATTATTTAGCATATTAAACACCCAATCACAAATTTGACTACATATTTCATCATTCATGGTCATTAGAATCTCATATACATCTTTGTTCATCCATGATGGATGTTGCACATAGTTGCATGAGCTTTTTCTATAATTTATTTTTAATCACTTATGTTTATGGATACAACATATTTCTTTGAATTTTAATACTCTATTGATTTCAATAATAAAAACTTTTAACATTTATTCTTTAATAATTTTCTATAAGATAGGTCTTCAAATTTTCTTTGATTCTTCAAAGTAATGTTGATTTAATGATTTGATTATTGCATGTTATAATTGATTCAACTCCTCTTTAGTAGTTAATAAGCATATAGACAATTCTCTATGAAGTGCATTAACTACAAATTTTGCCTCTAAAGATGATAATGAATATCTACATCATAATTTTTAATAAGCTTCAATCAACTTCTCCATCTTAGATTTTCTTTTTGGGTACAAATTTATTTCTAACATTTATGTGTTGTAAAAATATCATATTTTCTTTCATAAAAATAATGACACAAAAAAATCAATGCAAATATCATAGCTGCTAGCTCTAAATCACAAGTCAAGTATATGTCACAAAACTTTTTGTTCCTTTAGGTATAGATAAATTTAGTGTTGACATAAGTCTATGTTTCAATTCCTTAAAACTTTCTTCACATTCAGAATTCCATGAGAAACTTAATTCTTTATTCATAAGATAGTTAAAGGCAAAGTTAAACAAGAAAATTCTTTCATAAATCTTTGATAATAAACATGAAACCAAGAAAACTTATTACTTTGGTGTGGGAGTTTGCCAATTTATTAACTCTTTATTTTTGAGGAACCATTGATATCCTATTTTTATATGTTATATGACCAAGGAAGCTACCTTTTGAGCTAAAATTCATGCTTATAAAATTTTTCATAAGTGTTTGGAGAACTAATCTAAGATGGTGTTCATGAGCTTTGGGGTTAAAAAAATAGATTAAAATGTTATAAAAAAGACTGTATAAATTGATCAATGAATGCATGACATATTCTATTCATTTAATCCATAAATATGCATGGAGCATTAGTTAATCTAAATGACACAACAATAAATTAAAATTTTTTTATCTCTTTGAAATGCTACCATAAGAATATATTGAACTTGAATTCTTTATTAATGGCAACTAAAACAAAGGTCTATTTTTTGAAATACTTCATTAATCCGTGATAAGTTGTTTATTCTTGACTGTCACTTAATTTAATAAATAATAATCTATGTATAATAAAAAGATCAGAAAATTTCTTCGCAATAACTGTTGAAGCACAACACTAAATCTAAATTGAGTCAATTGTAAATCAATCACTTTTTTGTGGCAAATTGGATACATTTTTTTAGAGAGATGACTATAATTTTTTATTATACACACATATTTAATAGATAAAGAGGTTGAACTCATTATAGAATTAGTTTTTTCCTTGAAAGGCAAATGTTTATTGTTTTAAATGATAGAAATTCACTATCTTGCATAAATAATCAATGTTTACTTTCAAGTTTGATAATCAATATATTCTAAAAATAATTTCAAAATCTTTAATTGTTAGAGGGAGTAAATCTACAAGCATACCATATGATTGAATAATTATTTCACAATTTAGATAATAAGTTGAAGTATTGAGATAATAAGTTAATGTTTGTTGCCAAGTGTGTCTAATATAAAGAATGAGTTAATATGGAATCAAAAATAATATAAATTATAACTCTCAAGAAAGTTGGTGCATCACCCATAGTTGCACTCAAAGTTTGAGCTCCTCACTTATCTAGGCTAATACTCATGCTTGAGAACTTTGAGGCTTCCCTTTAGTATTTATTATGCTTTAATTGACCTTATTTTTATTTGAACAAATATAAATAAAATGAGATGTGCTCCCATAAATAAAACATTGATGATTAAATTTGTATTGTTACTCTGCCTTATGTTTTCCTCTATAATGACAACAAGTGATTGTATTTGCTTGAGGATTATTTATCAATTTATGATTGAAATACTCGATCTTCTTATTTTCTCCTTTAAAAAGATTGATTATTATTATATCACTTATTGAAGTAACGTTCATCCAGGCAACCTGACACTTCTTGATAATTAAGGATTATTTTTTTTTCACTAGTTCCCCATACTAATTTAGTTTTAGGGGTGCAATAAGATTAAGAATTTCTTCCATTAGTTCAATTAAAATTTTGTCATCTTATCCTTCTCATTTGAGTGACAGATCATGATAATGACACAAACTTTGCCTTGTACTCTTGACCATATAAGTTTTCATGTGTAAGCTACATAATTTATAATCCTTTTATCCATTAGTTATTTAGGAAAATATTTATCACAAAAGGGTTATTCAAATTAAATCATTAAAATATTATTTTTATTTGCAAAATTTGTTATTCCTTATGATGTCCACTAACTATTAGCCTCTCCTATTAGCATGAATGCCACATATTAGTTTATTCTTTCGATATCACATCCTAATACATCAAAGATATTCACCATTTGTTTGATCTAATCTTTAACTATTATTGAGTTAGTTGATCCCTGGAATTCGGAGAGTTGCACTTATGAAAGTTCTCTCATGTAATAGGGGGTTGAGAAGATCCATTGATGGTGTTGAGTAGCCATTTAATAAGATAAAGGGGTAAAAAATGCAATGAATCTTTAGATTAATATATAAAGATGAGAAATAAATTTTTAATAAAAATTTGAACTTTTTAATGTAGTATCAAGTGGAACTCTAAGACTAACTCAAATTGAGCTAGTTTGTGTTTATTTGAAATATCTCTTATTTAAGTAATGGTGTTTAAGTGGGATAGTTGGTTGTAATTAATAATGGATGGTTAGTTTAATATGTGAACTAATGATGTATAGTTAATAGTTAAATTTGTTAGAGTTTATAATGGTGTTGATGGGTAGGAAACAAGACTATACCTTAGTTTTGTCTGGTTTAACCAGGAGCTTGAGGTGGGGCATTGGAGTAGATGTGAGGTTTGGGTTGGGTGATGGCTAGTCTTAGAGGAAGCTAAGGATGTGTATAAAAAAAAAACTCCAATAAGTTAAAAGCAAGAGACTAGAAAAGCTAGAGTAAATATAAAACAAAATAAATGATAACTATATAATCTCATTAAAGAAAAGACAAAATTGAGTCACCAAGCACTAAGCTAGAGAAAAAATCAATACTATATTTAAAATAATTCACTCAACAAATCAAGTTACAAAGCATTTCAGCTCATTTTTACAAGTATTACAAAATTTTTAAAGCTAACACTTTTAGGGAAAAAAAATGGAGGGAAGATGAAGGGAAAGGAAGTATTGGTAGCCATTTATGATAAAATACTTTAACACTCAATTTTAATATCTTATCATATAATGGCCAGTCATACAAGCTTCTATATAAGAAGTTAAAATATAAAATATCACAATTAAAAATACATTTAAGGTGAACAAGAATATGAAACCTTTATTAATATTTATCCTGGGCTATTGTAATTCGATCGTTTATTTGTTATCTTTCCTGGGCTTTAGCCTCAATCCTTGTAATTGGGCTCTTAATTTGATTTTTCTTCATGATGTGCTACATCCATAGAGCCAGATGGAGTAATTTTATTACTATCCAACAAACCAATTATATGAATTTATTTATGTTTAAGACATTTGGGATTGAATTTAGATAAACATAAAAAGAAGAGGTTGTGCTTAAGCTCTCAAATGGGTTTAAAAAAAATTCAAAGTTGCACTCTCTTTTATTTTTATATCCAATGTTGATATAACATTTGAAATAACAAATTCTTGAAATTCTTATCATGACCTTTTGAAGATCAAATAGTATATCCTATTAAGTATGCTTCTTCATAATGCATTGGAGGTGATGCACTTCAGCGATTATGTTGTGGCATTTTAACTAATGATATCTCAAAAAGTTCTCAAATAAATGTGAATTGCGTGAAAGATTAAGATTAAATGTCAGATGCCGTTAAATTTCAAAAATTTTAATCGATCATCAAAGTCTATCACGAATAAGTTGGCATTATCATTTCTCATAGTGGTTAGAGGAGAGAACCGTCTGTCCACTCGTGTTTATAAGGACCTCTGCATTTTTGAAAATGTTAAGACAGATATAATTTTGTGATTTATCTCAATTTGATCCATACAAAATGATTGCATAAGAATATCATGAATGATAATTATAAATCACATGTTTTCTTTTATAAATTCAATGGCTTAACTTAATTTTATGTGTTAAGTCAATAAATTAATTTGATTTAGATCAAATTTGTTAAATGTTAGTTTTATGTCTATATCTATTGTCCTACTTCTGATATCTTATTCCCCACACCCAATGCTTTGACTCCTTGACACTATTTGGTTTCATTATAAATATTTAAGAATTGTGCATCATTTATGCAAATGTCATAAAAAATATTTACATACTAATCACCTAATCTTAATTAATTCTTTATATATATATCAAATACAAAAAGTTTCATATTTATATAAATTTTATATAAAATATATTTAATTTTTTAAAAAATAAGAAACACTAATATTTTAGATGTGATATCAATTATTTAAATATTAAAAATTGAGAGATAAATACATACAAAATTATAATAATTATATAGATTTTTCAAAATAAATATATCTCAAATGATAATTTATTTAAAAATCTTATAAATGCATCAATCACTCAAGAAAAATATTTCAAAGCTTGAAAGTCTCAAATAAAAAAAAGTAAGAATAATCTATCACCATTTCATAAATTTAAGCAATAGATCTGACACGCATTTGATGCATCCACACGTGCCATAGTTTTTCTCTCCCTCCCTCCCACAAATTTCAAAAAATTTTTTTTTTTTGGGGCAAATTTGTAACCCGCCAATTCAAACATTTTAATTATACTATTCTGATTATTATAAAAAACACTGTTTATTTCTCACGAGGAGGAGCCGTGATGCGGCCGAACACGCGTGGACCTCGAGATTCGCGCTGATAGATGCAATCTTATCCATCCTTGATCGTACGATGCACGACTTTTAAAGCTCGCGCTGTCTCCATCTCCGCGCATCCGGACGTCTCCATTCAATTCAAAACGAACCCTGTGAGACTATAAATCCGTTTGGTATAATTAATTATTATTTAACCCCTTTTCTCTCTCTCTCTCTGTCCCCTCTCCTCTCCCTTTCACTGTCTCCAAAATCTCGTAGTTCAAAACCCTGAAATCGTAGCTACGGATTCTGCTTGAATACGATTGCGTTCGTCACGGGCGGGCGATTTATCCAGAAGGGTTCTTCATTGGATCCAGGCGTAGCCTTTTCCGTGGCTTCTGAATTAGTTTATGGTAAGTTTTTTCGACCACTGAGCTTGCTTTTCTTCGGTTTTTGATGATGCAACCTCTTGATCAGTTTTCACTGCTCTTACTGTTTTTTTAGAGTGTTTTCCAGCTTGGATTGAGTGTTACTCTGTTTTTCAGAGTGTTCAATGGATGATTTTCTGATTCCTTTGGTTTCATTTTGATTTATGATTCTGTAAGTAGCAGGGTGATGTATTTATTGTAGAAGATAATTAGATCTTCTGTTTGAAGTGAGATTTTTCTTGTTACGGTGAGTCGTGAATGATTTTGCGGTATCATTGAGTGGGAAATGTGTCGCGTACGAAACACTGGTAAGATGCTTTTAAATTCTGAGATCCATATTGACTTATGGTGGATTATAGGTAAGTGTCCTTATGGCTGTTTGTAACTTATTTGCTCAAGATACTTTGGGAAGAGAGTTGTTTACCAATCAATCCTTTGCTTGGTTAACCATTTCTATTGCATGCACGGTATTTTGTTTTTTGTTTCCAGTCTTGCATGATATACAATCTATGACCGAGTCACTGGATGTGTGCTTTATGGACGAACCTTGAAAGTATTTGATGCATTGAATCGACTTAAGCACGATATTCTTGGAATTATTTACTGTGTAAAATAACAAGGAAGAGTTCAGTTTGAAGTTGTTGTACATGGTTGTTTGATAGCCTATTATTATAGGTAGGATTTAAGCGAAGTTTAGCTTAAATTTTTGTAAACAGAATTTTGATGGTTTAAATATTACTGTTTTGATAACTATTGTTAGTCTTGTTATTGATAAATCCAGGATTTGCTAAATCTTACCATTTTTAAGGTTAAATTGGCCTAGCCTTAAATCTTAAATAAATAGCCAGATAATTTGTCAGTATTTAGCATGATCTATCTGTTGTTATACTGAACAATTTTCAAGCTTTAATCTTCTGAAGATTTACTAAATCTGAAAGTTCAGGATTACTAAATCTTACTTGCAGCCAAAAAGACCCTAAGGATGCTACAAATTAATTATCTATTGGTTTTATTTATTTGGCTTTTATTTTTTCTCAAGGAAACCTAGCACGTGATTCTTGGAAATTTTAATACATTAGAGCATGCCATCGACACCCAATTTTATAAAACTGAATCCTACTTGCTTGGATTTATTGCAGCACCACATTTGGGCCTTAATTGACACTGTGCATTATACTCATATCACACCTATCGCTTCCAATTACTGAATTCACTCTGTTTTTTTTTGACAAAGAAAAATGTGAATAAATCCAAGTTCTTAATTTTGTTCAAAACATCTGCAGTTTTTTTTTTTTTTTTTGTTTTCAGTGACAGTTTTGAAGTCCAACATTGCTTCCTATATCTATATCACTTTCTTCCTACTTTTTTAGATAGCTACGATTTCTCTTCCGCACGCTACTATTCTTCTACCGCATGCTCTTCATGTTAAAGCTTCCATTTTCTTTTGGTTATGGGAATAAGCAAATCCTTGAACAAAATATCTTGTCAACATGACTTTTCATTGTTTATGTAGTATATAATTGATGTATATAGCATATTATTTGCACGCCATGCTTTAGTTATCCTAATCTAATGCCTTTTATGTTGTATTGAAACATCTCACATCTGCCAAAAGCCTTTAAAGTTTGCATGATCATATGGAAGGTACCTGGGAGTTCACTTGATTGAGCATTCATTTTTCAAGAAAAGAGCTTAAGGCACTTTGGTTTCTGTTCATGGATTCTAATAATCATTCCATGCACTTTATATATATATATATATATGCTTACATATACATACGTACGCATGTATGTATGTATGAATGTATATACTTTTTCAACTGGTATATATGCATACATATACATACATTTTTTAACTTGCATATATGCATGCATATATGTATGAATATCAACTATACTTTATGCATACATATACATTTGTATCTACGTACGTATGTATGTATAAATGTATATACTTTTTAACAATTAATTAAGTCATTCTCATGGGAGGCGTTTTTTATTTGCCAAAATTGTTTTGTTCAGACTGATATTAGTCCTTTTTATGCAATTTATTGATACAAGACTTACAAGGCATATTGTATATATGCTGAAAGAAAGTAAGTACCAATCCATACTTTGTTTTGTAAGGCTCTGTTACTGCTGTCCTATTGTTGTGTTCTATGAAATAAAATCACCTTTCTTCGCAGGATCATTTTTTTTGCTCATGAAATTATAGAAAGCATGCATGTGAAGCTAGTGATTTTCTTGGTACATTTACCACACAACTTTGCACATTTATTCTTCTAGGATTATATTCCTTTACTAAACTTGGAAGTTTTATAAAATAATTAGTGCAGTTGTGTCCCTAGTATTAGCTTGTGAATATGTGATCATGGCCATAATGTATGTTTATGTTTGAAGATTTTTCTTTTTTTTATTTCATTACCTTGCTTACCTACTCTAGGTATTATGGGTGGGGTATGGTGGCAGGATGTGAGTTCATAACGCTTTTGATTGTCCTTTGTAGTTATGTTTAGGTTTGGCTGTTCCTCGAGGACAGATACCATTGTTTATTGGTATTTGTTTTGTGTTGAAGATGCATGACATGCTAACACAGTAATGGAGGCTGCATGAGTTTGAGGAAACAATGCTCGTGTTTGTATAGCGAATAGGCCATTACTAAAGTGATTGTTTTTGGCAATCAGAAAATTTTGAATGTTGTCAATCTGGCTTGGCTAGTTATTGTTGTCATGCATGAAGGGCATATGAAGTTATATAATATGTGACTTGATTTTCTATGTGGCTTGTAAATAAATTTAATGATGGAATATGAATAGAGAAAATTCAGAAAAAATTTCATTACCAAAGTTTTGAGGTGTAAATTGGCGTATTTTGTGCACATGTGAGAGAATGGAAATGCATTTCTGTTGTTGAGGTGCATATGTTCATATTTCCGAACTATCACCTCTTTCATACTTTTTGATGGAAAGTTAGAGGTGTTGATTTACTCTGCTTCCATATAATTTTTCTTGGGGCAACAATTGGTCAGTAGCAATCATAAAAAAAATTAGCTTTGGTAGCTTGCACCGCCATTCTTTCTCCATTTTTCATTTTGAAAAAATTACACAAGCCACATGACAAATCAAGCCATCATATTATATTTCTCTAGTCTGACATGCCCATCATGATTGTGTTGTAGGACATGGAATCAGACTCGATCAACAATCCCTACTGGAGCCAATGGCAACTACTGGACTCTTTCCTTCCCACTGGTGGTTTTGCTCATTCTTATGGCCTTGAGGCTGCCATCCAATCTAGCTTTGTGGTGAGCCCTGAGGAGCTTCAGATCTATACTCTCAGTGTCTTGGACAACACTGGTAGCCTGCTTCTCCCATTTGTGTGTGCGGCAACTAAATCCACAGATTTTGAAACATGGTTGAAGCTTGACAGACTCCTTGAAGTCACCCTAACCAATGAAGTCAGCCGAAAGGCCTCATCATCACAAGGATCAGCACTCATAAGAGTTGCTGCTTCCGTCTTTTATGAGATTCCATCTCTGAAGAAGATTAGAGAGACAGCCTTGGCATCAGGGGCTGCTTTCTTCCACCATGCAACAGTTTTTGGGCTTGTATGTGGCCTGCTTGGCTTTGGAAGTGAGTTCTCTCAACGGGCATATATGCACTTGACAATGAGGGATGTTCTGTCAGCTGCTACAAGACTTAATCTCATTGGGCCAATGGGGGCAGCTGTTCTACAGCACCAAATGGGTAGCAATGCTGAGTTGATATTGATGAGATGGATGGACCATCTGGTCGAGGATGCATGTCAAACTGCTCCTTTACTTGATACTATCCAGGGATGTCATGGTTACTTGTTTTCAAGGCTATTCTGCTCTTGAAAGGATTGTGCGGATGTCTTCCTGTTTGCTTTTGAGATTATTTGAAATAAATTATTGACCATTGGTATGTTGTAAGATTGTTTTTTTAGGTTCAATTCATCCTTGGATTTGTGCTCCTTTGAAGTCATTGTTGGTCAATCATGACATTGCTGGTTGCAATGGAAATTAACATTATGATTATAGACTGTTACCCTGGAATCTGCTTAGTTTCTCTATTTCACCTCTTTAGTAATTCTTTTCTTTCTGTGCTAGGCCTTATGCTTGGAAAATACTTTTTGTATTTATTGAGTCAAATGGCCAGTTAAAACTTAAAATATGTTATCTTCTGTATTATTGTAGGAACATGCATTAAGGGTTTCTTTATGGGCCCTTCTAGTGTGTCATCCCTTTAAGTTGTTGGAGTTGTTGCGCTAGAACTTTGGAGTGGGTTTTCTAATTAAAATTGTTTCTTCAAGGTTTATGTTTTCTTACAAATCTTAACTCATAAAAGAATGGTCGGAACTTGTAACAGAAATCAATTATTCTGTTGTTTATTTTATTTAGTCAGATGTTCTTGGTTGTCACTGGATTCTTAACACTAATTAAAAGTTTTATCTGATAAGGTTTAATGTTTTATAACTAGTTTTCATTATCATGATGAGCTCAACCTTTAAATTTGAAGGAAGTGGTCCTTTTAGGAAAGAAATCTCATAAAACCAGCACTCATTTTTTTATGACATGCTATCCTTAGAAAAATTGAGTTGTTTCAATCTTTAACCCATCTTTACTTATGGTTCATTTAGGAATTAGTATAGGTTATACTCTTAACGGCCAATTATCTGATCTGTTGTTTGTGGCATTTGATCAAGTGGCCAGCAGGGAACTCAAAAATTGTATTAGTATACTTTTTGTGTACCATATGATTCTGAAAAGTTAAATGCACTAGTTTGATTCTGTTAAGTATGATGGAGATACTTCATCATTCATTAGCCATATTACCTTAATAATTACCATTTAGCATCTATTGGCAAAAAGGTAGCCATTGTCATCGCCATTTAGCATCCATTGGCAAAAAAAATAGACATGAACAACAAGCCTTTCTCCCACTGTGGGGTCGGCTATATGAATTCTTCTTCTCCATTGTGTCCTAGTATGTGTCAAATTCTCGTTTAGTTCAAGTATACTAAGGTCATTTTTTATACATCTTAACTAAGTCTTTTTTAGGTTTACCTCTACTTTTCTTAACATAAGATAAATCTAATACATCTACTCTCCTAATCGGGTCATCGGACGACCAACGTTTTATGTGACCATACCATCTAAGGCGAGACTCTCTAATCTCTAGGGTTACTCCAACTTTTTCCAACATTATCTCATAGTAAAACCACTCATCCACACAGGCATCCTCATCTCACACTTAACTTAGTCTTATGCTTCCTTTATTGGTGATACATGCACATAAATCATTGTAGGTTTTACCATCATCTTATAAAATTTTTCCTTAAATTTAAGCGGTACTTTTCTATCACACAATAGGAAGATGCATTCCTCCACTTCAACCATCCAACTTGAATTCTACTGATAGCATCTCCATCTATTTCACCATCATTTTGAACAATAGAGCCTAGATATCTCAATCACTCACTCTTTTTAATGACTTGTTCACCCAATGTGCCACAACATTACCACTAGAATCTCTACAACTAAATTTACACTCCATATATTCAGTTTTAGATCTACTTGAACAAAAAGGTTTTTGACTCTAAGGTTGACCTCCATAATTCAAGTTTCTCTTGGACTCTCTCGCAAGTCTTATCAACAAGAAGAATGTATCACCAAAAAGCATACACTAAGGTACATCTTCTTGTAAATGCCTGGTAAGAACATCCATAACTAAAGCAAAAAGATAAGAGCTTAAAGCTGATCCTTGATGTAATCCAACTGAAATAGGAAATATATTGTCAATCTTCCTTGTGTTTGGACACAAGTAACATCTCTAGTATATTGGCCTGTCTATGAAGTGAAATTAGAACGGAACTGGATCCATCACTGGGGCTTCTGTTAAATTACTACACGTTACTGGGAGTTGAGACTATAAAGCTGGATTCCATGTCATCTTCTCTAACATGATTTTGTCCTCATCAACATCCACCAAACTTATATTTACCTAACGCTCATTTGATAATGTTTTACTTATCTTCTGATTGCTTGGATTTTTCTATTGTTATGATGTTACTGTTTACATGACTACTATTCTTTACCTTGAGATGAAA
This sequence comes from Cymbidium sinense, assembly GCA_021442155.1. Classification (NCBI taxonomy): domain Eukaryota; kingdom Viridiplantae; phylum Streptophyta; class Magnoliopsida; order Asparagales; family Orchidaceae; genus Cymbidium; species Cymbidium sinense. The sequence continues at coordinate 8,872,503 of CM038233.1, read as the reverse complement.
TTTTTAGTTTATTTTTATTGTTACAGGGGATGTCCTCCTTACCAATCGCCTCAGTCTCTATTTTACTGTTAAGGAACTGTGTCTATTTCAGTCTTTGTTAAAAGCGAGTTAGAATCTTTTGGACAAGTGAGGTGAGGCTGGAGCGCCTTTCACATATCTCATGAAGTTGCAATTACTATTTTTAGTTTCTATAAGAGGGTTTTGTTTTGATACTGAAGGGCATGGGGTGGGCATCGCATCTTAGTTTGAAAGATAGGTGGTAATACTTTTGATGTTGAGATCAGAGAGTTTTTTCTATGATACTTAACATGTGATGATGTGAAAAAATCATCAATAGTTGGAGAAGCAAGCTTGTGCTATTGGAATCAAGTTCTTCAAATTTCTGTGAAGGAAACGTTCTAGAACAAAAACTCTTAAAAATTATGAGGACATGTCAAGAAAATAAAGGAAGATATAGTGAAATACAAATCCAATGATAGAGAAGCAAATATGGATGATGGAAAATATGGAATTGATAATATTGACTATTTGATTGTCCCTTGGCTTTTCATACTGCAAATTTAAGAAGCTTTATAGTTATTTTAGAATATATTTAACTAGAATTTTGAACTTTGCATGAAATTCGAATTGAAAATTCATTGTTTTACATAATGTAATTTACTGTGATAACTATTATATTACATCCTTTAAAAATCTTCTTCTTAATTGAAATACACATTATAAGCAATATAATTTTTTTGTCTCCTTACATTATCTTGTTAACCGCCGATGTTCATGCTTAACTCCTAAAACATGAGACAACCATGTTTGTGATACTATTCTGAGTGAACTGGGTGTTTGTGAAAGCTGTGGATTTAATAAAAAGGATCTGTTCTATAGCTGCATTGGCTTAGTTGGCTTTTTGTCTTGGCGATGCATAACTTGTTCTATTAGGCTATTTTTTCCCATTTTGCAGATTGCAGCTTCTATTTATCAGTTAGAGGTCCTGTGTATCCTTTTTTAATAAAATAATGCAGACGAGGAAGAAAATGCTTGCAGGAGATGGTTCTGGATCATTGTAGTGCTAAATTCTGTAGAAAGCCTCGGAAAGTGACTGTGTTATCTCAAAGAAAAGTCAGCGACCTTATTTCATCCACCAAGAAAAAGAAACTTGGTTAGCTATTCCCTCAATCTCATGTGCTTCTTATTATATTGCCAACATTGTTGCAACCATCATTGACATGTTCACACACACACACAAAATAGGTGCATTTAAATACATACCAGATAATTCTTATATATTTATATATCTAATATTTAAACTTTTATATTTACATAAACATCACCTAAATCTTTAATATTACATCAAAAAATTTACTGTTATTAATTTTTTAAAATGATATTCACCTTTTCATGCCAAGAAAGAGGCTACATTTGTAAATATCAAACTTTAGGTGTTAGATATGTAAATGCATTGTATGTATGTAAATTTCTCCAAAAAAAGGAAAAGAGCTTCCATACGTTGGAACTACCTTGCGTTTGATTCGGTTTGACTTGTACCACCCAGTTCTAAAAGGTTGGTGCCTGTCTGATTTGCCACAAAAGATATTGTTTAATTATTTTCATCTGTTAAGCTGGTTTTAGTTTTCAAGTCATCTAATCCAGTAATGTTAGCCCTAATGGTTTCCTAGCATAGTAAAGAGGAGCATTTCTCCTGTATTACTTGCCCCTTCACAAGGATAAGTATGAGGTCCCTTCTTTTTATTATTAAAGCCATTACTTTCTTCCATTTTTGGCTCGAATAATTTTAATAGAGTGGAGTGGAGAGTATTCTCATAATAGTGTCTGTTGTCTTAGTAACAAGATAAATTGAGGTTCCAAAGCATATATGATCAGGTCCAACTACACCTAGCGTCAAGGATTCAGTGCAAACCTAGGTTTGCATTCTTAGCTTCAGTTTTGTATTTAAACCTTGAAGGTTTGCTATAGTTTTGGTACCGTTGTTGTGAAGTTTCTTTGTTTAGTTGCGTCAAGTTTTGGCTTTATTTAAAGAACTATTCAAGTATTTCAAATATTAACAGTCTGAAGTTCTTAAGATATTCTTGAGATGATAAATTTTGAAAAGAAAAACAACATTGATATAAGTAATATGAGTTACCGAGTAATACTAACTTAAATATTGGGCTAATATGCTAAGTAAATATGGTGTGGTGCAGCTAAATTTTATAAACAGAATAATTTAATAACCAAAATTTCAATTGCAGCAAAAATCTTTGTTTTTTTGTTGGAACAATTCTGAACTTTATATCTGCTACTTTGAATGCTATCTTTTTTTTATTATTTTGTTTTCCTTTCTTTGGGTGAAAATATACTCTATACCATTCAGTGATTAAAGAGACAAATGCGTTGTAAGTTGGCAAGGGGGCGTTACATATCATTGTAGGTGGGGTTTTGTTCCTTTCAAAAGTTTTGGACAACCTAAAACTTTTCCATGCCACCCATTGAATACCAATCATTGATTATCCATACTTACCTACCTGTTCAATACCAGTTGGCAAGTATGTAGCCAATATAGACTGAAACATTTACTTACAGTGACCTGTTGTGATGAAATGATTATAATTTCATCCAGTTTCTACTGAAAATAGAAGATATTAAATGAAAATAAAATCCAGTGTAATAATGATGGGTTTTGTATCTGACACTGGCCAACACCACTTTGAAATTGTCAAGTTGGACAGGTTTTGACTGATCTTAAAACCAGATCATAATCTTTATGTGGTTAATTGCACTCATTTTTACCTTTCATACTCCATCACCACCACTACCAATATTGTTGTACCTCCGCTAGTTTAGGTTTTTTTTTTCTTATTTTTTGTTGTCATCAGACAAACATTTTCTACGTCTTTCAGAATTGAATTTTGCTTTTGTTTGAAATGCAACATGTCTCTGGTTTTATATCTGATTATGAAAATTAATTGTAACATCCTCTTTGATATGGAAAGTGTTACAGATTGTGGCTTGTAATTAAAGTAAGATTACTGTGGTTTTATAAATAATTTAAAACATGTTATTGACGTTCCTAATCTGTGTCCTTACAGCTGAAATTCATTCAAGGAGTGATCCTGAACTAGCAAGGGATTTGAGTGCTGCTTGTGATTTCTTAGAGGACGAGGCTGATGGTTCCATGACATCGCAAGCTTCTGTAGATCATATGGTGACCAGTTTCTCCTTTACTTTTTTATAGACATGATCATTAACAACCTTATGGCTTATTCTTTCATTGTAAGAAGAATATGGTCCCTTTTTGATTTTTTAATCATAGTTTTAGGTTTTGATGGTTTTAAATAAGTTTTGGTTGAGACCAAATGGCCGATCCCCCTTTTTTTGCGGTTTTGGAAGATTTGGCTGAAGCCTAAGCGTTTATGAAAATCTCTGGCTAAACTTGACAGTTGACCCGGAAACTCACATTTTTTGGTTGAAACTTCATTGAACTTTGGATTTCATGTTCATAAGCTTTTTTATTTCATTCCTTAGAATATTTTATAATAAAAAATAATAAACTATAAAGCGAAAATTGCATACGTGAAACAGATGAAACTTTGCTAACTGAATATATGAAGATTGTACTGAAACCAAAATTGTAACTGAGTTGTAAAATCATGCTTTGAAATTTGATTGCAAGATAATTAATTTGTGTTGGATGTTCAATTTTTAAAATCAGATTTATTGTTTCTTATGCTTTCTACTGGCTTTTAGTTAGTATCATACAGTTCTGCATATTATCTTATGATATTCAAAAGAGTTCTACATTTTTTTAAGGGAATTTGTTTTCCACTTTGTCAACCATGGTATGAACTATTTCAAATTTAAAATCATATGAAGATTATTCTTCAAAATAGATTATTGTTATATCTACTTTGGTCCTTTGGTTAGATAAGGTAGGTTATAGTTACTGTTTTTGTCAAACTATCAGCATGCTGGAAGTCAAATATTTCTTCATGGCAGAAGAGTACCACAATGTAACAAGCCAGCAGTATTCAATTTAAGCGACATTAGGATTTATTCTTGTCCCTTTTATCTTAGTGAAGAGTAATGGTTACAATTGTTTGAATGCTGTGTGTACGTGAAACCTTCAACTTCCAAATTAGAAGGGTACTCATTCTATCTGTGTCAAGTTTTTGGTTTTATCCAAAACTTATGTTTAAGTGTTAGGTTACTACTGATGGGTGATGGAAAAAAATATGAGTAATGTGATATGTGACAATAATGATAAAACTCTATTGCTCTTCAGTCATCATCCTGTTCTACTTTGTTTCTTGAGTTCGAATCTAATCCTCATGCAAAAAATTATTTTGTCACTATTCTTTTTTTTCTTTTTTAGCTAATTGTTTGTATTTATTACTATTTCAGAGCTATGATGAGAGAATTTCTCATGAAATTCAGGACACAATATTTTCTTCTTCATTCTTTCATTCTAAACACGGTTGTGCAAATGTTCCCAGCAAAGGTAGTCTATCCCAAGGCTTGAATGTCTTTTTTCATCGGCAAGTTTACCCATTTGTTTCTTATTCCTACTGTCATACGCGTTTCCTCTTGTTGTAATCAGTGTTTATGAAATTATAATTAGCATTTTCATATCATGTGCTATATAAGCCATATACTAGTCAACATATTTATGTTTCATACTAAGTTCTCTTCCCCAGTACTTATGATGGTGGAGATCTTCTCTAGCTAGGTTAAATGATTCCTTCTTCTTCATCATTAAATAACAATAGTTTTAAGCATTCTACTGTGAAAAAAGTTTTGGTGTTTGAAAGTTATATAGCAGCTTTTTTGGAATGATGGTTTAGGTTCTGTTTGCAATGTCTGTAGCTGCTTGTAAAATTAACCAGTAAAACTATTGTGGGGAAAGCATTAGTTTTGGAAAATTTGTATGTATTTTAGATGTTTTTTGTAAGATGCACTTGCAATTATGATTGTGAAAAGCTACTCACCATAAAGATTTCTAAAAAAACTACAACAAAGTTATTGCAAAAAGAAGTGCGGGTCGTCGTGTGGCATTGGTTTGAGAATTAACCTGTCTCAAAGACACTATTAGATGATTCCCTAGAAATGCACATTCACGAGATTAGTTGTTCTTTTTACTTAAATTAATATTTTAATCAGGGTTCTTTTTACTTATCTCCACTGTGGATAATCAATTTTTCATATGCATCCCTTGTATGTATATTCTAACAACAGGGGAGGCTAGTGTAGTTTTAGAAAAGGAATTGGTCCGATTGGATTAACATATGTTGTATTTAATAAGAGATGCAAGTGTGATTTTAGAAATTTTAGGGGAGATATGTTTAATATTGACTATTTGTAAGGAGTTAACTAATACTTAATTAATTATATATTATTTATGATTAGTTTATCTTATTATAATGATAGAAATTAAGTAATTTTAGATACTCATCATTATCACAATAGCTTATACTAAGTAACTATAATTCATATAATATTTTAGATAATAATATCACCAAACTATTTTTCACTTTACTCGGAGTTTCACATCACAGAACAACAAAACAAAACAATACCTAAGAAACCCCTTTTCTTCTCTTCTTCTAATGCTTGAATGTGATAGTAAACTCTCTCTCTCTCTCTCTCCCTCTCCCTCTCTAGAGGAAGGAAGGGGAGCCTTTGGGTTTTGAGGTCACAATAATTGGCAGCTGTCTGTTCCTTAGCTGCAATAACATACAAATGAGTGGGGCCGACTGTTTATTCCAATATACCTATTTCTTTAAGAACGTAAACCATCAGTTTTTTCAGTTCTTTGCTTGAATCAAACACATATCTTTAGATTTTAGCTGTTGCTCTTTCACATTTTTATTATGCTAGGTTATCTGCTCTTTGCAATTATCTCGACCTAACAGGAGGCAAAGATGGTGTCCATCCTACTACGTAACATCATCTCCTATGTTTTCAAATTTTTTTTTTAAATTTGCATATCTTATTCTTAAAGACTTTGTGAGCTATTCACTTTTATCATGGCACTTCTCTGATGGTTATTTTTATTGTTTTTTTGTTTGCTATATGTAACATAATACATGAAGCTAGTGGCAAGTGCATTCTTTCCTTTCAGTTTTACTTTTTCTTTTACCATGCTTTCATCTAACTTTTTAACTTTTCTTTATCTTCATTCAAAGTTTTCTGTGCTTCCTGTGTTTTCTTCGCAGTCGACTTTGTTGCTGCTTTCACCAAGAAGGAACAGGCAGGCCATCATGATCTCAACATCGCTGATTTAAGAACCAGCTACCCAGATTCTTACAACCAATCAGAATATGAAAATTTCACTGAAGATAAAATGGAATTTGAAATGATGGACACAGATAAGGAGAATGTAGAGTTAGTAGTAAATTCATCCAATCATTCCTTCATGAATACAAAAAACGGTCATATGGTCCATATTGAATCTCATCCTGGATGTGAGGATGAATTCAGCAGCATAGGCGATCTATCTCCTGAAGTTTCTGCAATATATCTTGCAATGCAGCATTCCAAATTAGAATGTGTTGATGAAAAAAGCCAAGATTCTATTTCTGAAGAAGCTTGTGTGGAAACTGAGGATGATGAGTTTGATGATTTCGATCCGTATTTATTCATCAAGGATTTACCAGACTTATCTGTGGTTGTGCCGAAATTTCGGTCTTTGTTACTTCCAAAACAAACTCGGAGTTGCCCTTCGACCACCCTTGTTTTAGATTTGGATGGTATTACATAGAGCTCGCGATATTATTGTGGGAGATTTACATGCATATCACACGATTTTTATGTATTTTTATATCCGACACCTAAATTTTAATTTTTTACACATATATATAATACCTTAATTGTCAATATCACATAAAAATACCTCTATTATTATTTTTTTAAAGTGAAATGCACCTTTTTGAGCATAATAAAGTGTTAAATAAATAAATATCAAATTTTAGGTGTCAGATAGTTAAATGCAGAAGAACTGTGTGGTATGTATTTAAATCTTTCTATTATTTATTATTTTGAATGAATTGTGTTTTTATAATGCTGTTGTGTTGGTTACTTTAGTGTAGCTATATTTCAGTTGCTAGTTTACTCTTCTATTATAACATTAATAACTTATAGTTGCATTCTCTGTAGTTATTTTATTTTAATTTATTTTAATTTTTATGTATAATGAGTTTCAATTTTGTTACTAATTTATTTATTTTAATTTTAATTTTCCAGAGACTTTAGTGCATTCCACACTTGAGCCCTGCAAAGACGCAGATTTTGCGTTCCCCGTTAACTTCAATCTTAAAGAGCACACAATTTATGTGCGGTGTCGCCCCTTTCTCAACAGCTTTTTGGAGAGAGTTGCCACTCTGTTTGAGACGATCATATTCACGGCCAGCCAAAGCATATATGCTGAGCAGCTTCTCAACTTGCTGGATCCCGGGAGGAAACTGTTCCGCCACCGCGTTTTTCGCGACTCCTGCGTTTATGTCGAGGGCAATTACTTGAAAGATCTCTCTATCCTTGGACGCGATCTAGCGCAAGTTATTATCATCGACAACTCTCCTCAGGTACTTCACGTTCTGGTTTAACTAAGGGCTTATTTGTGTTCAGTTTTGTTTTTGTTTCTGTTATTTTTAAAGATATTCTCGTTGGTTTTCTTTTTTTAAAAGTATTTTTATTTTTGAAAATAAATTTGTATGATTTAAATGTTTTTAAAAATAATTATCAATACCAAATATGTATTATATTAAATCAAAATAAAAAATATAAAAGTGATCCCAAACGGCTACTAAATATTTTTTTTTCATGGTTTGTTATTGTGTAGTACTGTAAAGTTCAAATGCAGCAATGACTAAAGAGAATTGTTAGACAAATAAAAAGAATTTATAATGCATTTTATAGATGGGATAAATTCATTCATATGGAATTGTTGATTTATAGGTGATGGAATCATTTTGTATTGAAACATGTAGGTTCCATAAATGATTCATCACTTCTGAGTGCGTTTTGAGAAATTTTTTTTTTTCCTTCTATAGTCACTACCTTCCTATGTCAGCTCTTGGGCAACTTTTTGGAATTTGAAATCAATATTGGTGTCAAATAACATTAAACAAATAGTAAATTTAACAATTTTAATTTTTTTTAATCAAGATTCAACAACCAAATAAGCTTTCCTGTGTGAGGCTTTGCAAAGTTTTTGGAATTTGATTGTGAAAATTGAAATAATCACTTTTGAGTGCTTTTTTTAAAGACATTCGCATTAATTTAATGACATTCACACACACATATATGTGCAAAGTTTGAATTTTAGATCTCTTAAAAGTAAAGTTCTCAACCACTAGGTTTAGATAATTTGCATTTTTGAGTGCTTTTTGAGAAGCTTTTTTTCTTCTATAATCTATAATCACTATCTTCTTGTGTCACGATTGAGATAGTTTTTGAAAATTTTATATCAATATTAGTGTCAAATAACATGCAATCAAAAAATGAACAGAAGATTTACATATATACCTCATAATTCTATATATTTACACATCTAACTCTCAGAATTAGATATTTACATATTTGTCTTTATTTTTGATGTGATATTAAAAATTAAAAAAATTTACATACATATCACGCAATTCTTCTGCATTTACATATTTCAAACTCAAACTCAATATTTACCTTTAAAAAAAAAAGACATTTCACTTGAAAAGTAACAAGGTGGTATTTTTGATGTAATAAAGATTTAGGTGTTATTTAAGTAAAATTAAAGCTATAAAAATATGTAAATTCAATTACGTAATGTATGTAAATTCTAAAAATTAAAATGTTATATATATATAACAACTTGATTTATCAACCAAATAATATATTATTATTATGATAATTTCTCCACAAATCATCCGATGTTTCAGGCATTTGGTTTCCAGCTAGAAAACGGCATCCCCATCGAGAGCTGGTTTGACGACCGCTCGGACCGCGAGCTTCTCTCTCTCCTCCCATTCTTGGAGAGCTTAGTTGGCGTCGACGATGTCCGGCCGCTCATCGCTAAAAGATTCAACCTCCGCCAGAAGGTTGAGGCCGCCTCTCTTCCTCTCGATTTCAGAAGGTGAAGGATGATCATCATTCTGTATCATTTCCTGTAAGTTTGTAGAATTTTATTATTATTATTTTTTTCTTTCGTCAGCTTCTGTAGTTTGGTTAGAATGTTGCGTTAAGTTTATGAACTTTTTCCGGTTTTCTTGGGGAAGGTATTAATTTGAACTTTCTTTCTTCTTTTTAATTTTTAAAGGCTTCTTGTTGCTGTCTGGTTATGAAATGATTTTGTTTTTATTTGGCTATTTTTTATTTATGGTTTGTGAGCAATGGTTGGATTGGCTTCATTTACTTCCGAGGTGTGTTTTTGATGCAGTGGTGGTGGTGCGAAAATGCATCGCAGTGGTGTTTGAAAATTGCATTCAGAATTTAATCAGTGAGACAGGTTATTGTTAATCTGTGGTGAAAAAATTGTATTTTGTAATATAGTTTGATAGAGTGATGGCTGTAAAAATAGTGTGATCTAATTTTTTTTAAATAAAAAAATTATAATAAATATCTTAATTTTTTAGACTAACTTTTTGGGTAACAGTTCTATTATTATTTTTGAGATTATTACAGTTTCTCAGAAATAGATCCTTTGATTCAATATTAGGAAATGTAATAGGTTAGATAGGGTTATTGTAAGTCTTCAAAATTAAAGCTTATTTGGGCAGATTTTTTAATTTTGGCTAGCCGTTCTTCAATTAGAAAAAAAAAAGAGATTTAAATTCGTAGAAATTCTTATGTATTAATGTATCTAACGTTTAAATTTTAATGTGTATAAATAATATATAAATGTTGAATGTTATATTAAAAATATTATTATTATTATTATTAATTTCTTATGTGTAGATGTATAAGAATTATGTTGTTTTTATGTAAATTGCTTATAAAAAGTCGTTAGGTTGATATAAAAGTGAAAATTATGTCTTCATATCAATAGAAATTTAAGAATATTTTTTATAAGTTTTATAGCTATTTTTATATGTAACTCCTAAATGGATTTAAATTTGGGCAGAATGAGCTCTTAATTTGTTTGCAGCTTAATTAAAATTAAAATTTTTAATTTTAAAATAAATATTAAAATTAGGTGATTAGTCTCATTAACTTTTGTATTAGAAAAATCTAACAAAATAATGGAGGTTTAGTGAATTGTTTGTATTTGAAAATACTTTTATACATATAGTATATAATTCGTTAGCATTTATATATCAGATATTTAAATTTTGATATTTATAAAAATGATATTTTATTCTTAAAAGGTTTATTTATTTAATAAAATTAATAATGATATTATTTTTATATAATATTAAAATTCAAATATTGGATATATAAATATATAAGAATTCTATATTATGTATGTAAATGAGTCAATTTTATATAATTTTATTTATTTATTTGGAGCGCATTCAGAGTTAATTATAAATATCTATGTGTCCATTAAGACTTTAAGAAATCTATTTTCAATGAAATTAAAATTATTTAAACATTAAAAAAAATTAAAATGTAACATTAAAATTTGATATTTATATATATAATAATTTTTTTTATATGAAAGGAGTAATTATTTTAAAAAATATATGATAGTGATATTTTTAATGTGATATTAAGAATTTAAGTAAATATTAAAATTTAAATATATAAAATTTATATGATATATATATTAAAAATAATATAAAGATTAATTTTAGAACTGCGTAAAAAATTAAAGTTTATAATTTATGTATAATCTCTAGATTTTCTTAATTTTCGGTCGTCTTCTTCGAGAAGTTCATTTCGCTATAAGGCCCAGGACTTCTCTGATGTAACAGTAGGGGATAATGGCGTCGGAGGCAATCAAGCCTAGGTGCGCCGCATTCTCTTCCTTCTTGTTTGGCCACTCCATCGTAACCCTCCGATCGGCTGTTATATTCCCGCTGCAGTGGAGGCGGCCACAGCGTTCTGCCTTCACATTGGCGGCAAAGCGAAGCCCTAAACGCCTCAAATACTCCTCCCAGCGCATTTACAAGGTTGAATGCTTCTATTTCTCGTTATAAATACTGAAACCTTAAATTGGTGTTAAAATTGAATGGCAGAAGGGGGAGGAAATGATTTATGTGGAGATGGACCCTGTGGTGTCAGATACCTGGAAGCTGGAACCTGTGGTGCAGCTAATCAAGGACGGAGCGGTTGGTGTAATCCCCACGGATACTGTGTAACGCTTGTCTTCTTCAGTTATCTCACTTTTATGAAATCTTAAAGTTTATCATAGCCAACCCTGTGGCAACTAAATGCCTCGGATGTGTGGATTCGATGCAGTACAAAATCTTGAGGCTTGAGTGGTTTATAAATGAATTCAGGTCCATATCATAACTTCAGCATAGTTCTTGGGGGATTTGCATACCTTCATAAAACTTGTGGTGAAGAAGCCTATATATATATATATATATATATATATATATTTCATTTTTTTTTAAGGAAATACATAATGAGAAAGGGAAAAGAGAATTTGTAGATAGTTTTCATGAACTTCACTTCATCATGTCAATCTTCTCCATAATCTCAATCCATTCTTCCCAAAATGATAGACTAAAAGTTAGTCATTCACCATGAATGTGCTCTTGATGCCACCATGAATTAGATTTTGAAGCATATGGAAGCTCATCTTTTTATTGTAGTTATAAAACTTTCATTCAAAAATCCAAATATTCCTTCATTCGTCCATGAAATGTGTGTTTTATATAGGAATAAGAGAGAGACGAAAAGTTACTAATAAATGCCAAATTTATCACCATATCCTTGCCTATCGCCAAATTTAAACTTACTATCAAACTTATATCTTACTATAAATCCTATCACTATTTTCACATCTTCCACCAAATTCAATAATATAAACATATGATAAGGCACATGACATATGAAACGACCCAATGTATATATATTCAAAATTTTACTTGACTTAGTTTCATGCTCCTAACTCTCTTATAACGCTGATATCCTTAGTTAGATATAATTTATTTGAACCTAATGTCAGGAGAGAATGATTAGGCTACTTGAGGTTATTTGCGCCAGATAGTCAAGCATCTTTACTTTATCAATAAAACTAATACAAACATGTTATTTTTAATCTAAAGAATCAAGGATTCAATACATTCAAGGGTTTGATCATTATTTTTATTCTTTATATCACTTTTGGAATTTTTGAGTATTATAATTAGGGCATTGTTGGGATGCTAAATATGACGTCTTTGTTAGATTAACCTACTTTCATGTTGGTTATCAAGGTTTTTTTTTATTACACGTGTGGGTATAATGAATTGGCATGCATTGTGTTCTTTTCAATACTTATCTACGATGAGTGAAAGTGTGCAAGTGGGAGATTGAATTTTTTTTTAAAATCTTATTGTGTAGAGACATATCTATTGTTGCAACAATAGGATGTTGACTTTAATGAAGAGGTTTTATGAGTCCACATGAACCACAATACTGTTTGAAGGCTGCAAACTACCTTGATTTTCCGGGATAGGTTGTTCATGTTAACTTCATTTTATTTTCTAATGAATAAAATAAAACTCTACTACCTTGATTGAAGGTTTAGGAAAACTAATCCATTATTCTATTTTTTGATTCCATGTATTACTCATTAGATATTCAAATTAGAAAAAAGAGTCAAATGGATGCTTAATTGTTCAGCCATATCGAGGTCCCATTTTAGATTTTTTTATTTTATTTTAACTCATTGCTTGTACAACGTGGGGAGAATGTGATTGCTAATTGAAGAAAGACTCACATCATTTTCTTCTCTTGATTTCTTATGCTTTCATGTTTTTTTCATCACATATATTCGAGTATACTTTTCTTTTGTTTTTCTACCATTACTTTTCTTTGATCTTGAGCATGCAATTGTGGAAAAGAGGAAAGTGCCCGAAAGTAGTGGTGTAAATAAGTCAAGTTGACATGTGATCTGGCTTAGCCTCGACTCAATTTTTGTTTGTGAGATGAGCTCTAAGAGCTAATGAGCTAAGCTTAAACAAGCCTTGACTCAACTCATCTGCTTGTGAGTCAGCTTTAAAAAAAGTCATTAATAGTGATTTATTATTATTATTATTTTATTTCTCATTATTCTTTTCATTTTAATGCAACAATACCTTTAATCATAATTATTTTCTCACTTACATTATAAATGAGGTAGCTCAAACTTGTAGATTTGTGCTTTAGCTAGAGCTCAAATTCAATTAATTTGTTAAGATCAAGCTCAATCGGGGGTGGCTTAAGCCTAGGTTAACTCGTTGATAGCCCTACATAGAAGTTATCATTGGAGCAACATTGAAGATAATTCCAAACAAAAGGGCATTATTTGTTATGAGGGTAGATATTGTTCTTGCCTTTTTATTAGGCTTTTTCTACCTTATTAAATGCTAGTAGATTTTTTATTTCAAATAGATTGCACTGCAAGAATTTATTTATTTTATTTTAAAAACTTTTTTTACTGATATTTTTTTCTAGTGGTTCAATCACAGATGCTTTAAACTTGTTCATTGGACTATCATGAGTTTTATGATAATAATTTCTGATTTTTTTTTTCTTTATACTATTCACTCTATGACCACAGGCTCCACCCCCTAATTCCCATCTTGATTTCTATTATTACTATTATGGATGTCGCTGTTGTTGCTTTTGTTTTTTCTATCACCACTTTTGCATTTGATACACCTAAAATTAATTACCTTTTATGTAATCCAAAGTGATATAAAGGTCAGAACTGGATATGTGAATCTATTCAATTTTGTCATCTCTATTTGCTACCTTGATGTAAGCTTAACCCAAACAAAAATAACATGTTAAGGTGAGGGTAGGCCCTTTTTAGTTAGTAGAGACTGCAGGCCCTTTTATTTAGTTGAGACTAGTGAAGTATGAGTAGGAAGGAACAATTTTAGAGGTTGATAAGGTACAAGATCTTGTTTAGACCAGTGAAAAACAAAATTTTAAGCTTTACACCACAAGATTCTAATAAGATGGATTGAATGCGGCAGTGCACATGGTTATGGAGATTTCCATAGTATCCCCTCCAGAATGGCTGTAGCATTCAATTGTAGAACCAAAAACATCTAATAACTTCAATCATGATAGATAGCTGAAGAAGGGTGTATAAAAACATGTTACAGAATTAGCATTTTCCTTTTTGTTTAAGTATGGTTTGTGGTAGATCAATGTGCATAAATATTGCTAATAGGAAAATTCTTATGGATATGCATGTTTTGACTTTGATCGTGTTTATTTATTTCCTAGTGTTTATTAGAAAATTCATTCAATATTTATGATGGAATGGAATTTTGGCAAAAAAAAGGTAGGTTATGGCTAATAGAATATAATAGTAGAATATAATAGTTAAGAAGGAAGAACATCTTCTGCCATTTCAGGGTCCAAAAGTCTTAGCAAAAGCTTTAAATGTATTATGTGTAATTGAACTACTGGAACGTTATAAAGTGATCACTCACAATGTGATGTATGATCTGCTTATAAAATGATCATTCACAATGCAATTCAGCTATTTTAACTTTGTATCTTTTAATTTCTTTGAATTCTTACCCTATTTTTCTTGAATGGCCTGATTATTTTGTGATGCCTTGAAGGGGTATGAAGTGGTGTAATGTTTGTTTATTTAGAGTTGTGTGAAACCGACTCCCAACTGTTGACGTGTATGTACAAGTCATTCTCAAAATGTAAGGAGTGACTTTAGCACCAAAATTACCCTATTACCTTTAAGTCAAATAAACTGCTATGTAAAAATCATGTAAGAAAGTTTACTCCTTAGCCTTGTTGTAAATCCAAAGACACAATATTTAATTTAAGAGAACAAGAAACCTGAAATTTTAACGTAAAACCTTGAAAAGAGGGAAAACCATGAGGTTTAGCCCGAAAAGCTTCCACTATATATTTGGGAGAGTTTTCTCGATAACGGATTACATAATCAGATGAGAAGGGTCGACAATGGAATCCCAAAATCGACAACAACAGTATAGTTGCGTTTCGTCAGCGGATGAAGCAATGATGAACAACCAATCGACGAGAAGGTCGCCATGATGGTGACCGACGAAGATTGACAAGCGATCGCGGCGGCGCGGGGCGGGTTGACAACCCATAACGACTCGCGAGGATTTTCAAGCTTTAGAGCTCTCCTTTCTCTTGCTTCTCTCCTCATACGAATGAGGTATTTATGAGGGCGACGCTCGTAAATACATCCAAAACCCGCACACTTCACTTCATGGACGGCTCAAAATGATCCCCTTAATCATACGATGTATTTTGTGTATTTGAATGCTCAAATGATGTGAATTATGATATCTTCTTGTTAGATTCGCTCGTCAAGACGCCGATTTGACTATAAACACTCCATGTTTAAGAGTCGATTGATAATAAACGCTGATCTACTGATTCACGATCAGATTGTTTTCTACGTCAAGATTTGTGCTTCGACTAGTGGAATTTTCAGGGTCATATCAACAACTAGCCTTATCCACTTGCTTTCAAGCACCATTAGTAGTCTCATACCACATTCAATACGGGCTGTTTTATGAATTCTCATTCTGAAATTATTTTTTTGAATATTGTTTGATATGTTAAATATATTTTGTGTAATTTTTTTTAGCCAAATGTTCTCCACTTTATCTTTTGTTGACCTCTTTTTTTCCTAATCTTTCTATAATGATTTAATTTTCAACTCTTTTTTCACATGCACAAACAATTAAAGCCTTTTTTCACTACTTTATTATCAATTGGTGTAACTCCTATAGCCCTACTATATAATCATTTCTTGATCTATCTATTCTATATTTTTTTTTCAACATCCATTCACTTCTAGCACACTCAATTTTGCTTTCTGAGACTTCTTTATTTTCCAATGTTTATTCATATGATCTAGCTAGTCCAGTCAAAATTTGTAAAAATTACTTTTAAGTATACACCATATTCTATTATTAAATATGTTCTCTTGAGGCACTTATTTAATAACAAAATATTTATACTCTCATCTTTTATATAATTGATGAAAGATACTTAAACTTGTCATAATTTGATACTACTTGATCATCTAGTAATATAAACTCATAATTTTCATTCACATCTGCCACAATTGCTGACATTTAGAGAAGAAGAAATGACTTGATAGTACTTTGATGATGGTCACCTTACCCGGTGCTCTACTTTTTGCTTTTGATTTGTTTGAATATCAATCTTTAGGAATCGTCCAAGGTGCAAAAAGTCTGATAATACTATTGCTTAATGAATTGGGCATGCCATAAGTAGGACTCTCGAGAATTATGTAATTTGATAAGAGAGAATATGCAGGGATAGGGGGGATTATTGATTGGGTGAGATTGATTAGTTTTTTGTGAAATTATAGGGAGGGAGGTAGGATTTGGCAGTAGCAATGTAAATGAGCTAATTTAGTAACAAATGGACAACTTTAGTTAATTTTTCAATGTTTGTATTTGGTTTATCATCTTTATTAGTATTTAATATTTTCCTTTTTTGTAATGATTATTATTATATGGCTTCTTCGTGAACGCAAGCAGACATATTAATCAAAACACGGATTTTCTTTTTTTTGAATTAAAAAAGAAAGGTAAGAAAAAATCAAACTAGGTTCATTATACAACTTAACTCAACATTCAAGCACTAACCTATAGAATATTTTTTTTTGTATTATTTTCCCAAAAGATGTATACATATTTAATATTTAAGAATATATAACTTAACAAGCTGAACACAAATGAATGAAGCTTTATTTGTGTTTGTTATACTATTATACAAGCCTAAATATTTTGTTCATGTTTAAGTCATTAAGTGATGAATGAGTCAAACATAAGCAGCTTAATGAGTTGTTCACAAACATCGAGTTAGATGAACACTTTTATCTAATAGAAGAAATCAAAATGAGCAAGAAAAAACAATAATTGATAAGGAATCTTTGTAAATTTCTTTATAATTTGGAATTAACATATTAATTTTTCCTCTTCATTTACAGAAATAAGATTTTTAAATTTAAAACTAGATAAGTCCTAAAAAGGTTACCATATAATTAAAGAAAGGTAATCATAACAATTAATTCCAATAAAGTTGAAATAAAATCTTAAATATAATCTGAAGTACTAGAATATTTAGAAATGATGTAGAATTATTTTTTGTGTTGTACTTTATCACATATAGTGTCTTCTTGGGCTTCTTTTTGCTTAAGCTAGATGGAATTAAAAATAATATTTGAATTGAGGATTCAATGTTTGTGTTTTTGGTGAAAGTTACTAGAGTTTAATGTTTTCATTACATCACTTACTTGAAATCTATTGGTTGATGCGTGTGTGTAAATTAAAGCCTTTTAATACATTCTTAATGAGGATGCATCATTTGGTATTTAATTTACATCACCCTTTATAAAACAGTCATGGCTGTGTGATTTTATTAGTAACTTCGGTATTTATAGCACCTGACAAAATGAAGGGTTGATAATCATGCATCAAGATGACTCCTAATAGTTGAACAAGGGAATGATGTGATGGGGAGGAAAGCACTTACATGTAATTCCAATGCCAACCTAACACTATTATTAGGTTGATGCATAAGCCCATATATAAACTTCGTCCCATTTAGTTTTTTAAAAAACTGACAGACGCTTCATTGATGGTTTTTTGAGAAAAGGTGGAGGGTGTGAGGACAAGATGTGTGGAGCATAGAATACTATGGTTGTTGGTATTCAGTATGATAAAAAAATACAAAGGGATGCAGAAGTCTCATTTAGCTGTAGTTCCATATCAGATGTTGATTTCTTGTTACCATTGTTTTTTCAGGTATGCTATTGTTTGTGATTTGCGAAGTTACTCCTCGATTGAACGGCTTCGAAGGTCTATCTATTTTTATGGACTCTTTGAATCTATATTTGTATTAAGACTCTTATTCATCTAAATTTCTCTCTAATTCTTGAACTTCAATTTCTTCCAAAATTTTCTCACTGATGTTATTTGCCCGCAGAATCAAAGGTGTGGGGAACTCAAAGGCAAGTACTTTTAATTGATTTTTGTTGTATGTTATGCAAACAAACTACTCAATTATTGTGCATGTTAGTTATTTTCACATATCAATCGAAGCTACAGTGTACTAAAAGATAGATATACTGAACCTTATTTAAGTTTTTATGATCATTGTTGTTCATCCAGCCCCTTAGTATCTTGTGCCGTTGTTTACAAGACATAGACACATATACGACAGGCTTCCCTCGTGGTAACGCCTATGGCCAGACAAATATATTTAGAGCTGTCAAGCATTGTTTGCCTGGCCCTGTAAGGATCATCTTTTTCATTATATCGATTTTGACAGGACTTTTTTACTGCATAAATAAATTTGAAGTGCTTTACTTTTAACAGGCCTCATTCTTTTACAGTATACCTTTATACTACCTGCTAGTAAAGAGTTACCAAAGCAGTGCATTAGGAGTGGCCCTAGTGCAAAATATGCATCAAGGAAGCATGTCGGTGTTCGCATACCTGATGACATTATTTGCCGGACCATATTAAATAATTTAGATGCACCTTTGATAAGCACAAGGTTTGTTGGAATTTCATTCAGCCATGGATTAGTCTTTGTATTTCTTGTACAATCAATTTTTTAGCTGTGGAATTTCATTTGAAGGAAACTTTATATAGCTGTTATCTCCTTTTCACTTTATATTATACTAAATAATGAACGTGTCATGCCTTAGTGTGAAGTGTCCTGCAGAAAACCAGTGGATGATTGACCCTGTAATAATAGCTGATATTTATGGACCAGAGGTATGAATGATCCATTTTCAATTAGTTTGCTTTTACCATATTCATATCTAATCCATTTTGTTTATCTTTTTATTTTTTGTTGCTATTAACATTTTGTATGAGCGCAACACAAAGAACAGTGGATAGGTTGTAGGAATTTCTATGTGGATCCTTACAGATAGTGTGCTCGGCTCATAGCCATGTTATTACCTTCATTTGAGAGGCATTCATTTTGTTTTGGCAGCATTTTAAGTGAATAAGCTCAGCACACCTCTGAAAGGCCAATCAACGAGTTGATTATTGTGACATATCATTTTCTACGGAGTCTCGACCGGCCATGTGTCAAGGTGGTAAAGCTATGCTACGTTGGCCAATTATCATACCCCTCAAGTCCACCCAAACTGCTCTTCTTTGTTGGCTTGGGGGTTGTTTGACCCGGTAACACACGTAGCTGTTGCTAGCTCATCTCCATCTGCTCGCCACCGGCCTGGCAGCCCTCATTCATCTGTGTAACCATCGATTCACAGGCCTTTATCTGCCTGGCATTAGCTTGCCGGCATGTCCTCGACTGTGTGATTCCTGTTTTTCAGTTTGCCTTAGTCGCCAAATTCTTCCCGATCCTATCTCCTACCTTGTTCTCTGCTAGGCTGCTAACCATCTCGTCTTTTGTTTGGCTTCATGCTAACCAACCTGTCTATTCACTAGTTTCCTATCAACTAGCTAGCATCCTCTGTGAGCAATAGGCCCAGCCTGGCAACTTAACAGTTAAAGTTGTGGTGTTTAATGAAGAACCTGTCGTAATTATTCCTTTTCCAACTTGGAAAGTGCTCAATTCAGTAGCTGAAACAATGGTTTTTTCCTTAAAAATGTTTTGTTTTGTTTTGCAGACTGTCATCTTTTGCTTTAATTTCTTTTTTTGTGAGATCTTTTGAACTATGTTGGTTTGTCTTAATCTGCTTTAGATTAGGATATGATGTAATCCATTTTATTGAATCTATCAAGGGTCTGGATTTTCTTGTTGATGGTGGAGTTCGAGTGGCAGATCCTTCCACGGTTGTTGATATGACAAGAAGTCCTCCAACAATTATTCGGCTAGGAAAGGTGAGGTCATTTATCTCTGTTTTGGATTTTTAGCAATTGCTAATTTAGATTATCATAACCAGAAACCAGGTCTCCCCTGTGGTTTCACCATCTTAAGGACCTTGGAAATTTTGTCCTTTAAATTTGGTGAATAGATTCTTGAAGAGAGTACTCAAGTTAGTTTTATTTTATTTCATGACAGTAGATGCTTAAAACCAAATACATGCTTTTCATCTTCTCTGGGGGGGCCATTTTGGTTCAATTATGTTTGATTGAGGGATCAAATTGAAAAATGTGATATTTTGGGGTTAAATTGGCTGTAAATGAATAGTCAGGGGACCATTTTTAGATTAAAATTGCTTATTTTCCTGTTGTTATTAACACTGAATTCTTTTAACAGTGGCAATGTGTCGTTAAAAGATTCAAAAAAAAGAAAAAAGGATAAGTACTTTGACTAATTGATAACACAATTTAGCCTTTGATCGTCATATTCTTGATGATCTCATTTGATTCTATAGTGATATTTTACTAACTCATGACTTCTCTTGCTTGAATCATGGAAACCTTGGTCATACTGAGATGACAATGTGACGTTGAATGAATTATGAATAAGAACTTTATGGAAGCTGGTTGTGTTCTCATATCGTTGAGATTTCTTTTGCAGGGCCCAAGGTTGGATTGGATGGAAGTTGAAGGTGAGGATGCTTCAGCACAGGAAACTCTTGTTCCACTACCGGTCTGAGGTAATATGTCGACTCATGTTGACATCTTATATTTTTATCCTTTTCACTGTTTTCTTGTCTTGACATCTTATAATCTAAACAATGAAGAAGTTGGTGGAGATGGCGCTTTGAATATCATGTTTGTGCCATGTCTCGGTTCTCATAGCTGTGCTAGAAATGCATTTGTGGTACTGATGTGGTCTTCTTGGTCTATCAATTATAGAAAACATAATATTGCCTTAAAATGGCTTATGCACGCCCCCTTTAGATGGGGCGCTTAATTGTGGCTTTACCATCTCACAATGCGTATCATCAATGTGCATTTAGTAGTGCGTTATTGGGTGACTTTGATTGACCTAGATCATCCAATTCAACCAAATTTTTTGGCATATTCATCTTCTTTTTTTTGGAATGGGTATTCACTCAACACCCTACCCATCTTGTGAGTGGGGATGTGATTTATATCCCAGCTGCGTTCATTCATCACAACGTGTGATTCTCTTACTTTCCCACCATTACGAAGCCTCCTGGAGGAATTGAACTGGTCAGGGGTTTCGTGCCGCCTCCCAATGGGGCGGTGGGTACATATTCATCTTCTTGGAGCTCCATAGGAGAAGTGGGGAGTGGGGTGGGGAGAGCGTCGTTGAATAAAACTTTATTGTAGCCTCCTTAAGCAACAATACCTTACCAATGGTAGCAAAGATGATTCAAAACCTATGCATGGCAATAGGAAATGTTGACCCTTTTGATATTCCATTTCTTAAAATAATATAAAAATAAAAAAAATATTTTAATGACACCTAATAAATTTTTTTTAAAAAAGTAGTGCATATATTTATATTATACATACATAAATATAAATAGATGTTACATATTTAATTTTAAAATAAAATCAAAAAATCAAGTTAAAATTAGTTTTAATATATATGAATTAACTTCTTTAGATAATTAGATTATATATAGTTCATAATATTATAACGTTAGTAATATTAGTATTTTTGTATAAAATCGTATAATAATAATAAAAAAAATCAATCAAAACAATCAAATTAACATACATATGTATATTAAAATAAACACCTTTAACTAATGTAATTAAGGTAGATAAAATAAATTTGTTTAGGCGTTGATGCTTCAAAATAAAAATAATAATAATAATTTTTTTTATATATGTGCATATATTATACAGGATAATAAAAAAAATTTTAAAAAATTAAAATATAATTTTCTTTTTAACATTAATAATGTCATTTTAATAATAATGTTTTAGATTAATTAAGTATTAGATTTAAAATAGAACATGCGGCTGCTCCCATTATTCCTCCCGTCCTTGGCGGTTTGCAAAATGACAAAATTTTTAATGGCCCTGATTTAATCTCATTCGGCAGAAGGAGGAGAAGAGGGATTTTATTTCTTTCCCCTCCACAGATTTGCGGGATCGATCCGCAAAACGCTCTTCCACTCTCGTCCCGTTTTTCTTCTTCAAGCCGAAAGCTCTCGGCGTCGTTCGATTCCTTCAAGCCACTAGGGTAAGCTCTGGTTCGTCTCCCTCTTTCGTCTCCCTCACGGATTCTCCATTCCGAGACCTAACCCCGTCTCCCTTCAAGCTTCAAGCCGCAAGCATCTGCTCTCGTCCCCTCAAACCGTAATCCCCGTCTCCCTCCGACTTTCTCTTTTCACAAACGACGGCAGCCGAGAGGTAACTCTGCCATCAGGCAGGTTCCTCTCGGCAACCACTCTCTTATCCGCAACACACCATCCTCTGCAGCCCTCAATGAACCTCATCGATCTTTCTCCGATATCCCCTTTTGGTAGCCGAGAGGCAACTCTGCCATCAGGAAGGTTCCTCTCGCCAACCACTCTCCTATCCTCCCCAGCACACCATCCTCTACAGCCCTCAATCAACCTCATCGATCTTTCTCCGACATCCCGTTTTGGTAGCCGAAAGGCAACTCTGCCATCAGGCAGGTTCCTCTCGGCAACCTCTTCTCCCGCCCACTGATCACACACGAAATCCAAGGGAGTTCGACAAGCTTAAGATCTGAAGTCCCCTTTGTACCTGTAGTGGGCCGAACCTCCTAGCTGGAAGAAGCTGCACAATTCTTCAGCCTGCTCCATATACCTCTAAGAGCGATCTCCTGCTATCGACATAGTGTCGTCTACTCTCTTTATGGAGCACAGCCGCATGTTGTACAAAACCTAGCTGAAACACATCTCCGTTTCTTCAACACAACAGCCAGCTAATCCATTTCCTCCTTCTCTTGGCATACCGAGCTCTCTTTCTTCCTCTCACTACCCTCTCTTTCTCTCCTCCAAAACAAAAAAATAAAATTTCAAGATGTAATTTGTGGATGTGTATAGATTGTATTGTATTTATTTTTTTTTGCATGTTTGAAGATTTTATCATGCTCATCAAGGTGTGGCGAGATGAAAATATTTAAAATATATAATTCATAAAATATTTATTTAATTTATTCCTTTGTTTATTTATTTATTAAAAATTATTTATTTATATATTTTAAATATTTTTAAATTATATATTAACAAAAATTAATAAAATTTATATATTTTAAATAATTATATTAATTAATAAAAATTATTAAATAAATTTATAAATTTATATATATATATTAAAAAATATTTTTAAATTATATATTTAATTATATATATATAAATAAATAAAAATAATAATTAAATATATAAATATTTAGTTATTAAATATTTTATAAAAAATATTTTTAAATAATATATTTTAAATATTTTAAATAATTATATTAATTAAAAAATTAATAAAATCGCTCAGTCTCTCTCTCTCTCTCTTTCTCTCGTCGTGCTTCTTAAAACCACGGAAAAAAAAAATTAAATTAGATTGTGGTTTATTGACGACGCACTGGGATAGTTAATGAATGGATGGAGGATTTTCTAAAAAAAATTTTTTGCTAAAGTTTTATGATTAGGATTATGCCTAATTTAAAAATAACTCCATTAAAAATACTAACAATAGCCTTTTTTTTATTGAACATGGAAATTATGACGATAATAAAAAAAGGGCTATCATCCTTATAGATTCAAGTTAAACTCACAAGGGACAAGTTAGTTTGTTAATAAACAAAAACACAACATTCATTGAATGATTGAAATGTGTCGTGGCTTATACTAAACAAATTGAATGAGAATTGAAAGAATCAAAATAGACTTATGAAGATATGGATGGCTTGCCAAAGAATTTGAATAAAGAATTGTGATGAACTCGATGTTCGCTTATAAACACAAGATCAGCTCTCTTGGGCGAGAATAAAAGTTGAAAGTCATGAATTGATAAAAATTCAAAAGCTCTTTAACTGTTACAAGCCAAATGATATTTGAGAATTAGAAAATTCAATAAGCAAGTTAAGTGCAAGTAATATTTTGAATTACAAATTACTTATCTGATCTGCAATTTTTTAAAGCACGTAAGACGATATTAAATTAAATTGTGGAGCTTCCTTAAATCCAAAAATTAGAAAATTCTCATTCTAATTATGATTTTAAAATCGATTTCTTAATTGGATGAAATTATAAGTTAAAATATGCGTGTGTGTTGGACGTAGAGATTTAAAGTGAAATTTTAATATCCGAAAGTCAGAGTTGAGATTAAATAAATATGAAATTAATCTCATAATTTAGAAATAAAATTATCTGAATTATCAAATATCCGCATGGACCCTGACACAGTGTTAAATGTTTAAATTCAGGTGTTTGTGGATGCTGCGATGGTTAAAATCAGATTGATTTAAATGTCTTACACTGTGAATTATGCAATTATTTTGAAATAGAACAATCATTTTGAAAGCCTGAGCATATTTTTAAAATTCAATATTTTAGATATATATTAATGTATGTATTTTAACAAATCAATGCATTCATATGATGAAAGTTTAAGTCATATTTGAATAGTTAAAATTCTCCCCCCTATAAGGACTGAAGTTGATAAGATTGATTCATTTCGATAGAAAATTAAGTGATTAATCTCAATAAGGTTGCATATAAAAATTAATATAAAATGATACCTTCAAGTTGATCACATTAAGACCACTCTTTCTTCTTTTGTAAAGTCTTTAATAATTTTAATATGACTATTTCATGTTTAGAGATTCAAATATTTAATTTCAAAAATCTTAAAATACAATTACAGGTTTCAATCCATAGATCCAATCCTCCTCTTATAGGAGTGGAGTTGACAAGATCCAATATGATATAATAAGATTTCAAAATTATAAACTCGATCCTCTGCGAGCAAAGAGCAGAGTTGATAAGACCTATCCCGATGATGGCTGTGTCGATTGAGAATATCAACTGGAGGGGTTCACTATTATCAAAATTTTCTAAAATCTTCAATGTTAAATGAAATTTCTATAAATTATCAAATGTTCAAGCAAATTTCAAAAATAAAGAAAAATTGATTAAATGAAAATTCATCATAAAAATAAATAAATTTATCCATTCGTCTTTCGCAATTATATGTCGGAGGTGACAAATTTAATGTTAACCGAAGCTCGCAAAGGAGTCAATGTTATATTATATATCTATATATTCAAAATGTTCACATGTGGCGCGTGTCCGTTGTGATTTGACCGGTGCTTTACATATAAATCGAGCCTCCCGACGGGTGGTTTTTTACTATATTACTATACCAATATGTTTGGTTTTATCGCGTTGTGGATGTGGGTATCTATAGCATAAAGCGTTGTTAGGATGGACTTAAAATTGTCCCCTTTGACAAATATCAACTATAGTCTACAAAGTTTTCTTGAACGATGCAACCCATGGCTGCAGACAAAGATCTTTCGGTCAGGTTTGATCGATTACCTCTTCTGACTAAGTGGACCAGGGATCATGACATCCCGGGATGATGAAACCATGAGATCTTGATCGGACGCGTCATCATTCTCTCAACCATATGCTTCAAGCATAAAAGAATGATGAATTCCATTAAATTTTAAATCCAAATTGTTGCTACTATACGCTAAGCAATTAGCGATCTAATACAAATTAATCGAAAGTTCTTACATTGAGAGATAATTATCTATAGCTTGCGCTTATAGGAAACCAAAAGATCTAAAGTCCACAAAAATGAGGAAAAATCTCAGGTAGTGTTTTATTTATTCACTAAATAATCATCTTCTTACAAATTTTATATTTCGCTCATACTCGTTTCATGAGGCTAATTTTTGGAGCCCACAGGAAAGACATTGGCAACTTCAGTCATTAGTATTGAAGCATTATAAAACTCTATAGGTTGAGGGATTTGCATTTATCTATTTATAAGAGATGGAGAGACCCTAGTCATTGTTGCTGTTGGATGTGTAGGAGGCCATAATTAGGTTCCTATAGGTGGAGGTGATTGAGGATGGCATGAAGATACTAGAACCAATTGAACATGAGCGAAAGGTGTCAAAGTTGTGCATGTAGCTAGAGACTTGGCAGTTGCTATCACCATTTGGCACATGTAAAAGACTTGGTACATTAAAAAGGGTTGGTACACCAGAAAGCCTTAACCTCCCTCTCATCACCCTCAAAGGTTCAGCATTGTTGGTTGGAAGTGATCATGGAACTAAGAAGAAAACCACAAAAATGCAAGAATTGTTAAAATAAAATATTAGGAGATAACTAGAAGTTAAGTTTCTTTGATTATTCAAGAAGAATCTAACACACAACTTGAATTCAATCAATCACCGTACCTTGCACTTGGGATTTTCCTAACACAATAAGGAAACCTCATCACACTTAAAGTGATGGAGGTGCATATATTAACTCCTATTTATAGTTGGAGTAACTCTTTTTTCAAAATAAAGCACAAATAAAAAGATAATTAAGCATAGTTGCCTTATCTTCTCCAAGCTTACACGTTTCATTTACTAGATTCTTTACATTTATTCATTTTCAATCCGATTTGTTTGCAAATATGTTCATAAATGTTTGTAATATGTTGTGCAAAGGATGATGCACAACCGTTTAAAGCTCAATAGTAGCCAATTGTAAATTTCCATTGGCAGTTCTTTTCCCCACTAAACAACTTAGGCTGCTGAAGAATATTGAATTATTTCTTCCGATTAGAATTATTATATGAGAAGTAAGAATTTCATGGGGTTCTTATTAAACATGGAGATGTTTTCTTCTGTTGATTTCTTTCGCAGGGGGCCTTCAACTTTATGAACTGGGAATGCAGAAGTTTTGATATATCGATCAAGATGGAAGTCATACAGTAGTTTGAAGGTATATTTTAAAGAAATTTCAATCTCTGTGTGGTATAATGTTCTGTATGTTCTCTCCAGGATTACTTATAGAGCTCAAACTGGTATCTTGTAAACGTAATCAAACTGATACTCAACTTAACTATTACATGATTTTTCGATAAATTTTATGTTGGCTGTCGACTATGTAATGCAACCCTCCCACTTTTCTCATGATTGGGACCTGGCAAACGAAGTGTTAAAAAATGATCTTATTTTATTAGAATTTAATGAGAATTTAATATTTATTTTATTAGATATTATTATTATTATTATTATTATTAATCAGTATGTTAGATATATAAATATATAAGAATTATGTTATATTTATGTAAAATTTTTTAATGATTATAAATTATTATTTAATTTTTAGTAATAGTTTTTTTCTTAAAAAATTTTAAAGTTAGTAATATAAAAATAAATTTTAAAATTTTTTGTGAGATTTATATAGATATTATATAATTCTTATGTATTTATAAATCTAACGCTTAAACTTATATTTTTACTTATTTAATATCTCAAATTTTAATATCATGTGAAAAATATCATCATCATTATTTTTTAAAAAAATAAAATGATCGATTTAAGCAGAGGAGAGTGTTAGATTAAAAAATATATAATTTTACTTATTAGATATATAAATGTATAAGAATTGTGTGGTATGTATTTATGTATTTATGTATACTCAATCTTTTCATTATTTCTTTGTTGTTTTTCTTAACTTTATGTCTGCTAAGTTGTTGTTTAAAAAATACTAATCGAAAAAAATAAAAATTAATAAAAATTGTAATTTAAAATTTTTTAATGTACGGATCATTAATTGGGTGAAACTATTTATTTAGGAGAAACAATTAAGGGGCATTGCATTATTTTTTATTTAATCAGTGAGTCAAATTTGTTTTTGTTTTTTTAGGAGAAACAATATGTAATTTGAAATATTTTTTGTGCATTATTAATTATAATTGCTATATTTTATTTTAACTCATAAAATTCAAAATTGAATTATATTGTAGTTAATGTACGTAATTCTCATTATATATATTAATTAAATATCATTCAATGATGTGTGATGAATTGAATCCTGTTCATAATAATTTTGTACATATAATGAGTAAAGATTAAAAATCTCAATTTAAATATAATTAAATGAAATTTATTAATTATTAGATTTATTTTAAAATTTATATAATACAAAATTTGATTGACTCTTAATATAAATTTAATTCGGGCAAGAAGTAAAATATATTTTCATGAAGATTTAAAAAATAATAATAGAAAATTTATTTATTTAAATAAATTATATTTACTAAAAATCCAGATTTTTCGGAAAATCGTTAAAGGTATCCCGTTCATCTCGCTGCGTACGATAACGAAAACTAAAAAATTACCCCTTTTAATCCTTTTTTAATGGTAATTTCAATGGCGTCAGAGGGGCATAAACGTAAACTCGGTAACGGCTCGCTCGCCTCGCCGTCCTCTTATATAGAGAATCTCGAAACTGGAACCAAGAAGGAAAATAATGGAACGAAGGAGTTCTCATTCGCCGCTGGTCCAGAAACGACGCCGGCGCCGGGATCTTCTCCGGTTTATTCGAACGGCGAAATGGACGGAAATGATGTCACCGGCGATGGTTTCGGCTGGATTCCGGACGATCTCGTCTTAACCATCCTCCTCTCCAAACTGAGCTCCACCGCCTCCTATCCCTTCGATTTCATCAACAACAACTTATCGTATGTTCCTTACACTCACGAATTCTCTCAATCCTCTCCATCTCTCACGAAATCGACTCCATTTTTAAGCAGATTCAAAGCATTTTATGTCCTGAATAGTTTTGATGGATTCGAGATTCTGCTGTTTGTGTTTCGCGAAATTAGTTCTCTCAAAAGCTTCTTTGAAAATGCTTGCATTGATTCCTCTGGTGCTGCACTATAGCCGTTAATTTGAATGGTTGCTATATTCTCGGAATGGTAAATTAAAAAACAAACTATTTTTTATTTCTCATATTGATAAATTGATCAACTGAGCTACTACTAAAATAACTAATTATTTTCATCTTGCCTCAAATTTGGGTATGAAATTTGGGTAACAAATTTTACTGTTTAGGTTATAGGATAAATGTATTATTATCTCTATTGCTGAAAGTAACGATCACATCTAGGGTTGTTAGTTTAGATCAAAAAATTGAAAATCGTTCAAATTGAATATGTTGAAAAGAGCTATGAGTTTTTGGATCAAATTGAATATGTTGAAAACAGCTATGAGTTGAATGCTTAGATCGGATGGAATTGGCTTGAAATTAACTTGAATCACCCAACCAATTCCACAGACCACGGGGATTGGGTTTGAATTTTAAGTTGTGGGTGTTCGAGATGGGGATGATCCACTTGTATGCATTATAAATGGGGATGATCCACTTGTAGAAATACTTAATTATCATTCTTCAGTAGGTTTGACTCTACTTTAACCCTCGTATTTCTCCAAAATTTATTATTTCTCGATCTCTTGACTCTTCGTCCCGACATTCCCAATCTCTGTTTTTTTGTTTGTTTATGGATTGAAGCAATAAAGCACCTGATCTCTCCTCTCTATATCTTTGATTTCTCGCAGGCTTATCTCTTCGCCAAGTCTCAAATTATCAAGCTCTGCAAATATTTTTATGGTTTTTTTTCTATATTTAGATTTAGAGTTACTTCTAACTATATTGAGGATGAGGATTTGTTGACTTGTTTCATCGTTTCTTGGTGTCAATGGTATGTGATCACTAACCTAAATTATGATCAACACTTTTTTTGGATTCCCCCATTCTTGAGTTATTTTTTTTTGTATGCCTTGCATTGCTCGACTATTGTAATTAGCGCTAGTCAGTTGCCACTTGGTTTGAAATTTTTGGAGTTATTTGTTGTAACACCTTGCAACTTTACCTTATTTGTCGAAACAATTGTGACTTGCTAGCTTGTGACCTTATTGAGCTCTGCAAGTTTTTTTATATATTACCTAATCCTATTATGAAAGTGAAATTCTCGATCTTTTCTATTAACATGTGGGTTGTTTAACCATTTGTTGCTCTATTGATTATTGCTCTTTAAGAAATTGTTGCCTAACAGTTTGTTATGGGTGGTTTGTGTCATACTCTAAGAAATTATTATTGTTATTGTAGTGTTTCTAACTTATTATTTCAGTGTTTGAAGGCATATGAGGTTGCGTCTTTGCTGTTATCAGTGTGTTATATTTCAATGTTAATGTGTTGGGTGTAATATTCATGTCTTCTCTACTATTCATAGCAAAATTGGAGATATTGTATAAGTTATGCCATAGTTGTTGGTATAACAGTTATTTTTTATGTATATAATTTATTATGGAGTACATATAAATTGGTACAGAAATTTTATATCTTTGATATATTAGTGGGCGAGCCTTGCATTTTAACAATTATTATTTATAGTTTTGGAGGTTTGTATATTAAATGTTGAGTTAATATCATGTGTAGTGTGGATATGCCATATGGGTTCTTGTGTAGGCCTTACTTTATTACATTACATATCATTGAAATATTAGAAGTCTAGTAGTGTGAAAAATTAAAATTAGATGCTTTTATGGAGATTATATAAATTTATTATAGCGGAAGCTTCGGGTGTTGTTTTATCGTTATACACTTATGCTTGCATACTTACATAACTACATTTTACATTATGATTTATTAATTTATGAATTCTCTCATCATATAGACCATAGCCACAAATTTTCAAAATCAATCCATCACTTCTAGCCAACCTTCAGTTGACAATGTAACCACTCTGAATGAAAGTATGTGAAAAATTATGATTATTGAGGAAAAGAAGAGGAAAAGGACAAATATATGAAATATGTTAATATTTTAGTCAAATTTTTATGTTCAAGAAAAGTATAATTGTAGGACCTGATGATATTCCAATAGAAGTGTGGAATGTTTAGGAGATCAAGGAATTTCTTGGCTTATTGATCTTTTTAATGTTATTTTAAAGACTGAAAAGATGACAGATGAGGGGAGGAAGAGTTTGTTGGTTCCTATATTTAAGAATAAAGGTGATGCACAAGAGTGTGCAAATTATAGAAGAATTAAGTTAATGTTTCATACATTAAAATTATGGGAGAGAGTAATTGAACATAGGTTACGATGTGATACAAAAGTTTCTCACAATTAGTTTGGTTTCATGCTAGGTAGATCTATTATGGATGCTATACATTTGTTAAGAGGTTTGATAGAAAAGTATAAAGAAAGTAAGGAGGATCTACATATGATATTTATTGATTTAGAGAAAGCTTATGATAAAGTTTCAAGAGATGTTCTTGAGTTCTAGAAACGAAAGGAGTTAATATTGATTATATTCAAGTCATTAAGGATATGTATCTTTGGGCTTGTGTCCAAACACAAGGAGGATTGACAAAATATTTTCCTATTTGTTGGATTACATCAAGGATCGCTTTAAGCCCTTATCTTTTGCTTTAGTCATGGATGTTCTTCTTAGGCATTTATAGGAAGATGTACCTTGGTGTATGTTTTCTTGATGTGACTTCTTGTTGATAAGACTAGAGAGGGAGTCCAAGAGAACCTTGAATTATGGAGGTCAACATTAGAGTCTAAAGGTTTTCGTTTAAGTAGATCTAAAACTGAATATATGGAGTGTAATTTTAGTTGTAGAAGTTCAAGTGGCAGTGTTGTGACATTAGGATGATGTACCTTACTAGGCATTTATAGGAAGATGTACCTTGGTGTATGCTTTTTGCTGATGACATTCTTCTTGTTGATAAGACTAGAGAGGGAGTCCAAGAGAACCTTGAATTATGGAGGTCAACATTAGAGTCTAAAGGTTTTCGTTTAAGTAGATCTAAAGCGAATATATGGAGTGTAATTTTAGTTGTAGAAGTTCTAGTGGCGACATTGTGACATTAGGTGAACAAGTCATTAATAAGAGTGGCGATTGACTATTTAGGCTCCTTGTTCAAAATGATGGTGAAATAGATGGAGATGTTATTAGTAGAATTCAAGTTGGATGGTTGAAGTGGAGGAATGCATGGCGTATTGTGTGATAGAAAAGTTCCACAAATTAAGGGAAAATTTTATAAGATGGTGGTAAGACTACAATGACTTATGGTGCATAATGTTGACCAATAAAACATAAGACTAAGTTAAGTGTTACAGATGAGGATGCTCGGTGGATGAGTGGCTTTACTCTTAGAGATAAAATCTGAAATGAGTATGTTAGGAAAAAGTTGGAAGCTCAGGTGGTAGATAAGATCAGAGAGAGTCGTTTTAGATGGTTTGACCACATAAAACGTCGACCGTTTGATGACTCCGTTAGGAGAGTAGATGCATTAGATTTGCATTATGTTAAGAAAGATAGAGGTAGACCTAAAAAGACTTGGTTTAGATGTATAAAAAATGACCTTAATATACTTGAATTAAATGAAAATTTAACACATAATAGGACACAATGGAGACGAATGATTCATGTAGCCAACCCCTATTTAGTGGGATAAAGGCTTGCTGTTGTTGTTGTTGTAAGAAAAGTATAATTGTAGAGAAGTGAAAGTGCAATTATTAATTTAAAGTATATCTTAAATAAAAAATAAGTATTACATCTCAAAAGAGTAGGCATTTCAAAATTAATTATAATAGTAAAATAAATATTAAAGAGAAGAAAGCAAACTCTTTGAGCCAATAGCTCAAGATATATACTTTTTTAAGTGCCTATAGTAATTATGATTATAATATGATTAAAAATATCATTGTCAAAATGATTATTGCTTATAAATATTCCTTTATAGTATGGTGCTTATTTTTGGATGTGGGACATCACACAGATCTTAGGGAGTACTTATTGAAATGATCGGGTATGACATTATGGAATGATATACTATCTCGAAAGATAGAAATTACCATCATATAATGGACTTAATCACATTATAAGGACTTCTAAGGCATTATGGGCCTTCGAATATACCAGAGATTTTTCCTCTACTTTATATGAAAAAGTAAAATAGAGTTTATTTTAAGTCGGGTCTGTTAAGTTCCCTATGAGTCAAGCCCCCATAGTTAATTACATCATAAGGAATGAAATCTCTTAAGAATACTCTCGATTAAAGTAGACAAATAGAGTCTCCAAAAATTTCAAGGTTAGACTATTAAAGCATTGGTTATATTTAGAAAATCAATTGAGAAAGTTCAAAATGAGAGACTTATTTTTGGAAGTCAAAGGGAGATGAGTAGAGAATGTTCATGATATTAGGGAGTCTAGTGAGCATTCCAATCTACCATATAATTGGGCTTTATATGTTCAAAATTTAAGATATTTATTTATTTGAGTTAAAATTTTATTAAAGAGCTAGGACTTATAATCCAACAACACAAAGTTGTGAAAATGCCTAAGAGGTGATAATTTATACTTATAGCTCTAAAGGGAAATAACAACCTTGGATCCTGAATTTAGAGAGTTTTAGCGAGGACCAAAGCACGACATATATCTAAGATGAAAGTGGGTATATTGTTTACCTCCATAAGAGAGTAACCACACATTTGACTTATATAGCAGTGGCGACTAACTCATCTAACGCTTTTAAAATCATGCGATCAAGTCTTATGCTTTGCAAGATGACTAGATTGTTATTTATTTAGAAAAGAAACTAAAGTCATTAAACTCATTCCTTAAGAGACTAGAGCTAAAGCCCTTAATATAAATTTTATCAAATTTTATTTAGTTTTGGACTCTTTATTTTAACAAAGGCTTTGAGATTTGGTATGCCTAAATGTATAACGAAGTTGATTATGGACCAAATCAAAATGAGGAAGAAGTGTTTTCCATCACAGGCTCTCAAATGTCAAGCATTTTCTCTATCTGACAATGATGAAAATCCCCTATTTTCAAGAGCGAAATAATATGATATGCATGTTGTGAAACATTCAATCATTCAACTAAGGGGTTATTAAATCTTTTAGTTAGTTTGATTATATTCTAAGCTTTATGTGAGGTTACGAGTTATTTAGAAATTTAATTATGAGTTCTTAATTGTGGTAAAAAAATTAATTTCATCCTAAGAGCCTACCACATCCAGGCCACACATTCAAACATTGTATAAAAGTTTTAAGTGAATACGGCGCCATTATTCTACACTAGGGGCATAATGTACAAGACTACTTGAATACTTAAAGCCTATAAATGGCGGGATGTCAGGTAATATACTACTTTTCTAATATAGATGTATAAGCAACTATAAGAATAAGAAAACCTATGCAAAAGTTTTATTTGATTTATGATTCTTATTCATTGGTCATATCATACATACATATGTATAAGAGTTTTAAGTGAATGCATTATTATTACATCGGTAAGATACAAATCTACTTAGGACTACTTAAAGCCTCGGGATGTTTAGACTAATATACCACTTTTTTTATATACGTATAAATGTACAAAAAGAACCACAAGAATGAGAAGTCATGCAAGAAGTCATATTTGACTTGACTATGTGATTTACATATGTGATATGAAATTTTTCATAAGTCTTAGCATGGAGATGCATATAGTAGATTTAGACAAATATTGTGTTCTTTTCAAATGAACTATACATTTGTAAATCACATACAAATCTATGTAAGGCAAGGAAAGAGAGCTTCACATTGCATATCTTATATTATCAACACATGCAAACTTATAGATATTTGTAATTAACATCACTCCATCTATTATAATTGATTTATTGGTTTAATAGCCACACATATTTTTTTAATTTTAATTAATACATGCAATTTGATATAAAAGAAACCATTTCATTTAGTTCATTCTAAAAGGAATGAATGCATGATTACACTTGACAAATAACATTTAACATGATTGGAAAGAAATAAAGGAACATAAGTACATGATCTCATTCATTCTAATTAATTCCTAAGGACAATTATAGTAACTAAGATTATTTAAAATGAACCATAGTTCTTTAATGATATTTTTAGTTTTGAGTTTGATTTGATTTAGGAGATGTGAAAGAGGTTTGCTGGTCTTAATCTCATTCTCATGTGTGTGAGTTAATTTGATTTAATTAAAAATAATTAGGTTGATTTTATGACTTTAAGTTAAGGTATGAATTAAACCAACTAATTAACCATTTACCTTTGTTACCTTAAAGTAATTAACTAATTAATTATGAGCCAACATGATGTGCACCTTAATTGAAATTTAAATCAACAATGACCCTAAGAAATAAAAGGTCTGATGCAATTGACTCATAATTAGTAGTTAATTAAATTAAGAGGTTTAATTAACCTCTCACACATATAGGCTAGTTATAATTTCCTTAGAAATCTCTTAAGTTATTCAACAACAACAACAACAACAACAACAACCCTTAATCCCACTAGGTGGGGTCGGCTATATGAATCCTTCGTCTCCATTGTGTCCTATTATGTGTCAAATTCTCATTTAATTCAAGTATACCAAGATCATTTTTTATATATCTTAACCAAGTCTTTTTAGGTCTACCTCTACCTTTCTTAACATAAGTCAAATCTCTTAAGTTATTGAACACCTAAAATCTATCCAAAAAATTTAATTAGACAAGTTCTGGAATGATTATGATTTCAATTTGATTAATCAAGTTATTTAATAAATTAAATCATTAATTAATCTCAAATTAATTAATCTCAAGTCAAGTGAAATGAACTTAGGGAAAAGAATGAAAAAGAGGTCATAATCTCATTCCCCATGTCTATCCACTGTCTCACAATTATTAGCAAGCTTAATTAATGATTTTCTTGCTATTTAGAATATTAATTAATCACCTAAATAATTAAGAGAGTAATTAAAGCTAAGATAAATAATTTCTCTAATTGATTAAACAATAAATCTCAATAAAAATCATGGGAGACATAGGTCATTCCATTAATCAACTTTAAAAAGTTTGGGATTAATTACTTGGATAATTAGGGATTAATTAAGCTAATTAAGTTTTTAATTAAACTTAAAATAAGCCTTAATTACTATTCAAAATTAATTAAAATTAATTTTAAATTAATCTCCTCTAAAATTTACCTTTAAAATGAGTATTTATTTGTATTTTTTGGATTTTTCTATAATTAATTATCATTTTTCAAAATTTTAGTTGATTTAAGATGATTTTCATGAAGTTTGTTAATTTATTTTACTAAAATAAATTATTTGAACTTCAAATTTAATATCTTTCAATCTGGCTATCATTTTATCTTGAAATTTTTATGATAAGTAGACTTTAAGCCTAATTTTAATCCTTGAAAATTTCACCTAAATCCGATTTATATTTTTAGAGTGATTAATAAAATTTGATTTTTACTAAAACTTAAGTTGAGCTCAAATTATTCAGTTAAATTTGATAATTTTTGATTTGTTGTATTCCTCTAGGAAAGACGAATCCAACGAGCCATTGTTTGCAATTTTTCGATAAATATTTTATTTTTTATGAATTTTAGAAGTTTCAGGTATTTTAAAGTATTTTAAAAAAAAATTTGATTTTCTTGTTTAACTAGTGCATTTGTGGCCCAGCTACGCTGCGCAGGATAGTGTTGCGGTTCCGTGGCGGGGAAAGCGGCTGTGACAGCGGACGGTCAGATCGCATGACGATCGAGGGTGCAATCACACGATTTTAGTGCAAAATCTAGACCGTTTAGGGGATCGGGCGACAACTGCTCATCTTCTCCGAACCCAGCGAACCAGAGCACGAAAATAGCGAAATAAAGGCCAAAAAATGCCAGATTTGGGCTATTTGGGCTCGATTTTTCGGCGATCTTCGCTGGAAAATGTCCCAAAACATATGGGGATTATGTGAGATGAAAAATACAGTGGTGATCTAAGAAAATATCTTAAAATCACGCACACGTTTTAGCAAACGGTAGATTCTACGATCTGCTAAAGTTTGATGAAATTACCTCGCCAGGGATGGCTTCCAGCGGCAATGAAGATCCGAGTGAACTCCTACGTGTGAGAGGAAGCTTTGAAATGAGTTTGAACCTTTATCTCCTTTTAGAACATTGTCCTCACCAATGGCTGCCGCCTTCTCGCCGAAAAAGCTTCAGTTTTCTATTTTTTTAGCTCAAAATCACTCAAAGAAGGTGGGGAAGGGGATACTCTTTGCTTTGGGGAGCTTTTAGGAGCTGAATGAACTCATGATTTTTCAGAATGAGCCTTCTTTTTTTGCTTAAGGGGATGACCGAAAATTTGAATTAAAGTGATGGGGAGGTGTTTGTGATGGATGATAGTTTGATTGAGGACTTTGGATTTAGCTTTAAAGTCCTATTTTGTTGTCATTTGATCAGCTCCATTAAATATCATGGATGAGGGGAGTTGAATGCATGTGATGAGAAGAATTAAATGAGGTTGGGTGGAATCCTATGTGAGATTCAATTGGGTTAAGTTGATTTTGGGCTGATCCCAAATGGGTTTGGGTCGGGTTTAATCAGCATCCAATGGGTCATAGCTCGGTTTCAAGGGATTTGACTCAATTTGGGTCATATGGGTCACATTGGGTCAAACTAAAGCTTGACAAGGTTCAAATGATGATTTGAAGTATTTTGGTATGATCAGTTTGGTTTAATTTGACTTATGATTGATTTTGGCTTATTTGGAATCAAATGGGTCAAATGGGCAAATTGATAAATTTAACTAAAATTAGTCAAATTGGCTTGGGTTATGAGTTGATTCATGTTCAATTGGTTAATTGAAGATGTTCCTTTTGGTTTAAATCAATTTGGATTTAATTTGAATTTTGGCTAATTTGACCTTTTAGGTCAATTTGGGCTATGTTGGGTTAAGTTGACCAATTGATCAAATTAGGCTCAATTATGGCTTTGGTCAAGTTCAATAATTAATTTGGAATGAACTTGAGCCATTGGTTGCAATCAATTTGAGTTAGATTGAGATTTGACCCATTTTAACTTTTTAGACTAATTTGGGTCAACTTGAGTTAAATGGTCTATTGGATTTGGTTTGATTCAATTGAGAGTTTGATCATGTTCAATCATTGATTATGAGTGTGTTTGGATCAATGATTTCAATCAATTTGATATATGATGGGCTTTGTTTCATTTGGGCTAAATGTTGCTTTGATCAAAGGATCAAATTGACTTGGTTTGACCCAATTGATTGCAATTGATCATCCTAAGGTGATCAACAATCATAATGGAAGATTTTGGTGAGCTTGGTTCAATCCAATTTGGGTTGGATTGGAAGTTGGCTCAAATGGGTCACTTTAAATTAGAATTGTGGACTAAGTTGATCAATTGGTTTGATTTTGATTTAGTGAGACTTATATGTGAGCCTAAGATTGAAATATAAATCCAATTACAATCAATTTGGACTCTAATAGGTTTTGGCTCAATTAAAAGTTTTAGGTCAAAAGGGTTAAGTTAGACTTGACTTGGGTTGACTTGAATTTAGTTCTATGATTGTATGTTTCATTTATATTTAGATAGATGATTAAAGGAATGATTGATTCAAGAGAAAATCCATTAATTTTGACTTGATATGGATAAAATTTGGCTAAGTCTAAAGAAATGACTTAAAGGGCTTAGATTGAATTTGAATTTGATTTTGGATATAGTTTTGGTCATTTGAATTTAGATTTCATTTATATATTTGTGAATATAAATGAAAGAACAATTGATTTATAAAAAAATTGATTGAGTTTGTATTGGTTTAAAGGAAAATTTGGTTAAGCACATGGAGGTGGGTCCATCTAGCTTAAAAGGGGTTTTGGTTCGGTTTGATTTAGTTTTGATCATTTGAATATAGATTTTATTTATATTTGTGAATATAAATGAAGGAATAATTGATTTATAAAGAAATCAAATAAATTTGATTTGATTTAAAGAAGGTTTTGGCTAAGCTTATGAAAGTGGTTCATATGGCTTAGGAAGAGTTTTAGAATTTGAATTTGAATTTAGGTTTCAATCATTTGGAGTTAAATTTGGAATTAGATTTAGAATTTGAATTTAAATTTGAGGTTTGGTTTGAGATTTGAATCTGAATTTGATTTGAGAACGTGCATATGGATTGGGTTTAATATCACGTCCGGCAGCGCAGAATATCGAACAGAGATGGTAGGACGGATAAAAGAAAAACTTACATAACACTTGAGCTTAAATAAAATCTTCAATCATACAAGAGTCACTATAATCCAAATGGTTTAACAATTTGTTATATATATCTTAACAGTTCATGCTGATTTAAACATAATTCAACATAAGCGGCGTAATTACCATCTCGAAGTCTCTACGAAGATATAACTCTCCCGCTCTCGCCATTTAGTTAGGATGGTTCACGAAAAAATTAAACAATAGAATTGAATAAAATTCAGATTGATTATCTTTGTTACACTATAGTAACAAGAAGGTAAACTAGTATGCGTCTGTTTTGTTTTCACATGTACATAAAATAAATTTGTTCAAATAATCAAACATATGAGAGGTAGTCAGGATAAACATTTTAGTGTGACTTTACTTTTATATTTATCATCCGTCTTGGGAGTCGAAACCTTTATCGAAAACCTTTATCAATACTCATAAAAGTACATTCTGAATTTGCGATTTAATTTGACTTTTAGTCATTTAGATTGCGGGTATATTCGTCCACCGATGTAAGTGAACTCCACTTTCAATATCTGTTATAACATCTACAATTAATAATCATCAGTTAACTTTATAAAATGATTTATATCCCGCGAAGAAGCGGGGAAAATAATTCTGATTTACGAGCGTGAAAAATCATAATTATCTGGTATGTATTTCATCACAAGATATTAAAGATATTTTTACTAAAAATGTAAGAATATAATTACCCACTTTAATTTGCAGTTTCCTCTTGAATCTTCTTCCCTTTAATGCTTCTTTCCTTAATTGAAATTTTTATAGAATAATAATATATTTTATTTTATTTATTTCTGATCTATGATACTTACATATAGCTTTTATTAATTGATGTTCTCATTCATCAATATTCATTGTCTATTTTCTAAATCAAGTTAAATTAACCTTTAATTTATTTAATATAATGATATGTCTAATTTGCTATATAATACTTCTAAATCCTATCAATCCTATTATTTTTTTAATATAAAATATTAAATATTAAAGTGACTTAATATATTTCATTTAATGTTTATTATATCCCTTGAAATGATTCTAAATTAATTAACGTGCTATAGATAAATTTTATTTTCGTTTAATGTTTATCATTCCCCTTAAGATGATTTTAAATTAATTAACAATAATATAACTTAGCATATGTTTACGATTTTATTAAATTTGCAATTATATTTCATATGTAAGGGTTTAATACTTAATTATTTAATTATTCTCGTAAATCTTTCAACATATTTATGATTTACATACATAACCTTTAATATAATTTAAATATATTATATATCGAAATACTTATGTAAGCATTTGTATAGTAAAATGATCATTTTGGATTTGCACTTCATTTTGAAATTGAAACCTATATAATATAAATACATTTCTCTTTTATAATATGAAAATAGATTTCCTTTATCTTAAAAAAAAATCAAAAGAAAATAACTTACCTTTCTCGGTTTGCCCTAAGGACCCGTTCGAGCAGATGGATGAATGCATGTGCCTTCTTTTCCTCCCACGCATACTCTCTCTCGGTCGTGCCAAGAGCTCACGACTGACGTTGGCGGTGGATCCGCCACTCTGTAGCACGACGCCGACCGCCTTCTCCCTCTCTCCCTCACTCCCTTTCTCGCATGGACTCCCTCCTCTCTCAGTTGTCAACACATGCATGTAAGGAAGTCGTCTCCCCCTTTTCTCCCTCTCTTGTTTCCTCCTTTGTTGATTTTGGGGGTTCGGTTTTGGGACTTTCGGTTATTACAATCTCTCCCTCTTATAAAAATTTCGTCATCGAAATTAAATGACAATAATAGAAATAAACATACATTTAATTAAACAATTGAGAATAAAGTTCTCGCATTTCTGATTCCTTCTCCCACGTAGTTTCTCGTTCCGATCCATGTTTCCACAAGATATCTGACAAATGGAATTTCTATTCGAGATGCTTAACATCATGTAATAATAATTCTCGCTTCCACAAATATGAGATCCGGTTGAATATCAATTGAATCTGCAATAATTTTGTTGGCTTCATCAGTAATATATTTTTGTAGAAGAGAAATATTATATTATTTTTTATTTTTTTTGACTTTCGGTTATTACAATCTCTCCCTCTTATAAAAATTTCGTCATCGAAATTAAATGACAATAATAGAAATAAACATACATTTAATTAAACAATTGAGAATAAAGTTCTCGCATTTCTGATTCCTTCTCCCATAGTTTCTCGATCTGATCCATGTTTCCACAGTATACGGACAAATGAAATTTCCCTATTCCTGAGATACTTAACATCATAATCTATAATTCTTTCTGGCTTCTCCACAAATCTGAGATCCGGTTGAATATCAATTGGATCTGCAATAATTTTGTTGGCTTCATCAGTAATATATTTTTGCAGAAGAGAAATATGAAATACATTGTGCACTCCTTGCATGCGAGAAGGTAAAGCCAGTCTATAAGTCACTTTCTCAATTCTTTCTAAGATTTTCATATGGACTAATATAGTGTGGGCTCAACTTTCCAACTTTGCCAAAATGTTTTATACCTTTCATGAGGCTGACTTTAAGAAATACAAATTCTCCCATTTCAAACTCTACTGGCCGATGTTTAGCATCAGTATTTCTCTTTATCTTGCGACTTTTAATCTATCACGGATCAATCAAATTTTTCGGTGGCTTCATCTACTACATCTGATGATTCTTCTTTCCTGTCTCCACAAAGCGGTGTTTTGCATTTTCTTCCATACAATGCTTGTAGGGGATACCAATACTTGTTTGAAAATTTATTGTGTAGGCAAAGTCAATCAAAGCAAATGAATTTCTCGATTTTTCTAAAATCAGGATCTGAAAGTCTAAGCAAATCTTGAGTGTTTGAATTATTTTTTCTGTGACCATCAGTTTGAGGATGGAATCACGATCGAAAGTAAGTTTCGACTAAAGCTTCTTGAATTTTTCTCCTTGTCAGATGTAAATCGGTCATCCATCGGACACTATAGATTTTGGCACATGTAACTTGTGATTTCATCTTCCAGCTTTTCAACGTCAGTTGTTTGATATGTATAAAGTGTGCAGATTTAGTCAACCTATTAATAATAACCCAAATAACATCGCATCCTCTTCTGGATCTAGGTAAGCTAACCACAAAATCCATAGCAATATCATCCCATTTTCACTCAGGTATTGACAAGGGTTGTAAAAGTCCATTTGGCTTCTGATGTTCAGCCTTAACCATCTGACATGATTAACATTTCTAGACAAATTCAGCTATACTTCTTTTCATTCCTTCCCAATAAAATATTTCCTTAAGATCTTGATATATTTTGCTACTGCCTGAATGAATTGTATAATTAGAATGATGTGCTTCATGTAAGATGTCTTTCCTCAAATCTCCAACATTTGGAATGCAAACTCTGCTATGATAAAACATCTCATATTCTTCAGTAATCCCTCTTCATCGATTTCAAAATCTTCTATATGGTCTACTTTTATCAAATTTAAATTTTTTTAAAAATCATTATCTTGAGATAAAGCATTTCGTATTTTGTCTTTCAAATTTGATTGTATATCTATTTGATTTAACAATGAAACATGATCATCTGTAGATTTAATAATTGAAATTTCTAATTTTTTTAAATCTTTAATCAACTCCTCCCGTTGAGAGATCGACCAATAAACACTACTAGATATTTTTCTACTTGAATCATCAACAATTATATATTTTCCTTTCCTGGATGATATTATATATTCAAATCATAATCCTTAATGAGTTCCAACAATCTCTTTTGCCTTAAATTTAGCTCCTTCTGAGTAAAGATATATTTCAAGTTTTGATGATCAGTGAAAACTTCACACCTTACTCCATATAATTAATGCCTCCAAATTTTTTAATGCAAATACCTTCTACTACATGTGTTGGATAATTCTTTTCGTGATTTTTTGATTCGCGTAAGCGTCACTCTTCTTATTACGTATAGTACACATCCTGGCCAATGATGCTATAAATTTGAAATCTTTCATCGCGATGAAATAGTTATCGTGCGGTCGTTAAACAATTCTTCAATTTTTGAAAACCCTCTTCACACTGATCTGATCATTCAAACTTGATTGCTTTACGAGTTAGTCCGATAGTGGCGGCGTGAAAACTCTTTAACTAATCTCTATAATATCACCGCCAACAAGAAACTTGACTGTGGCGGTGGTTGGTGCGGGTCATTCATATTGCTCGACTTTCTTTGATCCACTGAAACTCCTTCACTACTAATCACGTGCCCTAAGAATATGATGTTATTTAACCAAAATTCAAACTTTAAAATTTTTGCATACAATTCATTTCCTTTCAGAGCTTGTAAAATAATGTGAATATGATTTTCATGAGCTGTTTCATCTCTGGAATAAATTAGAATATCATCTATGAATACAATCACAAATGAATCTAAAAAGGGTTTAAAGATTATTCATGAGATCCATCTGTTTGGAGCATTTGTTTAGCCAAAAAGCATCACCACAAACTCATAATACCATAAACTCAAATACAATCTTTGGTATATCTTCTTTTTTGATTCTCAACTGATAATAATCTGATCTTAAATCAATCTTTGAAAATAGTGAAGCTTCTTCTAGTTGATAAAAAAGATCATCAATTCTTGGCAAGGGATATTTATTCTTCAATGTGAGTTTGTTAAGCTCTCATAATCATGCATAAGCTCCCATCTTTCTTCTTCACAAATAATACAGAAGCTCCCA
The DNA here is from genome assembly GCA_021442155.1 of Cymbidium sinense. Classification (NCBI taxonomy): domain Eukaryota; kingdom Viridiplantae; phylum Streptophyta; class Magnoliopsida; order Asparagales; family Orchidaceae; genus Cymbidium; species Cymbidium sinense. Next base: position 8,828,715 of record CM038233.1, on the reverse strand, counting down.
AAGGAGATGTGCTAGGCCTGATAAATCCCTTCTCTAATAATTCTTGTAGCTCTCTATAATCTGTGCATAGCCTTAAGCTCCCATCTTTCTTCTTCATAAATAATAAATGAGCTCCCCAAGGAGATGTGTTAGGCCTGATAAATCCCTTCTCTAATAATTTTTGTAGCAGATTCTTGAACTCATGTAATTCTTTGATCGTCATTCTATATGATATTTTTGCTACAGATTTTGCACCTTGAATTAAATCAATAGAGAAATCTATCTTTCTGACTGGAGATAAACCTGATAAATCATCCAGAAAAACTTCTGGATACTCCTTTACTGTGATATAGAGGGGACAGTTGTGCTCCATTGTCCCAAAAAAAAGGTCTTCATTGGTGAATGTAATTCCACGAGCTTCTCTTGAGAAACATGCCTCTCCAATAGTGGTCAGCTGAGCTAAGCATATTTCGGGATCAAGAAGGGCTTTGCTCAATGATTTCCTCATCTCTTTACTATTGGTATATCATCTAATTTCTTTCCTCTTTAGTAACATCAGTAACTTGAGCAAGAAAATCTTTATAGCCTTTTACTAGCATCTTTTGAACTTTTAAACAAGACACCATCATCATTGTACTCCTTATGCCCCCGAATTTGAATTTTTCTTTTCAAAATATTGAATTTGACCATCTTTTATAATAATCTATAGTAATGTAATGTTTAGATAATAATCCATTCCTAAAATCACATCAAATTCATATATTAGCGGTCTTTATTAAATCAGTATCAAGGTTTTCGATTTTAAAGGTCCTCGTCCCACGAGAAAGAGGTGGCCTCATATCCTGAAAAAATTTTAGGTATTTGTTAATAGGAACCCCACCACTTTCGCTAGCTTATGTTTGCTGATTTCTTATCATTTGAGTAAATGCATTTATCGTTAGTGAAGGCGGTTGCACCTCGGTGCTTCTGGTTTGCTCTATTTTCACCCATGCTTTCAATTGATTTCATAGGCCTGAGAAACACAAATTAATTATAACCCCACGCATCAATTAATATAATCATATGCAAATTTCTTCATAAAATTTATTCTCTCCTAATGGCTCTTTGATTATGATCATATTTATATCCCTAAATATAAAATCTATCTTTGATACCACTCTTGTCACCACGACGGAGCTTAGAATCTGCGGCGAGCAGGCGGTGGATGGATAAAAGAAAAACTTACATAACACTTCCAATCTTAAATAAAATCTCCAATCGCATAGAGCTTCTGATCCACAAATTATTTAACAATTTGTCATTATACATATATATCTTAACAAAGTTCATATGTCTGATTTAAACATAATTGACATAACCGACATAATTACCATCTCCAAGTCTGCGGCGATAAACATAACTCTCATTCTGCATTTAGTTGGGATGGTTCACGAAAAAATTAAACAATTAGATTGAATAAAATTCGTTGGTAAATTATCTTTGTTACTATAATAAACAAGGTAGAAGCCCAGTATGTAATGGTTTTATTTTCACGTATGCGTAAAAGAAATTTACTCAAATAATCAAACATATGGAGGTAGGTACGGATGAATATGTGAGCTTTTACTTTTACTTTCGTCATCTTGAGTCAGTCTAAATCTTTACCAAAAGAAAATCTTTACCAATACTAAAGGACAAGTAGGCATTACTATTTGTCAATTTCATTGACCCTTTTTCGTCATTTTGTGCACGAGTATATTGCGTCCCCATCCAGTACCATAAGAGGGTGAATTTCACTTTCATGTCTGCATTCATAACATTGATTATACATGCATATTAATTCATGTAACGAACGCTTAACTTTATAAAATAATGAAGTGATAATATGATCTAGCGTTTAGGTTATTATCCGGCGTGAAAAACGATAAACTACATCATAATTTTGAAGAAGCGAAAATAATCACAACTTGTCTGAGGAAAAAAATATCATCTGGCTGTATTTCATCACAATAAATTAAAGACATTTTTACGATAAATGTAAAAACATAATTATCTACTTTAATTTGCATAAGAGGGTATATTGTGTCCCCAGTCTGTAAGGGGTGAACTACTTTCAACATACATTCATAGCATCTGATTATACTGATTATGCGTATTAATTCATAAGCTAACGAAATCGCTTAACATTATAAAATGGCCGAAATAATGATATGATCTAACATTTAGGTTATTATCCGTGAAGAAAGCGATGTATATTATAATATGAAGAAGCAGGAAAATAATCACAACTTGTAGCACAAGAAAAAGTCATAATCATACAAATATTTAAATACATTTTTACCATAAATGTAAAAACATTATTACCTACTTTAATTTGCAGTTTCCTTTTGAATCTCCTTCCATTTAATGCTTCTTTCCTTAATTAAAATTCCTAAAAAATAAAATATTGATTGGATCAATATTAAAAAACATATTTATGATACTTACATATAACTTTTATTAATTAACGCTCGCATTCATCAATATAAATTGTCTATTTTCTAAATCAAGTTAGATTAACCTTTAATTTATTTAATATAATGATATTTCTAATTTCTTATATATCTTCTCTATTCCTATTATTTTCTTAATATAAAATATTAAGTGTTAAAGTGATTTAATATATTTCATTTAATGTTTATTATACTCCTTACAATGATTCTAAATTAATTAACGTGCTATAGATAAATTTTATTTTCATTTAATGCTTATTATTTCTCTTAAGATGATTTTAAATTAATTAACGATAATATAAACTTAGCATAGGTTTATGATTTTATTAAATTTGTAATTATATTTCATATGTAAGGATTTAATACTTAAATATTTAATTATTCTCATAAATCTTTCAACATATTTATGATTTACATACATAACCTTTAATATAATTAAAATATATTGTATATCGAAATACTTATGTAGGCATTTGTATAGTAAAATGATCATTTGAATTTATACTTCATTTTAAAATTGAAACCTATATAATATAAATATATTTCCCTTTTATAATATAACAATGTATTTCCTTTATTATAAAAAAAAACCAAAAGAAAATAACTTACCTTTCTCGGTTTGCCCTAAGGACCCGTTCGAGCATATAGATGCATGCATGCGCCTCTTCTTTTTCTCCCACGCACGCAAGCCTCTCTCGGTCGGCGGCGGCAGTGGAGCGATCTCACTCTGCTAGGGCACGGACACACGAGGACCGCCTTCTCCCTCTCTCCCTCACTCCCTTTCTCGCGTGGACTCCCTCCTCTCTTAGTTGTCAACACATGGAAGGCTCGGTTAGGGCACACACGCATGCAAGGAAGTTGTCTCCCCCTTTTCTCCCTCTCTTGTTTCCTCCTTCGTTGATTTTGGAGGTTCGGTTTTGGTAAAACTGAAATCGAGCTTTCCCACCATTTTTGACTTTTCCAATCCGCGACGGTCGCGGTGGGATTTTACATTTTATTTTTGTTTTCTCTTTTTTTTTTTACTTTTGATTATTACATTTAGGCTATTGGGTTGGTGATTTCCTTAAGTCCTAAGGCATGGCCTAATCCTATGATTAACTCTTCTAAGTCTCTTGGCTAAGTCTTCCTTTGTCACTAGAAGTGTCTTATGACTAAGGAGCTCTTAGTATCTAGAAGAGTCTTAAGTCTAAGAAGAGAAAGTTGAGAGCTCACTCCAAAAGTGAGGTCAACATATATAGTTGTTAAGCACTTATGATTTAATAATTTGATGAAGTCTATGAATCTTAATTATCATAAATTTTTTAGGCATACCATCAAAGAAGGTAAAACTTTAAAAAAAAATTAAAATTTGTTGAGCATGTTTCTCTTATTTGTGATTGTTGAACATTAAGTGAAATTATTAGTTATATGTTTCTAAATGTGCACTTCATTAATTTTGATTTAAAGCTGTAAAGCAGGATAATTAGCTATAGTGATGTGAACCCTTTTTTATAATGGTTTTGTTATTTTTAAGCCTATTTCAAAGATATTTTTGCAATGAGATCTTCAAAAAAAAAGTTAGTATAATCACATTAGATAATGCTTCCTCTAATAATATTGCTATTAAGAACTTAAGAATATTGTTTAGTAGAAGGTCATGATTTTTTTTATTATAGAACTTTTTTGTTCATATTAGGTGTGGTGTTTCTATCTTGAATTTAATGGTTCAAGATGGTTTCAAGAAAATTAGTCATGTGATTTATAAATAAGGGAATATATTTTATTTATCAAGAGCTCACCTAGCGTGTTGCATAAATATGGTGAGATTATATGATAAATACGGTTATCAAGACTAAAATTATTTTGTATTGATGTTTCAGCTTGTTAGAATTTTACATATAATATGCTTAAGTCTGCCTTTTATTATACTATCGTATTCTCTGAGTATGTTTTAAGTGATCTCAATTATTTGTGGTTGCTTTCTAAGTATTAAAATTTAATAGAGTAAGACAATTATTTTTTATTTTTAATAAAATTATTAAAGGTTTTTTTAGTTCAAATTATCTAATAACTAATAGATTTTTTAAAAAATTTGATTCTTATTTAAAAAAATAAATTGGATAGAGAATGCAATTTTATTTTTGATTGCTTTCTAAGTATTAATGAAATTAATTTAATAGAGTAAGACAATTATTTTTTATTTTTAATAAAATTAGTTCAAATTATTTGTGGTTGCTTTCTAAAGTATTAATGAAATTAATTTAATAGAGTAAGGCAATTATTTTTTATTTTTAATAGAATTATTAAAGTTTTTTTAGTTCAAATTATCTAATAACTAATAGATTTTTTTAAAATTTGATTCTTATTTAAAAAAAAATTGGATAGAGAATGCAATTTTGATATTGTATTTCTCTCAAATATGATCATTTTTATGAAGGCTAAGATTAATAAATACTAGTCAGATTATTATATGCTCTTCTCAATTGCATGCCCATTATAATATAGAATGAAATTGTTTGGAATCAATTACTATTATCCCCAAATTTATAGATATGATATTGTGTATGAGAAGATGAAAAGTATAAAATGAAACTTTTTGAGCTCTACTATTATTATGTAGTTCATAAATAGAATGTAAGAAAAGAAATCATAGAATCATCTACTTCTCAAATGGTTAGGACATCAATTATTCTAGAAAAAAGTGGTAGTGATGGTGATGTTTTTGATAATTTGTGTGATTTTATTAATTATACAAGCTTCCTTCTATAAAAATCTGATTTAGAGGTTATTTAGAAGAGGCTCATGTGAAATGTCATAATTTGTGAAATGTCCTAATTCTGAATTTGACATTTTAATGTGGTGGAAAATGTTTGCCTTGAAGTACATGACTTTGTGCAAGATGAAAAATGACATTTTTACTGTCCCCGTCCTCTAAATCAATTTTCAGCATAGGTGAGTGATTATATGCTTGAAAATTATAGAACTTATTATCACCTAAATACTTTATGCTCTAATTTGCACCGTTAGTTGAATTTGTTCTTCATATAAGTCATCGCAAGAACTATTATTATTTTCATATATATTTTTTTATAATTTTAGTCTACGATGCCTATCCTTAAATTATACTTTCATCACTTATAATTTTTGCTGAATAATTTCAATGATAATTTTGTTGAGAAAAATTTATCAGTTTTGGTGCCAGAGAGTATGACCATTGAGTCTAATATTTGAACGAGCAATTATATTGGGCACCTATAAGGCTGCGAATGAATGACATGTTTTTGTTGTAAATTTTAAGTAGGTGAGTTGATACTTTCATATATTCTTGCGATACTTATTTGTTGTGATACATGTTTGAATAGTTGGATTTTGAGACATGAAGGATGTGTTATTTTTTATTGTTATTACATTCATAATTGTTATGTTTACTATTTGGAATTTCAATTCTTGATTATACTCAATTATGAAAACTGACTGAGATATCTCTAAATTCTAACGCAGAAATAAGATAAGCATGAATATTATATGATGATGGATAATTTTTTTGGAATGATTTGGTCGATGTCATATATTTGATACCAAAAATATTATATTTTGGGGTTGGCTAAGTATTTGCTGGTTATTGAATTTTGTTTTAGGGTTTATAAAAAGTATTCTTGCTGCTTACTAATTATTGTTGCTCGTTTTTTCTAATTGTTGACTTGGTGTTGCTGGTAGAGGCGCAGAGTGTTGGTTGCTTTGTTGTTGAGCTTTTACTAATTTGTTCTTGCTACTTTGTTGATAAATGCTAGGATTTTACTAATTATTCTTGCTGCTTACTAATTATTGTTGGTGGATTTTTAGTAATTGTTGACTTATTGTTGGTGTAGAGTGTTGGCTACTTTGTTGCTGAGTTTTTACTATTTTGTGTGATGGCCATTTTTGAGTTTTGGCCATGATATTCGGCCTATTGTCTGCTATTTGCCTCTCTATCTATTGTTGTCCTGTTCAATTAGCTATTGGGAGTGGTTGTTGGGAATTTTTCCTGTTAGCTGTTGCCTTATTCGGTTAGTTGTCTACTGCTATTGAGAGTGCTGATATGTTTGTTTTTTTAATAATGTCATCCCATATAGTCACCAATCATCTCAGCTTTCTAAGGATAATAGTTATGCTTTAACTTACCTATTATCGTCCATTCATTTTGTTGGTGTACTTATATCCTAATATTTTCTTGAGTTTGATATGGTGCAGCAATGAACATATGACAAATTTGACAATATTTAAAGCTTATATTCGATGAATTCATAGACTACCGAAGAGCTAATTTATTGAGGAATTAAAATGATTATTTATTTTTAACTTATAAGGACAAAAGTGTTAATGAAAAATGTTAGTGCATAGATCTGTAAGTTGTAATGTTAGATTATATAATGTATTTAATTTTTTGTAATTTATAAACAGTTTTTATGTTATTGTCAATAACTATATGTAAGTGGTTTATTTATTTGATCACAATTTACACCATGTGTTCTCGAAAGTAACTTTTTAAAGATAAATATTGGAAAAATAGAAAAAAAAATTGAACTTATCAATCAATTAAGCAAATATTTCAAGTTTACTCTCTTAAAAAGAGCTAGCTAAAAAATTGAACTTATCAATCAATTAAGCATATATTTCAAGTTGACCATTAAAAAGAGCTACCTAGAATCGAGTTTGATATATCATGTATAAAATTTTAAAATAATGTATATATATGTTCTTTTACATAATAAAGTTAAATGTCTTAATAAGACAAGTTCAACGTCACTAAAATCGGGTCAAATAGAGCCCAAATGAGCTTGAATTAAGCCCAAAGGTTGTACCTGAAAATTTCGAGACACTAATTGAATGATCAAATGACTTCCAAATTTGATGTGCTTATAGTCAAATTGAGTGACTCGATGAGATGAATCCAACGAGCCCAAGGTTACTCAAATCAAAGGTTGTTTGAATAGTCAAATACTAAAAAATTATCTATGATCAAATGAATCGATACGAATCGTCTAATGGAGTGTTTTGAGATTTTGACTATAATGATCAAAATATCCCTCTCATAATCCTATAAATAGGACTCATTCTTGAGAGAGAGAGAACTAAAGCTAAGAGATAGGGGGAGAAGCTAGAAGTTCAGTTTCATCATTGTTGTTGATTCTTGCGCCTAACAATCGTTATAGCCCAACTATCCCTACATAGTTTTTATAGGTAACAAGAGAGAGGAGCTATAAGCTAACATGGGAGAAAGGCTGGAGAGAATTTAGAAGTTCAAGTTTCATCACCACTCATTGCCGTCATGACGCTAACAATCGTTATAGCCCAACTACCCCTACATAGTTGTTGTTACCAGATTCTGAAATTCCTTGTTAGACTTTCTCATATATAATCTTGTAATCCCGTTATTAGGAGAACTTAAACTTTATATTCCAAAACAGATATATAATGAAGCATTTTTATTGGCTAGGCCCTATGATTTTTCTCCTATTTCTAGGATTTTTTCGTAAAAATTTTGGAGTTTTTTATTCTCATTTCAATTATCTATGTGTGTGTTGGATTTTCATACAAGCTAAGGCGTGAAGTTTTATTCTACCGCTATGAGTTTTCAGGCACACAACCGTTTGGCGCTATCTATAGGAAGGAGATTCTCATTACTTCATTATGTCAAACAACCAAATTTTTCAACAAGATTGAAACCACCAGTTAGGTGGAGCAATTCGTACTTTTGAGGAGCGCATGCGAAGAATGGAAGAACATCAAGGTCAAATCCCAGCTCTTATTAGAAGCTGAATAACCGAGAATGTCACCACAAACTAGAGGAAATTGACCCTATCAACAACATGATAGAGTTGATTTTATTAAAAGAAATCATGAAGAACTGCCTCACAATAATATAAAAATTTCTCCCGTACATCATCTTGATATGGATCATGATTATACTGTTAGCTCAACTCATCCTACTCGTATTGCCCGACCAACTTTGAATCACCCTATCTCTTTGATGAGATTGAATCACCCATGTTTCATGGAGACAACTCGTGAAGTTATTCAAGATGAAATATAACACCTAGTTCGAGATAAATTTTCGTTAAGAGATAACAATTGTATTTTAAACCCCATCGAGATCTGTTGTTGAAGAACCATATCATGCAAATGAGAAGATTCAACAAGCACCGATGCTTTGCTCTGCCAAATTTTTTCTATCACTCTTAAAAGGCAAGCTCATATATGGTATTATTCTCACCCCATTGGACTATTCTCAATTTTGCTCATTTGGTTAAACTCTTTGTCTAGCAATTTATCTCAAATCGAAGAATCATTAAAGACTTTTCTCATCTTTCTAGAATTCTCTAAAATGAAGGAGAGACCCTTAAAGAATACTTTTAAATATTCTCTTTTGAAGCTCGTCAAATTCCAGGAGTATATCCCAGAGCTACTCTGAGGTGACTTTTATGGAGGTCTTCGGCCCGAGCCTTTTTACTCTTCACTAATTCTAGAAGCGAACTTGAGAGAAATCTGTGAGAAAATTAAAAGTTTGAAGTTCATCATCTTGTTGTATTTGTCATTGTCATCGTATTTATCTATCACCAAGATTCGACTAATTACCACTGCATAGTTACCTGATTCTAGAATTCCCATTGTCAAGCTTTCTCACATACAATATTGTAATCTCATTATTGAAAAAATTTTAAATTTGACATACTTATAGTCAAATTGTGTGGCTCGACGAGATGATTCAACGAGCCCAAGATCACTCAAATCGAAGGTCGTTTGAATGGTCAAATCACTAAAAATTATCTATGATCAAATGAATCGATACGAACCGTCTGAAGAAGTGTTTTGAGATTTTTGCTACAATGACCAAAATACTCCTCGCAAAATCCTATAAATAGGACCTCATTCTTATCATAAGAGGGGGGAAGAGCTAGAAGTGAACTTGAGAGAAATCTGTGAGAGAGCTAGAAATTTGAAGTTCGTCACTACCATTGTCATCGATCGCCGCTAATTGTCATCGCTGACTGCAACCAACAACCGTTTTAGCCCAACTATTGTTGACCTCCATGCATGCGTCATAAGTCAAGTCGAGCTTTCAAGGTGAATTCGACAAGCTTCAACCCGTAAATCGGAGTTGAAAAGCACTCGACGATGCCGAAAATCAATCAAAATGATCTCCAATCGATGATTGGACCCCGCCATCGATTCGACGGTTCCGTCAAGAAGAATTCGTCCGCTTATCATATTGGTCGGAAGCTGCGATGTTGCCTCGATCTTGGAAATTGATTGTGTCGTTAGCGTTAAAACGTCGAAATCTATCAAATGAAACTATTCGCACTCAATTTAGAAGAGTATGCGTGAATATCTAGCAATTGGAAGCGAGGACGCATAAATTTGAACTGAAATTGACCTCGATTCAACGCCGACTTGAACCAAACGGCCTCCGATCGTGAAATGGACAGCATCGTTGCATCCAGAACGTCAAAATTACCTAGAATAGACATCCAATTTGACTAAAGTTATCGCATTTAAAATTTTTTCAAATGAGAACGCATTTCGAGATAAATCCACATAATTATCTTTTAATCACATCTGATCAGTGCCTCGTAACTCGCAGCCGCTACTTCCATGTTTCCACCTCTTATTCATCCAATAATAGCTTACCACGTCACCCCTCCATGTGATTAAGCCCTCTCGGTTCATCTTCATGAGAGGGCGGCCCTCTCCCTCTTTCGTTTTTCTCTGGGTCCTATGCGGAAAACCTGGAGCAACGCCTCGTTTGTCCATCTCTACCGAGGTGAGGGCGCCTCTCTCTCAGACGTCAAAATTACCTGGAATAGATGTCCAATTTGACTAAAGTTATCGCGTTTAAAATTTCGAGATAAATCCACCTAATTATCTCTTAATCATATCTGGTCAATGCCTTAGAACTCGCAGCCGCCCACTCCCATGTTTCCACCTCTTATTCATCCAATAATAGCCTGCCACATCACCCCTCTCATACCGTGCCATGTGATTAAGCCCTCTCAGTTTATCTTCATGAGAAGAGGACCTCACAGCCCTCCTCGCTTTTCCTCGCTCTGATCCCTTCTGCGGAAACCTTAGGCAATGAGCTCGCCTCTCTCATTCTAAAATGTCGAAATTACCTGGAATAGACATCCAATTTGACAAGTTATCGCGTTTAAAATTTGGAATTATTTGAGATAAATCCATTATCTCTTAATCATAATCATGTCTTGGAACTTCTGCACTCTCATGTTTCCACCTTTTATTCATCCAATAATAACCTGCCACATCACCTTTCTCATACCATGCCATGTGATTAAGCCCTCTCGGTTGCGAGAAAATATTACGTCGGTCATGCGTAGCTTTACGTGGACTCAATCCATGTCGGCGGTATTTTTCCCCATTTTAGCTTAGCAGCGATGGCGATGGGCGATCTTTGTAAAGGGATGTATTCACGGCCCACTCTTCCCACGGCACATCGTTCAAACAAGTAGGAGAAGCATCGTTGGAATGTGCGGGATTTAAAAAAATATATAAGGGATTTAGGGTATATTTTTTTGAGCCATCGAGAGAAATAGAAAATCTCATTTAAAAAGATGAGAAGCGTTGAAAATAGCGACAAATTTAGGAGGATGTATTAAATAAAAAATGTTTCTGTACAATTTTCTCTGATTTGTTAGTGATATTCACGATAGAGAATATGTTCATTTCATTAGATTTGGATCTTGTTGGTTGAATTTTACTTTTTAGTGTTATTTTGCATGTCTTATCATCCTCTCTTGAGAGTCAGCATTTAGGACTTCTTTTCCAGTTTATTTTCTGTTTCTTGAGATTATGTTTAGGGCATTCAATGGAAGCAATTTGATGATTTTGGATGATTTTATTTTTTGCATTTGTACTCTTTGTCTCGTGGAGCATTTAGGACTTCTTTTTGGTTTATTTTCTTTTTTGTTCATTACATTATAATGGAAGCAATTTGATGGCTGTTTGGATAATTTCTGGATAGTTTTTTGCATCTGCACTCTATCTCTAGTCTGAGGCATTTAGAGACTTCTTTTTATTTTTTGTCTTTAGATTATGTTACATTCTAATAGAAGATTTGGAAATTTGTAGAATGATCTTTGGGGTTTTTTGGCCTCTTCTACTCTCTTAAGTGAGATCATTTAGGACTTCTTTTTTAGGTTTATTTTCGTTTATTGAGATTATATTTAGGGCATTCCAATGGAAGCAATTTGAAAGGATGGTCTTTTGAGAGTTTTTGGCATCTGCTCTGTACCTCTCTTGAGAATTCTGAGATCATTTAGGACTTCTTTTTTCAAGTTAATTTTGCCTGCTTTTTTTTAGATTATGTTTAGGGCATTCCAATTGAAGCAATTTGGAGGCTGTTAGGATGGTCTTTGGGGGGTTTTTTTGTCATCTGTACTCTCTGTACCTCTCTTGAGGGTACATATCATTTATGACATTTTTTTCAATTTTTTTTTGCCTGCTTCTTGAGAAGAGCATTTAGGGCATTTTTTCCCAGTTTATTTTGTCTGGTTCTTGAGATTATGTTCATTACATTCCAATGGAAGCAATTTGATGGCTGCTTGGATAATTTCTGGGTGATTTTTTGTATCTCTATACCTCTTTGGAGTCTGAGCATTAATGACTTTTTCCAGGTTTATTTTCTGTTTCTTGAGATTATGTTCATTCAAGTAAGTAATTTGGAAATTTTTGGATGGTTTCGGTTTTGCATCTGTCTCTGTCTCTCTTTGAGACATCATTTACTACTTTTTGATTTATCTTGTCTTCTTGAGATTATATTTAGGGCATTGCAATCGGAGGAATTTGTTTGGATGGTTTAGTGTATCTTTCTGTACCTCTCTTACTTGAGGTCATTTAGGGGCTTTTAGTTTACTGGTTAGAGATTATGTTCATTACATTCTAATGGGCATTTGGAGGCTGTTTGGATGATTTTTGTAGGGTTTTTTTGCATGTGTACTCTCTGTACATCTCTTGAGAGTACATATCATTTATAACCTTTTTTCACAATTTCTTTGGCCTGGTTCCTGAGTTTATGTTTAGGGTATTTCAATGGAAGAAATTTGAAGGCTATTTAGATAGTTTTTGGGGAGTATTTTGTATCTGTACTCTCTACACCTCTCTTGAGGGTACAGATCATTTATGGCCTTTTTTTCAGTTTATTTTGGCATTCTTGGAGTAAATATGTTCATTACATTACATCATAAGCAGTTTGGAGGGTGACTTTTTTGGCCTTTTTTCTAGTTTTTTATAGGTTTTTATGCATATGTACTATCTGTACCTCTCTTGAGGGTACATAACATTTAAGACCTTTTTTTCGGTTTATTTTGCCTGTTTATTGAGATTATGTTTAGGGCATTCCAATGGAAATTTGGGCTTGGATGGTTTAGGGGTTTTGACATTTGTACTCTCTCTCTCTTGAGAATTACAGATCTTTTCTCTTTTCGGTTTATTTTCTTTTTTTTTGAGATTATGTTCATTACATTCCAATGGAAGCAATTTGATGGCTTCTTGGATAATTTTTGGGTGGTATTTTGCATCTGTATTCTGTCACATATTTTTGGAGCTGTTTGGCTAGATGAATGCGATCAATGGCGATCGATGACGAAGTCGTGATAATGACCCAAATTTGGGAAACTCCTTGGCACCCTGTTGAATGAAAGCGGAGGCGTATACCTTTATCGTGACTATGCACATCAAATCATTGATGTTGGAAGGATCATACTAGTTATTGGCCAAACTCAAATTGAAATCAAAAGATTTTTAATGGAGGTGGGAAGAAATTTGCCAGTCTAAATGGCTTAACAAAATTCCATAAAGTTGATACATGAACTGGTTGTTCGGCCATGATTAGATTCTCTGTTGATTTGGAGGGGAATTAGACGATTAAAAAATATACAGAAAGTCATAATCATTCTTTGGCGAAACTTCGACTACATCTTCTCATCACCGATGAATTAGCGATGAGAAGGCATCGTGTTGAAACAATGAGGTGAAATTGAGCAACTTATGCATTCAGCTATCTAACTGAGGAAGTTGGCGGTGTAGAGAATATTGGGTTCACAAAAAAGATGCTTTCAATTTTATTCAGAAAAAGAAAAGATTGAGGATTACAAATGGTGGCGATGTGCATTATCTGATTGTTTAAGGAAAAGCGGCGGATGAGATGTTTGCATGGGATGTAAGTTGAGATTTGAGTAAGCTTTTTTGGAGCAATGACATGTATACAGGATAGAATATGATTATTTTGGAGATGTGATAATTTTTGATACTATTTCATCAATAAATATAATCTTGTTTGTACCTCTTGTTGGAGTGAATCATCACTAGCAAAATGTATTATTTAGAGTAGTCTTTTTTTGTCGAGAAAGAAATTGAGTGATTATTCCAAATATTAGTTCATTACATTAGTTCATTACATTCCAATGCAAGTAATTTGGAGGCTGTTTGGATGATTTCTCGGGTGTTTTCTGTATATGTACCCTCTGTACCTCTCTTGAGGGTACAGAACATTTAAGGCCTTTTTTCCCAATTTATTGAGAGTACAGATGCAAAAAACCTCACAGAAATCATCCAAACAGCTTTCAAATTACTTCCATTGGAATATAATGAACATAATCTCAAGAACCAGGCAAAATAAATTGGGAAAAAAGGCCCTAAATATTTTGTACCCTCAAGAGAGGTACAGAGAGTACATATACAGAAAACACCCCAGAAACTATTCAAACAGCCTCCAAATTACTTTCATTGGAATGTAATGAACTAATATTATCTCACGAATCAGACAAAATAAACTAGAAAAAAGACCATAAATGATATGTACTCGGGAGGTGCAGAGAGAATCTGATGCAAAATCTTAAATCATCCAAGCAACTTTCAAATTGCTTCAATTGGAATGTAATGAGCATTATCTCTAAAATCAGGCAAAATAAACTGGAAAAAAGGTCATATATGATCTGTACCCTCAAGAGGTACAGAAAGTACAAATGCAAAACATCTCCCAGAAACCATCCAAACAACTTTCAAATTGCATAAATTAGAATGTAATGAACATTATCTCTCTATACCTCTCTTGAGAGTACAGATCATTTATGACCTTTTTTTACAGTTTCTTTGGCCTGGTTCTTGAGTTTATGTTTAGGGCATTTCAATGGAAGCAATTTGAAAGCGGCTTGGATGATTTCTGGAAGATTTTTGACATCTATACTCTCTGTACCTCTCTTGAGGGTACAGATCTTTTATGGCCTTTTTTCTAATTTATTTTGCCTGCTTCTTGAGATTATGTTCATTACATTCCAATGTAAGTAATTTGGTGACTGTTTGGATAGTTTTTAGGGGTTTTTAGGGCTGAAATTAGAGCAACTGATGCATTCAGCTATCTAACTGAGGAAGTTGGCGGCGTAGAGAATATTGGGTTCACAGAGATGCTTTCAATTTTATTCAGAAAGAGAAAAGATCGCATTGCATGAATGCATTAATCAATCTGATTGTTTAAGGAAAGGCAAGCGGATGTGATGTTTGCATGTGATGTACAAGTTGATGTGTCTTAGTAAATTTTTTTGGAGCAATGACATGTCTAGATAGAATATGATTGTTTTAGGGATGTGATAGTTTTGATTACATTCAATAAATATAATCTTATTTGTGCCCTCTTGTTGTGAATCATCATTGACAAAATGTATTATTTGGAGTAGTTTTTTATTAGAAGAGATTGAGTCATTCTGCTATTCCAAATATTTCTTCTTGATGAGTGAAAACATCCTATAATATTCAGATCAAGATCGGTATGGCGAGAAATCGAAATTGTATTCGCATACTCTTCATAGGTTATCTTGTGACATATTTCAAAGAAAGTTCCTTCCAAGGTTCATTGTTTTAATAGTAATAAGAGAGTACAAGGGCTATTTTATACATGCATGAGTAAGTGTGACTCAGAGGAAGAGTTTGAAGAAGCTTGGTTGCCGCATACTCTTCATAGGTTGTGCTAGACATATTTCAAAGAAAGCTCCTTCCAAGGTTCATTGCTTTAATAGTAATAAGAGAGTGCAAGGGTTATTTTATACATGCATGAGTAAGTGTGACTTAGAGGAAGAGTTTGAAGAAGCAGTGCCATTAGAAGAAATTTGCATGATCATGCTTTTGTAAGATTTGATTGATCCAAGTGATCCACGCATTCAAGGACTCATTGGGCATCTTGTCAAGCGTAGTGAGTTCACGAACAACGTATGCCAATATCTAAACCAACAAGTTCTCGATTGTTTCTTGGGGTTGGAAAATGTTATGGAGACATGGCTGAATGAACATGTGAAGACTTCAAGTGTAATAATCGATTGTTCGCTTGTTAAGAGTCAAGTCTAAAATAAGCTATGTTTTATACAAGAAATGTTTATACTATGTTTGAAGAAATTTTTGCATAGAGTTGGAGGCGATTAATTAATTGAGATGGACATGGAGTATTTGGTGAGAAACTTAGAGAATAAAAATGCATCCAAAATATGGACTATGCATTTCGATTGATAGATGTAACTTGTACTTGCAAAAATTTGAAATGATGGGATTAATTTGTGCTTGTGTCATGGTTCTTAGTCGGGGAAGATGTTGTCATTTGGACAGTATCTCATGAGATGGTCTCACAACAAAGAGGGATATTTACATTGATAGTGCATCTGAGAAAATTAAGAGATGTGGAAAGCAGGATGGAAATACTCGACATTATTTTTGAACCACATAAGTCGATATGCATATCAAATAAGCGTCGAGAACAGGATAAGAGGCGAGGGCTATATCTTAAAAAAATATATGATGATGTCGACTATAATAAGTGGGAATTCTCCTTGATTGTGAGCGGTTAAGAAGAAGAAGTCAAATACAACGAGGAAAGACATCTTAAAGGATCCAGTTAAGCAACATCCAAAGGGTGTTTCCAACTCGAGCTTAAGGGATATTGGAGAGAGATCGAAAGCCAAGAGTAATTTTCTATTTGCGTATTAGTTTTAGTTAAATATTTATATCTTCAAACCATTCTACTTTTGTTGTTGAAACCAAAGTATAGTCGATAGTGTTGCGAGCGTGTTTTTCCAAGTTGCATCACCTTTCTATGCCGAGTGTTTTCAAATGCATAGAATATCACACATCGATCTTTGTAAGAAATCATCAACTAATACGATGTTCTACATGCGAATTTAACTTTCGAACACATCAATCGGTCGGTTGAAGGGTACACTAAGATGATGGATATTATTTCGAAAACATTTTAATGCATGACATATCTAGTTTTGTGTTCTTTTGTACAATCTTTTCTGTAATGCTTTAGAGTCCCTAAGATAACTCTCTTTAACTTAACAGGCACACCAAGATGTTTAGACTGTATTTCGCTAGGTGATTTTCTCACTAGGCTATTTGTAGCTCTTTAAGCAATAGTTATTGAGTTATTCCCCTGCTAAGGACCTTGTAATCATTCGACTATAGCAATAAATAAGTGTAGTACATTACCAATGGAAGCAGTTTGGAGGGTGACTGGTTGTTTTTTATAGGTTTTTCTGCATCTGTCTCCTTATCTCTGAGTGACATTTACCTTTTTGAGTTTAATTTGTCGTTTATTGAGATTATGTTTAGGACATTCCAATGGAAGCAATTTGGCTGTTGGATGGTTTTACGGAGGGTATTTTGCATCATGTCGTATCTCTCTTCTGAATCATTATAACTTTAGTTTATTTTGCGATTCTTGAGATTATGTTTGGGCATTCCAATGGAAGCAATTTGAAGAAATTTGTTTGGATGGTTTTGGATGGGTGTTTGCATCTGCCTCTCTCGATGTACAAATCATTTATGTCTTTTCGATTTATTTTGCCTGATTCTTGAGATAATGTTCATTACATTTTAATTTATGCAATTTGGAAGCTGTTTGGATGATTTCTAGGAGTATTTTGCATATGTACTCTCTATACCTCTCCTGAGGGTACAGATCATATATGGTTTTTTTTCAGTTTATTTTGCCTGATTCTAGAGATAATGTTCATTACATTCTAATGGAAGTAATTTGAAAGCTGCTTGGATGATTTAGGGGTATTTTATCACTCTCTATACCTCTCGTAAATTCAGATCATTTATGACCTTTTTTTAGGTTTATTTTGCGATTAGGTGAGATAATGTTCATTAGATTCCAATGGAAGCAATTTGGAATTTGGATGATTTAGGGTGTTTTTTACTATCTACTTCACTCTCTTGAGGGTATAGAACATTTAGGACCTTTTTTCCCATTTTATTTTGCCTAGTTCTTGAGATTATGTACATTACATTCCAATGGAAGCAATTTGAAAACTGTTTGGATGGTTTTTGTGGGATTTTTTGCATCTGTACTCTTTGTACATCTCTTGAGAGTACATATCATTTATGACCTTTTTTCACAGTTTCTTTGGCTTGGTTCTTGAGTTTATGTTTAGGGCATTCTAATGGAAGCAATTTGAAAGCTGTTTGGATGATTTCTGGGGGGTTTTTGACATCTATACTCTCTGTACATCTCTTGAGGGTACATATCTTTTATGATCTTTTTTCCAGTTTATTTTGCCTGCTTCTTGAGATTATGTTCATTACATTCGTCTGAAGCAATTTGGAAATTTGGATAATTTCGAGGGTTTTTTGGCATCTACCTCTCTTGAGAGTAAATGAGCATTTTGAGTTTATTTTGCAGTTCTTGAGATTATGTTTTACATTCCAATGGAAGCAATTTGATAGGCTTGGATGATTTAGGTGGTTTTTACATCTCATGCCTCTCGAGTACAAGCATTTATGGACTTTTATGGTTCTTGATTCATTTTCATTCCAATATCATTTGACAAAACTTAATTTATAATTTTAAACTTAACGTTAAACAATTAATTTTACTTTTTATTATTGTTACAAAAACATATATTTATGATTATCAATCATGATTATATATTTAAGCTTATGGAGTTAATGATTTAATGTCATTATCAATTGTTTGACATCCGATCATTCGACATTCAAAAGTCTAGATTCATATATATTACAATATATTAATGTATTCTTCATTTTGGGAAAAATTAATCTTTTGAGATCAATGAGTTATTAATGAATCATTTGAACTAAATCCTATATCAAACTAAATTCAATAGTTCTCAGATTGGATTTTTCAGTCCCAAACAAAATATAACGTAAGCAAACTCATCCCTAAATATATTCATCTTCTTGGACCAGTCATGGTGGTCAAACCATCCTTTGGGAGTTTGTGATTCTTTGCCTCCATATACTGCAGATAAACATCCATGTAACACCTTGTTAGCTTGGGACTCTCATCATTTCGATTGGCCATTTTTGGGACTCGCAAAAGGACATCTTTAACAAGTAATTTGATTTGAATAGCAAAACATAATCTGATAAGTTGGCGAAAAAAATAGTTAAGAGACCAAATTTGAAAAGCTTGTTACAATCTCGGGAAGAATGTTCTTATGGATTGGTTTGGGTAATGAGTCATTAAAATACGGACCACTTAACTTAATATACAAGAGTGTCGGTCTTGATTATCATCGATGGATAACTTCGACCTCGACACTCTGCTGTGACATCTTTGGATGAACATTTTGTTTTCCGTCTTTAGGTTGTACCTGGCATAACTCTGCAAGAAAAGAAGAGAACGATTATAGATTCTAGTTTTATCAAACAAGAATTGAATCGTAATACCCAACATTCGCGTAACATACTACAAGCATGAAATACAAATAGGGGACATCTGACCGGGAGCGAATACTTCTCCATTAAGAAGGCGATCGACATTTAATAGATCTTGATCATTGCAACTCAGATCGCCTCGTCTGATAAGGATATTCCGCAAAACAATATCACTCCCCGCAGTAAGGAATGTTTGAAAGCAAACTTAATTAAGCAATTGGGTATTTTATATACGAAGATGGAGTTGAAGAATGTATTACTTGTCCTCAAATCGAACGACGTGTCAATAAGTGGAGCATTGGCTTATCAGGATATCTGGATGAGAAGTCTCACAAATTGATATGACTCTCGACGAAATTCACGATGAAAGTAAGCGATGAAAGCTAGATTCATTTATGAATTAAAGATCGATCTACGAGATGATTCATATACCGATGCTTCTCCACCATAATAGTGTGTGGGGTCATCAACCTTTATTGGCTCATCTTTGGGACTATAAAAAATTTAGTGAAATCTATTTCTTTTATCTCAAATTTAAAAGAAAGTAACTTAATACCTCTACGTTTCATCTTGAATGGAGGCATCATTATTATTATGTGACTTCTATAGTGTGTGAAGGAGGAACAAAGCGATTTCCTCTTGCTCATCCAGCGGCCTTCACACGTTCAATCTTTGTAGATTCACAGGCTTGTCGTCATGTGTGTGGTGACCTCCAGAACTTCACTACGGTGAACTCCACATGGGCTTCAGGTTGGAAGAATCCAACTCCAGGTGGAAGCTCATGGTAGCCTCCACGAGCTTCCTCTACGGTAGCCTCCTCAGGGGCTTTCCAAGTGGTAGCCTCCTCAGGGGAAGCTCCTGTGGTAGCCTCCTCAAGAGTTTCCCATGGTGACCCCAGAACCTCCCCACACTTGGGGTGGTAGGACCACTGGCAAGAACTTCCGATAGCGAAACATAAATCAAGCCCATCCATCCTCTCCGTCATTGTTGCATGAAAAGGCGATATTGTATCTTTCAAGTCCTTGAAACTTGCAAGTATCCTCTCCACCGCAAAGCCTATTGTGGGGGTAGTAGCAGAGGGCAGGATAGATACACTAGATGAGGGAGAATATCGAGGAGAGACATATGGAGAGTCAGTGGGGGCTGAACTCATTGGACTTAAAATGGGGCTATTGTCGACATGTGGGTGTTGCGGGGGGACAGCGATTCAAGAGTCTCCTCTTCTAATATGTCCTCGAAAAAGGCACTGTTAACCGATAAGAAGATGTGAAGACATACAACATAAATAAAACATTCTTATATGAACTAAGTGTTATTATATGTCACCAATGTCCTCCCAAAAGCATTATTTGGAAACTTATTTTTGCTTCGCGTACATTGGCTTTGAGATGGAAATGACTTATGATGCTTATGTGCTCGACCATCTACAATGAATATTTAAAAGCAGTTAAAACGCGTTATATTACATATTCCAGATATAGAACATCCGAAGAGTGACAAAGCTCATGTAGCGGTACCTCAGGTGCGAATCTTTGATGTAATGGCATCAAAGTGGAAGAAAGTCTCAATGGTCTGAGGTTATTAAACAAATCTATGTCATTTGGCGTAAAATCAATTCGATGCCTATGGTTGTGATATACAAAAATAGATTTGGCGAGAAAATGTATGTATGCCTGGCTGTCTTCTGAGCAACGATTCGAATGCTCAGTTGATTCTTGTAGTCCATGACTGAGCTGACATGATTTACGCCATAAGACTTTCTCCCCTTTGTTTGGCATCCCTATATCACTAAACTTCGGGGTGAAAGGAATGCCCACCCAAAGAAAGCTTTTCTATTCCGGAGGATCGATGTAATGGCAACGAGTCTTGCTTAATTCCATGAGTCTGAATTGATGTGAAGCCTCTTTAAAATGTCTGGTTTCATTGTAAAGCGTCTTTAGATATTATCGAACCAATTCGATGGTAGCATCTCGAGTTATCTTTTTCCCGGTAACTTCAAAAAAAAAAAAGTCGATGGTAATGAGTAAATACAAATCACCCATCAAAACCAAGTGACTTCAAATTATTCTAATAGGCATGCTTGCAAAACTCCCACAGAAATCATCCAAACATCCCAAATTGCTTTAATTTGGAATGCAAATATAATCTCAATAATTTGGCCAAAAGCGAAAAAAGTTAGTCATAAAGATCGTACCCAAGAGAGAGAGCACAAATAAAATCCTAGAATCATCAACTTTCATTCTTAATTTGGAATATCAAACATGTCTAAATGTGATAAAATAAATTGAAAAAAAATACCTTAAGAGAGAGGTATAGATGTACGATGTCAAAAAACCCCAAGACCTCCAAATTACTTTCATTAGAATGTAATGAATATAATATAAAGAAGCAGATAAAATAAATTGGGAAAAGAAGTTCTAAATCTCTGCATAGGAATGCAGTCATATCAAAAAATCACTCAAAAATGTCAAACAGTACCAAATTGCTTGGTGGAATGTAATGAGCATGTCTAAAGAAGTAGGCAAAATAAAGCTGGAAAAGTCCAAATATGCTCAGGAGAGATGCAGATGCAATCTGAAAAATACCAGAAATCATCAAGCATCAAATTGCTTATATTGGAATCGTACATAATCTAAAGAATAAATAAAGCGGAAAAAGGCACAAATGTTACGTACCTCAGAGAGGTACAAAGAATCAGTCAAAATATCCCAGAAATCATCCAAACAGCCTCCAAATTGCTTCCATTGGAATGACCTAAATATAATCTCAAAAAGAATGCAAAATAAATTGAATAAAGTAGGCTCTAAATGATTTGTACCATCGAGAGAGGTATAGAGATTACAGATATAAAATACCCCCCAGAAACTATCAAACGGCTTTAATTGCTTTATTGGAATGCAAATATAATCTCAGAAAGAAGGCAGATAGAGAATGCAGTGCAAAATAAGAAAATCAGATTTGATTTCTTTTTGAATGTCAAATATAATCTCGATACGTCAAATAAAGCAGAAAAAGGATTAAAAGATCATGTACTCGAGAGGTATAGAGAATACATATACAAAATATCTCCGAAAATCATCCAGCGGTTTTCAAATTCTTCATTGGAATCAACATAATCTGATAAGAAATAAGCGAAAAAAAGCGCAATGTTACTGCCAGATAGAGAGTGAAAAGCGCTTGGATGATTTTTTAGGAGGTATTTTGTATCATGTATCTCTTAGTCTTTAATCTTTTTTTTTTTATTTTACGTATTTATTGAGATTATATTTAGACATTCAAATGGAAGCATGTGACTGAGTATTTACTCTATCTCTCTCTTCTTGAGATTATATTTGGCATTCCAATGGAAGCAATTTATTTGAATGATTTACGGGAGATATTTTATATCAGTAATCTCTACCTGACAAATCATTTAGAACTTTTTTAGGTTATTTTGCATTCTTCTTGAGATTATATTTAGTAATTCCAATCAGCTTATTTGGGTGCATCTGCGTATTCTTTCTCTCTTGAGGTATAGACTTTTATTAGGTTATTTTGTCGTTTCTTGAGATTATGTTTAGATTCCAATGAAATTTGATGGTTGATGATTCAGTATTTTTTGCATCAGTACTCTCTCTCTGGAGACAGCATTTAGACTTCTTTTCAGGTTTATTTTCTTTTCTTTTAGATTATGTTCATTACATTCCAATGGAAGCAATTTGATAGCTGTTTGGATAATTTCTGGGTAGTTTTTTTGCATATGTACTCTTTGTACCTCTCGGAGGTACGAGCGTTTAGACTTCTTTTTTGATTTATTTTGTCTGCTTCTTTAGATTATGTTCATTACATTCCAATGGAAGCAATTTGGAGGCTGTTAGGATGGTCTTTGGGAGTTTTTTGACATTTGTATTGTTTGTACCTCTCTTAAGAGTACAGATCATTTAGGGACTTTTTTTTTCCAGTTTATTTTGCTTGTTTATTGAGATTATATTTATGGCATTCTAATGAAAGCAATTTGAAAGTTGCTTGGATGGTTTTTGGAGGTGTTTTCATCTGTCTCTGTACCTCTCTTGAGGTACAAATCTTTTATGATCTACTTTTGATTTCTTTTATTTTAATTATTGAGATTATATTTAGGGGTGTTTTGCATCTGTACTCTGCCTCTGAGACAAATCTTTTATGATCTATTTTTTCGGTTTCTTTTGGTATTGAGATTATATTTAGGGCATTCCAATGGAAGTAATTTGGAGGCTTTGGATGGTTTAGGGGATTTTTTTTTTACATGCTGATTCATTAGGAACAATTTGGAATTTGTTAGCTTAGTTTTGATGGTTTTAGGAGGTATTTTACATCTCTCTGTATCTCTCGAGCACAGATCATTTAGAACTATTTTTTTATTTATCTTGTATTCTTGAGATTATATTTAGGGCATTGTAATGGAAGCAATTTGGAATTTGTTTGGATGGTTTACGGTGTGTTTTTGTACTCTTTCTCACCTCTCTTAAATAACATTTAAAACCTTTTTTGAGTTTATTTTGCTGTTTCTTGATATTATGTTTAGGGCATTCCATGGCAATTTGATGGGCTTGGATAATTTTAGTTTTTTTTTTTTTTTGCATCGTACTCACTGCTGCTCTTTGGAGGGTCTGAGCTTTAAGACTTCTTTTCTAATTTATTTTACTACTTTAGATTATGTTCATTACATTCCAATGGAAGCGTTGATGGTTTGTTTGGATGATTTACGGTAGTTTTTGCATGTACTCTCTCCTGGAGTACATAGTATTTAGGGACTTTTTTTATTTTGCTGCTTTAGATTATGTTCATTACATTCCAATGGAAGTAATTTGGAGGTTAGGATAGTTTTGGGGGTTTTTTTTATTTGTATTGTGATCTCTCTCTTATGCCTCTCTTGGGATACATCATTTAAACTTATTTTTTAGGTTTATTTTGTGCTTTTTGAGATTATATTTAGGGCATTCCAATGGAAGCAATTTGAAAATTTGCTTGGATGGTTTTGGGGGTGTTTTTGCATCAGTATTCTGTACCTCTCTTGAGAATGCATCTTTATATTTTTTTGAGTTTCTTTTCGATTATTATATTTAGGGCATTCCAATGGAAGCAATTTGGAGGCTATTTGGATGGTTTCTAGGGGTTTTTTTTTTGCATCTGTACAATCTATTAGGAACAATTTGGAAGCTGTTCGCTTGATTTTGATGGGTGATTTGTAGAATACTCATTGCCTACTGACTTTTCTTTTTGAAGTTTATCATGTTTGGAAAAATGATAACTTCGAGAGATCTACCTATAAGGCGTGTCGATAATATATTTGACTTTCTTGATGAAGCCATTTTAAAGAGGCTTCATCTCATCATTCATTACTGAATTAAGTAAGACTTCGTTGCCATTACATCGATCTGTCTTCTTTGGGACATAGAAAAGCAAGCTTTCTTGTTGGGTGGGCAATGCATTCCTTTCACCCGATGAAGTTCGTGATGATAGGGCGCCAAGAGGAGAAGGTCTTATGGCAATCCCCACTTGTCAGATTGATTCATCTGACTACAAAATCAACTCGAGCATTGATGGCGTTGCACTAGCGTAGTTTGTGCGGTTGTACATATATTTTCTGTCAAAATCTATTTTTGTATATCACTATAGGGTGGCATCGAATTGATTACTACTGTAGATGACATAGATAGATTCTTTGAATCTGGAGGCATTTGGGACCTAGTTTCGATTTGATGTTATTACATCAAAGATTGAAGAGGCGAGGTTATATGAGTGGTTTTGTCACTCTTCTGATGATATGTTCTATATCTCCAAGAATGTGTAATTTAATGTGTTGAAGTTAACTGTTTTAAATATTCATTGTAGATATGGTAATGACGAAGCATCATAATTTCATCATTTCCAAAAATTATGTCTTTGCGATGGGCAAAAATAGAGTTTCCAAATAATACTTTCACTGGTTTTGGAGGACACTAGGTGACATATAATAATATCACTTAGTTCATATAAAAATGTCTTTATTTATATTGTATGTCTTCACATCTTCTTATCGGTTTAACATGCTCATTTCAGAGGACATATTAGAAGAGGAGACGACTCCTTGAATCGTGTCCGCTCTACATGAGGCAGATCGATCCATTTTAAGTCCAATGAGTTCAGCATGACTCTCCATATGTCTCTCCTCGATATTCTCCCGTCAGTATCTGCTTGCCTCTCTTACTACCCCATAATAGCTTTGCGGTGGAGAGGATACTTGCAAGTTTCAAGGACTTGAAAGATACAATATCGTCTTTTCATGCAACAATGACGGAGAGGATGGATGGGCTTGATTTGCGGGTTATTGCTATCGAGGAAGTTCTTGCCAGGCAGTGGGGTCCTACCACCCCCAGTGTGGGGAGGTTCTGTGGGGTCACCACAGGGAAACTCTTGAGGAGGCTACCAGAGCTTCCCAGTGGAGGTACCCCGAGGCTACCACTGGAAAGCCCGGAGGCTACCGTAGAGGAAGCTCTTGTGGAGGCTACCATAGGAGCTTCCACTGTGGAGTTGGATTCTTCCAACGGGGAAGCCCATGTGGAGTTCACCGTAGGTGAAGTTCTTGTGGAGGTCACCACTACACATGACGATGCTGCGAAGCCTGTAATCGGCAGCATTGAACGTGGTGTGAATGCTCGACGGATGAGGAAGAGGAAATCGGTTTGTTCCTCCTTCGCACACACTTATAGGAAGTCACGAGCAATAATAAATGATGTGGTGGCCTCCATTCAAGATGAGAAGCCGACAGTGGAGGTATTAAGTTACTTTCTTTTAAATTTGAGATAAAAGAAATAGATTTTTTTTTTATAGGTCACCAAAGATGAGCCGAAATAAGGAGTTTAGACCCACACCTTGTTATCATTGTGTTGGAGGAGCATGATGGGAGTATGAATCACATTGATGATCTTAATTCATAGTGAATCTGGCTCTTCATTAGGTTACTTTCATCATTAGTAATTTCGTTCGCGTAGAATATCGATTTATAGACTTCTCATCCGGAGATGTCACCGATGCTCCGGCTTATGACTTAATTATCGATTCGATATATAAAATACCCAATTTATTTAATTAAGCTCGCTTTCAAATATTCCTCACTTGCAGGAGTGATATTGTATTCGCGGCTGGGAATATCCTTATTGTACGAGGCGGTCGATGAGTTCACGGCATATCGATCTATTAAATGCACACGCCGATGCCTTGCTTCTTCGAAGTATTCACGTCGGATTGTATGTCCCTATTTGTAGATTTCATGCTTTGCATTGGGTATATGTTACCTGAGAATGTTGGGTATTATGATTCAATTTTATTTGTTTAGATAAAATTTAGAATCTATAATCGTTCTCTTCTTTTTCTTGCGAGTTATGCAGTGCTAATGAAAGTAAATGTTCATCCAAAGATGTCATCTGCAGATAAGTGTATTAGAGTTACTCTTCTATAGATGTAAGACACTGTCTGGCATATTAAGCATTGTAGAGTGCATTTTTACGACTCATTACCCAAACCAACTCATGAAAGCATTCTTCCCGAGATTGTAAGAATCATTTTCAAATTTGGTTCCTCTTATTTTTTTTTAGCCAACTTATTGAGATTATGTGCATTTATTCAATTATTTATTGAAGATGTTGGCGGTCTTTTGGCGATCCGAAAATGGCCGAAATGGTGAGTGCGTCGTCAATAGTGTTATGCGGGATGTTTATCTGTAAGTACATGGAGGCAGCAATCCACAAACTCTTAGTGAACTGGGCTGACCATCATGACTGACCCATGAAGATGAATATATTTTGGTGCGAGTTAAACTTATTTATATTTTGTTTGGGCGAAAAATCCAATCGAACTTATTTAGTTTGATATAGGATTTAGTTCAAATGATTCATTAATAACTCATTGATCTCAAAAGTTTAATTTTCCCAAAATGAAGAATACATTAATATAATGTAATAGATATGAATCTAGATTTTTGAATGTCGAATGGGATGTCGAACAATTGATAGTTGACATTAGAAATCATTAACTCCATGAGCTTAAATATATAATCATGATTTCGATGATCATAAATATATGTTGGCTTGTCTTTGAATAGAAAGTAAAATTAATTGTTTAACGTTAAGTTTAAAATTATAAATTAAGTTTTTCCATAAATAACATTGGAATGTAATGAACGTAATTTGAAGAACCATAAACTGGGAAAGAAGCCCATAAATGTTTTGTACCTTCAAGAGAGGTATAGAGAGTACAGAAATAAAAAATTACCTAGAAATCATCCAAGCATCTATCAAATTGCTTCCATTGTAATGCAACATAATCTCAAGAACTAGGCAAAATAAACTCAAAAAAATGCTATACATCTCATAAGAGTCAGAGTATGATCAAAACCACAAGCTATCAAACGGTCCATTACTTACATTGGAATGTAATGAACATAATCTCAAGCGGGCAAAATAAATTAGAAAAAGGCCATAAAGATCGTCACCTCAGAGAGGTATAGATGTCAAAATCTTCGAAATCATCAAGCTTTCAAATTGCTTCCATTGAAATGCCCAAACATAAACTCAAGCAGAGCCAAAGAAAGCGTAAAAGGTTAAATGATGATCTCTCGAGAGGTATAGAGATAATGTTACATTTAATTTATGCAATTTGAAAGTTGTTTGGATGGTTTAAGAGATGTTTTGCATTTGTTTCCTCTTGAGGTGCAGATCATATATGACCTTTTTTTTTTGCGATTTTAGAGATGTCATTACATTCCAATTGAAGCAATTTGAAAGTTCTTTGGATGATTTCAGGAGTATTTTGCATCGTATTCTCACCTCTCACGGCATATCATTTATGGTCTTTCTAGTTTATTTTGTGCATTCGTGAGATAATATTAGTTACATTCTTCGATGAAAGTAATTTGGAGAAGAATAGTTTACGGGGTGTTTTACGATATGTACTCATCTCTTGAGGGTACAAAATATTTTGGCCTTTTTCCCAATTTATTTTTTTGGTTCTTGAGATTATGTTATATTCCAATGGAAATTTGAAAATTTGTTTGGATGATTTACGTGAGGTTTTTTTTCATGTACTCTGTAAATTGGAAAAAAGGCTAAATGTACCTCAAGAGAGTGAGATATATCTGAAACACGAAATCATCCAAACCTCAAATTACTTGGAATATGAACTAATGTAATGAACTAATATTTGGAATAATCATGAGAATGACTCAATTGTCTCTTCTGATAAAAAGACTACTCTAAATAATACATTTTGCTAGTGATGATTCACTCCAACAAGAGGGCACAAACAAGATTATATTTATTGAGTCGATAAACTATCAAAATTATCACATCTCCAAAATAATCATATTCTATCTAGACATGTCATTGCTCCAAAAAAACTTACTAAGCAAATCATCAACTTGTATCCCATTTACAAACATCATTCATTTCTTCTTGCTTTTTATTAATGCATTTCTTGCCATTTGTAATCTCAATCTTTTCTTTTTAATAAAATTGAAAGCATCTTTTTTGTGAACCCAATATTCTCTAACTTCCTCGGGTTAGATATGAATGCATAAGTTGCTCTAATTTTACCTCTCATCATTTCTTGGCGGATGTCTTCTCATCACTAATGTGTGTAGATCCAGATGTAGGTCAAGCTCGCCAAAGAATGATTATGACTTTCGTATATTTTTAATGTAATTCCTCCAAATCAAGGAGAATCTAATCATGGCGGACAAGGTTCTTGTATCAACTTTTTAAAATTTTGTTAAGCCATTTAGACAGACTTCTTAGGACTTTTGCACATAGAAAATCTTTTGATTTCAATTTCTTGAGTTTGGAAATAGTATAGATGGTCCTTAGAACCCGAAGATTTGATGTGCATAGTCACGGCTGATTACATCGTCTCATTTCATTCGAATAGTGGTGCGAGAGTTTCTCCAAATTTGGGTTAGATTACTTATCATATCGCTTATGCTGTATTCATCTAGCCAAATAGCTCAAAATATGTGAGAATCTGATGCAAAAACCTAAATCATCCAAGCGACCATCAATTGGTTGGAATGTAATGAGCATGTCTGAAGCAGACAATAAGCGAAAAAAAGGTCATAAAGATCGTACCCTCGAAGTGGATGCCAAAACTCTCAGAATCATCAGTAACTTTTAAAATTGCTTTTAGAATCGTCGCATAATCTCGATAAGCGGGCAAAATAAAGCGAAAAAAAAGGCGCAAATGTTACGTACCTCAGTGAAGTGTGAGTCTGAATCTTGAGAAAAACATAAAAATAACCAGTCACCCTCCAAACTGCTTATGATGTAATGTAATGAACATATTTACTCCAAGAAGGCCAAAATAAACTGGAAAAGAGGTCATAAATGATCTGTACCCTCTAGAGAGGTGTAGATAGTACAGATGCAAAATACCTCCCAAAAACTATCTAAATAGCCTTCAAATTTCTTCCATTGGAATGCCCTAAACATAAACTCAGGAACCAGGCCAAAGAAACTGTGAATAAAGGTCATAAATGATCACGTACTCTCAGAGAGATCTGAGAGAGTCTGAGCAAAAAAATCCCACAAAATCATCCAAACGGCCTTCAAATGCTTCCATTAGAATGTAATGAACATGTCTGAAGCAGGGCAAAATAAAGCTGGAAAAAGTCGGGTTCCTGATGCACTCTCGAGAGGTATAGAGAGTATAGATGCAAAATACCTCCAGAAACCATCCAAAGCCGGTCTCAGTTGCTTCCATTGGAATGCTAAATATAATCTGAGAGAAGGCAAGATAAAGCGAAAAAGTAGGCTCTAAATGATCACTACGAGAGGTATAGAGTTCGAATGCAAAAAAACCCCTAAAAATTATTCAAACAACCTCCAAATTGCTTACATTTGAATGTAATGAACATAATCTCAAAGCAGGTAAAATAAAGCGAAAAGAAGTCACTAAATCTTTGTGTACCCTCAGGAGAGGTCGGAGAGAAATGCTGGTCAAAAATCACCCATAAATTATTCAAGCAGCCATCAAATTACTTCCATTGGAATGTAATGAACATAATCTCAAGAACTAGGCAAAATAAATTGAGAAAAATGCCATGTTAAATGTTCTCGAGGCGAGCAAAATAAAGCGAAAAAAAGCCCGATATGTACCTCAGAAGTCTGAGAAAAGTCTTACCTCGAATCATCTAACGTGCTCCAAATTACTTTGGAATGCCAAACATAATATAAAAATCAGCAAAATTAATTTGAAAAAAATAAGTCCATAAATGATATATCAGAGAGAATGCAGTCTGAATCTTAAAATACCCTCAAAGACCATCCTAACAAATTGCTTCATTGAAATCTAAATGTAATCTCAATAAACAGCAAAATAAAGCGGGAAAAAGAAGTCACTAAATGATATGTACCCAGAGAGGTGCAGATCTGATCAAAAACCCTCAAAGACCATCCTAACAGCCTCCAAATTGCTTCCATTGGAATGTAATGAACATAATCTAAGAAGCAGATAAAATAAACTGGAAAAAGAAGTCCCTAAATGCTATGTACCCTCCAGAGAGGTACAGAGAGTACAAATGTAAAAAACCACCCAGAAATCATCCAAACATCCATCAAATTGCTTCCATTGAAATGTAATGAACATAATCTAAAGAAGTAGGCAAAATAAACTGGAAAAAGAAGTCCCTAAATGTTTTGTACCCTCCAGAGAGGTACAGATAGTACAGATGCAAAAAAATACTCATAAATCATCTAAACATCCATCAAATTGCTTTCATTGGAATGCCCTAAACATAATCTCAAGAAACAAGCAAAATAAACTGGAAAAATAAGTCCAATGCTTCATGCAGAGATGTCTGGAGAGTACATAACACACTAAAAGTAAAAATTCAACCAAACGATTCAAATTGCTTTAATGGAATGTAATGACATAATCTCTTGAACACCGGAATATCACTAACAAATATAGAAAAAATTGTACGAAATATTAGATGAATTTTTATTTAATACATCCTCCTAAATTCGTTATTTTAATGCGTTCTTCATCTTCATGGTTCTTTTGTAAAAGGAAATGAGATTTTCTTTTTCTCTAGCTCGGTTTCTTTTAAAAAAATACACCATAAACCCATATCGTATATATTTCTTTTAAATTCTCCGCGTTCAACGACACTTCTTCTCCGTTGTTTGAACAAGGCCGGCGGCCGGAGGGGAAGCGTGCGGCGTTAATGAATCGCCTCCCTGGCATCGTCCGTCCATTCTTCTCGTTAAGCTAAAGCGGGAAAAAAATATTGGACACGCGTCGGCCATGGATTAGAGTCCGCACGTAAAGCTACGTGTGGACTAAAGCTACGTGCGGACTCCGGACGTAATATTTTTGCCCTCTCATAGCATCGAATAGACCCTCCCAACCCATCCGTCTCACGCAATAGTCAAACTCTCGCACCGTTCGTTCTTTACAACCGAAGATGGAAGCTGCAACACCATCTGGTTTCTCCGGCGATATGGAAAGAAGAATATGCTGTTGGAATTTCTGTTTCAGCATAAGGCTTCGTCCGCCAAGTCATCAGCATCAGAGAGATCCCTATGCCAGAGAAGCCGGCTCAGTTGCCTCGGCTGGCCGGCAAACGGAGCCTTTCCTTTTCGGCCAGCGATGTGCGTAGGGTTGCCATGGGGCTGCGGATGACTCGAAACAAATCCGCCGATCAATCGAATTTTTTCAGATCTGATGGCAAGCTATAACGAAAATCTCAATCATGCTTTGATTTGCGTCCATCTCAGCTACAAGGAACACAACCAAGCTTTTAGAGAAATATGAAATGTTGGCAGAGTTCTTCAATTATTTGGATATTCAATCTGATTACTTAGGCTGAAAGGAGTGTTGTCCATATTTGCAAACATCAGTGTTAGCATACAACATTTAATGGAGATGAGATTTACTTATAAGCATTTAGCACAAATGAAACATATCTTGCCTGAAGCAATTTCAATTAAGAAAGTGCTTTTGCATGAGGATGCTACTTGCTGAATTAAGCTAGAACTTCAAGTTTCTCTGCAAGTAGATGCAGTGGAAAGTGGCCAGAAACTAAAAGGGGGAGAGTTCAAATTCAACCTTAAGAAGGGTTTTTCAGAGCGAGGCTTGCCCAATTTGCTAAATAACATCCAGAGGAGGTCGTCATACAAAACCGCTTCTATAGCCCATCCAATTCATAACATAATTGGAAATGATTTTGTGCTCTAATGGCTAATGCATAGTGTAAATGAGGAATGGTCGGTTATAAAAATATGTAAGCTAAAAAAAAAAAAGATTAAATCCCAATTGCGGCGCATTCGACATAGCAGGCGAGACGCACTCATTGTATACGGTGGGGAAAATTAAGTAATGACGCCAGCGAGACAGAAAATTTATATGATTTCTTTTGTGCAGGTAACCTATACACGCTCTTTGTAATATAGTAGGAAAAATGAAGACTTAGGCCGCTATTATCAACCCTTACATAAAAGCATAAAATGCTTAATCTTAAATGCACCTAAAATCCTGTGTGCGACGTATTTGACATGACGACCCGTATGAGCTCTTTGTAGCACGGCGGGGAAAACTCGTGGGCGACCCTCGTGATGCGACGGGAAAATTTACATGATTTCTTTTGTGCGGGTAACCTATACATGCTCTTTGTAGCGTGGTAGGAAAAATGAAGATTTAGGTCGTGATTTATCCCACTTATACGCGCTCTTTGTAGCGGCGTGGTGGCCGACTCGATCTGACCCTTATCGGGGCGATCTTGGAGGTCAATATTTTATCAAATTTTTACACTTACGAAGGATTCAAATGATGACTAAATGGGATTATTTAAATCATCATAATCTACTTAAACAAGCTTAAAATAAAATTCAAGAAAAAAGTTAATCTACAAATGATGATGTGGTGTTTATTTTCAGGATATGGGACACCACACAGATCTTAGGTGGTACTTATTGAAGTGATCGGGTATGACATTAAGGAATGATGTACTATCTCAAAAGATAGAAATCACCACCCTATAATGGACTTAATCATGTAATAAAGACTCCTAAGGCATGATGGGTCTTCGAATATATCAGAGATCTTTCCCCTACTTTACATGGAAAGTATGGTTTATTTTAAACTCAGTTCGTTAAGTTCTCTCTAAGGCAAGCATAAGTTACATCATGAATAAGAATCCTTAAGAATACTCGATTAAAAGTAGACAAGTAGGGTCTCCAAATATTTCAAGGTTAAGACTATCAAAGGATTGGCTATTTTAGAAAATCAAATGTGATAGATCAGAAGACTTATTTTTGGAATCCAAAGGAGAAAGTAGAATGCTCACTAGAAGCTAGTGAGCATTTCAATCTATCATATAATTGGGCTTTATATTTTTTTTTTGAAATTTGAAGAGTTAATTATTTGAGTTGATATTTTATTATATTGCTAGGGCTTATAATTCCACAACATAAGATTGTAGAAATGACTAAGAGGTGATGATTTATACTTGTAGCCCGAAGGAACAGCTACCTCAGATTCCTAAACTAAGGAGCCTTGGTACAAAACAAATGCACGACTTAAATTTAAGGCAAAAATGAGTATATGATTTACCTCTACAAGAGATAATAGTATCAAGAGAAATGGGTATATCGTACAAAACAGCTAAGTTTATTTTAATTTTATCTAGTTTAATTCGATTAGTATCAAATGATTAAAGTTTCCTAAATTTATTGAATTTTGAGTTTGATTTAAGATTTAATCATTTAATTGAGTTTTATTAACCTAAACAGGTTTAATCATATTTAATTTAGTCTCCTCTAAAGATGATATTTTTCTGATTTGAGGTTTGATTAATGATTGCTTAAGTGCTATTTCATTTCTGATTTTGATTTGATTTAAATTATTTTTAGGTTATATTTTAATTAACTTCTTAATTTAATCTCCTCTACTCTTAAATGTTTGTTTGAGGTTCATTAGGATTCAAAAGAACATATTATTTTATTAAGAGTCATAAATGTCAATTGAAGTGATTTAAGTCATTTTGAAGATTTTTGTAAATTTCTACATTTTTATTTGATTCATTTTATTAAAATGAATAATCTGAACTTAAATTTTAATTTCTCCCAATCTAGAAATCCTTTTCACTTGAAATTTTTTATGGTATGTGTGTTTTAACTTTAATTTCAATCCTTGAAAATTTAAACTTAATCAGATTTATATTTTTGGTTTAATTAATGTAATTTGATTTTTACTAAAATTTAAATTAAGCTTAAAATACTCAAGTAAACTTTGGGGATTTTGGGTTTACTAAATCCAACGAGTCCTTGTTTGTAACTTTTGATTAAGTATTTTATTTTTTATAAATTTTTGAAGTTTCAAGTGATTTAAATTATATTACTTTTTTTATATAAAAAGGAAATAGGAGCGGTGCTGACGTCAGCCTTTGGGCGGGAAGGGGAAAACGACCCGGGACTCCTTTTAAAGTCGTCCGATGGCACACAGATCGATCGCGATCGGTGGATCGCGACGACGGCGTATCTGAGCCGATTGCATCGCAATTGGCGGATCGCGTGATCGAGCCGTCCGATCAGCGTGAACCGCGATCCCGGTTCGATCGACGGCGAGCAGCCTACCGATGAACAAGATTTTCGTGCTTTTTTTGGGAAAAAAATGAGAGTTTGTAAGCCAAAAATTATCAAAATGGACCTGTTTTAGTACCGATTTGCACCGAAAAATTTTATTTTCTAATTGGGATGATTTAAAGTAAAAATGCAAGATTATCTAGGGGAAATTCCTAAAATCGTGAGAAAATTAATACAAATGCGAAAATCTAAGGCTACGGTTTGGCAAAAAATTACCTCAACGGATGATTTGCATGCAGATCCCGAACTCTAGTATATGAGCAAGCTTTTGAGTGATCTTTAGCCCTTACCTCTCTTTGGAATGTCGCCTTCTCCAATGTCTATCGTCGCCTCGTCGGAAGAGCAATTATTTATCTTTTTTGAGCTCAAAAATGGCTCAAAGAAGTGGGGATGGGTTCCTTTTTGTTTTGGAGAGCTTTTTGGGGCTGAATGGTGGCGGGAGAAAGAGATCTAAGTCTCATCCAAAAATACAATATTTTTTTGAATTTTTTGGCTCCAAATTGATTGTCATCTTGTTGGGGTGGTTGGGATGGATGATAGATTGATTGAGGACTTTGAATTTTTGCTCCAAAGTCCCTTCACGCCATATATGATCGATTTATTCAATGCAAATGTAGGAGTTAAGTGCATGCATGAGGGAATTAAATGAGGTTGGGTGGAATCCTATGTGGGGGAAGATCCATGAGGGATTTAAATAAGTTGGGTTGATTTTGGGCTGATCCCAAATGAGTTTGGGTCGAGTTTGATCAGCCCCCAATAGGTTTGGTTTCAAGGGATTTGGCCCAATTTAGGTCATTTGGGCCAAATTAGCTTGGGTTATGGGTTGATTCATGTTCATGAATGTGGTCTTTGCTTTGAATTAATTTGGATTTAGGTCAAATTGGTCATTTGACCAAAATTGGCCAAATTAGCTTGAGTTATGGGTTGATTCATGTTCAATTGGCTAAGTCAAGATGAATGTGGTCTTTGGTTTGAATTAATTTGGATTTAATTTGGATTTAAGCCAAATTGGCCCTATGTTGGGTCAAGTTGACAAATTGAGCTCGATTGATCAAATTGGGTTTAATTATGGCTTTGGTTAAGTTCAATAATCAATTTGGAATGAACTTAAGTCATTGGTTGCAATCAATTTGGGTTAGATCATGATTTGACCTGATTTAGTCCTTCATGCCAATTTGGATCAATTTGGATCAAATGACCAATTAGGCTTGGTTTGACCCAATTAATTGCAATTGATCATCCTATGATGATCAATAATCATGACAAAAGATTTTGGTGAGCCCAATCCAATTTGGGTTGGATTGGAAGTTGGCTCAAATGGGTCATTCAGGTCACTTTGGGTCAAGTGGACCTAAGTGGGTCAATTGATTTGGTTTTGGT
The DNA here is from genome assembly GCA_021442155.1 of Cymbidium sinense. Lineage (NCBI taxonomy): Eukaryota > Viridiplantae > Streptophyta > Magnoliopsida > Asparagales > Orchidaceae > Cymbidium > Cymbidium sinense. The sequence goes on along the minus strand of CM038233.1, from coordinate 8,792,558 downwards.
TTGATTCGAGTTTAGTTGAACTTATATGAGCTAGATTGGAATATAAATTCAACGACAATCAATTTGGAATCTAAGAATTTTGGCTCATTTGAAATTTTAAGTCAAAAGGGCTAGGTTGGGTTTTGATTTGATTTGATGATTGTATGTTTCATTTATATTTGGGTAGATAATTAAATGAATGATTGACTCAAGAGAAAATTCATTAGTTTTGACTTGATCTGGATAGAATTTGGCTAAGTCCAAAGAATTGGCTTAAATGATTTAGATTGAGTTTGGATTTGATTTTCAATATAGTTTTGGTCATTTGAATTTGGATTTCATTTGTGAATATAAATGAAGAAATAATTGATTTATAAAGAGATCAATTGAGTTTGATTTGATTTAAGAGAACTTTTGGCTAAGCTTATGAATGTGACTTAGGAAGGGATTTTAGGATTTGATTGAGTTTGGTCATTTGATTTTCAATATAGTTTTGGTCATTTGAATTTTGATTTCATTTATATTTGTGAATATAAATGAAGAAATAATTGATTTATAAAGAATTGAGTTTGATTTGATTTAATGAGAGTTTTGGCTAAGCTTATGAATGTGGTTCATATGGCTTAGGAAGAAGTTTTAGGATTTGAATTTGATTTTGAGTTTCAATCACTTAGAGTCAAATTTTGAAATTAGATTTGGAATTTGAATTTGAATTTGAGATTTGGTTTGAGAATTGAGTCTGGGTTTGATTTGAGAAAGTGTATTTAGATTGAGTTTAGGCTATGGGATAGGTAACTTCTTTAAACCCTAAGGTATAGCCTAATCTTATAATTAATACTTCTAAGTCTCTAAGCTTATGTTAGGTGTTCACATAATCACTAGAAGTGTCTTATGACTAAGGAGTTCTTAGTATCTAGAAGAGGCCTAAGTCTGAGAAGAGGAAGTTAAAAGCTCATTCTAAAAGTGAGGTCAACATATGAATGAAAGAAACTGAAGGACTTTGCTTGAAATGTAAGTAGAACTCTCCTCAGACGCTTTGAACTTGCAAGAATTCACAAGCATATCCGGATTAGTGATGTTGTGTGTTTGAAGAGAAGAAAATCTCTTTTATTTATAGGCATGAACCAACCCCTTTTATGTGGACTCCACCATAACTCATGATAATTTTAATCAAATAATTGATGAATTATGAAATCAAGGGGCTCACTAACGATGTGTTATGAAAACGATAAAACTCGTTAAGGAAGTCATGAATATGGGTGGTTTTGAATAAGCTTCATGTGCATATATCATAACATAACATCCAACTCCAATTTAAGCACTTCATTAATTCATGTGAAGGTTCTAAAGGATTGAGCTCCCTCTGTAAATACTATAAATTCATCTTATACTCGAGTCTATTGCTCTAAGATACATGCGAACACTCTCGATGCATATGTCTTGAAATTCACATAGTGCATCAAAGAGGCAGATCTTTGTATATGTGATGGCGACCATTAATTCAACTCAAATGTTTATAAGTACATGCAAATATTTTAATGAAGTGAATTGAACATAGACATACATTAAGAGGTGACATTTTATCCAATTCAAGTGTTTCATTGATATGTGAAAATACTCAGATGAAAAATAAATTCATATAAACATGTATCTTGTTTAAATACTTCAATGCTTGCATAAATTTTTAAATAAACGAATGAGATGTTTACATGCATTATGAAGTGATCATATGCTCAATCTTGTTGCACTAAGATGCATATCAATCACCTGAATGATGGAATATTGCATTCATTACAAAGCAACATCACATCTAAATTTGATGTTTTAAAATAACTTAAGGTGAGATGATCATATACATTCTGAGAGTATTCCTAACCTCAGTTTCAAACAACTCGAAGCATGTATAAGTATTTTATGAAATGAATAAGCAATTATATATGCAAGCAATTGGAATCTCATGGGCCTCGAAGACTGAATGCGAACTTAGAATCGAGGACGTTGATTCCTGGGGTCTTAGACCGTCCGGTTAATAAAACCTAAAAAATATAATGATGTTATTATTTGAGAAGCTAATAAATAGAGTTGATCTGGTTGGGTCTTCAACCCAATAAAATATCTGAGAAGCTAATTTTATCATATGACAGCAGATCTGATCTTCTATTATTAAATTAAGAATGATCTCAAACAAATAAACAATAAACCACCTGATGGTTAAATAAAAATTTTAATCAGAGGGGATACTTCAATCAAAATATGATTACAATTTCAATGCAAAATTTAAAATATCATTGAGTTGTCTAAGTGAAATTCAATATTAAAAACTTAAAGCTAAAAAAAATCTTAGCTCACAAAGGAGTCAAAGTCAAATTAAGTACACATCTATATTTATTCTCAAACAATCTCATGTGTAGTGACGCGTGACCTGTCCTCCGATCAGGCCCGAGGCTTCACATAATGCGCTACTAGAGTCTTCTGACCGGGTGGTTATTGTCAAATGACCCCACTATATCATGGACAACGTAAACCTATGTGTTCAAGGATCCTTCTTCGACTTGGATCACTACCTCCACTAAGTAGACTGATGACAACCCTGACGGAACCATGGAGATTGGCCACATCGCTCCAACCATCCGCTTTAAGTTAAATATAATGAATTTCATAAATCTAAATTCTAAAACTCTATATGTCATTATTATATCGCTATTAAGGCCTAACGACAAATTTAATTGAAAGTTCTCTCACATTGAGAGGGTAATTAACTATAAAGCATAGCGCCACTATAGTACTGCTTGCCTAACGACAAATTTTAATCGAAAAGCTCTCTCAAAGACTGAGGTAATTAACTATAAAGCGCTATGCCTAAAGGAAACTTGGAACCAGATCTAAGGCCCTCACAAAATGATGGCGAAATCTCTACGTAGTGTCTTATCTACTATTTCATCAATCTTCTGAAAATTTTATCGACACTTTAAATCGCTCTCTTCATCGAGAGGTCGATGACAAATTTTCGGAGTTCACAACTACCACTGTATAGTTGTTGTTACGTGATTCTGGAATTCTCATATAAAATATTGTAATCTCATTATTGAAAAATTTTAAAATTTGATGATAATAAATTGCTACCAACGGTGATCTAATCCAACGAGCCCAAGATCACTCAAATCAAAGATCGTTTGAATGGTTAAATCACTAAAAAATATCTATGATCAAATAAATCGATACGAACCATCTGATGAAGTATTTTGAGATTTTTGCTACAATGACTAAAATATCTCTCTCAAAATCCTATAAATAGACTTCTCATTGTCATAAGAGGGGAGGAGCTGAACTTGAGAGAAATCTGAGAGAGGAAATTAAGTCACATCACACGTCGATCGCCTCATTATCCGACTATTACCAACAACCATGCCTCAACTACCACTATATAATTGTTGTTACATGATTCTAGCTTTCTCATATACAATATTGTAATCTCATTATTAAAAAAACTTAAACTTTGTATTCCAATGCAGATATATAATAAGATTTTCGAAAATTCCGTGATTTTTTTCCTTTTCCTGATTTTTCACGCAAAAATTCTAAAATTTCTTATTCTCTTTTCAACTATCTGTGTGTGTGCTAAATTTTCATGCAAGCTAAGGCGTGAAGTTATATTCTACTGCTACGAGTTTTTGAGCGTGCGATAAAGTTTACAACAATCTGAGCTAATTCAAAATCGAATGGCTTGAGCTATAATTCAATTTTGATCTACTCAAAATTAGTACGAGCTTGTTAATAGTCCTAATTGAATTTCATGCTTCGTCGCTTTACTCTTTGACTATTATCCAGTTCAATGGAAGCGAAGGTTGCAAGGAGCACTAAATTTTCAAGTAGGAGTAGTGTTCTGCATTCGTGCTGCCGTATTCGACCATTTGATGCTCTAAGAGATGTCGACCATTGTTTTCAACATGTATATGTAGTCTCTTCTGATTGATTTGATTATGTTGTAGAGACATTTGGTAGATTATTAATTATAAATTTTTATTTTAAATTTTAATTGATAAAATTCTAAATTGAATAAGATTTTATCTAATGTAAGTAATTCTCATTATATCTATTAATTAAATATCATTCAATGATGTGATGAATTGAATTTGAGTATTATATAATGAGGAAGGTTTAGTTAAAAAAATTATAATTAAGGTTGTCAAAAACTGATCAAACGCGATAATCTGACTCAAAAAATTTGAGCTTGATTTGACTCGATTAATTTTTGAGCCATGCTCGGATCCAAAAAATTTAATATTTCAAGTGAGTTCGAGTTGACCCCAAAATTGACTTGATTTGACCCATCAATTCAAATTTAACTCAATTTTGATCTCGATCTCGATCTCGAAATTGATCCAAAATCGACCTGATTTTTATTCATGAACCCGAATATGACTTAATTTTGATGTTGAATGCATAAATAGATTATTCAGATCAATCGTGCCGATTGGATTCAAATTGAAGTTTTTAACTTAATGGGTCGAGTTCAGACCAAATTAATTTGAGTTATGTCAGATTTGAACTTGACTCACCGACTTGAATTGACACCCGTAATGTATTGAGAATTATCTTTAACATAATAAAAATGAGAATTATCTTTAGCATAATAAAAACAACACATTGTTAAGGACTACCACAACGTTAATTAGTTATACTTTACATATTAATAACTATGAGAGAATGGGTAAATTTTTTAAAATAAATATGATTTAAAATATAATTACTAAATTAAATATCTTAAAAAAATAGATATAAATATAATTTTCCATTTAATGTTACATGGAAATATTTAATTATAATTTTCTACTAATTAATCAAATAATTGTAAAATATAACATAAAAATATATGTAGATCATTAAAAATATATCTATTTATAAAATTTTCATCAAATAAATTAAATTAACAAATTCATATATTTATGCAATTTGAGATAAAATATTAAAAATTTAATAAAATATTGATCCAAGGAATGAGAGGCTTTATATAAGCTTCGGAAAGTTATAGTAACTCCAATAGCAGATAATAATGGAACCTAAATCCAATCAAATTGTAAAATACTTTTAAAAAATGATTACATATAAGTCACGTCAATACTAGATTAAGCTGACTTAAGCGGACGATTAAGCGTCCAGTTAACGTGAAACAAATCACCCTTAAACGGGAGATTATACCTATATCTAATTTTTTCAAGATACTTAAATTATTAATCACATTTAAAATCATATTTATTTTAAAAATTTACATAAGGACCATTTTAATAAAAATATTATTATGTTAACAAAATTATCGAATAAAATATCACTATATCAAATAATTTCTTAAATTCTGACCTATAATTATAATATATGAAATAGTAATTTTCAAATAGAATCATAGCACATAGAATAACTAAAACTTAACAACATTCCAATTAATTAAACTTAATTAAATTATTGAATCCTCCGTTAACCAACCATCCTAAACCCAATTAGTTTTGCCTCCTTAATTAATTGAGGCCACTTTTGTTGAAAATATTTAAAGAGAGCTCATCACCAACCCTTGGTTAGGTGACCCTTTTCGTCAATGCTTGTTTTCAAATATCAAACATATATATATATATATATATATAGATAGTTATGATTCTTTATGTGAAAGCTCAATGGGGTAGAAAAAAATATACATATATGATGATATTTAGGGTTTGACTTTGTCAAAATTGAGATTTAGAGTTTGTTCAAATTCAAATTCAAATTAAAAAAAAAAAGAAATGATATTTTAAAAGTTGACATAAGTTGAAATCTAATTTATTTGAGATGGGCACAAAATATAAAATTAAGCATCGAAGAATCTAGCATGATCGAAAGATTCTCTCCATATATCATAGCTTAGATTAAAGATGCCCTAATTTGCTCAAATTCAAAAAATATATGAATATTTTAAAAGTTGATATAAAAATATATGAAGGTTAAATGCTTTTTAATTTATATAATATTTCAAGATAACTTAAATTTGAATTAATTTGACTCGAAATTAAGCTTGTTGGAGTCGAGTTAGCTTCTACAAGCTCACTGTAAATCAAAATTTCAATTATATCATAATCAAAGTAGTTTAATTAAATACATAAAAAAGACATTAAATAAATTATATTAGACCGTTAAAATTACCAACGGTAATTTTACCCTTGATTAAATGAAATAAATTATCATCTAAATGCTGAGACTATATAACTAAAATGATTTACAGAAGTTCAAAGTTCAAATTCCAAATTCCAAATAGAGCGCTTTTTAAAAAGAGAGAGGAGAGAGAGAGAGGAAATGTCAAAAACCTCGATATGGCTCAGACAGCTCCATCGCCGGCGCCGCCAGCACCGCCGGGGGCGGCCACGGGGAATGCAGCTATAATCGGCCGATCGATGAAGTCCGTCGAACAATTCATCTTATGCGAGGTCTTCCAGTCCATCGCCTGACAAGATCGCGAGCAATAGTTGACCGTCCCACACAGAGAACATCGCCGGAACTCATACGCTCGAGTCTCCGGCCGCCCGCACCCTTTATTACAGCAAAGCCTAAGATCTTTTTTCTCCAACGTTTCCATTCTCTCCGCAAACCAATCGGCCATGAAAATATTCACTGGATGCATCTCCGCCGGCTTAAACTTGCCGATGATCTCATTGTAGGTTACATGGATCAAACAACGGCGACCTTGAAGTATGTTCTGACGGACTCCGTAGCCATCTTGTAGACAATGGCCGACTTCTCTTAGGGCATCAAAATGGCCGAGCATGGCGGAGCGGACACTGAACGCTACTCCTGCTCGTAGGTTTTTGTTCCCCTTGCAACCTCCGCTTCCATTGAACTGGATAATACCCAGAGAATAAAGCGCCGGAGCATGGAATCCCATCGCCGCTTTCGCCAGAAGAGATAATCCATTTACTCTATTACCTAAACAGTAGAATCTGATCTACAAATTTTGTGCAGGAAAAAAAAAATAATTAGCTATTTCAGTAGCTCAGTTGCTCAATTTATCAACATGAGAAATCATCCGTAATTTTTTTTTTTAATTACCATTCCAAGAATATAGCAAGCATTCAAATTACCAGCTATAGCACAACACCAGAGGAACCGATGCGCAGAATCTGACCAGTTCTTCGCCTTCACCGCAAGCATTCTCAAAGAGGCTTTGAGAGAACTGACTTCGTGAAACACAGATAGCGGAATCTCTTGCATCTGATCAAAAAAATCAAATCGATCATAAGTATTCCGGATATGAAATGTTGTGGATCCGCTCAAAAATGGATTTGATTTGGCGAGAAATGGAGTAAACATAGGAAATGCGATAGTGCAAATAACCTACGATAGCATGGCGTTGGTGAAATCCGAGGGACACGAGGCCGTGGAGCTCAGTCTGCAGAGGATGGATACGACCAGATCGTCCGGGATCCAGTCGAAAACATCGCCTGAGAGGCCATTTCCTTCCATCTCGCCGGTTGTATGAACCTGAGAAGAGTACCGCAGGCGTTTCTGGATGACCATCGGGGCTTCGATGTGCAATAACACCGACCCCTTCCCCTGTAGAGAACCCCTTCGTTCCATTATCCCTCGTAGCCCTGCTCTCGAGATTTTCTATCTCCACTGGTTTTGAGGAGGAAGTATAGTGTTCACAGGGTGCGGAACGAGAACATAAATACCAGGGCAACGGGCCGTTTCTGATTTTACTTTTATGCCCCTACAATGCCATTATAATTACCTTTGAAAAAAATGGTTGGAAGATGGCAACTTTGTTGACGTACGGCAGCTACAGGAACGGGATACTTATAACAATTTTCCGTAAATTCTGTACTTTTAATAAATACAATTTATTTAAATAATTATTTTTCTAGTAATTTTTTTAATCTGGTTGAAATTTTTTTTCTTGTTGACCGATCAAATTTTATAAATACTATTTTTATTTAGGGTTGTAAATGAATCAAATTAAATGGTGTATATGAACTCAAGCTCTTTTTTTAATATCCTTAAACTTGTTTAAAAAAGTTATATTAGCGCTCGATTCGAGTTTTTAGGATTATGTTTGAGCTTAAGTTTATAAAAGTTTTATTTGAGCTCGATTTGAATATGTTCAAGAACTCAGTTTAAATTAAGCTTATCGAGTTTATTAATATATAGCTCATTTAATAAAATAAGAGAGATGATTTAATCAAGTCTTAATTGAGCTTATTTGAGCTTTTATTTTGAGAAATTTTCATTAGCATCATCAATTAAAGTTTTTTTAAAAATTTTATTTTATTTTTATTTTATAATGAGTTTTTATTTTATTTAGGTTTTTTATTCTTAAATTTATTTGATTTTTTTAGTTTAGTCTGAATTTTTATTTATTTTACCACCTTAAATTCATGAAATTTTCTCACAATCCATTTATATTCTCATTCATATTCATATATATAGATGAAATATAAATTCAAATCAATCAAACTAAATTCAAAATTTAAATTCAAATTCAAAATCTTCAATCCAAAAATATTTAAACTACCTTAAATTCATAAAATTTTCTCAAAGCATCATCAATTAAAGTTTCTTAAGTCTAAAAAATAAAAATTTTAATGATTATGTTCATGAACAAGTTTTAATTGAGTCATAATCGAATAACTTAATGAACTCTTTAACAAATTTGTTCACGAGCTTTAAATTATATTATTCAAGAACATGAATGAATCGAAAATTAAGTTGACCTTCTTCATCTCGCAATCAAGTATTTACGTAAATATTCAAGCTAATTCGATTAGTTAATCAAATGATCATAAACTAGTTTTAAACAAGTGGAGTCACGAGTAGGTTTTCGAACATTCTATTCATTTATAATATTAAATTTATCTTTAGAGTCAAATCAAATGTATTATATAATTTTAAAATAACTATAATAATTAATATTTTTCATCTAACTATATTTAAGTTGAGATCTTAATCAATTTTTTTATTTTTTATTTTTTGTAATTTTTGGATTGAGCGGCTAAAACAACTTTATTTTTTTCACGGAATTTTGTTTTTATTTTAATTTTTTTATATCCGTTACTTTTGATGAAAAAAGAAAATAATTTAATTTCTTATAATAAGTAAGAATATTTGTAAGGCATAAATAAATTTTGTTTAAATATTATGTATCATAAATACCTATATAATACTTATTTATGAAAAAATGTTCATTTAAAAAAATAATAGTAATATTTTTTGATGTCTAAAAAATTTAAATATCAGGAATATAAATATTAAAATTTATGTATTAGATATTTAGATATAGTAATACTTTAAATTAAATTTATTTTTACTTATATAGTTTTTTAAAAATTAATTTTAAATGATGGAATAAATTTGAACCTTACCAATATCTATTATCATCTAATATAAATTAAAAATAATTAATCATAAATATATAATTTGTAAAAGCATTTTTAGTAATATCAAATTTAATTGAATTAATTAAAAGTAAAAAAATATCATACAAATTTACATTTTTTGATCGATTTTAATTAATTCAATTTTCAAATTATAATAAATTTAAAATAAAATTAAATCACAGTCCTAGACGCCTAGTTGCGGGTAGATCGGATTCAGGTTTCGTTTCGGGTCGATAGCCGATTTTACTCCAACGGTCGGTAAATAAAATGAACGGCTGCGATCAAGTTGAGTGTTTGAAAAAAATAGCCGTTTGACACAACCGCGGGCCATTATGTGTTTCTAGAAACTTTCAAAAATAAAATTGTGAAGTTACTTACCGTTGTTTAACAATTATCAAATTTATGTTAGTTTTTCCCAAAAAAAAATTTGTTAGAGATTTTGAATTTGATTTGAAATTAATTATTAATATTGCATATTGAAGAAACTTTTCATCACATTATTTTAATATAAAAAATTATATATTTTTTATTTATTTTTAATATATATATATATAACACATACTTCTTTTATATTTAAATATCAAATGCCTAAATTTTCATATTTATATAAATAGCATAATGAGATGTTTAATAATATATCCAAAAATAACACTTTCATTGATTTGATATATATATATAACACATAATTCTTTTATATTTAAATATTAAATATCTAAATTTTCATATTTATATAAATAACACAATCAGATATTTAATAATATATCCAAAATAGCACTTTCATTGATGTTTAATATATATATTAAATTTTGGTATTAGATATGTAAATGCATAAGAATTATAAATTATGTATATAATTTTTTTATATTTTAATTGATTATTTATATATTATATTTTTTTAAATAGCAGTTTTAAATATCAAAATTTTGATTAGAATTTTTATTTATTTTTCTAATATATATGATTCTTGATTATTGATTTTTATGAAAAAATTATCATAATTTCACTAAGAAATAACATCTCGGGCTATGTCTTGTTAGGAATAGTGAAGTAATGGATTTATAAAATGTGTTCGTTGGATAATATTGTCATCACGTGTGTACATATAATTGAAATTATATTAGGCAATGTTTAAGAAATTATTATATTTGGAGCTAAGATCTTCATGTCATAACCCCAAGGCATTATAGAAGTAGCATCAATATGCTATGTACCTAAAAACATTTTTTTGGAACAAGACCAGCACTGTCCTCTGCACCCCGAGTGAGCTCATTGCGAAGCTCGACTAGCTAAATTGAGGGCTATAATTTGACGAGAAATCTATGACTAATTGACACAATCAGCTCCACATAATAAAAGAAATTGCTTAACCTAAAATGTTTGTTAAAATTTTAAAACAATACCTTCCACTCAATGCTAATATGAAATTTGACTTAGCATACTAAACAAAGTTTGAAATTTAGTAAACATGCTTCACATATAAGAATTACAACTTCCCATCATTTAATATGAGTGGGGGTAGAAGCTATAACCATTTTAGATGATCAAGCACCATCCACACTATACTAATGAGTTAGTAATATAGTTTGAAACAAAAGAAAGAAATATAGAGTCTGATTGTGTTAATTAATTAGAAATGTACTGTAGAATTAACCCTTACTTTCGCCGCAAATGCAGCGCTTTGGAGCTATAACATGGAGGGCCTTAGTTTAGAGACAGAGAAGGCTCTTGGAATCAAGGAGCCACACCACCAAGATCTATAAATTTGTACTAGAAAGATAGAAAATACTGTGTGGTAATGTAAGGACCTGGGTACTAGTGTAGAAAGACATAAACACTAGTGCATCAACTCCACATAAGCAACATTGAGGTGCTACAACAAATGCAAAAGAGCCTAAAGGATAGTAGCACTAATGCCTAGGCATTAGAGTCGCGATGTTATGAAATGATAGAGTTCGTATTTGTGGGCTCCGAAAATTCACCACCAACCTCTTCGATGAAAAGAGTAGTTTTAAAGTGTTAGTGAAATTTTCAGAAGGCAGATGGAATAGTAGATAAGACACTACCCAGAGATTTCATCCTTATTTGGTGAGGACTTTAGATCTGGTTCCAGGTTTCCTATAGGCGCAAACCCTTATAATTAATTACTCCTCTCAATAAGTGAGAGAGAACTTTCGATTAAGGCTACTCATTAGATCAAATTTAGAATATGAATTCATCATTTTAGCGTAAACCGGATGGTTGGGGAAATGATGGCGTGCCCGATCTAGATCACATGGTTCCATCATCACGGGTAGCGGTCCCTTTACTTAGTCGAGGAGGTAGTGACCAACGACGAAGGATCCTCATCGGAACACATGTGTTCGTGTCAATCATCATTGTAAGCGGGGTGGTGTTTGTTTAAAGAAATAATCTTAAGTCTATCTTGTGACAGATTGTTTGTCCTCAAGTATACATGATTCTCAAAGGGTAGCCATGGGGCATACGACGATCGTGATATTAATATAATAAATCGGGGCCAAACCGTCGGAGGACTCTCTGCTTCATCTATGATTGCCAAGCGGTCGAAGGACACCATCCTTACAAAGGATTAATTGAGAGTGAACATAGTATAACACTTGATTTGACATTAGCTCCTTTGTGAGCTAGAGTTTTCTTAGTTTGTCACCCCTGATAAATAGTTGCGGAAGGTGGATATATTGAGTTTGGTTTATGTTTTTAGTGATAGAGTTTCAGTTGAACATTTTTAGATTGATATTTAATTTGATTTAAAAATTTTATTAATTTGAATATATTTAAGAGCTTTAGATCTTGTCAACTCTGTTTAGCTATTAACAGATGATTAAATCTACTGTCCCTTGACAGAATCAATTTTTCAGACATTTCACTGATTTGAAACTCTTATTATAAATTTTTAGGTTTTGTTAACGACTCAGTCACTAAACTAAGCAACTCACCTCCCATTTAAATTTAAGCATTCAACATAGTGTCGGGGCACATGCAGGTATATTATAATTTTAGCTAATTTTATGTTTGAATTATGAGATTGATTTTGTATTTATTTAATTCCAATTTATCGTGCACAGCCTTTTCAGATATTAAAATTTGCACTTGAAATCTCTATAGAAACATCTAGGTGTTTATAAAATTTTTTATCAATTATCATTGATTTTAAAAATCATAATTAGAATGAAACTCCTTAATTTTTGTATTGAAGAAAGCTCCGATTTTGTAAATTTTGGTTTAATATCGCCTTCTATCTGCTTACAAAGAGTGATCCATGTGAAAAGCTTTTGATTTAGATTGCAGTTTAACATATTACTTACACTTAGTTTACTTGTTGAGTTTTTGTAATTCTCCCAACTTGATTATGCTCAATGTACATCAATTTTGATAAGTTATGCTAATTTTAGTGTTTGTTGCTTTAGCCTCACTTATGTTTATTAACTAGTATAGTAATCACCTCCACATTCATATAAGAGTTATTAAACCCAATTTAGATTCATTCTTAGATTTTGAGTTTATTGTAAGTTTGTTATGAGTTTAGCATTAATCTCATCAATTCTAATTAAAGCTTGTTTAATTTTGAGGAATTTACAAGAAAAGAGAACTCACTTTACAGCTTCAATTTAAGCCATAGAGAATTGCAATTAAAATTTGTGAGTTGAATATTAGTCTCTCTCAAATTTCACTTAGATTTTAAATAAATATTTTATTCTTTTCAAAATTTGCTTTAAAGGCTCTCCTCTTTTTGTTTGACGCTTTTAACTTAAGATTAGTTGCAGGTTTCCCTACTTAGCGCTTCTAAGTTAGCTCATTTTACCCTCTCCTTTTTTCTAAGTCAAAAGATTTGATGAAATTTTCTTCTCATGCCATCTGATGCATCTGTTTGAGCTTGCTCTCATCTTTGGCCGTCGAGTTGTGTCTTGACACCACATCTATTTTTTTCATCGTTCGTCCAGAGCAGAAAGGTCTTCAAACTGCAACATACAATGCAATATATAATTATCTCTTCTCTTTTTATAAGTCTGGGAATTAGACAAAATTTTGGTAATATTTAGATGAGGCGATATCTAACCAACCTTACTCCTCGGCGTAGTGAGTGGTGTCTTGACACCTCCTTTTTCCTCACCTCTTGAGCAGAGGTCTTCAAAGAAAGAAATATTAGCATATGTATATATTCACATTTACAAATCCCCACATGTTCTGACATGTTTTGTGGCGCGCTGCAGTGCAAGGCAAAGGAACAGGGTTGGGTATGTGATTGAGAATGCAAGATAATGGGTGTGACTTTGAAAATTAAAGGAAGAATTTGCCTACTGATGATGTTCTTCCCTGATTTACGATCGTGAAAGCAACGGCTAAAGCGAGAGTGCGAATCGAAAAGAAGAAGTCTACTTATATTCTTCCCGATTTACGCGCAGCGAGTGGAATTCTGTGACGATGTTCTTCCCCGATTCGTAGTGAAGCAAAAATGGTGAAATTTGGATGTATTGCGAGCTTGCGGGAAGGATTGCGCAGAACGGGCCAGATTTGCGGGCTGGATTATGTAGAATGGGCCAAAATAATGCGTAATTGGATGGGATGGCTAGGGGTTTCAAGGGTTGGCGGGCGATGGGTTGTAAACTTGCAATAGGGTAAATTTGAAGGCCAATAACTGCAGCGATGAAGGCGTGTGGCGGTGGAGTGTAAGTAAGGAGAGGCTGGCGGGGATTCATGGGTTGACTTTTCTGGCGTGGCTCCATGGTCAAGCCTGAACATGCGAGGAAGGTGCGATGGGTTAGTCACCGGTCAGCGAGCAGTTGGGTCAACGCCATGATTCTGAACTGCGAAAATGGTCCGTTGTGGGGCGGGGCTGGCGTGCTGGTGGCGGCTGGTCAGTGGAAATGGATCTGTAAGTATGTTATCAACTATTACTCTTTTCAAGCATATATGAATTCTTATCAACCATCAACCGATCTCACTTATGTTGTGAGCCTTCTAAAGAAGTTTTGGCTCTTAGTCGAGGTTCTTCGAATTCTTTTCTTTTTCTTATAGTAGAGTGCGACCAAGAAGAAAAAGCATCCAGGAGAATCGTAGATTTAGGACCTTTTATGGGATGTGTGTCCTCTTTCATCTCCTTTTTTTTAGATAGGCTTTTGGCCACACACTTAGAGGCACGAAGCAAAAAAGAAATGAGATAGCACTCAACTTATGAGCTTCGGGACGACTCAAGGTGAAAGCTTGGATGGCTAGAAAAGAAAGTTGATCGGTTTGATAGCTCAGAAAAGACAAAGCAAATTCAATACTAGGCGATATAATTATTGACGTGAGAAAAATGAACAACGTGCTTATGCCTTTTCTTTGACAAAGAAAACTATTGCCTTTTCTTTTCTATTTTTCTTTGTATGAAGCTCTTGACCTCGGTCCTTCCTTTTGTGTTTCGAATGAGAATCAAATCGGGTTCCACGGCTTCCATTCCAGAGTGATCGTATATTGAAGTTCACTGCGAATGATTCTTTACTATCTTCCCTCGATTGAATCTTCATGACCTATTTTGACTTCTTTTTTACTTAGACTCTCCCGGACAGAAAGAAATAGGCGAAACTTTGAAAGAATTAGTAAAAGAACCAATGAGAAAGTGGTTGTCAATCATTTCTTCCTTCCATTCGGTTCATAGTCAAAAAAAAGAAAAATGCAGGGCTTGCTATCGAGGAGCTGAGACGAATGAAGCTACAAACCCAAATACAAAGCCAAAGGCAAAGACTAGAAAGCTAGTATTGGTCTTATCGATGGTAGAATCACTTTTTTTCTTACCAAACCCATTGCTATGCACCTTTTCTTCGTGCACGGGCATGAGTCTTTCCTTATCTGTATTTAATTTTCTTTCTCGGATAGAAGGTTTTCCCTAATCACCTGGCCCCCATTTGAAAGTTCTTCCAATAGTCAATCGCTGGTTCATCAAGAATACACAAGAAAAGCACTTCGAATTGTTGAGAAAGAGATGGATTTTCCCGGATGAAATGAAATATTTGATTCATGTAACAGGAGAAAGATTCCCCATTCCTTAGCCGTAAAGATATGTGCCCATGAAAATGGGATTAAATTGGTGGGATGGGATGGTAGAGTCGTGGAAACACTTAGAATATGATTTCTCCAGGAATGGATGAAGCAGCACTTGCACTATCTTCATTGGTATGCTTCAACTTACTTCGATTATTTGCTTTCTCTTGAAATCTCTCTTGTCGCCACCGGTTGTCTTTTCTACATACAAACGCAATGTGAAGGAACAACTCGTCCTTCATCACGACCTATTATGTAAAGCTTACGACCTGCTGCGAAAAACGCCTGTTGGGGTCTATGTTTCTAAATCGATCCCCTTTAGCAAATAGCAAAGGACTCCCAAAAAAACTTGCCATAATTAGACGGAATAGGACGCAGCTCAGTTGAGCATATAGCCATCCCTACCCTATCATGTCAATCCCACAAGCCTCTTATCCATTCTCGTTCGATCACGGTGGGGGAGCAAGTCCAAATAGAAAAACTCTCATTGGGTTTAGGGATAATCATGCTCGAACTGATGACTTCCACCACGTCAAGATGACACTCTACCGTTGAGTTAGATCCCTTCTCGGTCCCATCGATAAATCCAACTAACTAATCCTAAGGCAAAGGGTCAAGAAACTAGATGCCACTATTCCTGAACAAGTTGGAGTCGGGCCTTCTTTTCGTACTATTATGTTATGGATAGTCAAATAATGGGAAAAATGGGATTTCATTGTCAACTGCTCCTATCAGAAATAGGATTGACTACGGATTCGAGCGGTTTCCTCAAATCCGTTTTCCGATCTAAATCGAGCAGTTTTGACATGAAGAAGATTTTTTTAGCATGCTATTCGAGGCTGAAAGGAGGTGTTTCTGGGCTCGAGCAAAGCGAGAGGTTAGCTTGCTATACTCGACTGAAAGGAGAGGAGAGGAGGTATATACTGGCTCAAGCAAAGCGAGAGGAATGAAACAGCTAGTATAGTTCGATTCTCTTACCACTAAGGGCTTGGGTGCTTTTCCGAGGGAACGAAGGGAAGGGGGCAAAAAAGTCTCTCTCTTGAAAATCAAGTAATGACTTTTTGTCCGCTAGTTTTTTTCTTTCATAAAAAAAGGCGCGAAGCGGTAGAACTCATGCCAACAATTCTCTAATGATATAAATGAGAAAAGAAAAAACCAAGAATATTGGAATTCTCAGAGTTCTACCGGATCATGAGGAAGGATAACCTTTTCCTTTTGGCATCGAAGTGTATTTCTATTCCATTCAGCTTAAAGCTAGAGGTGGAAACAATGGGACATTTGAAAGAGAGTATGGCCAAAGAAACTTTTTGACAAATTTCCTAAGTCAAATAATTCATAAAAGAAAAAAAGTGCTTTAGAAGAGCTTAAAAGATGCTATTTTGATTCTATTCTGAATAGATGTCTGAAAGAAAAGATAAGAGAGGAATCAAAAAAAAGATCCAATCAATGCTTGAAATCTCAAGAGATTTCGGGTCAAGTGATAAAGAAAGCAAAGAAACTCTTTTTTTGGAATGTCGATTGAAACCAGAAATATGAATTATGAAATCCTTATCCTCGAGGATTAGCTTACCGTGAAAGAACTTTACCTTCCAAATTGTCATAGGACATAGTAGATAGGATCTAGGAACCATATCGATTCCAAGAGCACCTTGGATAGACTTTCTTCTTCCCACTCTTGAATAAAGAAAGACTAGCCTTGCATTCATAGGATTTTCCCACCTTTCATCCTTTGTATATCATGAAGAAGAAGGAAGTAGGTGGGGAGAGCTATGAAAGCAGCAGTCGCATAACCAAAAGTGATGAAGTAGAATATTGAGACTTTAGACTCTACAAATGATCAAAGGTACAATCCTGAGACTGGAACTGCGGACGACAAGGGAATCATTCATAGAGCCGACTCCTCTTCTATTTTGAAGGGGCATCGCCCCCTTTATCCTCCTATTCAAGAATCTTTAGCTTGACTTTTTGGTGTCCCTCCTTGTGACTTGTTCTTTTAGGATGAACTTTGTACTTTGTGTCCATAGTATATGTATTTGGCACTAACCAGTGACTTAATAGGGTGGTCTACATTGACATTTCTCTCATGTGATGATTGAAGAGGGGAGTTTTCACTTTTCTTGGCGTATGTTGTATCATTATCGACTAAACTATTTTTGCTTCTTTTCTAGTCTAGTCAAAGCACAGTATACTACTCGGGGTAAGGTGTCATCGAGACCCGATCAAAGTTTCTTGAGGCCCTAGAATAGAGTCGAGCTTCAATATTCATTTATCGACCACTCTTTAGAAAGAGAAACCTCGGCTGAAATTGTTTTGATTTAGATTCTTTTCAAAAAAAAGGCTTATCTGCGGCTTGTCCTTCTACGGTGCCGAGTCGCATAATGAACGAATGTCGTAGTTTAGTTTCACATTACTTCCTCTCTTTTTTCTATGGTTTGAAGATGCCCCATCCCAGATGATGGAGTCTTTTCCTGACGATGACAAGGAGGCACATTCACGAATGAACCCGATTTCATCTCGAGGGTGTTCATTTCCCAATGATAGATAGGTGGCTTGTTGGTATATAGGTAGTTCATTCAGTATCGATACCATGCTGTAGCTTCGGGATGGTGAATTCCACCTAGTGGAGAAGGAGGAGGTACATACTTACTTGTGGTCATACCTTGATCTATTCATTTCATTGAAGACACCCGGTTCCCAAGGCGCTAGAGATGATGATCAGATTTGAGCAAATTAGGATGTTCCCGCATGCACCAGGGCCGCAGGCAAAAGGAAAGGTTTGAACGCCGCTAGTAAAGCAAAGGTTGCCAATGATACCTATTATCCAAGAGCGAAGCACCTAATGTACAATAGCGTAGATAACGGAGGTCGAGTGCAACTATCAAGATAAAGAAAATCGGAGTCTTTCTTGTCTTCCGTCAACATTCCAGGATATGCATTCTGGTCTGAATCAATTCTTTCAAAACTAAAGCAATTGGATATTCTGCAGTGGGTGCTAAGCGGGGTAGGTAAACGATTGGGAAGTACGCGGGCTAACGAAGATATGGAGGTTGATACATCAGTAATGACTCTAGAAGAGGGCCGAGTTTCAACCTTTTGTGTGGAGGAATTTGAGGCAAAAAAAGAGCATCTTTCGGTAGTCTCTCTATAGTAAGGTTAAGGCCAGACTTCTAATAGAATAATGGTTCATAGTTATCTACGTGCCTATGTTTTCGGACAAGACTTAGGAGAGCGACACAGAGTGCGAGGCTTTTGAAAAAGAAGGTCTTCACTTCGGGATCAGATCATTCTCGTATGAGTCAGCGGCGAGCCCTTTCACAACTAGAAAGGAAAGTTGTTGTGGTTACCTCACTACTGAATCAAAGAGAGAGAGGAAGGGGGCAGGGTACATCAAAATAAGTAGCTCAAGCGGCCTTTCACTATTTCTTTAGAAGTCAGTTCAAAATGCCATGAATGATCTTGCAGGTGACGGACTGCTGTCTACGCAATTTCGCATACCGGACCCCTTTTGTGAAAACGCTTCGCGCCTTTTGTTCTTCTATATCAACATGTGTTGAATCCTAGTGACAACATGTCCTATATGTCTTTTGGTTGGTTATAGACGAATAACCAATATTTAGCTTAGTTTTTCTTAGAAAAAAGAAAATAGGGCGTGGCCAAGCGGTGAGGCAACGGGTTTTGGTCCTGTTACTCGGAAGTTCGAATCCTTCCGTCCTAGATCGTTTCCATAAGAAACGAAAGATTCTTCTCTATTTCAAGTATGAAACAATTTTTTGTTTCATGTTAGATACAATGTTATCCAATCTGAATTCTAAGAATGATTCTGAGAATCATATCTTTTTTGACTTTTTTACTAAAGTCTTTTCTTCTGAAATATTCGTGATTACTTTCGTGAACGATTCTTTGTTTTATATGATGGAGATGGATGCGAAAAGAAAAGATCAGAATCTGATTTTCTCTTTGATCTTACCTTACACGAGACTTTTTCTACTCCATAATAATGAAAACAAAGAAACTTTCTTCTCAAACTATCTCTATGTTTTCAATTCAATGAAAATCAGATTCCATTGGAGATGGTAAAAAAGAAGTCAATCATAATATTAGAATCATAAAATCATATTTCATAAATCAAAAATGAGAAAATCTTCATAATGAATATATTCATACATAATTATGATATAAGAATATATTGTCTATTTTTCTTATGAATATTCTCCATTATTTCATTTATTAATATTCTATAATGGAATATTTCACTGAAAGATTGAGTTCATGAGTGACTAATCTTTTCTTCTATTCTAAAGGAGTAGAGAAAGAAGGAATATGACGGAAAGTAGAGCAAGCGATGTGAAGCTCGGGGAGTAAAGAAAGGTGATAGTTTCTTCTGAAAGAAAGAAGAAAAGTTTCTTCAGAAATCTCAGTGTAGCAATAACTTGTGTGTTCGGAAACTCATTTGGCCCCTTTAGGACTGAAGCGGAGGAAAGTCTAATTGTGTATGACCTCGAAAAGAGATATTCTATTACTAGAACCCCCCAAATAGTCTTCTATCTCGTATCCTCCCTTCCCCAATCCAGTGCAGTTAGGTTGTCCAGAAGGGGTCTCTGAGGCCCGGAACCAATCTAACAGTGGAGGCGAGCAAGGAAACCATATTTCTAATAAGACTACGAGTGAAGGGAGGGATGATCCCAATGCCCACTGGGGATATCCTCGAGTGCGAGTCCAAGAGAAGCATAGAATGAATTGTATCTTTTATGTGGTTCACAGAAAGGTTTGATGCATATTACTAGCTTTGCGAAACACTCTGGACCCGCTCAATCCAGGAAGTTGAGGAGGGTAGGAGGTCTAGAAAGGCTAGTTGAACTCATTCTAGTGCACATGAGGCGAGACATCCAAGATGAAAGCCAAGTTGGAGCCCCAGTGACGTCTTCGATGAAAGGGAGAAGACATCATCTAAAGGGAGACCAACTCTTTCTAAGCAATTGAGACTCTATTAGAAAGAATGACTCGATGGGATCATTGGATGAAGCTAACCTATTATGTATTAGTAAGTTCATTAAGCTTAGTCGATGCGCGGGCGCCTCTTTCTCGAGATTCTTATGTGGGCATAGAAAGAAAGATGATCTGTCAATGAAAAATGGAGAAAGAATCTCATGTTACGCTAAAATGCTAATTCATACTGAGTAGTGCTTGAGACAATGACTATACATTTTTTCTTTGCTAGGACTTCATTTTCAATGTATACAACATAGGGAAGTCATGTGCAATGCAATGAGAAATGAAAGCACGATGTGGAGGACATGCATTAAGAGATCGCAAGTAGAGCGGGGCATACGTGTTGACCGATAGGCAAAGTTCTAGCCGCTTTCCCCTTTGCTATCTTCCCTTTGCCAGACCTCCTTGCAAACCATCCTTCTTGGTTAGTCTTTGTAATAAATGGAAAGACTGACCTTCTAATCTAAGTAGTAGTCCCTCATAAGGAAATGTTAGGCACCTCGGTACTTTACATACCCTAGATCCTAGATTTGCATCTAAAAAGAAAAAGAATATATGAATTGGCTACGGCCCTTCTCAAAGGCTAGCAACCTTCGCCCACCTTACAGGGATTTGTTATAAAGGACTTGGAGGCGAATTTCTTTCGTCCTAACAAGCCAAATAGCATATAGATATAGAAGAAAGGTATCCCATATAGGAAAAGTGAGGCTGTTCTTGTCGGTTTCTCCCAAATATCCACCATCTTGGGGATTGAGTCAAATTGATTGGCTAGATAGCTTAGTTAGGATGTAAGGGGAAGGTGTAACCATTTGCATCAAGCGAGCAAATTGAGCTGGACCATACCATTCTACCCCAAGAAGGAGTAAACGCTATACCCATGTTTTTGTCTCTAAAGAAAAAAGTTAGAATCAGCTTCAAATTCAAAAAAGATGAGAACAACACGTCCACTGGCAGCTCGAAAGGAGTGTAGCGGATTAAGCACAAGACAAGAATCTCATTTCCCGGAAAAGGAGAGGGTGAGGACAGGTTTCTTGGAATATAGCAAGGCCCAGTGGAAGGAAGTAGAAAGGACCCCCGAAAGAGTGAATGTTATGATAGACTAGGTTGTTTCAACCTCTGTAGAGGTGAGCTAGGAGAAGAGGACCTAAGCCTTTTCAATTCTTCTCATTTTGGATGAAGCAGGATATAATTCAAAGCATGTTTTCTTTGGACTCTTGAGTTCAAGGGAACCATGCTAAAGCTATGGAGGAAACTAAATAGATTGAAGCCTATTCAAATGAAGTCACTTCTAGCTCCTCTTCTTGGCAAGAAAGAAAAGGGCTTTGTATTCAGTTTGGAAAGGCCCCTGGACTGATGGGTCTAGAGTGGAATTCTTCAAAGAAAGGGATATCATTGGTAATGATGTTATAAGTGTAGTCTTGTTCTTCCAAGATGTGTGAAAGCAATGCTCTTGTTTTGAAACTTCTTCATACGGTATCTACACGATACCATGATAGGTTTTCGCCTCCAATCTTTTAGACTTTTCTATTTCCAAGGTGCTCGGTCCAATGTTGTTGTCCATACTCTTCTTCTTCTTAGTCAATGTCATTTAGTACCTTAATCCTCCCGCTACACTTTGTGCCACGCGTATTTTACTCGGATTTTCCCGACAATTACCAAATCAGAAAAGCTCAAAGACACCATTATTGAACAAAGAAAAGAGTCGAACCATCTCTTTCGCTATGGGTGACCCCATCTAGAAACACCCCTTTGATGATCGTTCAAAACTTTCTTTCCGAGGTAGAGGTGCAGCGGTGAAATTACGTCTCCACTATGTACAATAGCTTGGGCGAAAATGGAATCGAGCCCGTTTTCCACCAAATCGTCCGTGCTTTTCTTGCAATAATGGGGTGGGGCTAAAAAGTTTTTCCGTTCGCTAAAGGAGGATTCGTGAGAATGGCTTAGATAGAAGGATCGGGCCGGACGTTAAAAGGTGAAGCAGAAACCAAAGTCGCGATTAGAAGAAAAGGAAGTTCGTTGGAATTGTATTCATTTCCCAAAGTGCTAGTTGACTCTGACAAGGCCTTTTGGGGAGGCTATTATAGAATATGTCGGGTCCCCAATTTCTCCTTAGTAGGGATGACTCCCCACTTTTCTGGTAAATACGGATAGGATCCACTCGGCTAAACTTCTTTGTCTATTTATCTAGAACCCATTATATCTTTTCGAAAGAAAAGATCTTGTTTGGGGCCAGAAGAAGCAGCTACTCCCTCCTGCGGTGGTTATGGATTCAAAAGGAGGGATCTTTTTTTAGGTGGTACCTCGGTGGAGCCATACCATGGAGAGTTTTTTTGTTTATGGACTCATGTCGAACTCCCATGAGTTCATACCCAGCATTAAGGCGATGCTTATCCCGGTGGTAACAGGACTCCCTCCTCATCCTTAGCGGGTCTACTTCCTTTGCTATCCCTACATACTTCCTTTCCGCGGGTAGGATGCCGGAAGCAAAATGGATCTTGTTGATTTAGTAGTTTGCTCGGTCAATCCTTCGTTGAAGCAACGGCTTACTCATAAGCACCTCGACCATCAAGACCCGAGGCATAGCGTGTGGTGGCTAAATGATAGGTCGTGATTCTTCTATTCCCAAGTCAGCTAATGAAGGTTCAACTCGCCTTTCTTTGAGAAGGGCTCTTCCTAAGTAGGAAATTTCTTATAGAAAGCTCGCGGTTGCGTTGAAAATTCGTCCGAGAGTAGCTCCCCCGACTGGAACACTTAGAGGAACTCCCGTGTCAATCACTTTCATTCCTCTCATCAGACCATCTATAGCACTCATAGCTATAATTCTCACTCGATTCTTCACTCTTGTGGATCCATCCCCCAAAAGAACCGACCGAAACTGCTCAGAGCAATCCATCTGGTGTAAGCATCTATGGTAATTGAGAAAGCTAGTCATAGTCGTGTCTCTAAGAAGAAAAGAAGTCAAGGCTTGACGTATGCAAATGTATGGTCAGCCAATAGGCGAAGACTTGTTTACGAGTCCAGTCCAAGGTCAATGGAATAGGAAAAGTCAATGAGTTCTACTTTCACTTCCATCCCAAGGTGATGCTAAATGGAAGGATCTTATCAACGTCCATGAATAAGAAATCATAGATCGAGCTAATTGGAAAATTGGGTGCTATCATGTCTAAGTTCACGCTGGAGATAAGCGGACTCGAGCAGACATCCGCCATAGGGTAAACCACGTCTCTCAAGCCTCTGGTGATTCTACCATAGAGGCGATAGACAAGAACTCCCCTCGAAGACTTACAACTTTCATGGTGCTCTCCAAAGAGCAACTCTTCTCAAAGGGTGCTAAGTTGGAATACCATTCTAAGGATTCTTGTGGTTCCGGAGATTCCATCTATAGGAGAACCAGGCATCATGGCTATCAACACCACCAACCTATGGTAGATCCTACATTCACAGCAGCAGTCGTGCATGACATAAGCATCATTGACAACAGCACTGACATAAAGATCCATTGTAGTCGGAAGAAGCACCAATGTGAACATCTCCAAAAAGAGCGCTTATTCCCGCGAAAGAACCTATTCATGTGCAGCCAGGGAGAAGGGCCTTAAACAGAGAAAATGTTTTCGCCCCAGGGGGGAATTACAAGAACAAAGAAGTCTCCTTCAGGCTCAGGCAAATAGATCGAATGGAAGAGACAGATGGAGTCCCATCACCAGATCAATTGCGATGATGCCCTCGAGAAAGAATCGGCCCGATATTACATAAGAATGAATGCTCGATCACGAGCATCTTCTTAGAATGTTCTCACCAGTTGGTCGGTTCGCTGAACTAAGGTCAATGGTGGGTTCTTGCTGATTCGATACGTGGGTTTGATCAAGCGGGCCAGGCGTGGCAATGACGGCAGAGCCATGTAGTTCGTTGGTTCTGGCGAGGGCGCGCTTGCAGATCCGCAGCTGCGGACAGGCGCAAGGCAATAGCTGAGGCGTGGTTCGGCCGGCACGCATGGAACAGTCTGGTCAGATGGGAGAGCTGCAGAGTGTGGAATAGATTTGAAAATTGAGAAAAAGGGGAGGAGTTTTACCTTTTCGGGCGTGAGAGAAGAATGCATGAGAAACAGATTAGAAAAATGAGGGAGCGTGAGAGAGTGGGAGAGAATGAGAGGGAGTAGTTGAGGGAAATGGGGGGAGTGATTCTTTTCAAATTTTTTTTTAAAATTTCTTTTTCAGAAAACTGAAAATAGGAGGGAAATGGAGGTAATTTGGGTATTTTTTAATAAATTTTGAATTTATTAAATATTTTAATAATTTCACCGATAAATACATATATATATATCAATTTAGGATAATTTCATCATTCAACGATGCAATGCGATCCATTTCGATCAGAGGCCATTTGTTTTGAGTCGACGTCCAATTGAGTCAATTTCAGCTCAAAATGCATGTCGTCGCTTTCACTCACTCAATTTTCACGTAGATTCGTCCGAATTAAGCGTAGACAGTCTTATTTGATATATTTCGACGTTTCGAAGCCAATGACGTGATCAATTTTACGAACGAAGGTCGTTTGACCCTCGTCGGTGTCTCCTGACTCAGATATGCGTGGCGACATATTGATAGCTCGAGCGCTTAATTGATTGATCATTATATTTTGTAATATCTATATTCTGATCAATTTTGACGTTCTGAACGCAACGACGAAGTCTGTTCATCGATCGGAAATCATTTTGACTATTTTTAGTGACATCCAGTGTATTTTGAGCCTCAATTTGTGCACTGTCACCTCTGAAATCCGTCGAATTCAATTTATGGGCTTGACTCGACTTATGACACACATATGTGGAGGTCAACATTATTTAGATAGTTTTCTACAATTTTTTCAGTATCTCTTGCCATTTTTCTTCATTCTCTTATTAGTGTAAGTGGAAAGTGCATGTCCTCGAGTGTAAGGAGTGTAAAAAGGCTTGAGTGAAATATGATATATATATTTCTTCTCATTTTCTTCATAATAGATTTCTTATTGTGATGCAGTTCCATAATTTTTTCTTGTTATAAGATTTTATCATATTAAATATTTTATTTTTTGTGATCTTGTGCTTTGGTTACTTATGTTTAAAGTTTTACTATGGATCTCTCAAATCAATTTTTGCAATTTAATCTCCCAATAATTTATACGTGTTAGGTTTAATCAACCATATTCTAGTAATAGTAGCTAAAATAAACACTAGCTCGTATCTGATGTTAAGTGAAGCTCTCATATTTCCCATCTTTATTCATGTTAACTATATTTAGTAAACAAAAAATAAATTACTTGCTCAAATTAAATTTGTTAAAAAAAATGCCAAAATCCCATAGTTGCCACACGATCTTCACCTACATTGAGGGCTTATTGGAGTGGCAGTTGAATTTTCTAGCAAACATAGGCTAGCCATCACATAAACTTTTCAAGGCAAGGGCCATTGAATACATGAACTAATGAACAAACTTCCATGTGAGGATCATCTAACGCTTCGAGGTAGCTCATATCCATCTTCAATCATCCAATAATAAGGTCATTTCAAGCATAAAGCAAGATTCTATGCAATATTATCTAAAACCTAATTTCACAAAATTCTATAGCAAATCATCCTTTTGACTTGTCTTGTTTCAACCTTGAACTATCTCATATCAATAAATTTCAAATAAAAAAGTTTCATTTGTTAAATTGCCAAACAAGAAATTCATTCTTTATTAAAAAAGAGAATATATATATATATATATATAAATAAATAATATATATTATTGTTTATATAATAAATATTTATCTATCTATATGATAAATAATTTGGATAGTCCGAACTCCACACATAATAATCTCTCTTATATAAATGGATTGTTGGCTCAAGAAATGCTTATTCCATTGGTCTGCAATACCCTAAATACTCGATCAAAGAGATAGGAGAGAATTACCTTCTGAATCTTATAAGGAGAAATTGCCATGCTCACATCTTCACTGCAATGACAAATGAGTTGGTAGATATTATAAGACAGAGAGATAAAGGGTGTGGAGTGAGGGACACATGATGTGATGAAGAAGAAAGAGATAGAAAGAGTGGTGATGAGGAGACAAGTGGGAATGTTCTTTCCTTTCTTGAGCAAGTAGAGTTAAGCTATTTAGTTGCTTGAAAAAGTAAGAGAGAGAGAGAGAGAGGGTGGGGAGAAAAGAAATTATTACGTGCAGAGTCGGGACTCAGAGCTAAGTCTAGATTCTCACTGTGTATTGATGTACACACATTGTGTACATTAGTTTTTTTTCTTAGAATTTAATGGATATTTTAAACACTTATAACATTAATGCATGGTACATGTACACGTAAATTAATGAGTGGATATTTGAAATATACCAAAAATATTGATTTACATTTACTTTACAAGGTGTTTATATGTACTCACCCAAAAACTTTTACATGTTTATATTATACTCAAAACTCAGTCAATGTAACAACCCCTTAAAGAGGAGAAAATATTACATGCGGGTCCTCATACTCAAAACTCAGTCAATGAAAGTGGGACACGTGGCTCTAAATAATTTTTTATATTATTTTTAATATAAATTAAAGAAACTGAGCCACGTGGTTTAATATAATTAGAGTCCTGATGAAAAGTTATATGAGGACTGCATGTAATATTTTCTCCTTAAAGAGAGAATTTATCTCATAGAAATGGTTAAAACATTATCACCATTCTCAAGTTAACTTGAATTAGGGATAATAAACATAATTTGATCATAATTTGATTATGAATAAACATAATTATATCAATTATTATTAATAATTATATGAAAATTTAAAAAAAAAACAAAAATGTATTTAAAAAAACTAAGTAATAGCTCATTTAGTTCATTCCAATTAATAATACAACAACAATAACAACAAGCCTTAATCCCACTAGGTGGGGTCGGCTACATGAATCCTTCGTCTCCATTGTGTCATATTATGTGTCAAATTCTCATTTAAATCAAGTATACTAAGATCATTTTATACATCTTAACCAAGTCTTTTGGGTCTCTACCTTTCTTAACATAAGCAAATCTAATGCATCTACTCTCCTAATCGGTCATGGACTACACTTTATGTGGCCAAAACCATCTAAGGCAACTCTCCCTAATCTTATCTACCTGAGCTACTCCAACTTTTTTC
The DNA here is from genome assembly GCA_021442155.1 of Cymbidium sinense. NCBI lineage: Eukaryota > Viridiplantae > Streptophyta > Magnoliopsida > Asparagales > Orchidaceae > Cymbidium > Cymbidium sinense. The sequence continues at coordinate 8,764,994 of CM038233.1, read as the reverse complement.
AACATACTCATTTTGCATTCTATCTCTAAGTAAAGCCACTCATCCACCTAAGCATCCTCATCTCTCGTAACACTTAACTTAGTCTTATGCTTCATTGACCAACATTCGAGCCATAAGTCATTGCGGTCTTACCACCATCTTATAAAATTTTCTTAAGTTTAAGTGAAACTTTTACATCACATAATAGGCGGATGCATTCCTCCACTTCACCATCCAACTTGAATTCTACTAATAACATCTCCATCTATTTCACCATCATTTTGAACAATAGAGCCTAAATATCTGAAACACTCACTCTTATTAATGACTTCTTCACTTAATATCACAACACTGCTACTAGAACTTCTACAACTAAAATTATACTCCATATATACAGTTTTAGATCTACTTAAACGGAAACCTTTAGACTCTAGAGTTGACCTCCATAATTCAAGTTTGTTGGACTCCTCTAGTCTTATCAACAAGAAGAATGTCATCGAATACATCAAGGTACATCTTCTTGTAAATGCCAGTAAGAACATCCATAACTAAAGTAAAAAAGATAAGGGCTTAAAGTCCTTGATGTAATCCAAGAAATAGGAAAATATTTTGTCAACCCTCCTTGTGTTTGGATACAAGTAACAGCTCTAGTATACATATCCTTAATGACTTGAATATAACCAATATTAATTCTTTTATGTTCTAGAACTCTCCAAAGAACATCTCTTGAAACTTTATCATAAGCTTTCTCTAAATCAATAAATATCATATGTAGATCTTCCTTGCTTTCTCTATGCTTCTCCATTAAACCCCTTAACAAATGTATAGCATCCATAGTAGATCTACTTGGCATGAAACTAAACTGATTGTGAGAAACTTACGTATCATCGTAACTATGCTAATTACTCTCTCATAATTTTAATGTATGGCACATTAATTCCTCATAATTTGCACACTCTTGTGCATCACCTTTATTCTTAAATATAGGAACCAAAAACTCTTTCTCCACTCATTTAACATCTTTTAGTCTTTAAAATAACTTAAAAGATTTGTGCCAAGAAATTCCTTCATCTCCTAAACATTTCTACACTTGTTGGAATATTATCCGGTCTCTTGTTTTCCACATTTCATTTTCTTTAAAGCTTCACTAACTTCCGGTTACTAATCTGACGATAAAATGAAATTCTCTATTTTGTTTAGGTATTAAGGTTGCTAAAATCAATCGTACTTTCCCTTGAAAATTTATCAAAGTACCTCCACCTATTTTCAATATTGTTTTCTAAAAAAATATTTTATTATTTTCATCCTTAATACCTCACTTGAACTGTCTTTACTTCTCCTATCTCTTTGGTTGGCTAACTTATACATATCTTTCACCTTCTTTGATATCTAATCTATTGTATAAATCACTAAAGTTTAAATTTTTTCATATCATTTCTTTCTTAGAATCTACCTCACTTTATATCTTTCCCAATTCTCGAGTTTTACATCTAAACTAGGTTTTATAACAATATTTCTTATTTTTATCTTTTCTTGTACATTGACTCCACCACCAACTATTATTAAAAAGCTTTTCCTTTTGATTATCCAAGCACATCTTTGAACTTGTTTAATTTCACTTATTATTTTTCTCACATAATATTAACTTCCTGAACATCCCAAATTCTAATCTCTTCTTGCTCTTAAAAATATTTTATTTGTGTTCTTTAAGTGTCACCATCTAATTTTAGACAATAATTTGATTTATTTTTCTCTTACAACCTTTCATCTTAAAATATAAAACTAACAATCGATGTTGGATACTTAGATTTTCACTTGGAATGACCTTACAATCTTTCAATCTAAAGCGATCTATTTTTCGTAAAATAATTAATTTGTGTTTCTTATCCATTTTATAAGTAATAATATGTTCATCTCTTTCTTGAATAAAGTGTTAACAATCGTAAAATTTAAAGCAAAATCTAATATAATCATACATTCTTCATTAGTAACTCCAAATCTATAACCACTATGAATACTTTTAAAATCTTCTATCTCTACCAACATGTCCATTTAAATCTCTCCTATAAATACTTTTTTCTTGAGGTATCTTTTGTATTAATTCCCTCTAATTCATTCTAAAATTTTTCGCACTTACCTCCAAACCTACTTGAGGAGCATAGACATTTATAACATTGATAATCTTGATGATAATCTTTAAAGTATAATTCTATCTCCACATCTATTAATATTTATAACATTATCCTTCAAATTTTTATCTATAATCACACATACACCATTTAGTTCGACTTTTACCCAATACCAAAGTTTAAAACCTAAACTATCAATCTCCTTGGCCTTCTCCCCAACCCATTTAGTTTTCTTGAACACATAAAATATTTATCTTTCTATGGACCATAATATCTATTAATTTCATTAATTTACGTAGAGTATCTATATTCCAAGATCCTAATTAGTTTCATGGACTAACTTCTTTGCGTCGATCCATAATGTGGGAACCCGCTTATTTAACACACCGGCGATCACGTGCTAACACATTTTTTCAACGTATTCAGTCTACGCGTCGCTTCGGACGCCCTAAGTCTTTACAATGATTTAAAGGATTCATGTCATGATTATTTCGACAAGTTTTCTTATTTGTCGACTACCTAACACAACCCTCCACTTTTCACATCCGGACTTGGGATCGGCAATGATAGTGTTCATTCCAATTAATAATAATAATAATAATAATAATAATTCAAAAGGTTATTCAATCTTAAGTCTTAATGAAAATAACTTAATTTCAATATAATAATAATTTAATCTAAATATATTTGATAAGTAGAAAACTCGATATGATTATCAAATTAATTTTGACATGATAATGATTTTTTTATTCATCAAATTTCAGCATAAAAAGAGTAATCGTTTAAAATCAATAAAAGTATATGATTTATCTCCACGCATTTATTATTAATTTTTTTTAATAAAAATGATATTTATTGTTATATCAATTATTATTTTTTTAAAATTATAATGAACATCTATTTTTATATAAAAAAAAAATTCTAAGTATAGTTCCATTAAATATAACTTCTAAATCTAATGATTTAGTTTACGGGTGCAAATCACACAGAAAGATACTACATAATCTAAAATAACTCTCAACAATAATTTATGAGCTCTAATGGAGAAAATAAAATGGGAGAGAGGCAAAATAATACCTGCGAGGACATGTTGTAGGTAAATCCATCGATATGCCTTGCCTGATAGTAGCAGCTGGAGGTAGCGGACGGCGGCTGAATGCAAGGTCTGGCGGCGGCGAATAATAACTTCCCTTCAGATCTAGAGAGAGAATGGGAGGAAGAAGGCTGTGAAGACTGCAACGCCTCGGACTTGAGCAGTCTAGCAGATTTGCTAGAGAATGAGGAGCTAGGGGAGCTCGTGGCTGCGTGCCTGGAGTTCGGTGCGGTTCAGAAAGAGAGGAGGTGGGGGAAGAGAGCCGGGAGGTGTTTGCAAGCTGGTGCGGAAACAAGAGAGATGAGGAGTTCGGTTGCTGAGAAAATAGAGAGATCGATAAGTCCGTGATCCGGAAAGAAAAAGGGGGAAGTTCGGCTATGTTCTGTGACCTAAACGGCGGCTTTCTTGTAAGTTGTGTGCGGGCTGGAAAGACGGCTTCCCGCGGGCTACTGCGTGCAAGAAACGGTGACTGTAGGGAGGGGATTTGTGCAGTTCGGCTTGGGTCGCGAGCTGAACGGCAATGGGGAGAGAGACGGAAAATGGCCTCTTCCTATTGAGAGGCGAGAGGCCTAGAGGGATGGGAGGAAGAGAGATCGGAGGGGATCAACTTTCGGCTGGGCTTTGGCGTAAGAGAAAGGAGGGAGGCCCTTGACTGGAGACGAACAGGAAGGGGGAGATGTTGAGCTGTTGTGATGCCTTGGGACCAATAGGAGAATGGAGGGGAGCGGGCTTCTGCGGCCAGGTGAGGTTCGCCGTGGGTGGCCGAGAAAATGAGAGAGCGAGGGAGGTCGGGATTCAGGCTGCTGGATACCGGGGAGAAGCTGCGTGAGGATCAGAGCTGCTCGTGCGTGGGATGGGATCTCGGCTTGTGGGCTGAGGTGAGGGTCGCCGGCTGCAGAAGACGGCGATAGAACTATGGCCGAGAGAGAGAGAGAGCTCTCCGAAAGCCCTTAAGGCCGGCTGTAATGTCCGACTCTGAAGAGCTTTGGCCTCTCACCCCTACGGGTGAGGAGCTGCTCCTGCGTGAGATGGGGATTTCCAACCAGGAAGAAGATAAAACAGATTTTTTTTTTTTTTTTTTTTAAAAAAAGAGAAATCCGTAGCTCGTTCCACGTGAATGGCCTCTCTTCTTCAATTTTTTTTTTTCCATATTTCTATTGGATGTGTTGCGTGCTAGAAAATCAGTTGCGTAGAGTAAAAATTTTCGCCTTAGCTTCGTTAGAAAATTCAGCATACACACAATTATTTAAAAGTGAACAATAAAACTCCAATTTTACGTGGAAAAAAGAGGAAAAAAAAACTACGCAGGTAAAACTTCATGTCATAATCTTGTCTTCTTATGAAGATCATTCTAAAATCTGATTGATGAATTTCAAATTTCATTGAAGAATTTCTTTATTTTCAGTATTTGATATATATTTTTGGATGAGATAATGTCAAAAATAGAGCAATGATACATCCTCGAAATTTAATCGATCAAGACGAATCTGGCATTTTTGAAATGTTTGATCTCGCGATTTAACTTACTGATCAAGACCGTCGATGAGACGACATACAACATCAAGCGTAGTCGATAGCTCGAATCGACTGAATCAATTTATCGAGCATGAAAATGGATCCGATCCGCCAAATGGTCACCAAACCGGTATATCGATCGGCGGCTCGTCAAGACGAATCCAACGAATCTAAGATCACCCAATTCCGACATCATTAAGGCACCCGGATCATTAAAATACCGTCGATCGGGGATCGCCTTGCCGTCAGATGGGAGTGGTTGGAGTTTTCCACCAATTTACAAGGCCACTCCCAAAATCTATAAATAGAGCATTCTCACCTTAGGGGCCGAATCGATTTGAAGACCGAGCTCGAGAACCAGGCCAATGGCCGACGATCTATCACCCATCTGCTTGAGGTCAAGATCGAGTTCGCCCTTGGAGATCGCCTTGAGGACTAGAAAAGACCAGGTGCTCCTTTCTCCCGAAGATCGAGGTTGCTCCCGGAAGATCGATTCGCTTTTGGGAAACTTCTCCGCAGGTTGGAGTTGGCCGATATATTTTTTTACACTTAATATTGTTTCCACTTCTTCTAACTAACGAAGCGGGCGCGTATCTTTGAACACATAGTGAAAATTCTGGCAAGCGCCGTGGTTTTCCATGCGGGTTTTCCGTATAACCTGTTCATATCCATGCAGTGGATAATTTTTGGGCTACGACGAAGATCTCGCATCTACCAGAATAAAATTCTCTAGCACGCAACAGGATGGATTTGAAATAGTCAATACAAACATTACTTGGACTAAATTGATTGAGCATTTGAAATATTAAATTAATAATTTTAAATCATAATCTCTTAATATAATATAATATAATAATAATATCACTAAAGTGATAATTCCATAAATTAATTTTTTTATCCATTTTATTTACATATTTAATATTCTTACGTATTTATCACCTCAAAAAATAGTAGATTTACCAATTTTTTTATCATTTAAGATAAAAAGTCACAATCCATTTTGAGAAATGACACTCTATTTAATTTTTTACAAAGATGAAAACTTGCTCAAAAAATTGCAAGTAAAATCATCGCAATTTGAGCTTCCAAAAATGATGCCAACAAATAACATTGAGCTTCATCAGTAATTGCATCCGAAGCCACTGATGAATAAGAAGCGCTTTCATCTTGATGCCTTACAAGCTAAAGTCATTCTTATCTGTAAACTTATGAAACTCAAACTTTTGTACAGTAAAATTTATCTAAAATGATATTATTAAGACCAGAGGTAGGATATCACTTTGCATGTTATCGCTTTAGGCAGTGCATCATCTGATATTATATATAGTTGGGAATCATTTATTCACTTTAGATAGGATATCATTTTAGACAGTATCACTTTAGACAGATTTTACTATAATCAATTATAAAAAGGCTAATTTTTAAATTAAATTTATATTTCTTTGCATCTTCTTAGAGGTATAGGTACAACCTTTAACAATTGTTTAAACCAATATGTTCATGTTACGGCCTATAGGAAAGCAAATATAGTTAAAGATAAATAACTTTGCATTTATTTCATATTTCATAGGCTAGTGTTCTTCGCATCGTAACATGACTTTACTAATTGACTCAAATTCATTAGTTTTTGATCCTATCTCAGTGGACTTTTTTTATTATTTTTTTTACAGGCTGTTTGATTTTCTGAAAAAAAGAATACAATATAAAATGAATATAATATATTCAGATTATTTTAAATTATTTAGTTGAAAATTCTATAAATATATGAGTTTATTTTTTTTATTTAGTAAAATAAATATAATATAAATTATTTTAAAAATTTTAGATGAAGATGATATTTATATTGGCCACTATATTTAAAATTTACTTAAATTTAAGTAAATTTTAAATATACTGAAAATTAACTTTTGATGAATTTTAAATACATTATAATATTTTAAAATCTTATTTTGCATCATGCTAAACATAAAAAAAAAAATAAAAAATTAAAATATCTGGAAAACTTTACTTTATTTTTCAACTAAACAAACCTTTTATGAAATCTAGAAATATGATTATGTCATGATGTCAACTTAAAGGAATATATTTTAGCTCAAATTGGTCAAGATGAATTTTATATTCATTGAATTTGTTTTGAAATAAATGTAATATTGCGATTAATTAATTAGTTGTGTATTATAATTATCTCATAGGAATCTAACATACCCCATTATGTAAAAATAAATAAAAAATTAATTAAATAGTAATAAAATAATAATTATAATCGTATTAAAGTAACAAAATTTATTGACAAATAATGATGTTGTTCTTTTACATACATAACTAACTATTTATCATTTAATCATTTAATTTAAAAAAGAGAAAAATTTACATACATATCATATAATTTTTATGTATTTATATATATATATATATATTGTATTGGGTATTCACCTATTTTGTGGGTGAGGATGTCGACTAATTATTAGCTTACATTTATCACTCACATGCCGGTCACTACTTTTTCACCTTGTAGGTATAGGCTCTGGAGGATTCACTGGTCAGGGGTTCTTGGCCTTCGTCCATCAAATTTAAGAGGCGGTATATCTAATAATTGAAGTTAGATATTTACTTATTTAATAGTTTCATATGATTAAAATAGAATATTTTATTTAAAAAAAAGAGTGATGGAGATGTTTTTTTATATGATATTGATGAGTGAGATCTTAAATATGTAAAATTATAAAATTTGTGTGTTAGATATGAAAATATATAACGCCCCCGCCTAAAAAAAAAAGCCGGTGAACTAAAAATGTTCACCGCCAAATGTTTCTTGTGCTAATCGATCATTATCGTTTATTATGGATCGGACGGTCATAGTATCCATGTTGAGTTTCGATGCGTCTTAGTTCGGGGATCTTCTTCATCTTCGGTTCTGCCCTCAGATTTCCATTCGTGAAGCTGAAGTGGAAAGGGTGATGGCGGATCCCTGGAACTCCAGTCACTATTCTTATTAGATACGAGGTATCTGTGTTCTTCTGCTCGTTCTCTCTCTGGCGTCACGAGCTGTCAGATATCTATGGAGGATCTCGCTGTGTCTTGCCCAGCCGAATTCCAAACCCTAGCTCCTTCCTTTCAGCAATCTACCCAAACTATTGATACCTACAATTTCAATCCATCGATTAACCAGCAGCAAAGCCCAGAAACTCAACAGCAGTCTCTGGCCTCCGATTCCCATGGTTTCTCGCACTCCCAGCCCCACGAAACCCTAGTTGAGTACCCCGCCCCCACAGCCTCTTCCGAAACCCTAGCTCCATCAGTAGGCAGCGAGGACAAGCAGGAAGCGGAAGGTCAGGTGGCGCGGCCGGGCGGTCTAGAGAAGCCTCTGATTTCGGACTCTAGCCTCCTGAAGACCCACAGTGGAACGGATAGGGATTGCTCGGGAGGGGAGGAGGAGACGAGTAGCCGCCGCCGTCGGCGCAGCCGGTGGGATACTGACTCTTCAGAACAGAACGCAAGTGATGGCACTGGCACGGGGCGGAAGAGGAAGTCCCGGTGGGCTGACGATGTGCCTCCGCCTGTGGTCCAGCTCCCAGATTTCATGAAGGATTTCACCGCAGACGTTGATCCTGAGGTACAGTCGCTGAATTTTAGACTACTTGAGATCAATCGCAAGCTCCAGTCAGGGATTTTTTTAGATGACAGACCTGAAGGTGCTAGGTCACCCTCCCCAGAACCGTTCTATGACAACATGGGTATCAGGATAAATACTAGAGAGTATAGAGCAAGAGGAAAGCTGATGACAGAGAGGCAGGATATCATCTCAAAGCTGATTCAGAAGAATCCGACTTTCCGCCCACCTGCAGACTACCGGCCTCCCAAGCTCCAGAAAAAGCTATATATTCCCATGAAGGAATACCCAGGTTATAATTTTATTGGTCTCATCATTGGGCCTAGGGGAAACACTCAGAAGAGAATGGAGAAGGAAACTGGTGCAAAGATTGTTATTCGAGGAAAAGGGTCGGTCAAAGAAGGCAGGTTGCAGCAGAAGAGAGATCTGAAACACGATCCTGCAGAGAATGAGGATCTTCATGTCTTGGTTGAAGCTGAAACTCAAGAGGCCCTTGATAAAGCAGCAGACATGGTCGAGAAGCTCCTACAGCCTGTTGATGAAGTTCTGAATGAGCACAAGAGACAGCAGCTTAGAGAACTTGCAGCTCTGAATGGGACAATCAGGGATGATGAGTTTTGTAGGCTCTGTGGTGAACCAGGCCACAGGCAGTATGCTTGCCCAGCTCGCACTTCAACCTTTAAGAGTGATGTTCTTTGCAAGATTTGTGGAGATGGAGGTCACCCAACAATTGATTGTCCGATGAAAGGATCTATGTTTGGAAATAAGATGGATGATGAGTACCAGAACTTCTTAGCTGAACTCGGTGGATCCGGACCGGAACCCTTAACAAAGCAAAACCTAACATTATCTATTCAAGGTTCAAATTCCGGAAACAATCCTCCTTGGATTGCTGGTAGTGCTGTTGGGACCACAGTAGCAAATGGGGTAAAGAAGGATTATGATGAGACTAATTTGTATATTGGTTACTTGCCACCTAATCTTGATGATGAAGGCTTGATCAGATTGTTTAGTTCTTTTGGTGATATTGTTATGGCTAAGGTTATCAAGGATAAGATTACAGGCCTTAGTAAAGGTTATGGTTTTGTGAAATATTCAGATGTGTCTATGGCTAACCAGGCCATATCTAGCATGCATGGATATTATCTGGAAGGGAGGACTATAGCTGTGAGAGTAGCTGGCAAGCCGCCTCAGCCTGCTGTGCCTCCAGGTCCTCCGGCTCCAGCTCCTGCACCTACCTATCCTGCTCCTTATGGCACAAGTGGTGGTTATCCATTACAGCAGCCTTACATGGCTAGACCAATGGAAAATGCTCAGCCACCTCCTCCAGGGAGTTTTGTTGGTGCTCCAGTTCCATTGGGAACACCAGTTCCTCTCACTTATGCATCTTATGCCCCTCCACCGCCCCCTGGCTCTAGCATGTATAATGCAGTTCCAGGCCAAACTATATCTCCTTATGGTGTGCAGTATCCCCCTCCACCACCGATTCCTGCACCACCTGCACCACCTGCACCTCCTGGTTCTGCCGATGCAACTAACAATACTCCTGGGTTACCAGCACCAAGCACCACTGCATCTACCCCAACTGCGCCTGCTTCCATGTATGGTGTTTCATATAGTGTTACTAGCACGGGAATGGTTCCATCTGTTCCTCCACCATATTCAACATCTTATGGTTATCCACCTTATTATATCCCCATGCGTTCTTCACAACCACAAACTTTGGATCCCAGTCAGAGTGTAGCAAATGTCCCATGGGCGTCAACTCCACCAGCTCCCCAACCTGATTTAAATGTTTCTAAAGTTCATTGGGCAATGGACCAACCTGATTCTCAAGCTGAGACTGTATCAAATTTACCCTGGGCTTCAAATCCACTTCCGTTGCAACCTACATCATCTGCAAAACAGCATAAAACAATTAATGGTGCCGATACTGAGTATGAGAAGTTTGTTTCCGAGATACAGTGAAGCCAATTTTCTCAGTTACTGTTATCTTCTTGCAAGGTACTGATAGATGTTTCTATCTGGTTCATCATTATATTGTGTTTATGGCTTCCTTTTATCTGTATGTTTCTGATTACACGCATATTACTTTCTGATTTACAAATTTGAATGTTGGACTGAACTACTTATTCCAAGCAGGTTAACTGATTCTGCCCATACAAGAAAGTAATTTTTTTTTGTCAGTCGTATTGCTACCATTGAATTTTACGTTTCTGATTGGAACCAACCTACTTAATTTTCCGGGGATAATTGTCTATTTTGGCAGGCTTGAGGTTTCTTGGAGCTAGCGTGCACGTGACATATTTCATCTTAACCTTGCTGTTCTGTGCAGAGATTGGGGAGCTAATGCGCTGATTATGTTGGATGATATTGATGTATTTGATTTTCTACTGCTTAACTGTGCTCTTGAATCATAGGACATGAAGGAAAAGCCTTGTGGAGTTATCAATCTTTGGACCAGATGATGTTCTCTTCTCTATTGGCATGTTGTCGAACTACTTTATGAAAACTGACAGTTTTGTGCTTTGTTGTTGTTTCTAGAATAAGTGTTTTATTTTAAGTTTATTTGGTCTTTTTTTTAATGCAGGTTTTACTTATTTTTGTTTGGTTTTTACTTTTTTTGGTTTAAGCTTCAAATTCAAATCTGATTATTTTTGGCAACATCAACATGGCGGTACTGTCCTTCTTGCTATGATGGGGTGAGATTGTTTTGGTGACACTAATTTACTTCCTTCGCTATGCTACTAGTTCTTGTGGCTAACAATCCTCGCAAGATTGTTTTCTGCAGGTTTGGTGACATGTTTAAACTGCTCATTGTTGCTTTACCTTGGAACAATAAAAATCTTTTATTTCTTGTCTTATGATCTTTTTTTTTTTTGCGGATTTACATACATACCACATAATTTTTATATATTTACATTTCTAACACACACACACACACACTCACACATTATATATAATATTTTAATCTTCAATATCACATAAAAAAAGCCATCATCACAAGTGATAGACATGTAAATGCATAAGAATTGTGTGGTATGTATGTAAATCTTCCTATTATGTAAATCTTCCTATTTTTAGGCGTTTTGATTGCTCCATCATTCTTCTCACACAATGGGAGGAATTACCATAAGGTGCCCACCCACAAAATTTTTTTTCCCTTGAGAAGAATAGTTTTAGGAGTTTGTCTAGCCTCCCTTAATCTGCAATTTTTCTCTGTTCTCATGAAAAATATCCAACTCAACCTTTCTCTTAGTTGACTAGTTAATTAATTAAAATAAAAGATTCCCACTCTCAAAATATTTTTTTTTCTTAAGAAGATTAGTTTTTAGGAGTTTGTCTACCCTCAACATGCAATTTTGCTCAGTTCTCATAAAAATATATTTTCACTTTTAGTGGACTAGTTAATTAATTAAAATAAAAGATTATAACTTTCACATTCTTGTCCACATATATATTTATCTTATAAATTTGGTGGTCTTATTTTACCAGTTGTTTGTGTTTTTTTTTCTAGGAACACTAATATTTTATATTTTTAATAATTTAATTGTTATTATTATTATTATATTTAATTTCTCAGAAGTTTGTCCACCTCGAAAAAGGGGATGCTTCGGCCCCTGCTCTCATAGATTTATGTTAGCTGTCTTTCGCTAGCTTAATTTTTCTTAGGTTGTTTTATTTGGTCATGCATTGTGAATTTATTTCTTCTATACTGCTTATTTTTTTTCCGCATAAATATTATTGTTTTTTATTTTATTTTGTAATGTGATAATTAACCATCTCTATAAAAGTGCATTACAATCAAGCTATCAATCTGATGGAGGCTTCTTGTTGGAAGATCATTATTACTTGTTAGAGCGGCATTTGACTGTCAAAATGAAGAGCAGTTTATGTTCACTATTTAGTCCCTCCCGAGTAATGCTTCTCAGTTAATCGGAGGAAACTGGTACAAAGTGACAAGGAAAGCATCCTAACTCATCAAATTCTCTGCACTTGCTACTGCATACCCTTTCACTTGGCTTGACCCAATACAAATGGGGCTTCAACTCAGAATTTTTTCCTGTAAATCTGCATGCCAGGTGTATGATTTACCTGTCAGGAAAATTTGCTGTGCATACCTTATTATCAGCTGGCTTGACCCAATGCAAATATGGCTTCAACTCTGAATTAGTACCTATAAATCTAGGTGTCGGGGGGAAAGATTTAGTAATCATGGGAATTTGCAGTGAATTTTGAATTGCTGAGAGCTAGAGATGCATTGAGAAATTTAGTGGGATAAAGACTTGTTGTCATTGTTATCTCTCTCTCTTTCTTTAATATTGAAAGTCTCTTCCTTTGTATGGACGGGACTTGCATGTGTAGCTGCTATCAATGAAAGGAAAGTGTTTTTGATGGTTGATTTGTCTTAGACAAGCGTTAGTTTCCCTTCCTAAGGTGAGGCTATTCCGCTATCATTGGCTAAAGTTTTTAACCCAGGATCAGCCAAGATTTAGAGAGATTCAACAGGGGAGATTTCATCGCGGTCCAAAAAGGGAGTGTGGCTTCCTTTGACCAATAGGTGTTGGTATGCCGTTATTTGCATTTGTTTTTATTGCATTCTATGTCACTGCATCATACTCTGATTTACCATATTTGAGAATGACCATCACCATCAGTCCCTTGGTTTTTATGCATTTGCAACTGTTTTTAGGTGCACATTTTATTCATCCAAACATTTATTGTTTTTTAGATGGCAAATACTAATACGTTCCCTTATAATAATTCTGTTGATCTCATGATTACTTGATTAGTGTAAAATGATCTGGTGTTTTTTGTTATGAAGATTAACGAGATTGAGATACAACAATTGGGATATTATTCTTATATCAGCTTTATTGAGCTGGCTGCGGTCCATTGGCAAAGTTTCTCATGGTAATTTTTTTGTTATTCGGAAGATTTTATATTTCTGCTTATGACCATGTAAAATCATTTAGGGTATGAAATGCTTTTCGTGCAAGATGATGACATTTATCATGGAACACACACATGCATGAACGTACCATTTGGCAAATATTTTGGCTTTTATTTAGGTTTTTTGATACTACTGGGAAAGTATAGAAATCAACTGGCTGGCTAGCAGTCTATAAAACAAGTGCTGCTAAATGTAGTGCTTTATTTTTTGAAGCTTGTAGTCTAACTAGAATTTCTGGTATTTTTTCACATGTGGGATAAATATCATCTTCAGTTTTGTGCTACGTAATCAGCTAACATGATTTTCATTTGATGCCATTAAGGATGCGATCTAAATCTCCCTTATTAGCTTAGATTTTTGTTTACAATTCTAGTTTTTATCATGTCTTTCCTGAGTAGTGTTGTCCATGGTTAGAAAGCATTAGACAGTTGTGGCTGAACTGGTCAGCTCATTGATCTGCACCACACATTCTGATTCTGATATAGGACCAGACATGCATTCTACTAAAGAGAATCCAGATTGTTTTGCCAGATCTTTCACCACTATGAGCGGTCTGATGGCTATTGCTTGGTCTTGGTCAACCTAAAAAATGAAACTGATCAACCTACGTCTCAAGGGGCTGGAACGTCAATAACTATGGCCAAACCTATCTATCAGAACATGCTATTTTAGTTATCATTAAATGATTATATTTATAGGAAGTGAACAAACCTTGTATTGAAGAATCACCAAGATATCAAGCACCTTTATTACTTCCCTTTTCATCATATCGACATTTTAAATTTGCATGTTCTTCATCTGTTTATTTTATTTTATTTTATCTAACTGGGTATTTGATGAAGATGGAAAATAACTTCATCATCACCATCCTCATCATCCATGTGCCATTGCTTCATGAGATGTCAACTGTAGATTAAAAACACATGATCTTTTTTGGAGTTATACAAAAGCTTATGATTAGAGAAATTGCACTGGAATGCTTATGATGATTATAATTCTATGCAAAGATCTTTTTTCTGCATTTATGTAATTTTAGTTTAGATATTTTTGATGAAATATTGATGAATTGACATTACATATGATAGGCAGAAAAACAATCATAAGAATATTAGGAATCAACAAATGCAAGCAAATTAGTATGCTTGATGAACAACTGAGTACTCATTGATGTAGTGTTCATTTATATTTGCCTATTTTGATGGTTGATTAAGTTTGAATAATATTATAGAACTTGAAATCTAAGTGAACAAGCTTTAACATTGGCCCATTTGTTCAACTTTACTTCTAAACATCCTCATTTGTTGTTTATTGTATAGCTTGTTGGAAGCTTGATAAAATTCACATTTATTGATGATTTATTTGCTTATTTGATTCTTATTCTCTGTTATTGTATTAATTTTTTTTATATTCTTTCACTTTTAAATTTTATTTATATCACTAAAGTTGTAATTTTGATAAAGTAATTAAGCAAATAGTTTGGTGGATAAATTACAAATTTATTATTTATTTGTATTAAAATTTGTTAATGGGAGTATTGTATACACAGTAAATGTATATATACAAATATTAATTAATTTTATTTATAAAATATTAGAAATACTGTTGATATTGAATTGTGTCAATTTTTATGGCAATTATGAATACAATAGTTTATGGTTAGTAATAAGAGTATTTTTTTTTAAAATCGTTAATGTTAAATATATTATTAGTTGATCTCAAATGAAGCTCAATTACAACTTGAACTTGATAGGAAAAGTAATAAAAAAGCCTGAGCATGATTTAGAAAATAAATGAATGCGCTTGAAGATGGTATACTTAAATTATGACTAGGTTTATTGATAAATGTATTGATGTGCTTCACCATAGATGCTCTTGAAGTATTCTTTGATAAATTCTCTCTTTATTTGACAAATGCTAGAAAAGTTGGAATGAGTCTTTGTTACTCATCTTTTTGGTTAATGGGATTGCCTTTAATATTGTGGATGTTTCACTTTTTAGTGATTGATGTGTGACAAGGTGAACATTTACCGATATTTGAATCATATGCAAAGTTCAGACCACGGTTTAAAAAGTTGACATTAGGAATTGAAGCATTTTACTTTAGCAAGATGAGAAGCAAGCCTCGAGATAAATTGAGGTACAAGTCTCAAAATGAAAAAATAAAATAAAAATAAAAAACTCATAAAATAAGAAATAATTCATAAATATACAAACCATCAATATATTTATCATCATAAAAACATAAATCACAAATCTAAAACTTCAATATTAAAATAAAATAATAGTTTGATTTAAGATTCAATTTAAGCATTTACTAAAGATTTAAACATGTCATGAGTATTAAGATTTACAACAAGGTCATTATCACTTTTATCATCTTCAGAAAAAAATTATTATAAGTAATAATTCTATAATTCATTGATTCTATTGCATTGACATTTTTCAAACTTTTTTTCAATCATTACATTTTTCTTAGTAGTGGATTTTGATGGGGGAATTATGATCTTTATTTAGAATTATATTGAATGTTTATTGTTTTTCTTAGTAATGGATGTATGAGCTCACAGCCTCATTTGATAAAAAAAAGTGATTGGATGATCCTATCTTTGATTAGTTTGATCTATCTGCTTAGAAAGTGAATCAAGATCATTAAGAGTTCATGTTTGACTCTAAAAATTTCAGGCACTTGGAACGAAGGCCTTCAGTGGATTATTATCTTGATTTACTTAATTTATGTTGGAGGCTTTATATATAATGTAGTAATGTCTTATTGAAGATATGTAGCATAATAAAGCTTAGATTGGCATTTAAGACTTTAGTAGCATGCAACCTCAAGTTTATACTTATGAAATATGAACTTGTTCCTATCATTTTATATTTGAAAGCCTTGATAAGCAATTGCACCAACTTTTAATGCGAACTTGGAAACTTTCTTAGAGTAGAGATTTTGTTGATTTTGGAAATTTTAGAAGCATGAGCATTGGTTGCATATTTTTTTTGTTTTCCCACCCAAGTCTGTAAAGTGAGATTTTATTATAATGTTGGTGCTATTTGAACTCGAGACTTTGGCTACAACTTTCAATGTCCTTACTAATTGGACTAATTGGCACTCACGCATTGGTTGCTCGTTGACAAAGTATGATGTTGATTATGTGTAAGGCCTTATCACATATTTTTGTAGATTGTAAGCACTTCGACACCACAAAACCTTTGTTATACAATGTTATTGAAGATCTTAGCTATATAATTTTAAAATAATTATGTATATATTTATGGTTAGTAATAGAAATATTTATTTTAAATCATTAGCATTCATTATATAATTAGTTAGTGTCAATTATGGCTTAATTATAATTGATAAGAAAATTAATAAACATACACGAGCTTGATTTTAAAGCTTGAATCATATTTGTGCTTAGTTCAAACTTGATAAAAACATGCTTGAATATGATAGTATTCAACTTAACTCAATGTATTTACAACTTTACTAATTAGCTTCAGCAAATAATTACTTGAATTATTTAATCAGGAAGTCTCTATTTGGAGAATGCCTGAAAATGTTGGATGGGACATTGATGATCCTCTTATTAATGATAAATTGATTAGTAAAAATGATAAACTAATTATAAAAAATCCTGGTGAACTTAGGAAGTTATTGAGCTCTTTACAAGGAGAAGCAAAACTCTAGGTGTGAGCCTATTCTTTAGTGGTTGACTTGCTACTGTGGATGAACACAATCATTGTGGGGTTATGGATGACAAGAATAGGTTGATAGAGAACTACATCAGAAGTCATGATTGGGAAAGTTTGGTTCTAGCTCTTAGTGA
The DNA here is from genome assembly GCA_021442155.1 of Cymbidium sinense. Classification (NCBI taxonomy): domain Eukaryota; kingdom Viridiplantae; phylum Streptophyta; class Magnoliopsida; order Asparagales; family Orchidaceae; genus Cymbidium; species Cymbidium sinense. The sequence continues at coordinate 8,747,887 of CM038233.1, read as the reverse complement.
GGGTTATTCCTTAACAAGACATTAGGGTTCACCTAAGATGTCATCATGGTGGACATCGTAGAGATGGGATAAGTTGCCACAAGATTATAGGTTGGCTGGGTCGTGAAACAAAATTAAGTTGAGCTAGCGACGAGACTAGGATATTATTGTCAAGTGGTGGTGGTGGTGGCGGCGGCGGAGGGTCTTTGGTTTCAGGATGAGAAGTTGATGCTAGCAATCTTTGATACACATTTGATTCATAGAAAGACGATACCTAATAGGATTGTATTCTATGTGGTATGACTAGCGAGTCTTTTGAAGGAGATAGAGGATCTCATTCTTGGAATCCATGCTACAAATACAATCATCTATAGATGGGCTAGAAGTTTCTTTCCCAATAGGTTGTTATTGACCAAGAGGAACATAATGTAATAGTGATGCCCATCGTTCATGGACAGGTTCCTTGATTGATAGGAGTTGGAGCAAGGCACACTGATTTTGTCATTGCTCAACATGCTGGCGATGAAAATATGGTATAGAAAATCTTAGAAGTTGAACGTTTGTCAATGTCTAATTAATTTGTAGAGTTGGGATGTCTTCTGAGATGCGGTGTCAATTATTGTGTGATGGACTATTACATTAATAGAGATTGAATTTTGCATCTTTGCCAAGGTGGTTAAGTCGACTTGTGAGCTATGGACTTGGCTCAATAAATGGTTTGAGTTGAGCTTGATGAACTAACAAGCCAATCTTGAGCCAGTCATAAATAAATTTGTTAGCATTTGAGCCAACTCATTTAAAATATTAATATAAAATATACTTAAAATATATTAGAATTCAATAATTTTAAATTTTTTTAAATTTTATCATTTTCTTATGCCTAATAAATTTTTTTATATTTCTTCTTATTTTATATTTTTTTATTATTTAAGTATAACAATTACTTGAATGAAAATTATATTATATCTTTCATGCTAAATGAGCTAGCTTGTGAGCTGACTTGAACTTGTAAAATAAAATTCAATCTCGAGCTCGAACTCGAACTCGATTAATTAAGTTCAAGCTCAAGCTCAATCCAAGAGTGACTCGAGCTCACCTCAACTCATGTATACTCTTAGTTGTGCATAAATAGTAAATGTAACGAACAAGGAACATGTGATTTTTTATTTGGAAAATCCATGGAAAGGAAAAAATTATGGGTGCTTACCCGATTAGAATTTCTTTCATAGTTTGTCTTGTGTTACATTTGTTGGCCATTCTTGAAAGTAGAGATGTTAGTATAATGTGAAGATCGAATTTAGAGAAATTTTACTTGTTTGCAGTATAGCAAGAATGACATAGTTGTTTATTTCAAATATAAATATCATGTATGAAGAATAATGCTAAAATACTCTTTACTTTGTGATTTTGGCATTAAGATGAATAATATCCATGTTTATCTGTCCTTCACTTATTTATGTATATAGTTCATGAGTTTTATTGATTTAATATTTGAAAATATTAGTGTAATTCAGTTTTTGTTAATCACATTTATGAAAGCAAAAGTCGAACCAATAATTAAAATTCAAAGAAAGTCAAAATTACATCTAATAGTTAAATCGATATATTCATAATTGAACTAAACTAATCAAATAAGATTGATCCAGTCCAGATATTAGGTTTTATCTAAAAGATGTACACTCTTACTTGGATGGAGGGGTGCATTGAATGATGAAATGGTATTGTATTGTCATAGACAATCTAGATAATGTTTCTAAATAGTGGAGGATAAAGTGAATGATTGGGCAACGACGTGTGGTGTCAAACAACAACGTATATTGGGCTATGGGGTGTGTCGGACTATTGAAGGATGGCGGCGGTAACCTATAAACGTCTGTGCAGTTTATTGCTCATAAGGAATCAAGGAACACTAAACCATTGATTGGGGGTTACTGAAACTGTTAAAACTTTAGAATTCTATATAACTTCAGGTTTCAAAAATATGAAGTAATAATAGAATTGAGGTCTATTTGTAGATTTTGATTAGAGCACTTCAATTCTTTGTTGAGACTACATGAACTCATGAGAGCTCATGAGTTGAGTTTATCGAGTCACAAATTCAAGCTCAGATTAGAGCTCTTGTATTATACCGGCTTGAGCTTGAGCTTTGTTAGACTTGACTCAAATGTTCATCAGGCTACTCGATTAACATTAGCAAGCTTTGAATCAGTCCATTTTCTTTCTTCTCCAACTCGGATTTAGACGGATGGCCTAAATCTGCATATCTTGACTGTCTCTAGCTTGTATACCATGAATTTTACCTGAATAAGATACTCTACAGCATCAGCGCAACTTTTTTGCTTCGACATATTATTATTGTCATCCCCCTTTGGGGGCCTCGTGGACCTTCCCCCGCATGTACTCTCTTGGCATTTCTGCGTTCTAAGAGCCGAACTTCCTTTCTTGAGCGCCTGAACTTTTTTTGGAGCGGCTTCTTATCATGAGTAGCCGCTTTACTTTCAACCCTTTTCGAGCTTCCCCCCATAACATCCAGTGGACGACGATCAGACACCTGATGTTGAGCCTCCCTCTCCATGTTGGAAGAATTTATTTTGTAATTTTTGATGCATCCTTAATAATTTTAAGGATACCTACTTGATGAAATTTATTTGTTTTTTGAATGTTGATTTAACTCTTAGGATCAGTTTTGTAGCAGATTTAAATTCATTTTACTTCTGCTGCGCCTTAAGAACCAAAATGACAACTTTAATTCTTACAGAAACTTAAATCTCATTTCAGATTACATAGATTTTTAAAATTGACATGTTATTGTTTGTTGTGTGAATACTATGAAAAAACATGATGAGTTGACTATAAAATTGCTAAACTATTTGGCCTAAATTCAAACAATAGAGTCAAGCTCGAGCTTTTCATTCGAGTATGAGCCTAACTCTTTTACTCGAGTTGAGCTTGAGTTTAACAGATGAGCTCGAGTTTGAGCTAAAACATAAATTAGATGAAATTGGCTCAATTTAGCAAAATTTGACTCATTACACCTCTATCGGTAAGCAATGGTTTGGTGATATTTTATCTTAATGCTATTGATTGTGAAGTGAGTACATTTGATTGAAGAGATAGGTGCTAATACTTCAAATACCAAAGATAAGACCCTAAGCCTCTATCGGTAAGATGTGTGACTATCATTGTACGCTCTTAAAATGCTTTGGTCAACAATATCACTTGAAGAACACTTAGCTTGTTTTACAATACTTTGCTCACTTGGCCAATTTGAAGTTTTAGACAAGATGTAATGTGGATGCCACATAATAAAGATAAGACCCACATAATTGTTTGATTTTGAGAATGTGCTTGTAGAATCTATTAGTTAATGTGGTCCAATTAAAAGCCAATATCGAAGTTCTCAGTTAATGAAATCTATCATCATTGTGGCTTTTTAGCCAATTTGGTAGCCTAAGAATTATCCATATGGCGAGTAGGGACCAACCATTTTCATGACTTGAATTAATGTAGTTCATTTTACACGCGTTTGTTTATTGTATGTATATAATCGAAATCTAATTCAAACATCAAGAGAGAAAATAACCCAAAAAAAATGTTTGAATTATAAGTGAAGATATTGTTATGATTTTGATTGCGGAGAATTGCAATCTTAATACCTCATATATCATAAAGGCGATGCCCCCCTTTTATATAAAAAATAGGCATAAAAATATAATTAATCTTCGAGGCACGTCTCGATGAAATAACTTGCGGCTATGTTTCCATATCTTGTTTCTTCGCAAAAATTAGGCTCTACAACATAACATTTGTGACATTAGGATGTGATCCCCTTGGATGGACATGAGTAATGGCCTTCGATGTGTTATTGTTACATTATTAAGTCTATTCATTTAAGTTCTTTTTTTGTTTAGCTTTTAATAAAGTTCTTTACATTAAGTCTCATTAAATGTAAAGTAGGATGATTGATCTAGTCAATTAATTGGATATTTAGCTTCATTAATTAACCATCAATTACCTAACCTTTTGTGTTATTAATTGATTAAGTAATAGCTTGATTAGCCTATTAACTTCCATAATCAAAGGGTTAACCACTTGGATCTCAATAAACATGTTTTGTCATATGAAGCTGAGACATCTATATCTTGATAGCTGTGAGCTTATTACTAATGAACTGAATGGCACTAAACTGAAAGAGGGATTTTGTTTTAAGATAATTTACATACATATCATATAATTCTCACGAATTTACATATCTAACACCTGAAGTTAAAAAAAATTATTGATAGTGATATTTTTGATGTGATTTTAAATATTTAGATACTGTATATCTGAATATTGAAATTTAGGTTTTAAATATGTAAATAGATAAGAATTGTGTGGTATGCATGTAAATCTCCCTTTTGTTTAAATGCAAGTTCTGTGTAACACTATAGATGATTTTAGAGGTTGCTCATATTACAAAAACCTTTTGCCCATTGTTTGTGTACAATTTTTTTTCATGAAGTTATTTATAATATTTACTCATTTTAGAATTGTTTGTGTACAAATTTTTTTAATGAAGTTATTTATAATATTTATTCATTTTATAATTGTTTTTTCATGAAGTTATATATATGAATCTAGATTAAGTTTTATTTTTATCAGTTTAAATTTGATTAAGAGCTCTGCAAGAGAAAATAATTATGATATAAGTGAATGAGGAAAATTTTAAAATATTTTTAATAATTATATATATATAAATTTTAAATTTTAATATATTTTAAGTATATTTATATTAATATTTATTAAATTAATTAATGTATTAGCTAATGAGTTGATTGGGGTTAATATAAACTTGATTATTTAGTTCATCAAACTCAGAAGTCATCAAGTTAAATTTTAGATACTCATGGTGGCTTGACTCATATTTCAACTTAAAAGTTATATGTTAAATATTTGATGATAAAACTGTGTTTTTATTGAAATTTTCATGAGACGGTAAGAAAGTATTAGTTAAATAGATCTTTAATCTTCATTAACTGTTAATAATTATTTTTAATTATCATTATTAATAAACAAAAGGTTCTAAACGAAAAAAAAGCTTTGCTAAAATTGAAAAATTAAAGAAAGTGAGCTATAAGCTTTTATTAAGTTTGATACAGGTCCTAATATCTCTAGCAAATTGCCTCTATATATATATATATAGGCTAAATCTGATGTAAAGTAAATGGCATATGTTATAGAATATTCTGTTAATATTTTAAACCGTAAAAGGATTACGCCAATCTGAGGAAAAGGGCATCTATAATTTCATCAAACATTTGGGAGGAGTTTTTTTTTATTCTTAAAATTAATGTCCTCTAAAATCTTCAGAACACGAACTTTTATTTTAAGATTGCAATCTCTAATCGCTTGATGAGAATATTTAATAGATTGAACCAATGAAACAATTTTTTTTATTTTTTTAATCTTCTCTCAAATCCCTTTTTTTTTTTTTTTTTTGAATAGACCTCTGAGGTTGTTTGATTAATATTCACCTAATGATTATATAAATTCAATCGCTATTTAAAAGCCTCAGTTAATCTTTATGAATAGTTGACTTAAGATGTTACATGTGAAAATAACTCCTCTTAAGGGGTTGTTTGATTAACTAAGGATTATTTTATAATTATTTGATTGAGAGTTTTATAAATTCATGATTTCATTTTTTTTTTTTAATTGATAAAATATAATATAAAATAAATTAAAAGTTTTGATTTTAAATATAAATTGGTCTATTTAAAATTTCTTTATGAATTTTAAATAAAAAATTTTAGTGTATTTGAAATTTTATTTATCAGTAAATTGAAATATTCAATATAGATTTTATAGTATCAATAGTTAAATTTTTTTTGAAGAAGGCTAAGAGTCTCATTGGGGTAGTTGTAATTTTTTTAAAATTTTATTTTAAAATTATTATAAAGAAAATATTTTCTTAAAAATTGTCATAAATATTTTTTTTAAAATAAAATTAAAAAGTAATTTTTGATAGTCTCTAATAGTTTTGCTCTTCTTAAAATAGTTTTTTTTATCATAAATTTTTTTAAAAAATAATTAAAAAATTGATAGTTATTTTGTTTTTTGAAAAATAAGATAATTAAAAAATTGTTCGAAACACACTCTAAATGTGACTATTTTGATCTTAAAACTTCAAATATTTCATTCACTTAAGTTATAAAGTTATTCTTTACTCTTATATGCATTTTATCAAAGAAAAAAAAGAGTAGTCCATCACCATATAGATTAAATCACATGCAAGAGAGAACACAACACACTTCTAAGACCAACCAACTCATACGCACTTAATAGCTAATAATTCTTCTTATCAGACTCCATTTGCTCCATCCTGAATCTTTCTTGAACATAAGAGATATATGTTGCAGCTCTGTTATCCACATTCTCATGCTCAGTGCTCAAGTTATGACTCCTCGATCTCCTCCTTCCTTCTTTGCCATGGTAGAACTTTTCTATTCGGAATTAAGGATGTATTCTCTTCTGCAACAAAACCAAGAGAAGCCATGGAAGAGGAAGGAGGAGGCTTCACCTCGTTGGTGTATGGCATGGAACAAGGCTTAGTTGCTCTATAGAAGGAGATCCCCATCCCCAACTTTGCCTTCATCCCTCTCCTTAGACGATTGGCCTCCATTGTTTCTTAGTGCCTTCAAGCTTAAACACTAGCCCTCTATTTATAGGAGTGAGTTATGCAATGACATTCATAAGTCATAGATAGACATCAATTAAATGAATTTATATAAAATATTTTCTATATTTTTGTGCTCTAATCTTCTTTAATATATTATTTTAATTCTTTATATTTGCATAAATTTCACTTTTTTATTAGCAAAAATCTTAAATTCCTAAAAAGATAAAATTTAATAAAATATATAACAAAATTATAGTAATAAATAAGGGTGAAATTACATAAATTTTTTGTATATTTTTACACATTGATCTTATTTTTGTTTTCTATTTTTTTTACTTAAATTTTCTATTTAACAAAGAGTTAGACCCTATTTTTTTGATGTTAGCAGTGGTTGATAAACTTTGCTTTCAAAGAAATCTTGGTTCAAGTCTTGCACATCGTGTGAGTTTGCGATTAAATTCGCTCAAATATCCCAAAAAAAAAAAAATAAAGAGTTAAAATTTGAATCTATCTTTAGATATTCGAGCTAATTTTGAGCTAAATTAATATCAAATTATCCTCATCCTTTACTAGAGTTATTATAGGACAATAAGGATAAAGAAAGTACAAATATTATAGATTTATGAGAAAAATGCAAATTGTTGTTATGACAATGAAAACTGTATATTCCCTTCTTTATGATTGTTTTTCTTTAGTTGACTTAAGTCATGATTCCTTCTTAATAATTGTTGGGTAGTGGATGAGATTAATCTACTCTAAAGAATAGATAAGATGAATGTTCTTTTCCATATTGGAATAAAGAACCTTCTTCCCTAAAGTTCTATGAAGAATCATTCCATCTTTCACCTCACTTAACCTTATAGAGATAGGAACCAAAATAATGATAACAAATAGTTATTTAATTAATATTTATTACTAATATTTAAAGTAATAAACAAATATATAATCCTAAATATATGAGTTAATCAAAACCATCCATCATAATTTAATTGCATAAGAGAAGATAATAACTATGATGAGATGCTAATTGATTAAAGTATATATAGTTAAAATTATTTAGTGGTTCAAATAGATATGATCAAATCTCTTTTACATACCACGCAATTCTTATGAATTTATATATTTCACACCCAAACTTTAATTTTTACTTAAATATCCTAAATCTATTATTACATCAAAAATATCACCCTTTTACTTTTTTCAGTGAAATGCACTTTTTTGAGCATAGGGAAAGTGCTTGTTTTGTAAATATTCAAATTTGGGTGTGAAATATGTAAATGCAGAAGAATTGTGTGGTATGTATGTAAATCTCCTTATATTTTTTCTTCTTCTTGTGATTCTATTTGCATATGGCCAAGAGGAAAGGAAAAGATGGAAGGATCTTCTATATTTTCTTTCTAGTACTTTTGTTGTGAAAAGTAATTTCACTTTGGCTAGAAAGACTTGGGATTAATGGTGATTATTAGGACTAATTATTTGTATTATGTGTTAAGCTAAGTCATAGAATGATATTTAGTATTTTATGTTAGATATGTTTGATTTAGAACTAGTTTATGTTAGAATTTAGTGGAAATTCTTTAGTCAAGAGCTCATTAGAGTATTGTATTATAAGAGCGTTTATGTTTATTTGAGATAATATTATGAAAAAGCTATTGAATAATTGGATAATATACTTTAAATTTTATGGGAGTAATGCATAAGTTTACATTATCTTCGACAAAATTATTAAGAAATTTTCAATGAAAGTGATTGAATAAAGCTTTTAATGATCTCTATAATACTTAAATTTTGGATGTGTGTTTAATTATAATGTGCACTTAATGAGTCATTTTTATAATTATGAAATTTAGGTATTTTGTCTATAAGTTTTGTTAATTTTTTTTTTAAAATTAATCATAAATTCAGGATTAGCATACGACAAAAATATGCAAAATCACGATTCACAATATATTTGTTCAACAATGTAAAAAGATACTTGCATTTAAGGACTGTTTGATTGACTTACAAAGAAATATAATATAAATAAAATATCATGTAAAATAAAGTCAATGTATTTTAAATACTTTACAATTTGATTGAAAACCTTATAAATATAAGGATTTATTTATTTTATTTAATAAAGTGAATTTAATATAATATATTTGACATCAAGCGATTGGGGTGATGACATGCGATGAGTGATGGTTACCAAGTGGTGTCAATGGTGAATAAACGTAATGGTGGTGTTATTGGGTGAACGAAATAATATAATAAAATTGTGTATTTAATTGATTCTCATTCCTTACAAATACATTGAATTATGAATTTAAAATACTATAATTTTCAACAACTACATCTATTCTGTACAAACAAATCAACAAACCCCTTAATTATTATATTCTTGGTATAAAAATCGTGATTTCTTTTATCTTTAAAATATGTGAAGAATTGTTATAGATAAATATAAATATATTTCAAAAAAAAATTTATCTTATGATAAAAATTGAAAAATATAAAGTGAAACTTTATGCCTTTCTTTTCCATATGCAATGGAATATTCATTTTAGAGTACCAGAATTATTGTGGAGAATGATATTATTATATAGATAATTTCTTTGTTTATTTATTGAATTATTTTTATTCTTTTAGACATAATCATTTAGATTCCCATTTCCATTATCCCTACACATGCTCTTCCCTATTTTTTTTTTGAAAAGAAAAAATAAATAAATCTAAAAATCATTATTCTATTCACCATTTTCACATCATACTTATTGGGTTAATATATATAGAAGGAAATATAGCATTTCTCCTAGACCATTATTTATCAAATTCTTCCCCTTTTAAATTGAAGTTGCTTTATTTTGCATTCAAATATAACTTATCTTTTAATTTTTAAAATTTTATTCCATTCATAGTGCCTTTTATGGCATATTTTGATTTTAAGCTCATGGATATTTATTGATTGGAGAAACACTTTGCATGTATTTTGAGATAATCATGTATTCAAATTTATTGTACTAAAATATGTGCTAATATTTCAAAATTCTCGAATAAAATTAATTATGCATAAATTGCAAAAAATAAAAAAAAAAAAAACTCAAATTTAATATCTCAAAGAGTGTGCAAGTATTCTTGGTAAGCTATATGCACCCTAACACACGTACAAATTGCCTAAATTTAATGTCTGAGTATATCATGCAAGTTAAAAGATATAATTAACTTGGATCATCTTTGCTCCAAAAATCTTAAAAACATTCTATAAATTAATGATCATTTTAAAAACATACATATCTCGTACAAAATTAAAATTCTAAAAAATTGATACATATACACACTTCTATGTGAGTCGCATCATCTATATGACCTCGAGTGCATCCATGGTTCATTTTATTTGAGCATTTGGATCATTTGCACCAACCCTTGTGAAGATAATTAAAAATATATACAACTAATAATGTAGTTCATTAAGGAAAAATTATAAGAATATATGCTTGAATGGTGTAAAATAGTTAACCAAATTAAAATTAAAATCCCTTATTTAGCAAAAATAAATGATGAAAATTTTAAATAATTGGAAAAAGATTAACTAATATTATTTTAGCCATAAGTCCCACCCATCATCTTATTAATTAACTTCCTAATAATCCTTAGAAATTAAAATGAGTTGTATAAGTTGGAAATTTATACCATAAAACTTCAACCTTTATGCATAGTTGTTTAATTTGAGGAACATAACTTTATTCATTCAAAATATGGTTACCTCCATCTTAAGAAATCATTTATATTCCAACCCAAGAAAAGAATCCATAACTAAAAGTAGATCAAACCCATCAATCTTGTCTCCATTATGTCATAAATCCATTAAGTTAAAATAAAATAAAGCTTAACAATCCCTTTTACTTTGTTATCACTGACACAAAAGCCATCTATTTCCTCAACCTTTTGATCTACACTTACCTTGCCTTCCTCTTTTGCCTTCTCTTTCTTGCCCTCTAAGAATTGCATCCTTCACTTAATTAAAGGCCAATGAGGCATTAAAAAGGAGCATTCACTCATTTCTTCTTTGCGCATTCTATGAAATTTGAGATAATTTGAAGGAGAACGAGCGATCGACCGATATGTCGTCGACAGATTGGGGTCCAGTGATCGTGGCGACGATACTCTTCATCATATTGTCCCCCGGTCTATTGTTTCAATTGCCGGCGAGGGCGAGGGTGATCGAGTTTGGAAACATGGGGACAAGTGGGATTGCGATTCTTGTTCATAGTATTCTATTCTTTTGTATACTCACTATCCTTATCATTGCGATTGGAATTCACATACATGCTGCTTGATTAAGCTCACTTTAAATGAAATTCCCTTTCTTTTGCATTATTTTGTATATCTGCTTCAATGTCTAGATACATGATTATCGTGTTGAATCAAGAATAGTTTAAATTTTTTATACAAACATCTTACTCTTTTTACTAATCAAAGTCTGTAAGATGAAACTTTATTATAATGCAAGCAAGATTCGAAGACAAGACCTTAATAGTAAATTCTAAACCCTTACCAACCATACTAATTGGTGCCCACAAATATCTTGTATTCTTTTGGGTAAATGCTCCTTATATATTTTCATATGTTTACATATACAAAAGCATCTCGTGACAGTTTTATCTTCAACAATATCATAAAATTACCTAATTAAAAAACATATTTAATAAGAACATGAAAAAGTAACATGTAAATTTAAAAAAAAAAAACAAAATCTTAATCAATTAATCATACATTGAACTCATCTCAAAGCTAATTATCTTATTATCTTTCTAACCAAATTCCACCAAAATATAATGATATATATATATATATAGAGAGAGAGAGAGAGAGAGAGAGAGAGAGATGGCAAAAAAAGCTCAGATGATGAGACTCTTAAACAGGGAAAGATAAGAATGAAGCAAGAGAAGGGTACATTGATTAATCTTCTCTACTAAGCAGAGAATATCATTACCTCGTATCAGAGGAAATCTCAAAAAGCACTTAATTAGGGATAAAAGGGCAAATGAAGATATTAGCACACATCAGAATATATAAGCACTAGAATGGGCCAAAGATAAAAGCATAATAATGGTGAAAATAAAATAAAAAATTAAAAAAAATGATTCAGAAGCCAAGAAGCAGATATAATATATATAATAGAGAAAGCACTACTAACCTTTCCAGCTTGCTTAGGGATATCAAGAATAGTTGAGCCCGAAAATATCATTCAGCACATAGAAGCTACCTTGTGGTGTTGGGATCAAATGGAACATCTGTAGCAGAGAAACGAAAATATATTTTCTGTAAAACAGCCAACTCACAATGAATTTACAACTGTAAGGTGTAGAGAGAGAGAGAGAGAAGAGAGACAGAGAGAGAGATGGATGAGAGAGAGAGTAATACAATGATAATAAGCAATGAGAAGGTGCATAAAAACATAGTGATAGTGTTATATATAAATATTAAAATTTAAGTGTTAGATATGCAAATATATAAGAATTGTTAGATATCTTTTTTTAAGGTTGTCAAATAATACAATACTAAGAAAAGCAGTAGGTGGTTGTGGTTGTTCGGTGGTTTTTGTTCACTTCAAATGGATTAGTTAACATAAAATCCACTAATTAAAATCAAACTTAATGCCATGCTACTCTCCAAGAAAAAAACAGCCAAATTTTGAGCACGAAGGATCCTATTCTACCCATTTGGGGTATTGGAATAAGTTTATTATGATGAAGAAGATTGATTGGTTGATATAATAAATAGAACTAATTCATATGAAATAATTATTGAGACTAGGGTAATTTTGAGATTAACAAGACAAATTATTGGACAATAAGAACTTTGTACAATCTTACAAGAATAAAGGATATAAATGTTTCAAAGTATAATAATTACAGAAAAATATTATAAAATTTTGAGTGATCCAATGTTGTTATGCGTAGAGGGTGATGGAACAAAGGTTAAGAAAAATTAGATTCCATATGCTCAATTTGAAATCGTGCAAAGGTCTGTAGTGAATTTTGTGCTATGGGAATCAATTGGAAAAAAAAAACATCAATGAAGGGATTTTCATATATGTTTAGTCATCTTGAAAAGACATGCGAATGAATAAAATAAGAGATGAGAGATAAGAAGGAAAGCTATGTCAAAGGTATGTATGTTGAAATTATTAAAAAATTGTATGATTAACAATGTTGCATCAAAGATCAATTAAAATTTATATTATAAGTAGTTGTAGAGTGAAAAGAGATTTAAGCATAAAATTCTTTAATCAAAAACAACGTATAAATCACCATTTATGAAGAGTTTTACAAAAAAATATTTAAGCCTAGATGGATGTGAGCTATCTATAAGTAACATAATTTTGAAAAGCATCATCTCATCTAAAATTAAGTAAAAAGTTAAAACAATGAAAATAAATTTTAGAAAGTGACATTATTAGGAAAACAAAAATTGAGCACCTAAGTAATGAACTTGAAAGTAAATTAAAGCATACATGAAAGAAGAAGCGAGTGCAGAATAACAAACAACACTATGAGAACACGAATGAAGAAAAAGAGAACCACGCAGGCAATAATAACGTCATAAAAAGAGAAACCATATATAAAATGTACTTTTGAGCTTTGGTGCCACGTACTTCTATTGAAGTTCTCTGGACAATGGCTTCATCTCACATCTAAAGAATGTGCTTTAGTATACATTTTTAATAAAGCTGATCCTACCTAACTATTTGCATGCAAACGCGACGGGACCTATCTAACATTCTAAATTTTAAATTAAAAAGCACACAATTTTCTTAGCTTGTGATGGCACTAAAGCTAACAAATGGAAATGTCGTAGTCGATAAATGAGCTAAAACCAAACCTTATACGAACCCGTGGATCTGAATTAATTGATGAAAATTTTAATAAGCATATTGCCTTAATAAAAAGTGTGAGATCTTGCACAATCATAATACGTATAATATTGTATATTATGAGGGCCTTTCTCTTAGCTTTTGTGCTTTTGTCAACAAGAATAGTTGGTGCAGGCCATGTCTGTACATGAGAAAATAACAAAATTTTGGAGTGATTCATAAAGAAAATATAAGAACTTGAAAATAACTTGGGATATTGCTAAGCTACCACAAAGAAAAGGCATTAATAGATGACAAATAGATTTTTGCTATCAGATGATGGGATCATATTGAGTTTAAAACACATCTTCTGCCAAAAACATAATTAGATGGAATTGACTATAACAAGACAATTGCTCAGTTAGAAACTAAACAACTTATGGGTACTCTTATCTCTTGCATCTACCTTGATCTTAAAGAAGTCACTATTAAAATTCCTCCTAATCTTTAGACATTTGCTACAACAAATAAAATTTGCAAACTTAAAATGTCCTTATGTGGATTAAAGCAATTCTCACGTGCTTGGTTCAATAGATTCACCAAAGTGATTAAATATTATGGGTATATAAAATATAAAGAGGATCGCACTATCTTTGTCAAAAGATTAACTAAATGAAAATTATTCTAGTTATATATAATTATGAAATTATTCTCAACTTCAAGAAAAAATTGTAGAAGAAATGAATAAAGTCAAAGACTTAAAAATTTTAAATATTTTTTAGGTATGAAGATGGAATGATCACAAAAAGAGCATACTCCTCGCCGTGCTATACAAATAGTGCTAGAAATTTTGCATCATTAACAGTAAGGTGTAAGTGAGCCGAGTTGGCTTGAGCTTGACTAGTTTACAAGCTATGAGCCTCTCTCTCTCTCTCTCTCTCTCTCTGATTTTACCGATCCTCACGAGCCGAGCAAACAAATCGAGCTTGAGTAAACTTGAGTCGACCTCGTGCTCGAGTCCTCAAGTTTACTTTGACTCGAGCTCGGCTCGGCTCATTTACACCCATACATGTATGCTCAAGTTATTAAAAGTTAATATAAAAAAAATTTACAAACCAATCCATCTCTTTCAAACTAGGCTTGATATTAAATTTTCAACCATTTTAGTCAATCATTTTAGCAATAAACCAATTAAAATGAACATGAAAGTTGTATTCAAGAGCTTCAGAAACTTGAAAATGACTCCAAGGAAATGATTGTTCTTCATAAATAACTCATAAAGAAGATTAAGATGTTGGTTGATGTTAATTGGGCGGGCTCAATTATGAACTGCAGATTCACTGTTGCGTACTATATATTTGTGAGAGAAAGTTTAATTACTTGGTGCAACAAAAAGGTAAAAAAATGTAGTTGCCTAGAGCAATATAGAAGCTGTGTTCAAAATGAATGAAAAGATTTCTCTGAGATTATTCATCTCAAAGAAGAACCAATAAAGCTACTTTGTGATGATCAAGTATCAATAAGCATGCAAAAAATTCTTATGCATTATGACAGAATAAAATAAGTTTAGAAAGATTGATAATTCATTAAGGAAAACATTGAAAGTGGAACCATATCACTTCAACTTACTCGTACTCATAAGTCATAACCAACATGCAAACATTCTCACTAAGTTATTTCTTCGATAAATTTTGAAGAATTAAGTTTCAAGCTAATTATAAATGCATATCATCCAACATGAGATGGAATGTTGAATTCTAAATAAAGGAACACAAGGGTTGTGGATCTTATGAGTTTTTCATTGGTAGTTCCTAGTAAGCTTTCACACGGATCCTTGTTCTTTTATATTTACTCAATTTCTATTTTTGATGATTTGGTTTATTATAATAAAAGGAATCTATCCTCGACAAATAATTTCTCAACCCAAATGAAGTAAGAAATTTTCAAATTTATTTCTAGAGGCAAGTTTTCGAGGTAAATCTCTTTTAAATGTCGATTTTCATCCAGACATAGTGCACGGTTCACGTGCTTCGCGGCTGCATGCAAAAAGCTGAAAAAAAAATGCAAATCAAAGAAAAAGGAAATCTGCAACTACTACTATATAGCAGAAAAGGAAGGGGGCATGAAAATCAGAGGTACTATTGAACATAAATAATACTAAAAGGCTGAAACCACAAGCATGTGTTACGGTCGGTTGTATGAAATAAATTAGATCATCAAAACTCTCACAGACACTTAAGGACAAGAAAAAGAGGTGAGATTCACGCCAAATCCTGCCCCCTAAAATAACTACTCGCGCAATCGAACAACAACACAATTCAGAACAGAAGCACTTCAGATCCATTATTAAATCAAGAACACTATTACACCACACAAGCGAGTAAACAGATAAATGGGTAATTCCAAACCTGACTGAACATGAGGGCATGGTTCTCGCCGGCGAGCAGGAGAGATCCACTGACGAAGACGATATCGATGGTAGATATGTAGTGTTGGCATTACTGAAAGGGAATGCTCGCGAGTTTAGCCGTGATGGCGGCGGCAGCCTGAATCTTTGTCCCCTCGAAAGACAACATTGATTTTTCTTGATAAAGACCAGCGAGGCCCGGGCGATTTTGTATCGAATGTACGGTAGTAGTGCTCCACAAAAGCCCGAGCTACTGCGTCTGGATCCATAGTAGATTCGCCGATCGAAAGGGTTATAGCCGAAACCCTAGATCCTCTGAGCGGTGTTTGGTAAGCGATTGGATTTATCAAGCAGGATTTTTTTTTTGGAACCTAACACCCCATCTATCTTGTGGGTGGGGATGTCGTTGTGATTAATCTACGTAGCATTCATCATCCACATCGGGTCCCCACTGATTTCCCACCTATAGTATCCTCAGAGGATTCACTCGGTCGGAGGTTCGCCCAACTGGCTAAGAGACGGTGGGTTATCAAGCAGGATTTAGTAAATACAGGACATCTGAATTTACAATATAAAAAGAATATAATATAAAAAAAATTTAAGTGTAAAAGCATTACTTTAAAATTATTTGATTGAGAGTTCTAAAAATTCATGAATTTATTTTTTCTGTTTGATAAAAAAAATATAATATAAAGTATTTTGAAAATTTTGATACCTGATGACTGTTGGCAGACTTGTGATGGTGGTGGGCGCTATACGGCGTCTCTATAGCCGTGACAAACAATCTGGCGATAAGTGTATTTGAAATTCACCTAAATTTGGGCAAATTTCAAATACACTAAAATATAACTAAGGAGTGAATTTCAAATACATTTACTTTACTTCTACTTTATTTTGTATGCCAACCAAACGCCAAAATTTTCAAAACCTCCATATTTACTTTATTTTACTTTGTATTCCAAACAAATAGCCTCTAGTAAATCTCGAGCTGTTAAATCCCGAAAAGTGTTTGGTAAAAAATTAGTTAAATCCTGCTAAATTTAGAGAGATATTTGATAAGTTATTTGAGGATTTAAGTCTATTAGGATTTTAAAAATATATTTTTTTAATTAATAAATCATTAATATTCAATTAAAATTAACTTTGATATGACACTTAAAATATCATTAATCGAAATACGAATCTTGACGTCAAAAGTAAGTTGATCCTAAGTTGAAACTGATCGAGATCAAACACTTAAAATATCATTGAAAACTTTGAGATATCAATTAAATTCTAAATAGCTCTTAAACATGGAGTGTTTATAGTCAAATCGAGCATCTCGACGAGCCAGATCTAACGAGCTCAAGATCTCATAATTCTGACTTCATTTGAGCATTCAAATACTTAAAATACATCAAATGATCAAAGTAATCATTTTGAGCAATCCGATGGAGTGGAGTGGTACGGGTTTTGCATATATTTACTGAAATACCACTTCTTCAATCTATAAATAACCACTCATTTTTCATATGAGGGGAGACCAAGCTAAAAAACGGAGAGAGCTCTAAAACTTGAAAATCCTTCAAGCATAATCGTGTCACCACTCGACGGTAGCTGACCACCGTTACCATTCGGCCGCCCGCCAGCTATTACCGGCGGTCCGCCCGCTTACTACGGTCGCGTCACTATCGCCGGTCACCCACATCGTCGCCGGTCATCCCTGCCGCTACCACCAGCGCCGATACCGTCGGCCGTGCTCGTTGCGACCACCACCGTATTTCGTGGCCACATCGTGCGTCCATCGTATGGTTATGGTTATCCTCCGCACGCTTATCACCGCCGTCATGCGGTCACCGTCGTCGGTCATCATCACCACATCTTGGCCATCCACCGTCACCTGCCGACGGCCGTCATTGATTCATTCATCATCTACTACCACATCTACATTCTAAGACTATATAATGTTGTTGCTCGAGATTCCCATTATCGGTCCTTTTCATATACATCTATAATCCCGTTATGGAAAATTTTTGTACTCAAATAGATCGTAGTGGAAGATTTTACGGGCTGCAGTGATTTTTTCTCTTTCGAGATTTTTCAAAATTAGTTTTATTATTAATTCTTCAAACATCTGTGGACTTTCTGCAAATTTAAGGCGTAAACTTTTCTTATATCGCACTAGTTTTCAAGACGACTTAAATATATATTAATTAATCAATTAATAGTATTAATATTAATATTAATTTAAAGTATTATGTATTAATATTAACTATTAATTAATTAAAATTAATAACTATTAAATTCTATTAGTAGATTAATATCTTATGAATTAAACTACATTAAGGCACGTGAAAAAAGTAAAATCATATAAATTCTTCCAAATTTTAAATTAAGTTATATCAAACTTATAA
This sequence comes from Cymbidium sinense, assembly GCA_021442155.1. Lineage (NCBI taxonomy): Eukaryota > Viridiplantae > Streptophyta > Magnoliopsida > Asparagales > Orchidaceae > Cymbidium > Cymbidium sinense. Next base: position 8,729,612 of record CM038233.1, on the reverse strand, counting down.
TTTAATTTTATTAACTTATAAATTAATCATCAATAATATTTTATTAAATCAACTTAAATTAAAAACTATCAACTATTACATTAGCTAAAATTATTTAAATTTAATTATCTATCAAATGATAATTATAATTAATAAATTATAATTAACTTATAATTACAAATTAATGAATAATTAATAATATTAAATTAAAATTAATTTTATCATAATATTTTAACTAAGAAAAAATTAGTAAGTAAATAAATTATTTAAAATTAAGATTTTTTAAAAGGATTAAAAAAATGACGGCAGCTGAAATTTATTTCACGGTCCTCGCGCTGTTTCTATAAATCTCGTAAATCTACTCTTTCAATGGGATTTACTAAATCCAAGATTTAAGAAGATTTACTGGATTTGTTGAATTTATAGGATTTACTAAATTCAGGATTTAGTAAATCTATTTTTTTTGTATTTTACAGAATTTATTGAATTTAGCAATGTAAATCTTAAGTAAAGCGTCGGAGAAATCAGTTATGGCCACAGTAGTATAGGTTAGAATTTTTGAGAAAAATATTACGTGCGGTCGGAAAGTAAATAATATAGCATTAATATAAACTATTATATATTAACTATAAATTAAAACATATAATAATAATAATTAAATAGTGATGTGTATTATCTATATGATAATATATAATATCTATTTTTGTATTAATATATAGCAATATATAATAATTTATGGACATAATAAATATGTATCAAATAAATATCACATGATACTATGTTATTAGATAAAAATACTCAACGTAATAATTTCAAACTTTTATTAAAATAAATAAATATTATATATATATATATATATATATATATATATATATATATTGATAATATTATTTAAAATCTATTATAAAAATTCTTGATGTTAAAAGCAATCAAAGTTACGGTAGATCAATTTCTTAAAATATCCTTAAACTTTGGATATCGGTTAAACCCCTAAATTCAATATGAAGTGTTTATATCAAATCGGCGTAAACATTATAGATTATAATTCATGAGCTTTCAAATGAACAAAATACATCATATGATCAAGATAATCATGACATCAGATGGAATGGTTGGTTGATGTATTTCTACTCGATCATAAAATTCTATAAAATAAAAGAGAGCTCAAAGATATATAATATCAATGATTAAATATAGCCATATACGCGTCAGATAATTATAGCCACCATTTTGCTCAATATTTTGGCATAGATAAATAAACTTTCAAATTTCGTATCAAATCATACTCGTAACATCTTTGGCGTCAACTTTGTATATTTAATAATAATTTATTGTCAACATTGTCATTTGTTGTCCCTATTATAATTATTTACTATTTGTATTAATAGATATGGTAAATTTTCTGGCATATTTTTCCTCTTTTGAGGTTTTCCAAAATTTTGAAGTTTTATTATTCATATAACATTGTATATTTAAAAAAAAAATCACACGTTTTAAATAACATATATATATATATATATTTATATGCTAAATAAATGAAAGTGGTTTAATAAAATACATATTTAAAATGAAATTAAAAATGTATTCCCAGAAGTTTAGCAAGAAAAATCATCCATTATGTATTTGTTTTAAAATTTTAATCTGGAATTACAGATTTATAGAAGACAAATGAGAATCTGAATCCAACAACATATTCGTTTATAAGTTGTAGCATGATGAGAACAATGCGATCAACGGCGGCAGGGATGGCTGGCCGCGATGGTTATTGTGGTCGGCGACGTCAGTGTGACACGATTATGCTGGAGGATCTTGTTTTGAGCTCTCTCCTCTTTCTTGCGCCTCCCTCTATGAAGAATGATGCATTTATAGGTGGAGGTCTCAAAATATATGCAAAATCAACCACTCCACTCCGGGCTCAAAATGATTCGTGATCATTTGATGTATTTTAAGCATTTGAATGCTCAAATGAAGTAGAAATTATGAGATCTTGCTTGGATCGACTTCGTCAAATTTTGGCTATAAACATGTTTAATTGATTGATAATGACTGATCGTTTAATTGATTAAATCGTATTGCTCGAAGTCAGATTAGGTGTCTTGAAATTATAATAATTTTGAGTATCATATATATATATATATTAGAACTCATGTAATTGCTTTAATGAATATTACATCATAATTTGATTAATACTTCTTGACTTCATATTCCTCATCAAATTTAAAAATAAATTTTTAATATCTCATCTTATATATATATATATATATATATATATATATATATATACTTTTCAAGTTCAAGATAAAAAATGTTATTACAGAAAAGAGAACTCTTTAAGATTGTTATTGTCCTCTAACTTATCTTAAAATTTATTTATTACAAAAAGTCACTTTTTAATTTCTTTTATCAAGCCAACCTTCATTGTATTGCCTCTCCCACATATTTTTATAGTTTAGTCCCTATTAAAGGAAAAAATGTCAACTAGTAATGTCATTTTTAAATTCATAAAAATAAAAGGACTTACAAGAAAAATCAATGTGCGTAGACCACACAATATCACATTAATGGAATATCTAATTTTTAGAGGGAGGAAAGCATTATCATGAGTGCCGTTGATGCTAACGGCATAAAAAATTCGAATTTTGTTGTCAGCATCACAGATATTTATTTAGTGTTTTGAATATATTTTGAGAATAAGTCCGTTACATGACACATCATTTTGTATGTCCCATTAGAGTTGTCCACATGTGGATTTAAATTTAAATATTTAGTTTAGATGATTTGTCTGATTGTGTCGATAATTTAAAAATATACTATTGATTTAATCTTTAACTTCACCTGTTGAGTTTGTAGGGAGGGTTGGGCCAAAAAAAACTTTTTTTTTGAATGCATAACATCTCAATGCTATGATATGAAAGATCTTGACTTTAGAGACAAAGAGACAATACCTTGACATTATAATAGACAGAGCTAGTACCCGGATACTTATTTAACAATACAGAGAGACAAGCGCCTTGGCGCTGTCAACAACATCGCTGTGCTTAATGTAGAATAGTTAGAAGGACAATAGTGTTGGCATCCAAGTGTTAAATCGTAGCATCATGACTCTATGAAGATTGAAGTCTATCTTAAAAATTTTTTTTGCAAATTTTCATATTATTTAATTATTCTCATGTGAGAGAGAGTGTGTGCCTTAAAGTAACTAAAATATGGAGAGACTTGAATCTTTAATTTTTTCATAATGAATTTTTTGATGTGGTGTGACTTCATAGCTTTTTTACATTCTTGAACTTTTTCACATTAAATCTGATATCTTTATAATCTTGTACTTCATCGTTTCAGCTCAAAATTTTGCTATGAATTTCTTGAATCATTTCTACATTTGATTTCCTAAGAAATACAAATAAAAAAAACTCAATATAATGATACCTGAGTCGATTTGGTTCTAGAAAATGCTTGCCATTACAAACTCCTTGAATTGTGGGGATCATCACTAAGTTCTACTCAGCCTCACACAAATTAGATCAAGTAACCATTGGCAAGAACAACTCCTTATAAATCAAATCAAATTTCTATCTCTAATAGGTACCCTCCTGAAACTTCATCAAAATTACACCTTTTTATCTTAACATGATAGCAACCATCATTGCTCAATCAAAACACTCTATAGGTGCCATGCATCCACTTCAAATACGAAGCAATCATCGCACAAAACATAATCTCTCATGTACTTGACGACATTCTATCATAAGTGCCCATCATATTTCTCACTACCCACAAAAATTTTGGAAGATTTACGTACATACTATAAATTTCTTATTCATTTACATATCTAACATTTAAATTTTAACTTTTTTTATATATATAACACCTCATTCTTTAATATCACATCAAAATACTATCATCACTCAATTTTAAAAGAAAAATACATCTTTTTAAGCATAGGAAAGTGATAGATAAGTAAATATTTAGTTTTAGGTGTTAGATACGTAAATGCATAAGAATTGTGTGGTGTATATAAGTCTTCCTAGATACAATCACTTAACCAATCAAAAGGAGTCCATCGTCTACAATGTTTACTTCATTTCGAGTCTAAATGATGAGCTGCTTCTTTTTCTTTTTGAATAACTAAAGTTCTGTAGGCCTATATAAAGATAAAATACAGATCATGCAATAGAAGGGTCTCACAAACATACAAATAACATCAAAATAAAAAAAAAAAAAGTTTCCATTGAATCATCTACCGTCCTTATATCACAAAAAGCAAGTTCATCAGAATCCAAACACAGAAGACAAATCATACAAAATAGAGTCTTTTTATAATCCCTGGAAGTAAGCCTTTGCTGAGGGATTAAAAAGGAATAAATAACTAAGTTTCACCTCAAGCATTCTTCACTTATTTTGCAGAAAAAAAGTACAGATTAGTGAAAGATTTCAAGCTCCTAAATGGAAGAACAGAAAGAATATAGATGATAGTGCAATCATCAGAGAAGCACTGTAGGTCAGCTTCATGGCTGCTTCAGATGGAGATTCAGAATTTGCAGATGTAGTGGTTGAGGAATTTGCTGCAACAAAGGTGTGAGAAAGTTTTTCAGGTGATGAAAATTTTTAATTATGAGATATGAGGATGGAAAGTTCTGAAAAGACTTTACCATATGAAGCATTGGTGAAGATAGCAGAGTCCGGTGAGTTTGGAGGTAAATTCAGGAGCTCTGCAAGAGAAAAGTATGTAATTAGTAAACTCTAACAATGCTCTAGAATGGTGTTCTTGGATTTTGTATAAGTAGCAGAGTTTAATTAGTCTTTTCTCCTGCAGTTGAAATTCTGAAATTTTCAGAATAATTTATCTTTCTTGATATTCCTGTAGAGCAAATAAAGAATAGCCAGAACCAATAATAAATGTCAGTGAGGATAAATACGATATAACATTAATCTAATTCTACTTGAAAAAGAAAAAAAATATATACACACACATATATATATAATATAAACTGACAAAACTGGAGAGAGGTAGAGGTTTTTTATTTGAAAAAAATTAACATAATTATTATGTAAGATGGAATTGGTTACATTACTGAAGAGATATGTCTGAAATTAGAAAGAATTAACAGTTTTGGATTGACTTAGAATTCAAAAGAGAGAGATATTTAAGGCCAAGTAAGAGATCATCCTCCTATAAAGCCACCAAATCCTTATAATGCAAACGAAGACCTTTTTGGTTTTTACCTCAAGCCAACTACTAGGTGAAGAACATTAGAGAAAATTATGGCATCTGGCATTCATCATACTTATGTGAAAGAAGCCAAAGAAATTTATGTGAAGGCTATATGAAGGTTTTTTGTCCTTTAATGTAGATTGTAAAGATCTTCACCTAAAGTAAAAGAGTTTGACTTGTAGTAGCAAATTAACTGGCGCAATCTTCAGCGAGGGGTGGACATGGATATAGGCCGGTAAATAGTCGAATCAAGTAAAAGTACTTTGTGTCTTCGTTACTACTGTATAGCTTCTTTACTTACTTTTTATCTTGAAAGCTCAAATGGTTAATTGCTGATTCCACTGCTTAACAATCTTGTACAATTATGATTTGAGAACAACTTATTGTCTTTGTGCTTAAAAACATATTCTTCCACATGGAATAGATTTATTGTTCTTAACTAATTTTGATCCAGAATCAAATTAGCTCCTGATAAACTCAAGCACATCGATCCCTTTAATATAGTCAACATTTTCAAAACTTGGGCTTTTCATTCATAAATTTATGCGGGCAAAAAAATTATTTGGGTTTATGTCTTCCAGCTTAAGCTAAAACAAGTGAAGAATGACAATAAAAGATAAAATAGAAGTCAAGAATGCCGTTTTGTAAAATATTATTGAAAAAGATAATGACAAATGATTATGTCTTCTGACTTCATATTGATCAGTTCAAAAAAAAAAAAAAGTGCGTTAAGAAGAAAGATGAAGATAAAGATAAGCTTACTAGGGCAGTAGCTGACGCTGGCGTTGGCAAGAGCACAAACCTTAGGAAGAGTAAGGAGACGATCTAGCCGGAGGTGAAAGGCAGAAAAGCCTCCACTTCCTCCATGGGCCTGGCGAATAACAAGGCATAGGCAAGCCGGATCTTGCCCCTTTATCTCCGTCACCGATACACAGCACTTCCCCGTCGGCGACGCATCCTGTCCGCTCGCATATCCCAAACACTCCGTCAGCTTCGACGCCTCCGTCGCGCACTGCTGGTCCACGGATGGCGCATCACTCGCCCTCACGAAAGCAACGAACAGTGCGAGAAAAAGGAAAAAGAAGACTCTGTAAATGAAGGCCATCGATTCTCGTCAGCCGCTCGCTCACTTGCTTAGGATATTAGTAGACAGGAGCATTGAATAGGGTTGCTGGCAGTTGCATGAACACTGAACAGCCATTAATGCTGCTGACGCGGTAGTAGATGGCCCGGCGGATTTACATCAGCGGGGATGACCACCCCAAGAATCTGTTATTATTATTATTATTATTATCATTATTATTATCATTATCATTATTATTTATACTATTTAAGATAATTTTTATATCACTCATACATTTATATATTCTTCAATATATATATATATATATATATATATATACTTTACTTATTATTATTAAAAAAATTTAAATAAAAATTATATAATTTTTATGAACTTATATAAGTAATACTTAAAATTAAATATTTACTTATTTTATATTTTCATATACTTAAAAATGTGCACTCCATTTTTAAGAATTAACTCATAATAATATTTTAGATATGATATTAAAGATATCAATTAAAATTATATATTTTTAATTTATTTTAAAATGAACATAATAAAATTTTTAATTAATTTTTATATATTATATTAATAAAAAAGTAAATATAATAATTTTAAAATTACACATAATTTTCTTATGCTAAAAAGAATTATTTTATTATCTTTTTAAATATGATAAGTTAACCTATAATTATATTTGATCAAATTTGATATAAATGTAATATAAATTTAAGTTTTTAATATTAATTTTTAATATTTTCATCAGCTATGCTACAAGTTATATCCCATAGTAGTAATATGATGCAAGTGCTTTCTTAAGATTCCAATTTCAATTTTTATGCATAGAATGGTTCATTGTAGGAGGTATAATTGAAGGGGTTGAAATTGAGTGAAGGTGAAGTATAATTGGCTATTATAAAGTCATCTTTAATGCTTTATGTATTCAACTACCTTATTTTGGAAAGAATTTTTGGACTAGAGTGTAAAAATACAGTATAAAATGAATATAATATATTTTAATTATTTTAGATTGTATGGTTAAAATCTCTATAATATAAGAGTTTGTTTTATCTTGTTTGGTAAAATGAATATAATATAATGTATTTGGCTTATAAGGGATGGTAGGTAGTAATACGCTGGAAATCAATTGATGACAATTGGATAGATAGAAGCGGGTTGTCAATGGAGGAAATAGCCTCTGGCGATAGTGGTTGGCGTGCCGACAATAGCGGCAAGGCGATTTGCAAAGAAGCGTGAGGGTCGTCGGCAAGAAGGACCAACGAATGATTGCAATAGGCAGAGTTTCTCATTTTATATTGAATGATGTATTTAAAATTTATCCATTTATACACCATAAACCACCAATTCAGAATATTTAGAATACACTCAAAATTCTTAAGACATTCCTTTTATAATACATCACTAATATAGACAACCAAACAGCCTCTAAGTGAAATATTTATAATTTCTTCTAATTCATAATTTTACATTCATTAAATATAAGAAAAAGTACATCAAGAATTTATCTTCATATATTGAAAACATAGTTTAGTAACTTATCGTGTGATTAATAAAAGATTAAGAAGAAGATAACGACGATTTATTATTGATGAGATATAACAAAGAGGAATGATAATTCCAAAATTATTAATTAATGTGTTATCTCCCAAATTCTACATAATTCATAAATATAGAATTTGATGGATTTTATGGTATAATATTCACATTATATAATATGAATAGCGAGGCAACATGCCAAGCATAAACCCATACATATACTGAAGAACTTGAGATCTCAAATATATTCAAAATTAATACAATTTTAGCTGGTGATATTTGGCAAGTTCTCAATTTGAAATATATATATATATATGTTGCATGCTAGAAAATTAGTTATGGTTGAATAAAAGTTTATACCTTAGCTTTGTTGTGGAATTCAGCACACACACAAATGTTTGAAGAATTAATAAGAAAACTTCAGAATTTTAATGTGAAAAAATCTTTAAAATAGGGAAAAAATCACGAGACCTAGCTTAGTAAAAATATTCCACTATGTATATGTTTTAGAGTACAAAATTTTCCCGATAACGGGATTATAAAATTATATATGATAAGGACTAACAATGAGAATCCCAAAATCAGGTAACAACAGCTACATAGCCATGGTTAGGTTGTAACAATTGTTAGTGGTAGTTGATGATGGTGAACAATGGGGTCAACGAATGACCCGAGCGGATGGTGGCTGAGATGGCCAAATGGTCAGATGCAACCGTCGACAGTGGTTGATAACAATAATGATTGATGGTGGTGGCTGATGACGGTGGTTGATAGCGATGATCGGTGATGGCGATTGACGACGCGAATAATAATGACCGGCGAAAGTGGTTTAAAGGCAATGCCGCGGTATCATGACCACCGGCGACGAGATTGACGAAAAGACGGTGATGGCGATGGCGGGCCGGCACGGTGGTAGCCACGAGTCAAGCCGAGTGGTGGGACAATTATGAGTGGTCATGAAAGCACCGTTCAGATGGGTCCGTAACCTCAAATTTTGCCACACATACCTATACATACTTCTGTAATGCATCTGCTTTAGTCAATCTGTGATGATTCTCAAAATGTGATTAATGGACTGCAGATTGAAGAATTTCTGTTTGAAGTATTATATATTTTTGATGATTGAAATAATATCATCCAAAAATAAGGGGAAACCGATATGACCTTGAAAATTCCTCTAGCACTAATCTTGATGCAAAGAAAGTCGATCAAATTGAAATCGAGATCACTTAAATATCATTGGAAATTTTGATACATCGGTTAAATTCCTAAAAGCTCTAAAATATGAAGTGTTTATAGTCAAATCCTCAAAGCCCAACAAGTCAAAGATCTTACAATTTCATTTGACCATTCAAATATTTAAAATACATCAAATGGTCAAAGGGATCATGGCGAAGTGGAGTGAAGTTTGCATGTATTTACAGAGACCACTCCTCCAATCTATAAATAGCCTCATTCCTCATATGAGGGAGGCTACAAGAGGAGGCAAGAGAGAGAAGAGACTCTAAAGATCCTCTAAGCATAATTGTGCCGCCACTGACGGCCAACCACCGCCACGCCGCCGTGATCCTTCGCCAATCTACCGGGCCCATCATGATGACTTCTACCGATTGTTCCCTGCGTTAATTGTTCGATTTATGATTGTTCAGATTCACCATCATCTCTATTACTGAAATTGTTAACCGATCGTCACATAATGTTCCTTTCATATAATTTTGTAATCCATATCGGAAGATCTTGTACTCAAACATACATAGTGAAAGCTTTTATTGTAGGCGGTTTTTCCCTCTTTGAGGTTTTCCACGTAAAATTTTGGAGTTTTATTGTCATTTTTTATACTGTTGGATTTCACAAATTTTAAGCTAAGACGAAAACTTTTACTCTACCTCAACTGTTTTTCTAGCACGCAACAAGGGTTTTACTTAATTTGATTCATTTATTATGTTTGTTTGATTTCATTAACATGCTCAATTTAGTTATTAGGTTGAAATATTTAATAGTTAATTAATTATCTTATTTCAAATGGATGTGATTTAATCATATGTTAATTAAATTTACTTTAATTTTATTTAGTTTAATTCGATTAGTATCGAATGATTAAAATTTCCTAAATTTGTTGGGTTTTGAGTTTGATTTAAGACTTAATCATTTAATTGAGTTTTATTAACTTAAATAGGTTTAATCATATTTAATTTAATTTTCTCTAAGAATAATATTTCTATGATTTTAGATTTGATTAATGATTGCTTAAGTGTTATTTTATTTCTGATTTTGATTTAATATTTAAATTATTTTTAGATTATATTTTAATTAACTCCTTAATTAATTAAACTCTAATCTTAAGAATTTGTCTGGGTTTCATTAAGATTCAAAAGATCACATTATTTTCTTAAGAGTCTTAGATGCCAATTGAAGTGATATAAGCTATTTTGAAGATTTTTGCAAATTTCTAAATTTTTATTTGATTTATTTTATTAAAATGGACAATCTAAACTTCAAAATTTAATTTCTCCCAATCTAGAAGTCATTTTCACTTGATAGGTGTGCTTTCTTAAGAGTCATTTTTATGGTAGGTGTATTTTAACTTTAATTTCAATCCCTGAAAATTTCAACTTAATGTGAGATATATTTTTGGTTTAATTAATGAAATTTAATTTTTACTAAAACTTAAATTAAACTCAAAATACTCAGTAAACGTTGAGGATTTTGAATTTGTTAGATTTCTCTAGGAAAGACGAATCCAACGAGCTCTTGTTTGCAATTTTTGGCTAAGTATTTTATTTTTTATGAATTTTTGAAGTTTGAGGTGATTTAAATTAATTTTTTTTATAAAAGGAAATATGTCGCTTGATGTCAGAAGGAAAACGACCGCTCGCCGTCGATCGCAGATCGAACGATCCAGATCAAATTGCGAGATCCATAGGCTAGGATCATGTGATCTGTGCGTGATCTAAGCCGTGACGAGCGGGATCGACGATCCGGATCGATCGATCATCGAAGGCTGATCGCAGATCCACACTCAATTTTCGTCCATCAGGAACCGCAGATCGGATGGTCGATCGCATCAAGTAACCGAAAGGACGCACAATCCACGCGGCGATATGGGTCCCAATCGCGAATCGGATCGGACGGCGGTTGTAGCACGCCGAGCGGTGAACAGTGTTTTCAAGCTTTTTTTGAAAAAAAATGAGGGTTTCTAAGCCAAAACTTATCCAAATAGACCCATTTTCGCACCGATTCGCACCAAAAAAATTTTATTTCCTAATCGGGATGGTTTAAAGTAAAAAAATGCGAGATTATCTAGGGGAAATTCCTAAAATTGTGAGAAAATTAATACAAAATGCGTGAAATCCTGAGGCCGGGTACAATTTGGAAAAATTTATCTCACTGGGGATGATTTCTAGTGGCGGTGAAGATCTGAGTGAACTCCAGGTATATGAGAAAGATTTGGAGTGATCTTTAGCCCTTGTCTCCCTTCGGAACGTTGCCTTCTCCGATGTCTACCGTCGCCTCATTGAAAGAATAATTATTTATATTTTTGAGCTCAAAAATGGCTCAAAGAAGTGGAGGATGGGTTTCTTTTTTACTTTGGGAAGCTTTTTAGGGCTGAATGGTGGTGGAAGGAAGAGATCTAAAGCTTCATCTTCCCCTCATTTTATAATGGCCGAAAATATAATCTTTTTTTGAATTTTTGGCTCCAAATTGATTATCATCTTGCTTGGGGTGATTGTGATGGATGATAAATTAATTGGACTTTAGATTTTTGCTTCAAAGTCCTCTTTTGCTGCCATATGATCAGATTTATTCAATGTAAATATTGGGGAGGAGTTAAGTGCATATGATGAGGGAGAATTAAATGAGGTTGGGTGGAATCCTATGTGGGGAGGATTCATGAGGGGTTTAAATGGGTTGGGTTTATTTTGGACTGATCCCAAATGAGTTTGGGTAAGATTTGATCAGCCCCAATAGGTTTCGACTTGGTTTCAAGGGATTTAGCCCAATTTGGGTCATAAGGGTCATTTTGGGTCAAATTGACCCATTTGACCAAAATTAGCCAAATTAGATTGGATTATGGGTTGATTCATGTTCAATTGGATAATTGAAAATGAATGTAGTCTTTGGTTTGAATTAATTTGGATTTAAGCCAATTTGGATTAGGTTAGGTCAAGTTGACTAATTGGGCTCGATTGATCAAATTGGGTTTAATTATGGCTTTGGTAAAGTTCAATAATCAATTTGGAATGAACTTGAGCCATTGGTTGCAATCAATTTGGGTTAGATCATGATTTGACCCAATTTGGTCTTTTAGGCCAATTTGGGTCAATTTGTATCAAATGGCCAATTAGGCTTGGTTTGACCCAATTGATTGTAATTGATCATCCTAGGGTGATCAGCAATCATGGTGGAAGATTTTGGTGAACTTGGTTCAATCCAATTTGGGTTGGATTAGAAGTTGGCTCAAATGGGTCCTTCAGGTCACTTTGGGTCAAGTGGACCTAAGTGGGTCAATTAGTTTGGTTTTGGTTTGATTCAAGTTTAGTTGAACTTATATATAAGCCCTAGATTGGAATATAAATTCAACGAAAAATTAATTTGGAGTCTAAGGGATTTTGGCTCATTTGAAATTTTTAAGTCAAAAGAGCTAAGTTGGGTTTGACTTGGGTTGGTTTTGATTTGATTTGATGATTGTAGATTTCATTTATATTTGAGTAGATAATTGAATTAATGATTGATTCAAGAAAAAAATCATTGGTTTTGACTTGATCTGGATAGAATTTGGCTAAGTCCAAAGAATTGGCTTAAAGGGTTAGATTGAGCTTAATTTGATTTTTGATATAGTTTTAGTCATTTGAATTTGGATTTCATTTATATTTATGAATATAAATGAAGGAATAATTGATTTATAAAAAGATCAATTGAGTTTGATTTGATCTAAGGAGTTTTAAGCTTATGAATGTGGTTCATATGGCTTAGGAAGGGTTTTAGGATTTGAATTTGATTTTGGGTTTCAATCATTTGGAGTCAAATTTTGAAATTATATTTGAAATTTGAATTTGAATTTGAATTTGAGATTTGGTTTGAAAATTGAGTCTGGGTTTGATTTGAGAAAGTGTATCTAGATTGGGTTTAGGCTATGGGATAGGTAATTTTCTTAAACCCTAAGGCATAGCCTAATCTTATGATTAACACTTCTAAATCTCTAGCTTAGGTTAAGTGTTCACCTAATCACTAGAAGTGTCTTATGACTAAAGAGTTCTTAGTGTCTAGAAGAATCTTAAGTCTAATAAGAGGAGGTTAAGAGCTCACTCTAAAGTGAGGTCAACCAAAGGACCCCCAATAGGTGTGGTGTAACTGACAAGGCACTCCGCACATATTGGTGTTGACCAAAATGATCAACAACGTCCAAAAGATTGCAAAAAATAACGAAAGTGATCTATACCAGACCCAAAGGTAGATAGAGTCACGATCTTAGTAATGTAGTTCTCTTATGCCATAAGAGAGCAAGAAAGAGGATTGAGTATGTGAACATTCCTCTAGGGAAACATGATGCTATCCGTGGATATAGAGTTTGATTGGTATAATTTGTTTGGGTGTGTATCCACTAGGGATAAGAATTTGATTGAATTTTTTGATTTGTTTGATTAGACTCTACTAGGGAGGTTGGTTTAATTTATTATGGCTCCACTAGCGAGAAGGGTTCTAGATTGAGGGCATATCCACCAGGGATGTACACTCAGTCAAATTTATTTGATTTAGATCTAAGCTCTACTGGGGAGGCCAATTTGATTTACGCCTCACTGGAGAAAAATTTGGTTTGTTCGATATGTTTAATTTGACTCCACTAGGGAGGTTGGTTTCGAATTTATTTTATTATGGACCCATCTGCATGGATGGACTATACTAAAAGGAGCCACGGGACTTTGGCTGCCTTAGTTTTACAAATCCAAAGGGGTATACCGTACCACAAGTGTGACTATCTATCCTAAGGGTTGCTTTCTGCGCAACGACTATACTAGAAGAAATCATAGACTTACATCTCTAAAGTATGGATCAATCAAGTGATCTATCGATGGCACAACAGATCAATCCTGACCTAGGGCAACTATTTGAGCAAATGCCACCGCGGACTCATATCGACCAAGAATAGGGAATTTAATTCATATCGGTGCTATGGATCTACTAAGAAGGAGCTAATATCTAGACCTATTTTAGGTTTACAAATCCAAAGGATAGTCTACCGCCATTAGGTAGAGCTAACCAACCTAAGGGTGCCTTCATGGTCAAGTTAGAAGAAAGCGCGGGGACTCACATTTTCTTAAACAAGGAACCACTGGGTGATTGGTCGCTTGCACAACAAATCGACCGACGGGTCGCCTGCACAGAATGATCGCTAGAAAGAATGCGTAATAGACTTATATCTTTCAAACCAAAGATGACCACCGGGGTAACTCGTTGGTGGCACAAAAAATTGAACCCGACCTAAAGGGGATTATTGAGTGAGCGTCGCTAGAGGTCTTACCTCAACTCAAGAGTAATCCTGATGATTAATTTAATTTAATTTGATTTAATTTAATTTTGTGTGTTATAGGACCCTATTATGGACCCATCGAAGGAGCTATGTCAGTCTTGGCCTATCTCAGATTTACAAGTCCAAAGGGATAGTCTACCAGCCACAAGGTAGGACTATCCGACCTAAGGGTTTCTTTTCGGTGTGCAACAATTATACTATGAAGAAAGCATATCAGACTTACATATTTCAAAGTAGGGATCAACCGTTAGGGTGATCTATTGATGGCATAATAGATCAATCCCAACCTAGGGTGACTATTTGAGTGAATACCATTGTGGACTCATATCGACTCAAGAATAGTCAAAATTACTTCAATTTTAGGTGGACCCTGTCGGTGTGTGATGGATCTACTAAGAAGGATCTAATATCAGCCTAAACCTATCTTAGGTTTACAAATCCAAAGGGATAGTCTACTCCATTAGTGGCTAACCAACATGGGGTGCCTTTAAATGGTCAGGGAAGAAAGGGACTCACATCTTCCTAACAAGGAACCACTGGGTGATCACTTGCACAACAAATCAAACCGACGGTCGCCCCTCGCCAAATGATCGGGGAAAGAACGCATAATAGATTTATATCTTTCAAAGCAAAGACGACCACCGGGGTAACTCATTGGTGGCACAACAAGTTGAACCCGACTTAAGGGAGACTATTAAGAGAGTGCCAACCTGGGGACTTATCTCAACTCAAAGTAGTCAGGCAATTCCTATAGGGAGTTTTTCTGACACTGTCCTAAAGATAAGATGTCTGTTTGGGAAAAGAGCCACTGGGGGCCTGAATTCCTAATCCACAAGCAAATTAATTTTGTTTATTTGTTTAATTTGTTTTAACGTGGACCCTGTTGATTTGTAAGGGATCAAATTGAGAAGGAGCTTATATAAGCTTAGACCTATCTCAAATTTACTGAATCAAGGGAGAATATGCGCATCCGTTGAACAAATTATTCAACCACAGGGGTGGTTAAGTCCAATCCAAAAGTAACTGGGATAGTGTCTAAATGAGGTCACAAAGGATGTAATCCAAATAGAATGCCCGCAGGGGATGGGGCCGCTAAAGGCTTAGTCCAACACCCTAGAAAAGATGACATTGCTAGTCATATATCAAATATGTATTCGGTGGCTAGCTCAAGGAGAAAGCGCGGGGACTTACATATGCCAAGAGTGGTGTACCCACCGGTGAGTCAGTCGATAATGAACATCAACCAACCTACGGTGCTCACGGGCTAAACAATCAATCTAGAAAGAAGGCGCAGGCTTACATCTCTCTAAAGTGGAACCGACCGTGGGATACTATCTTCTCAATAAGTGTCATCCGACCTAGGGAGACTACTAAGTGGATGCCACTAGGAACTTATATCAACTCAAATGTAGTCAAGAGGAAAGGAGCCTCTAGGGGACTTACCTTTAACCTCAAATATATTCGACCTAGTTAGATCATGATGATTAGTTCAAGAAGAAAGTGTGGGGACTCACATCTTCTTAAACATGATCAACCATGAGGCTTACTAGCAAAAATAACAATGCCGGGCTTTGCAATAGTCAAATTAGGAAGAAAGTGCGAAGACTCACATCCTCCAATAAATGACCACTTGGTGATCAGTTGCTTTGGGTAACAAATCGAACCTAACCTAGAGTGGCTAATGAGTGAGTGCCACAGGGGGATTGCTCTCACATCAAAATAGCCCGAAAGAAAGATATGTGTGTTTGTGTTTGATATGAAGGAATAAGATGACACTGAGAGACTCTTATACCTAAACCTCGGGGAAACTCGACCTAGTCAGAGTATGGTGGCTAGTTCAAAAAGAAAGCACTGGGACTCACATCTTCTTAAACAAAGCCAACATAAGGTAGTTCACTAGTAGGGCAGTGAAGACTACCAAACTGACAAGGTGCTCATAGGTGTACAATGATCAAGTTAGGAAGAAAGCGCAGGGACTCACATCCTCCAATAAGTGACCATTAGGTGACATACTAGGTAGAAAACCCGATCTAAAGAGTGAGTTCCACAAGGGCTTGCTTCCACATCAAAGTAGCCTGAGATAAAAGATATATGTTTGTTTGTGTTGTGAAAGAGGGAATAGGATGTCGCTTGGGTTCTCTTATACCTATCCTAAATATGTCATGGTGGATTCACAGGCAAAAGATATTTCTAACACAAAAGAAATGAAATTTGAGATGAAAATAAATTTTATTGATAATTATTTTCAAACAAGATTTATGGAGATATTTTTTTAGGTAGAGCCCATTGATTGAAAGCATTGGACATTCTCCTTTATAATTTATGAGTTGATAAGACCCTCCTTGGTAGGCCTTCTCTATGACATAAGGGCCTTCCCAAGTGGGTTCAAACTTGCCTCTTATCTTTCGACAGGCAATAATTGGCCTCTTAGAACTAAAATAAGCTCTCCTACTTGAAAAGCTCTAGGATGGACCAACTTGTTATGAGCTTGAATCATCTTGGCTTTGTATAACTCGAGGTTCTGACATACTCGTAGGCGTCTCTCCTTCAAACCTTCAAGCTTTTCCAACCGCAACTTGGCATTCTGTTCCATTGTGATTTTACTACCCGCGACTATCCTTAGTGATGGGAGTTGGACTTCTAATGGTAGAACAAGTTCACACTCATACACTAAGGAGAAAGGGGTAGATTGAGTTAGAGTTATGTATGTGGTACGGTAAGCCCACAAGGCTTCAACTAACTATTCATGCCATCATCGTTTGTTATCATCTAGTGTCTTCTTCAGTATTTGAATGAGGGTTTTGTTGAAGGCTTCTGCTAACCCATTTGCCCTTAGGTAGTAGATGGTAGAATATCTCCAATATATGCTGTGTATCCGAGCAAAGCTGTTGATTTTAGTGCTCTTGAATGCAGTACCATTATCGAATATAATTTATCGAGGCACCATGAACCTATATATGATATGATTTCTAAAAAACTGGAGCACATGTTGAGTTATGACCTCTCTAAGTGGGATTTCCTCCACTCACTTGGAAAAGTAGTCAGTAACAGCTAGAATGAATCGATGATCTTTCGAAGAAGGAGGATCGACTGGACCCACAATATCAATATCCCAACACTCAATGGCCATGAGGCCAATGTAGGATGTAGAATGTTGGGAGGTTGATGTAGGACCACACCGTGTACCTGACATTGGTGGCATCTCCTAGCTACATCTATGTAGTCTGTGATCATTGAAGGCCAGTAGTATCCTAGTCTCTTGATCTTGGGTTTCATCTTTGGACCGGATTGATGTGCTCCACATAACCCAGAGTGTACCTCAGTCACAATCTTATGGGCTTTGTGTTTGTCCAAACAACGTAACCACATATGATCAAAGGACTGTCGGTATAAGGTGCCGCCTATAAGAGTATAGGAAAGGGCTCTCTGCTTCACATGGTGTGCTAGTGATTTCTCTTGAGGTAGTTTGCCTACATTTAAATAATATATGAATGGTTGCCTCCAATTTGGCTCCTCGTCCTTACTATTAATGGCAACCTCCCCTTTAAGAGAGAATCTCTTGATGAGTTCAACATCAATATGGGATAAAACTTGTCTATTTTGGACCCTTATTGGAATGGACTCATCTTCTGGACATGTTAGCTCTTTGGCAAGCCTGGCTAATGCATCTGCTACTGTATTCTCTCATCAAGGAATCTTGTAGATGATAACCTCTAGGATTTGGGCCAATAATTCTATAGTATACTTGTGGTAATGATGGAGCTTAGGCTTTAGAACCTTGTAAGTCCCAACGATTTGGTTGATGATTAACTAAGAATCTTCAAAGTTGTTGATACTCTAGACACATAGTGTAATGACTAACTCCAGAATGGCAATCAGAGTCTCATATTCAGCTTTGTTGTTGGTACATGGATTGGACATATGATATAAGAATCTTATCACATCACGGTCAGGAGTTAGGAGAATTATTCATACCCCTACCTTCCCTGGGATAGTAAGTTATGGTTCTTCTCATCTTTGAGATCTAGCTGCACCATCAAAGTATATCTCCCAATGACAAGCATTAGTACCCCATAAGTTCATGATTTGTTCATCAGGGAGATCATCGTTAAGCGGAGAATCAGCAGATAGTGGATGTGCTGCTAAGAAATCTGCAAGCGTTTATCCTTTTACGGCACAGAGGGGTACGAATGTTATATCAAACTGAGATAAAATCATGGACCAACATGCCAACCATCCAGATAAGGTTGGCTGTGTCATGAGATATTGTAGTGGATTGACTCTGGAGATCAAGTTCACCTTATGAGAAAGCATATAATGTCATAGCTTTTGGGATGCAAAGATTAAAGCTAGGCAGTGCTTTTCAATAGGTGGATAGTTTGCCTCAGTATGGATTAGATGATGACTGAGATAATAGAGAGCATTCTTTTTTCCTTCATCATTGGTTTGAGCAAACAAAGTGCCAAGGGAGCTCTAATGCAATAATATATAATATGAGTGGCTTGCCCGATAGGGGCTGCTAGGACTGGCGATTTCATCAGATATTGCTTGATATCTTCGAAAGTATGCTGGCACTTATCATCCCATTTGAACTTAGCATATTTTTTGACAAGTGTTGAGAATGGTTGGCATATTTCTGATAAGTTGGAAATGAAGCATTTTAAATACACCAGCCGCCCTTGGAATGACCTGAGTTGTGTTAGGCTTTTAGGGGGTGGCATTTCTAATATCGCTTTGATTTTTTTTTCGGATCAATTTCAATTCCCCGATGTTGGAAACAAACCTAAATTTTTTTTTGAAGCTACTCTGAATGCACTCTTCAAGAGGTTCATTTTGAGGTTGTATTATCTTAACCGCTCAAAAACTACTCTCAAGTCAAATAGATGGTCTTCCTTTTCTTTACTTTTGACAACGAGATCATCGACGTAGCATTCAACTTGATGAAGAATGAGTTCATCGAAGATTCAAGTAATGGCCCACTGATATGTGGCACTGATATTTTTAAGGTCGAAAGGCATGACCTTATAATAATATATTTCGATCGGGGTTCAAAAGACAGTGTTTCTTTCATCCTCTGGGACCATCTTAATTTAGTTGTAGCCAGATGACCCATCCATAAAGAAGAATACTACATGAGATGAGGAAATGTCCACCATTAATTATGGTATAATAAGTGGAATTCATCCTTAGGGCATGCCTTTATTTAGATCCCTAAAATCAACGCATATGTAAAATTTGTCCATTCTTTTTCTTAACTGAGATGACAGAGCCAGCATCTCTTCATAACTTCATGCAAAGCAATTCTTAAACTTAATCAATAGCTTCACTAAATCATTAGTTTCTTTTTCATTCAATAGAGAACTGATATATGTTGGGCGTAGATCTTCTTCAGTTCCTAAGTTGATTTCTTTGAGCTCATCGATAGTTGATATAATCTTCTCTTCAAACTCTGGTGGTGCATCATTGACTTCAAAGTCATTTAGATCATCTGAAGTTTCTAAGCACACCTCCTCATATGAGTTATCATGATTTGAAAAGAACCTATCAGATTCTAAATGATTGGTGATGACTAAACATTAATTGTCATCATCAACTGGACCCACTGTATTGAATCTTAGTCCCAATCTTGATTTTGAATGTCTGCATTTATTATCCCATAACCTTTCAAAATAATCTAACCTGTGTTTAGACCAATCATGTGGAATTAATCCTTTCATTGCTAAATTAAGAACACAAGACGAATACCAATCAAAAGGTAATTCTATTAAATCTTTATATGAATCATCTTCAAGTTCTACATCAGCTTCTTGACTTGAGGATGATGCTCCAAGAAAGAACTTTTTCTCCTTTACATTTGTGGAAGACTTAGGGGATTCTTTAACTACCAAACCCTTAACTTTTTGTGAAGAAAGTGGGGTTAGAGCTAAAGTTCTCAACTAATGCTTCACTGTTTCACATGTAGACTCGGATACACTTATGCTTTGCTTAGAAGCCCAGTCTTCATCACTGTCTTGCTCAACTGTCACTTGCATGGGGATCTGCTGTCTAGAAGTGCTAGATAGCGTACTAATCATATATGACTCATCCTCTGCACTAGATTCTAAGTCTATATAGATAGAAGGTGTAGTCCTGGTAGTAGGGACATAACTCTTATTGGATGGCCAATAAGGAGGTATTCCATCTCTAGGCATGTCTCTGGATCTGTCTCTTCCTCTACCTGGTGGAGGTTGAGTCATCCTACCCATATATTCGAATGGAGTAACAAACTGTGGGTGAAATCTAATGTCAGGCTCTACTTTCTCCTCCAAGTCTATTTCTTGCACCCTTTTATTTTTTTTCTCATTTCCTTTTTTCTTTTCTTTTTTTTCTTTTTCTTTTTCTTTTATTTTTGAACTTTTGCCAAGTTCATGAGAATAAACTTGTTGGTTTTGAGGGAGATAGTAGGTCGCATCCTCATATATTCTGACCTCATGAACTGTGAATGGCTTAAGATCTCCTTTTATGCAGTATTCAAACCCACCCCTCATGAACTTCATGCACTGGTGTAGAGAGGATGGAACCACGTTGTTCTCATGTATCCATAGTCTCCCAAGCAAAGCATTGAAAGATGTATTTGGGTCTATAATATGAAATTTGGCGGTAGTCTTCCAATCGTATACTCCTAATAACAATACTATAGAGCCTAAAGCTCTCTCGCCTTGTTCATTGAATTCTCTCAACATCATCCTCTCTTTTGAAAGTTTAGAGATGTCAATTCTCAAGTAAACGAGGGTTTTTAGACTCATAATGTAAAGGGGGAGATTGTGCTTAGTCGTTCCTAGAAGCAAGTCTTCATCATTGAATGTAACTCCTAGAGTGTCCTCAATCATGAGCCTCCTCTCAATAGCGGCCGGGCTAAGCATATCTGATCAAGAAGAGCCTTGATTAGAGATTCCCTCATCTCTTTGATAAGATAAGGGCCATATATGCTTAACTTATGGCTTTCTAAGATGACATTGTAGTCAACCTTGGCTTGATCCTCCACAAGCATATTCATGGGTGGAGCATCTTGTGGAGGGGCTATCTGCTCTTTAGAACTAATGATTTGCTTACCCTTATCATGAGGTGTCATCCTAGAAGGTAGAACTTTTGCCATTGCGAAGGTTAACTTTAGTGACCTCTTAGAATGATGAATTTGTAAGAAGTTCTACCTTCTCATTAGGTGTACTTACAACTTCTCCTATGGGATCATCAGAGTCAGATGACTCCAAATCAATCTCAATGGTGAAGAATGATTGTAAAATGAAAATTCATTTCTAAATCGTAGAATGATCAAAACTAGAGTCATCATTATTATTTTGTAGACTTGGAGAGTTTTTGAGAGGAATAAAATCTAGAGTATCAGAAGTGGACAAGATATAAGTGAAAGCTTTCTTCATTGATTTCTTCTTAGATGGAGTACATGATAGAAATATAATAAAGTAAGCAGGGAAAGAGGTATAGTGCCCTTGTCCGCTGATATAATGCTCCTATTGACAGAAGAGGAGCTAGTGGAGGAAGAAGTAGTACCGCATGGATGCAGGTTCTCACTGGTTATGTTCTATGCTATCCCAAGTAAGGTTGTGCCGGGCGACACCTTCAAGTTGTTTTGGCAACTTACAAACCTTCCTTAGTTGAGGTTTGAGTTGCTGCACTATAAAGAAAGCTTCTTGATCTTAGAGATCACTTTTTTAGAGGTTCAGGATAAAGCAATATCACAACCTTCTTTTGTCTTAAGAGGGTCACAAGTATCCCCAAGAATTACTCTGATAGAACTGGAGGATTGTTCTAACAAGTATTCATTGGGATAATATCTGACTTGTCTTCTCGCCAATCCTTAAAGGTGACACAATCCTCCAAGACATGACTAACCAACGTAGAGGCAAAAGAGATCATAACTCTTGCCCACATCTTCCGGGCTCAGTAAAGTCATATTTCTTTAAGAGATTCTTAAAAATCTTCCTAACTACCTCACTCTTGAATGAATATGGCTTATTCAATCTATCGGAAAGAGTATGTGGGTACACAGGTGGGATATGAGCACTTGAGTATATTATGGAGGAGGCGATTATTGTGGCATATGGTGGTGGTGTCGGCCGAGGTGGTGAGAGAGGTGGTAATGGAGGTCTTATGCATAAGTCTCTTATCTGAGCTCTAGCTAGTTACTTTGACACATTACTACATTCTTCTTCAATGCTTTCATGTTTGGGCTTGAACGATTTATCTTGAAAAGGTAACTATTTGGCTTCTGTTAGCGCCTTATTGATTAACTTCTCAAAGGTTTTGATTATAAATCCTTTGAGCATGAAAGCAACCGGGCCATGAATATTCTTGAGAAGAATTTCTATGACAAGTTGTTCAAACAGCTGTAGTTCATATTTCATACTCAGGTTTTGCAACATGAGAATATAATCAACAAGGGACTCATTGGGATTTTATTGCGCCACAACGAGGTCACCCACAGTTACCCTTTATTGGGCTCCAGCAAACTTCTTGATGAAGAGGTGTTCCAACTCAGCAAAATTCTTCACTGAACCATTGGGTAGTTCAGCGTACCAATCAAATGTGATGTCTGTCAAATTATTGACAAAGAGACAGAATAAAAGTGTATCGCTGCCACCAACATTGCAGCATCTGACCTTAAAATGTGCTATATGCTGCTGAGGGTTCCCACTGCCATCAAGAATTTCGAAGGAAGGAGGCACAAAACCCTTAGGATATTGGACACCATCAAATTCCTCCAGGTAGGGTCTACCCTTTAGAACAGATGAGCCACCTCAGGCTTGTACCAATGCATCCTTCATTTAATGCTCCACTAACTACTTGATATCTTTTTCTTGCATGGAGGTGATGTCCACCACTTTCCTATGCATGCTGCCACTATCCTGGTTCATGGGAGATGTACTCTTGGGTGATTCAACATGTAATACAACCTGTGGGTGGTAAGGAGTAGAGCATGAGCTTGGTCTTGAAGTCTAGAGCCACTAACAAGTCTTCAACTATTTTCTCCATCTTCTGATATGCTCATCTCGATCATTAAGGTGTTGGGTTGAATGATCCATGTCTTCTTCTTCAACTACAACACCCTCCTTGCTATGTTGATCCCTAAGGAGGGAACCCCTAGTGTCAACCATATGGACTTTCGCTGAGTCCTATAAGAGTTCATCTCCATCTAGATCAAAACTGACCCTAGCATCCTCTTCATCAGAGCAATCATCCCCAAAGAGTTCCTCTAAGAAATTGGCGATCTCATCTAAAGAGGTCTAGTGCGGGGACAAACACTTGCCACCGATGGTGGAGGTTATGCTCCAGACAGATGCATTTAACACTATCACTGTGCTTGAGGGTCAATGATCAAGAGACTCAGACCGCTCATGGGTGGAGTGGTGTCTGGGAGAGATCGCCATGGGGACAGAACTATCCCATTCTCACGTATAGATCACTAATGATGGTGGTGGTTGAGGGCTTAATGGGATCACCATTCTTCACCAAGAATGAAGTAGTGGTCGAGAGAACTCACCTCACCAATGGAGTGATGGGACCCTTCGTAGCTAGATCACCAATAGGGGTTTCTTCTCCCCGGATGTTGTCTTCTCTGCCTTTGTAGGCATGGTGGATGGCGAGACCTGAACAAGTGATGGTGGGGGAGGAGTGGATCGGTGTGATGGAGGCAACAATGGCTTTCTATGGGCAGGAGCTTCTCTCATGGTGGGCAATTAATAGAATATCATCGAGTAAATACAGGGCATTACTAGACTATCTTGAGGATGTGCTCACTATGATATATGTTGATCATTAATCAGGTGAGAGGATCTACTACCATGGACATTACATCAATATCCCTTCCACCATGCGATGTGTGAGACCGTATGTGCCATGTAAGTAATGAATGGTGGTGACTCAATCAAGGCCATAAATTCCTTAATGAGGTGGGAGGACAAATAGGAGAGCTTGATCTCACCTCAACGGGTGGAGTAGATGGAGTGGGATCCCTCGTAAATGATCACCAATGGTGTCTTTTTGGGGCTTCGATCTTGGAATGGGGATGTAGCTAGATACATGGTGGGCTGGTGAGTGGAGCGCGGCAGGTAGCATTGACTATCCACTAGGCCCACTTCTATGATGAGTAGCAGATAAGTTTAATGTTGAACGATTGGCTAAAAATTATCGGAAAATCCATCGAGGCCGGATTGCTGCAAACCTCACGTTTCTCTCTACTTATCGATGCAAGCCTCCAAGGCTCTCTCCCTCTAGATCGACTTTGACTCAAGGATAACTATCTGATTAAAACTATATCGAGCATTAGCTCATCCAACTGGCATGATTGTAAGCTGACGTTATGGCTTCCTATGCTCAAATAAATATCTTTGGTGGTGGAGGTAGTGCAATCCTCTAGTCCTCCTTCCATTTGAGCGAGAGGGGTGGAACCTACCACTCAAATGTGGAGAGGTCTCAAAAATCCCTCTTGACCACATGGAGCGGCCCATCTCTCTACCCTCTTGTGATGCCACTTGATCTTATGTTATTTGGGCATTGACAGAGCTAGCACCCACCTCAAATATGAAGGAGACTATTTGAGAAACCAAGACACATATTTTTTGAATTGTAAATTTTTTTTATCAAAGGTTTTCGAAGTCATGTGCGCAATCCAAGGGCCCAAATTATGTGATCCGAGTCATCCGATCTCACGAACCACGTGATCGGATGGTCCATATCGCATCAAATCGATGATATAATCGATCCCACGTCAGGATCGCGGATGTAACAGTGTCGGTGAACAAGAGCTAAAAAATGATTTCTAAGCCAAACTTGTCCAAATTGACTTGATCATTACTAAAAATTATATTTCCTAATTGGGATTATTAAAAGTAAAATATGGGATTATCTAGGGAAAATTCTTAAAATTGTGAGAAAATTAATACAAAATGCACAAAATCCTAAGGTCGGCTATGGTTTGGCAAAATTTACCTCATCAGAGATGATTTCCAGCGACGGTGAAGATTTGAATGAACTCCTAGGTATGCGAAGAAGCTTTGGAGTGATCTTTAACCCTTGCCTCCCTTCATAATGTCACCTTCAATGTCACTTCTAATGTCATGAGCCTAAGAGCAATTATTTATATTTTTGAGCTCAAAATAGCTCAAAGAAGTGAGGGATGGGTTCCCTTTTGCTTTGAGAAGCTTTTGGGGGCTAAATGGTGGTGGGAGGAAGAGATCTAAAGCCTCATCTTTCCCTCTTTTTATAATGGCTGAAAATACAATATTTTTTTGAATTTTTTAGCTCCAAATTGATTATAATCTTTCTTGGGGTGATTAGAATGGAAGATAGATTGATTGAGGACTTTGGATTTTTTTCTCCAAAGTCCTTTATTGCTGTCATATGATCAGATTTATTCAATATAAATATTGGGGAAGAGTTAAGTGCATGTGATGAGGGAGAACTAAATGAGGTTCGGTGGAATTCTATGTGGGGGAGGATTCATGAGGGATTTAAATGGGTTGAGTTTATTTTGGCCTGATCTCAAATGGGTTTGGGTCGAGTTTGATCAAATGGGTTTTGGCTTTCAAGAGATTTGGCCCTAATATGTATCATTTAGGTCAAATTGACCCATTTGACCAAAATTAGCCAAATTAGATTATTATGGGTTGATTCATGTTCAATTAAATTAAATAATGTGGTCTTTGGTTTGAATTAATTTAGATTTAATTTATTTAGGCCAATTTGGTTGGTTGTCAAGTTGACCAATTGGGCTCTATTGATCAAATTGGGTGTAATTATGGCTTTGGTCAAGTTCAATAATAATTTGGAATGAACTTGAGCCATTGGTTGCAATCAATTTGGGTTAGATTATGATTTGACCCGATTTGGTCCAAATAATCAATTTGGATCAAATGGCCAATTGGACTGGCCCAATTGATCAATGATCAGTGATCAACAATCATGGTGAAAGATTTTGGTAAGCTTGGTTCAATCCAATTTAAATTGGATTAGAAGTTGGCTCAAATGGGTCATTTAGGTCACTTTGGGTCAAGTGGACCTAAGTGGGTCAATTGGTTTGGTTTTGGTTTGATTCAAATTTAGTTGAATTTATATACGAGCCATAGATTGGAATATAAATTCAACGACAATCAATTTAGAGTCTAAGGGATTTTGGCTCATTTGAAATTTTCAAGTCAAAAGGGGGTTTTGACTGGGTTGGTTGATTTCATTTGATGATTGTATATTTCATTTATATTTGGGTAGATAATTGAATGAATAATTGATTCAAGAGAAAATTCATTAGTTTTGACTTGATATGGATAGAATTTGGCTAAGTCCAAAGAATTGACTTAACAAAGAATTGACTTAAAGAGTTTAAATTGAGCATGAATTTGATTTTCGATATAGGTTTGGTCATTTGAATTTGGATTTAATTTATATTTGTGAATATAAATGAAGTAATAATTGATTTATAAAGAGAACAATTGAGTTTTATTTGATTTAAGGGAGTTTTGGCTAAGCTTATGAATGTGATTCATATGGCTTAGGAAGGGTTTTAGGATCTGAATTTGATTTTTGGTTTCAATCATTTGGAGTCAAATTTTGAAATTAGATTTGGAATTTGAATTTGAATTTGAGGTTTGGTTTGAAAATTGAGTCTGGGTTTGATTTGAGAAAGTGTATCTAGATTTGGTTTAGGCTATGAGATAGGTAATTTCTTTAAACCCTAAGGCATAGCCTAATCTTATGGTTAACACTTCTAAGTCTCTAGGCTTAAGTTAAGTGTTCGCCTAATCACTAAAAGTGTCTTATGAATAAGGAGTTCTTAGTGTCTAGAAGAATCCTAAGTCTAAGAAGAAGAGGTTAAGAACTCACTCCAAAAGTAAGGTCAACATAGTGAAACTAACAACTTGCACATTTTTTTATGAACTCCAAGACGTCTTGCTTCATCGTAGGCCAATAGAACCTTTGCCTTATAATTTTAAGGGCTAGCACCCTTCCTCCTAGGTGTTCTCCACATATCCACAAGTAAACATCTCTTAATGCGTAATCGATCTTTGATGGTGAGTGACATTTAAGGTATAGCCTAGAAAAAGCTCTTTTGTATAGTTCACCTTCGATAATAATAAAGTTTGAAGCTTGCCTTCGGAGATGAGTTGCAGCAGTTGGGTCTTTAGGAATGGTCCCTTCTTGTAAAAAAGATAGGATGGGGTCTATCCACGAAGGTTCCTTTATCTCATTAATTGCTTATATTACCCATGACCTTTATATACTAGGAAAATATATTTCTTCAACATTTCCTTCTCTTAAATAGATATCCAATAGTAGAGGTAGTGAGCTTAGCGAGAGCGTCAGCTCGATTATTCTTCTCTCGTAGTATGTGAATGATTTGATGTGTCATGAAATAGGTAAGATGTGACTTTACCGAGCTGAAGTATTGCACTAGCTGAGGATTGCACTAGCTGAGGATTGTGAGTATTAAAGTTTCCCTCAATCTAAGAGGTGACAAGCTGAGAGTCAGTGTGGATCACTAAGTCTTGATCTTCACAATCAATGACAAGTCTTAACCCTGCGATGAGAGCCTCATAATCAGCCATCTTATTAGTTGCAGGGAATTTTAGGCAAAGTTCATACTCTAAGGTATCCTGTTGGGGAGAAATAAGTAAGATTCTATTCGGGCACCAGTATTTCCTGAAGCTCCATTAACATAGAAGGTCCATTGAGGAGACAAAAAGGGTGTAGTAGATAGCTCATTTGGAGTTGGGGCAATGCATTCCACTATAAAGTTTGTGGGTACTAGAGACTTTATATCTGGCCGGGGTAGGAAATGAATATCAAACTCTCCCAATTCTACAGATAATTTAATTAACCTCCCATATGCATCTAGTTTCTGTAGAATGGCCCTTAATGATAAATGAGTGTAAACGCCTCAAGACTAAAATGAGCTTATCGTGAAGAGAGACTCATGAGATATAAGTATAACATCTCCTTGGATAGGCTTGGATAGAGGTGGAGATTCTAAATACTCCCTTAGTTGGTCAAAAGCATACTGATATTCATCAGTCCACTAAAAGTTATTATTTTTAGCTCTCTTTAGTATTTTAAAGAATAATAAGTATTTATCCCGAACGCTGAGCGGGATAAGGCAAAGAATTGCTCATTCAAATATTGAAATTCTTTGATATTCTTCGTAGGAGCCATATCTCTGAGGGCTTTGATTTTCTCAGGATTGGCCTCAATTCCGTGGTGGGTTACCATAAACCCAAGAAATTTTTTTGACGTAACCCCAAAAGCACACTTGGTCGAGTTAAGTCATATGTTATAACATCAAAGAAGGTTAAAGCATATTTCTAAGTCAAAAATATGTTGTGATTATTCCAAACTTTTTACTAACATGTCATCCACATATACTTCCATTGTACGGCCTAAGAGGTCTTTAAAAATCTTATTCATGAGGCGTTGATAGGTAGCACCAATATTTTTTAACCCGAATGACATAACTTTATAATAGTATAAACATTTATATGTTTAAAATGCCGTGGCTTCTTCATCTGTTGGGTCCATTTTTATTTGGTTGGAGTAAGCATCCAAAACTAAGCATTTGATGTCAGCAGATCAACCAATTGATCAATTTGAGGAGAAAAAATTATCTTTCTGCAAGCTTTGTTGAGATCGCATTTTCTTAACCATGACAATATTTGCTACCATATGGGTAATATACTGATGAATCCTCTTCTAAGAGCTTGTTAACTTCTTGTTCAATAGCCTGGAGGCGATCTGCAAAACTCCGCTTTTTTTGGATGATCGGTTTGAATGTTGGATCAATCTGAGAGTGCATCATTTGGGGTCACCAAGCATGTCTTGATTTTTGCGCAAGAAGTCTATGTATTTTTCCATTTGTTCGTCTAAGAGCAGAGATCCAACTTTCACTGTTTGTAGAGGTTGATCATCTGGCAATGAAATAGGGAGCAAGTCTTCTACGTAAGTTTTAAATTTCTTCATCTCGAAAATTAAAATTTTTGATGATGAAGGTCACCGAAGGGCGTGGTTGTGCTTGTCTGAGGTAACATGATTGTGCTATTTATTGATATCCACACACCACTCCAACCCCAACAGGGATTGGAAATTTCATCTTAAGATGAGATTCTAAAGTGACGACACCAAAAATTGATTAGAGGAGCCTTCTGAAGATGTGTTATACATGAATCATATGACCACCATAAATTGAATTGAATGAGTCACTTGTCGAAGAAATTCTCCGAGGATAACAGGAAGGGTGATTGTCCCCTCTACTCGTACAGGGTGATTATTAAACCTATATAATGGTCCTGCAGTGGGTTGGAGCTTTTTCCTAACCAAGCTCATGCTAATAAATGTGGAGTAAAATAAGACATCAACATAACTCCCATTGGCAATCAAAATTCTCTTAACATTATAGTATGGGTCACCAATCCCTGCGTTGATGATAAATGGATCTTGATGAGAAACTTGGACTCCTTCTGAGTCCAAGTCATTAAAAGAGATGGAATGATCAATACGAGATTTCTTTAACTCTGGTTCTTCAGAGGTGGCAATGGGTACTTGATTAGATAGTAGTGGTCATCCTACGATTGTTTCAATTTCCCCAACTATTTGATGACTATTTTATTATTTTTGTGATGATTGTCCTAGTTGCCCCCTAGTTGGAGTTACGTTTTCTTAAGTCGATCGATTCTTCATAAATGACATATATATCCTTGTTGAATGAGTCTCTCAATTTCTTCTTTGAGTTGTTTGCACGCCTTAGTAGTATGTCCACGATTTCGATAGAAGTGACAATATTACTCATAATTTCCTGAATTTAGTTTAAATGCGACCACTTGATGGTTTATTCATCTTGAATGGCCATCGTGACATTAACACGATGTGTTGAGGTGTATTCCTTTTGGTTCATGTCGATGTGACCGGAGGGAGATCAACGCTTCTTCTTTTGATGGGATTGTCGTTACATTCCCTCGGGCTCTTACATTTTTTCTCGTAATTGTTCAAATTAATGGGCATTTCATCGATAGAAATTTGTGCTTCCATATGATGAACTAAGTCAGCATATGAGCAGACCATATCTCACATTAGTGATGAGTAGAAAGACCTAGGATGGAGCCCTCCAAGGGAAACTCCTTTTAATAGTTCAAGGTTTATTCCAGGTATTTGGCATGCTTCTAAGGAGAACCTCTATAAATATTCCTTAAGTGATTCACCCTCATTTTGATGAATGTCTGAGAGATGACATGAATATTTAATGATCCTCCAGTTTGCAATGAACTGTTCTACAAAAATCTTGGCGAGTTTATCAGAAATATGAATGGATCCTCTTGGAAGGGAGTAGAACTAAGTGCGAGCCTGCCCCTTGAGGGTAACTGGAAAGACCTGACAAAATAGTGTGTTAGGAGCTCATTGGATATGCATGATGATCCTATAATGGTTGATGTGTTCATATGGGTCAGTTGCCCTATCATAAGAGTTGATGCTCGTAAGCTTGAACTTTTAAATAGATGTTGAAGACTGATAGCGGATGAGAGGGAAGTTGATTTCCATCTTTATAATGGAATTCTAATTAAGCATTGTAATTGTGAGTATAACATGCGGGAGTCAACAGATGAGAATGTGCTAAGCTACCGCATTAATTGGTGATAAGCCAGGCTGCAGTGATGGATGAGAACTAGCCAAGAAGGAGATCACTCAAGTAAAAAACTTTTGATGGCAGAAGGCCATTAGCATTTTGATATCTTCTAGCTAACGATCGATCTTGGGGGAGATGTGTTTGCTATAGTAGTTGCTGTCGCGTTCCTCATAAAAGTTAGATTATCTCATTTTGAGACTTTCCATTCTCCATGATCTTCTAGAGATTCATGCACCTTCTGATAGGGTCATGCCTATCGTGGGGAAGTGAGGCGTGTTTGGCCTCCTTAGTTCAAGGATTGGTTTCGAGATGAGTTGGAGCGAGGCTTGTTATGTAGTATTATGCTGGCCATAATGCCAGAAAATTATGATTGAGAGGTTCTCTTCCCACAAATAGCTTCAAACGGGAAAATTAGTTACTGGTAGAATAAAGTTTTACTTTAGCTTTATTACACAACACAGATGTTTGAAGAATTAAGAAAACTCAATTTTATGTGAAAAATCTCAAAAGAGGAAAAAAATCACGCAGCCCAGAAAAATCTTCTATTATATATCTCTTTGAGTACAAAATTTTCCCAATAACGGATTATGAATCAGATGAGAAGTCGACATAATGAATCGCAACAATAGTATATAAATGATTATGTTGTATTAGTTGTTAGTGGTAGTTGATGATGGTGAAATCAATCATGACGATCGTCAATGATGATCTGAGATGGCACCGATAATACGGTTGATTAACGCAAGATGAGCCGGCGGACGGTGGTCATGATGAGCATGGTATAAACATGATCATGGTGGTGTCATAATGAATTGACATGAGATAACTACGGCGACGGTGGCTCGGTAATGACCGACAATTGACAAAATGCATGGTGGTTGGTGACAATACGAGATTGACGATGACAGGATCGACGGCGGGCGCACAGCCAACTCGACGCATCACGAGTGATTGCATGATTATGCTTGGAGGATTTTCAAGCTTTAGAGCTCTCTCTTCTCTTTAGCTTGCAAATGATCTTTAATTTGAGAAATTATTATATATACTCACTACACATTTTAGATAGGGCTTTCCAAAAAGTTTGTTGTTCACGAACAGCTCGTGTTCAGTTTGTTTGTTAACTAAACGAACCAAACACGAACACATATTTCAAACTCGATATATAAATGAGCCGAACATGAACAATCATTTGTTCGATCTATTTAACTCGATTTAAATAAATAAAATATTATATTATTATTATTATTATTATTTATTACTATTATTAAGTATTATTTTATTATTTTATTAATAATAATAATATTATTATTATTATTTTATTATTTTATTACTATTATTTATTACTACTTGTTGCGTTGAAAACCAAGTTACCAGAGTAAAGTTTATGCCTTTAACTTTGTGAATCCAACAATAGATATTTGAAGAATTAATAAGAGAAACCAACTTTTATTGGAAAACCCTCAAAGAGAGGGAAAATCATGGGGTTCAGTAAAAAATCTTCACTATGTATTTGTATCAGTACAAAGTTTTCCGATAAGGGATAGAAAATTGTATAGAAGGGCTAACAATAAGAATCGAAGCAACCGCTTAGGCGCGGGTTAAGTCATGCTTGTTGTAGCTGACGATGGTGAATAATGAGTCATCAACCGATGGTGACGACGGCAGATGGACATGAAGGCGAGGCAACAATGACGCGGTGGTGACAATGGTACGGCAACGCCGATGATGCAATACGCGAACGATCGACGGTGGTGCCGACGGTGGTGGTTGGCGTCACATGGTTGACGATGACGAGATCAATATCGACGACGGCATCGACTAATGGCCGCGGACAATTATGTTGAAAATTTTCGCTTTAGAGCTCTCTCTTCTTGACTCCCTCGTAAAGAATGAGGGATTATTTATAGATTAGAAGAATGATATTTCTATAAATACATGCAAAATCTGAACCACTCCATCGGACGGCTTAAAATGATTCCTTTGATCATTTGATGTATTTTAAGTATTTGAATGCTCAAATGAAGTCAGAATTATGAGATATTGGGCTTGTTAGATCCGACTAGTCAAGACACTCGATTTGATAATAAACACTCAATATTTAAGAGTTGATTGATAATAAGCGCTTGATCTGGGTTAGTCTTGATTCATAATCAGATTGCTTTCGACATCAAGATTCGTGCTTCAACTAGTAGAATTTTTAGTGTCATATCAGTTATCTCCCTATTTTTGATTACATTATCTCAATCATCTAAAAGTATATATGTTAAATACTTGAAAATAGCAAATTCTTCAATAAAATTTATGGGTCCATTAACCATACATTTTGAGAGAACAAATCTTCATGACAAAGACAAGATTATGATAACAATGCGGGGTCATGGATGTATAAGGGTATGTGCGCAAGATTTTTATGGACTCATGGCACTTACGGCGTCCACGGCGAGCGCATGGGAGATACATGTGAGCGCTGTGGTTGAGCTACGGTGAGTGGATGGGGGGATCTTAGATGTAATCATGAAAGTATGAGCTAATAGGCTGTGGCAAGAGCAGCGCTGAGCGAATGCACGCCGCTGGGCGCATCAGGAGGGTTTTCTTCCATTTCACTTTTCACCATTTTTCTATTTTTTATTTATCTGCTATATGGGTCTATAAAACCCCGGTCATGAGAAGACACAGATCTCATATGTTCCTTCTTCTTAAGAGAAAGTCATTCGCTTATGATCAAGACCCGTAGTTCATGACGAGGCCAATTTTCAAAGAGTGTCCGTCCTCGTGACCGATCTTGAGGCAATCAAGGCCCGTAGTTCATACTGAGCTCGCTTTTCTCAAAGAGGCGCCGCCCTCGTTGATGAGTTCAAGAGATCAAGATAGTTTATACAAATGAGCTCATTTTCCTCGAAGAAGCATCAACTATCCTCGCCTGACGACCAGTTTGTAGGATCAAGGCCTTTCCTTACTTGTAGGAAATTGAATTTTGAAACTTCCGGATGGTTTAACAATTGATAACCGCCAAGATGAGAAGCGCTAATTAGAATTATTCAAAAATGAAGAAAGTTTGGTAATTTGAGCATCATTGAGAGGAATAACTTCTCTTTTTCATATGTATGTGTATCCTTTTCGATCAGAAGAAAAATTTTATCCCAAGTCGTCCGTGAGTAAGAGTCGAAAGGATATGCTCAAGGAGTGAGTTGCTTCACAAAATTTTTATATTTTTGTCATTTCTCTCTCTTTTTATTTATTTATTATATATTTTCATAGGGTGATGGCTGAAAGAAAACCCATAGCATGACAGCTACAAACGATATATCATCCACTATCATAGAAGATAGTTTAATGATGTTCCACAGAAAATTTCACTTCCTTAATGAGTTGGTGGCTATTGTTGTCAAAAAGTCTGATCGAGCCCGTTCACCTCCGCCAGGATACTTTACTATTTTCGAGATGATTCTTCGTGCGGGACTGCGATTCCCTTTGGCTCTCGAGTTGATTGAGATCTTTAAAATATGTGGTGTAGCTTTGTCATAATTTTTATTTTGAACTTTAGTGATCATCGCTATTGACTGCTTTTAGAGTGATGTTACTTTGAACATCAAATACTTATGTCGAATGTGTAGATTCACATGTGATGCTTATGGGATGTTTTTATTGCTAAAAAAGAATTGGATAGAATTTTTAGCACGAGATCAATCTAGAAATTGGTCTAATGGATTCTTTTTTTTGGTGAAAAATGAGTGGGGCCTCCCTGAGAGATGGGAAAGATTGAATGACCTTCCAGATTCATTGTTGATTAAAGAGAATGAGATCTTAGCAACTCTTAATATTCCTGATGCAGAAAGCTTACAACATGAGTTACGTCATATTGACAAATATATAGTTGAAGATAAAATGTTCAAGGTTGGCATTTTCATCCAGGCAGGGAGATTTCATGCTCTTCCACTCAAGAGGTCAAGTAAAGGTGATGAAAGGTCTCCTCATATTCATTTCTTTCAAAAGCCAAATCATGGTGGTAGCAATTTCTTCTTAAAGAAAAAGAAGACATGGTGATTACGTCAAATATCTGGAGAAGATGTTCGCTTGGCCTCGAGTTTAGCTATTTCAACTCATAATGGGGAATTTGTATATTCTCAAGAGGTGTTAAAGCATGCATACATCAACGAAAGATGAATTAGACATTCTTCCTCCTTCTATTCTTCTTTTCTTCTTTTCCTTTTTTCTTTGTGTAATATTTGTGATAGGTTTTTTTTTGTAGGTAGCTTAAACATTAGGGCTCATAGTTCATTTGTGGATCACTCTAGATGAGTGAAATATTGAATTTGTGAAGGTAAAATATCTGCAAGGCGAGTATGAGCGAAAAATGAGTGTTAAGGCCAAAGAAATGCATCGGAGGATCTAATGTAGAACTAAGAGCTTAAACATGAAGTTCTCTTTCTCTCAAACGCCGGAGGTGGAGCACTCTGATGAGTGAAAGGTGAGGCGAGACGAAAGAGAAAAGACTCAAGGCACTTATAACGGAGAAGAAATCTTTCGAACTGGAGAAGAAAGCATTACAAGATTATCTTTCTGAGAAGTAGCTTATAATGTCAGAGGCGGAAGCAATAAAATCTCCTTGAAGGCAGTGAAAGACTTTAAGAACTAACTAGCTTATCGTGATACTATCGAAGACCATGTCTAGGAAGCTCATAATCATATTCTTGATGTTGAAGTGAAGGAGTTGGAGCACCAATGTTTAGAAGAGAGCTTCATCCGAGGGTTCCTAAAAGGAATTTGCTTAGTACATCGCAAAACCAAAGCTAATATTGAGAATCTATCTCCCCAAGTATCCAAGACCCTGCATTCGTGAGATGAAGGAGTTGAGAGTGAGTTCAAGGGAGCATCTCCTATTGGTGATGAGGACGTTAATATCATGTAGTATCACTTGAGAATGTTTTTTTTTATCTATGTATTGTTATTATTTTGTATCAGAATTGTGATTCTTTCTTATATCATCATGTTAGTTGTCAATGAATTTTTTTTTGTGATATGCTCTTGTTTTATTTTACCTATCCGGGTGATTGGTGTATTATTATTCGGCTAACTCAGATAGATAGGCCGTGGAAGTCCACTATGACCTTTTGGCCTATCCTAGGTATTAAAACATTATTTGACATCTTACCCGTATGGAAGAGGCCGTGAGATGTCCACCAAGGAGCTTTTAACTTATCCTAGGTATTAGCCAAAGTGTTACTTGACTTCTTACCTGTATGGAAGAGGTCCGATCAAGTCCCCATGGGATTGATCATGCCCCGATTGAGATACAACGTGAGTTGCACATTTCTCAAGTGGGAGGATTAAATGAAGGAGATTATTTATATGCAACAAGCTATAAATTTATTACTATGATAAGGTCGGTGATACAATCATAAGATGATTTTAATACATATATGAGTTTGAAAAGGAAATGACAAACGAGATAAAATAAAAGTTGCAATAATTACGCAGTAGGAATTACTGATAATATTTTTGAAAATTCTCAATGTTCCAAGTTCGAGGTAAAGTTTTTCCCTCTAGATCCTTGAGCTTGAATGTTCCTGGCTTGACCATAACTATAACTACATATGGGTCATCACAAAGAGGTGAGAGTTTATTGTGTTGAGGGCCTTTGCCTGCATCTTTAAGACTTCGTAGAACCAAGTCAGCGATACATATGGGACAAGATTTTACTCTTCTGTTGAGTGGAGAGCTACCCTTTGGTGATAGGAAGCAGTCCGAAGTAGAGCCATGTCACGAGTTTCAAATCGTTGTATCCCATTTTTTTCTCGCACTAAAACTGAGCTTATCATGAAGAGACTACGAGATATAATTATAACATCTTGGAATAGCTTTGATAGTAGGAGATGCTAAATAGTTGCTCAAAAGATCGATATTCATCACCAATCAAAAATTATTATTTTACCTTTAATATTTTAAAGAATGACAAGTATTTATCCTCAACAGAAATGGGATAAGGCAAATTGCCCATTCAAACATTGAACTTCTTTGATATTCTGAGGAGTCATATCTCTGAGAGCTTTAATTTTCTGGATTGGCCTCTATCCCACGGTGGCTTACCATAAACCCAAGAAATTTTCCCGATGTAACCCCAAAAGCACACTTGGTAGGGTTAAGTTGCATATTATAATGTCAAAGAAGATTAAAGCATATTTCTAAGTCAGAAATATGTTGTGATTCTTCCAAGCTTTTTACTAAGATGTTATCCACATATATCTCCATTGTGCGGCCTAATAGGTCTTTAAAAATCTTATTCATAAGGCATTAATAGGTAGTACCAGCATTTTTTAACCCAAACAGTATAGCTTAGTAACAGTATAAACATTTATATGTTTAAAATACTGTGAGTTCTTCATCCGTTGGGTCTATTTTTATTTAGTTGTAACTGACAAACATCCAAAAAGAGCATTTGATGTCGCGGTTTATCATGTGGGCCGTGTTCCTCGTAAAAGTCGGATCATCTCATTTGAGACTTTCCATACCCATCTTCTAAAGAGATTCTCGCTATTCACCATGTGGTCACTATCGTGGGAAGTGAAGAAGCTTACGCCCTTCAAGATTGGTTTCGAGTGATAAAGTTGAGCTAAGCTGTTACGATTATGCCTATAAGGGTGTTCAAATTATGATCGGGGTTCATTTCATGACGGCACAAAACTGTTGCTGAAAACCGCCACGAGTAAAAAAGTTTACATCTTAGCTTTGTTGCATAGTCCACCACACATACATATATTTGAATAATTAAGAAGAGAAACTCCATAATTTTTACATGAAAAAATCCCTGAAGAGGAGAAAAAATCACGGGGCCTAGCCCAATAAAAATCTTTCACTATGTATTTGTTTCAGAGTACAAAGTTTTTCCACAATGGGATTACAAATCAGATATGAGAATCGACAATAAGAATTGAATCAAGTAACAACCGCCATGTGGCGTTGGTTAGTCGTAAAGAATTGTTGTTATGACGATGGTGAATGGGAGTCATCAACCGACGGCGGACGATCGTCAGGATGGCCGAATGGTCTGAGGCGATCAATGACTCTATTAATACGGCGGACTAAACCATGCGATGATGACCGACAACCGCGTTAATGATAACCGCCGATGGTGGTAATAACGGTGGGTTGACGACGGTGTTGACGCACGATCGAGGCCGATGGTTCGATGGCGGTCAAACCATCGAGTGATGACACGACATTTTAGGATTTTCGCTTTAAAGCTCTTTCTCTTTAGCGGCTTCTCTATGTAATGAGGGTTATGATTAGATGAGCACGCTTCAGAATACATGCAAAATCCAACCACCATCTGCGGATCAAAATGATTCCTTTGATCATTGATGTATTTAAAGTATTTGAATGCTCAAATGAAGTCAAAATTATGAGATCTGGGTGGAGATCCGTCATCAAGACGCCGATTGACTATAAACACCCACGCTTAAGAAATGATCGATAATAAGTGTTTGATAGTTTTAATTCGTAATCGATTCCTTCGACATCAAGATTCTGAATGCTAAATTTTTAGTATCATATAACTACTACTACTACTACTACTACTACTACTACTACTACTACTACTACTACTACTACTACTACTACTACTAATACTACTACTACTACTACTATTATTATTATTATTATTATTATTATTATATATACATAGAACACAAGCATTTATGGTAAAATTTTGTTACGCAAAGATTGACTCAAGTCAATCTTTTCATACGATTTTTTTGATTATTATATTTCAAGCTAATTTATTTCTTTAACACCTAACAAAATATATCAAACCATAACACAAACAAGAGTTCAAATGCTAGTTCTCGCCTCATTTACATAATTTTGGATCATGTGATATGAGTCATTTGTTGTATAATGTAGAGGTAAAGATGATTGAAGTCTCAGAAGTCCGAAGCTATGTTTAAGCTCGACTTAGTCGTGAGCTCATAAGCTCGACTTGTCTAGCCATGAGATCAAGTTAGAGCACAATATTTGACTCGTTAAGTAAATCAACTCGAGCTTGAGTTTTGCTAGACTCGACTCAGAGTGCTCGTCATGCAACTCGAATATGCTCTCCATTGTCCCAAAAAATAATATTGTTTTCTACTCGGCCCACATAAAAGGACTAATAAAATTCCCCATATAACCTAGATCTCCCTTTAATGTTGCACAGACTTCTCCATCTCTGACACTGTGCCTCCGTCGTAGCCTATGTCTTACTCTCCTACCTTCTCTTATTTCTCTCTCTCTCTCTCTCTCTCTCTCTCTCTCTCTCTCCACAGTGTGACTAACAGAGGTTAGGAGTCGAGCTCAGGAGCTAAGCTCAAGTTTACTTAGTCAAGTTGAGCTCTTACACTCCTAAATAAACTCATAAGAGCAAGGCCCAGTTTTAATTGTAATGTTATGTTCCATTTTGAAAGCATAATGGGCCACTAACTTTGGCCCATGAACATTATCTAATAAATGCAAGGTTTCGTAAGGGCCAACTAAGGAAACCAAAGATTCCACAGACACGTGCCCATAATGCGGAGTGTAGAGGAATAGCTACGTTAGGACTTTTATTATATATATATATATAATAGTGTGAACATCAATTTTTTTAAAGAATTTAAAAATTAACTTAATCATTTTAAATATCAATATACACTGCACATAGTTAAATACTTTAAATATAATCAAAAAATAAAAATTACCTTAAAATTAGATATTATTTTATATTTTATATTATGCACAAAGAATAGAAAAACTCGCTTCCAAGTTTTATTTGAATTTAAAAAAGTATTAAGTGCTATATAATTTAAGATGAGAGAAATAAAATAATAATAATGATACATGCATAAACATTTTGAAGTTAGTAAATATTGAATATTGATTTATAAATATTAAAATTCATAATAAAATTTTAACTCATATTCTTTTAATTTTATTAATTTTTCAATAATTTGATCATTATATATAGAAATAAATCAATAATCGCAAAAATGTTATAATAAAAGTAACATAAATGAAAAAAATCAATAATATTTAAATAACTAATTTTTCTATTTTTTATTATTATTTTCTTTTTCAATAAGCGTGGTGAACTAGTCGGTGCCAGGCCACTAGATAGAAGCTAAGAATCCGATTCTTTCTCCCTCCTAAACCAGTTTTCTCCTTCTTCCTCTCGCCAATAAAATTAACAAATATATTTTTTTCTTTCTCTTTCTCTCTCTTCCTATCTTCTCTTCCATTAAAAGGCTAAAACTCTCCATACTATAACTCATAGTCTCTCTCTTCCTATCTCCTCTTCCATTAAAAGCTTAAAACTCTCCATACTGTAACTCATAGAGCGATCAGTTCTTTAGTTTCTGCATCGAATCTAGCTCAAGTTCTTCACAATGGGCCACTTCTGGACTTTTCTCTCTCATCTCCGTTCTCTCGCTGGGTATAATTCCATCAAAATCTCTGCTTTTCTTTTCTTATGTTTTATATATTTAAAATCACATTTTAAATCA
Source organism: Cymbidium sinense (assembly GCA_021442155.1). Taxonomy (NCBI): domain Eukaryota; kingdom Viridiplantae; phylum Streptophyta; class Magnoliopsida; order Asparagales; family Orchidaceae; genus Cymbidium; species Cymbidium sinense. Next base: position 8,689,100 of record CM038233.1, on the reverse strand, counting down.
TATATGCAGGCCAATCCTCACTCTCTTGTATCCCTTGTAAGTTCATTTCTCTTCTTTATCTCTCTAACTTCTTCTCATATGTATGCAGAACTTGATGATTTTTTATATTATTAATTATTATTAAATTGAATAAAAAGATATGCTTCTGTTCGAGCAATCGAGAGCACATCAAAGCTTGACGATGAACAGTGGTTAGCTTACTGGATTCTTTACTCTTTTATGACGCTCATGGAGATGGTAGCAGAGCCTGTTTTATACTGGTAATTATTTCTTTATTTTTATTTAATATTTAAAATTATACAAATTTTTTAAATTTTTTTTTTTATGAAGGATACCGATATACTATGAGATGAAGCTCGCAGTGGTGGCTTGGCTTGTTCTTCCACAGTTCAGAGGGGCTTCTTTCATCTATGAAAGGTTTGTGAGGGAGAAGTTGAAGAAGTATAGAGCTATGACTGGTCAACATGCTTATGTGAAGGTAATTAGTTTATTTAATAAATTATTTTTTATGAAAAATAAGAATTATAAATCAAAATTTAATTTTGATTTCTTTTTTTTCTTTTTTTTTTTGGGTGAAAATAGGAGGGAGAGGATGATGAATGAGGAGGAAGGAGAAGAACTTGGATGAACAGACGTGAGATCTGTAGATGTCTTCTCTTGCTTTTGCTTTTTTCCTTTTATTTTAATTCTATTATTCTATTTTCTTTCGGAAAAATAAATAAATATATTTAATCGCTTACGATGCATGTATTATTTTTTTATTTTTTTGTTTATTGTGTTTTTGTCAGTTTGCTTGTGATTAATATCTGCTTATTGTGAGGGAAAATTGAAAGTATTAATTATATATATATATATATATATATATATATATATTATATATATATATATATATATATATATATATATTTATTATATATGAGAGTGAATATTTTATTTTTTTATAATAAATTGTTGCGGCTAAAAACCGCAGAGAAATGAAAGTTTACGCTTCTTAAATTGAAGTCCAAAGCACAATACACAGTAATTAAAGAGCCAACAAGACACCTGCACTTTAACGGAAAACCTCAAAAGAGGGGAAACCACTGGCCTAGCCCCAAGAAAAGCTTCCACTATGTATCCTTTTCAGTACAAAATCTTCCCGATAAGATTGAATTGCATATGAGAGAGGAACATATGTAACAACGATCAGTTGTAATTGTTACATGGTGCGGGTAACTTCCTACGGAATGTGGTACAATTAGTGACTACGGGTCATGATATGGTTGATGGTCACCGAGCTGAGTGCAATCTTGCTTTGCGATCTTGCTTGAGGATCTTCAAGCTTTCTCTTCCTCCCTCACTTGGCTTTTCCTCTCGCTCTTTTCCTTTTCTTCCTTGCTTGGACTCTTCCTCTTCTCGCTTGACTCTTCCTCTTCTTCCTTGCTTGGGCGATTGATCTATGATCACACGGCGGCCTACGGAGGTTGACGACCGTCGAGCTGGCTCCTTCTTCACTTGTTTCAGCCTCTCTTCTTCACTTGGCCTCTTTGTGAGGAATGAAGGCTCATTTATAGATGGGAGGGCATTCTTGTAAATTCATGTAAAGCCCACTCCCCTCGACGGACTCGTGATGATTCCTTGATCATTTGATGTATTTTGAGCATTTGGATGCCCAAATGAAGTCAATTATGAGATCTTAGGCTCGTTAGATCCGCTGCCGAGACGCCGATTTGACTAAAATACCTCATATTTGAGAGTTATTTTGGGATTTAATTGATGTCCCAAAGATTCCAATGATATTTTAAGTGCTTGATCTCGACGGCTTTTGACTCAAAATCATATCGCTTTCGACATCAAGATTTGACTAGTGGTATTTTGAGAGCATATCGTTGCTCTATTTTTGGATGACATTAGCTTAATCATCCAAAAATATACGTGTCAAATGCTCAAAATAAATAATTCTTCAACTAAACGCCCCATGAATCATACATTTTGAGAGAATAAATTATCATAAAAATACATTATGATTATAGAAGAAGATGTATGCTGGTACGATGAGATTTTGAGGTTATGGAGCTATTTGATACTCACGTAAGTTTGGGACGCTCGCTCATACCTGTCTATGCGGCTACGGGCCAAGGCTGTTGGCTGCCGCTCTCGTACTGCGGTCAGGGATGGGGCGGCTGTCACCCGGGTCGAAGGCCATGTTATCGGAGCTGGCTCGGGGTCGATACGCTGGTCGCTGACGGCGCCGGCACGCTCATCTGGGTCGTCTAATCGGGGTCATGCGCGCGCCGGTCGCCGACGCTGGGTCCGGTCGCTAAGGCCGATAGTCGGCGCGGCTGGTACAACCAGGCGCATAGGCCCGCCGAATTTGGGTTTTGAGCCATTTTGAGTCGCTTTGCTGGCCATTTTGAGCCGCTTTGAGCCGTTGAGACGCTGACATTTGAGCCGTGCCATTTTGAGCCATTTTTGAGAGGTTTTACCCTTTTGTCTCCCTGTGGGGCTATAAATACCCCATGGTAAGAGGGAGAGGCACCTTCTTGAGTGAGGGAGGCGATCAAGGCTCCACGGTATACCGCCGTGGACCCGCTTATCGCCACGCCGACCGGGTTAGAGGCGATCAAGGCCCACCTGTGATAATGCCGGTTCTCATGATCACCACGCTGGACCGTCCGTTAGAGGGCGATCAGCGCCTACCTGCGATACGCCGGTTCCCGGCTTTACCGCCACGCCGTAACGTCCGGGTTAGAGGTGATCGCGCCCACGCAGATATTCCGCGCCTGGAAAGTTTACCGGCCACGGCCTCGGACCGTTAGAGGGCATCGCGCCCACCAGATACGCCGTGTTCCCGGCTTACGGCCACGCTGGACCGCCCCGGTTAGAGGCGATCAAGGCCCACGATATCGCCAGAAACCCGCTTGACCGCCACGCCGGACCGTCCGGGAGGCGATGGGCCATGCCAGATAATGCCGTATTTCCGGCCACCGCTGACCGCCCGTTGAGAGGCGATCAAGCTCACGCAGATATCGCCGGGGTTCGGCACGGCCACGCTGACCGTCCGTTGGGGAGGCGATCCGCCCACAGATATCGCCGGAGTTCCGGCGCACGGCCACGCCGGACCGGCCCCGTTGGGGAGGCGATCAAGGCTCACGGTATACCGCCGTGGTTCCGCCATCGCCTCGCCGACCGTCCGCGGGGAGGCGATCAAGGCTCCAGATACGCCGTGGTTCCGCACGGCCGCTGGACCGTTGAGGCGATCGCGCCACCAGATACGCCGTGGTTCCGCTACCGGCCTGACCGTTAGAGGCGATCACCGGAGACGGGCCAATGGCGATGCTCGAGATCCGGGCTTTAATGCAGATAACCGCCGATTATGGTGGTGACCGCGGTGATTGCCGATGGTTGAGGCAAGGACCGGCGACAGTCGGCTGACCGGTTTAAGATGGTCCGTCATGGTACGACAATCGACGACGATGAATCAGGTTCCTCCTTCAGAGGAAATAAGATTTCTTGAAACTTCAATGGATGGTTCAACTTGAAATTGACGCAACTTGCATGTTAGAGAGATATAATAATCCGAGATTTTGACCCATCCGGCGTCGAGTGTTATCCGGCGACATTAACGCGAGGGTACAAAGTTTTGACCTTTCCTGTGTTATTGGTAATATTATTCGCCGACGCCAACCCGTATGGAAGAGGCCGTGGGAAGTCCACCAAGGACTTTTGACCTTTCCGGTTGTCGAAGCTTTTACGACATTAACCCGCATGGAAGAGGCCGCTGGAAGTCCACCGCGACTTTTGACCTTTCCGGGTTTGTCGAAGTTTTGCTCGATGACATTAACCCGCATGGAAGAGATCGGAAGTCCACCGCGACGCTGACGGCGGATCGACGCCGGTAGGCGCGATGACCGGCGACAAATGGTGATGACCGCGAAGATTGCCGCGATATGGCGGCCGCGGACCGGCGACGGAATGGCTACGGCGGACCGGCATATTGGCGTCGACGGGTGGTCGGTAATTTAATTTAGTCGACGCATGACGTAGCGGCGGATGACCGCCACAATGGTGATGACCGGCTAAGATTGCCGCCGATGGTCGGCAGGGACGGACGCGACCGCACGCGACGATGAGGATTTTTGACGGCGATGTTAACCCGTGCGGAAAAGGTCGATGAATTGCCGGATATTTGACCCATCCGAGGTTGTTTGTCGAGTGTTACCCATGACGTTAACTCGTAAGAGTACAAAGTTTTGACCTATCCGGTTGTTTTGTCGCCTGACGCAACTCGCGTGGAAGAGGCCGAAGCTCAGGACCTTTTGACCTTTCCCGGTTGTTTGTCGAAGTTTTTGCTCGATGACATTAACCCGTATGGAAGAGGTCGCAGGAAGTCCACCAAGGACGTTTTGACCTTTCCGGGTTGTTTGTCGAGCTTTTACCGGCGACGCAACCCGTATGAGGTCGCGAAGTCCACCAAGGACGCTTTGACCTATCCGGTTAGTCGAAGTTTTACCGGCGACATTAACCCGCATGGAAGAGGCCGCGACGCCCACCAAGGACGTTTTGACCTTTCCGGTTGTTTGTCGAAGCTTTCGGCGACATTAACCCGCATGGAAGAGATCGAAGTCCACCAAGACGTTGACCTTTCCGGTTGTGTCGAAGCTTTGCCGATGACATTAACCCGCATGGAAGAGGTTGAATTGAATCGCCGAGGTAGCGACGGTGGGGCGTCGGTAGTGCGCACGACAATGGTGATGACCGGCTAAGATTTCGGCGATTTCGCCAAGGACCGACGTAGTGCATGGTGACCGACCAAGGGTTGGCGCCGGGGTTGGTCGACGAACCGGGCGAGAGTCGACGGGGCGATCGACGCCGTAGTCGGGCGCGATGACCGGGCGACGACAATGACGCTTAAGATTGCCATGGTCCGCAGAAGGATCGGCGACAGCGGTGACCGGGCGACGATGAGGATTTTTGACCCATCCGAGGTTGTTTGTCAGAGTGTTATTTGATGACATTAACCTGCGCAGTGGGTACAAAGTTTTGACCTTTCCGGTTGTTTGTCGAGCTTTTGATGACATTAACCCGCATGGAAGAGATCGCAGAAGTCCACCAAGGACGCTTTTGACCTATCCCGGTTGTTGTCGAGTGTTTACTCGATGACGTTAACCCGTATGGAAGAGGTCGAATATTTGCATGAGCTTGTAGCCAGAGTTGACCATTGATCTTTGCCTTTTCATTGGTGTTGCTGACTCGCTTATCTTTTGAGATTAAGAGTTGCCCCGCCCCGCCGTAATCAAGGAACAAAGTTTGATGAATCTTCATTCTTCGCTTCTTTAAAAGCTTGAAATGCTCCACCTCGATGGTGGTTTTGATCTTGTTGGGAAACTTGGTCATACAAGATGAAATAATGGGAATCAAGATCCCACGACGGGCCAAACCCTGCTAGAAAACCGCCAGAGTGAAAGTTTACTTTTGTTTGTGAAGTCCAAAGACACACACGTAATTAAAGAGAACAAGACACCTAATTTTTAACGGAAAACCTCAAAAGAGGGGAAAACCACCTGGCCTCAAGAAAGCTTCCACTATATATCTTCAGAGTACAAAGTCTTCGATACAAGATTATGAATTGCATACGGGAGGAAAATAAATAGTAACAACGATCAAATTGTAATGATGGGGGTAACTTCCTACGGAATACAGGTACAATTAGTGATCTACAAGGTGCATGGGTTGATGGTCACGAGCTGAGTGCAATCTGTTGGGCGATCTGGATGAGGATCTTCAAGCTTGAGCTCTCTCTCCCTCACTCAGGCTTTTCCTCTTCCCCTACTCCTCTTTCTTCCTTGCTTGGACTCTTCCTCTCTTCTTCCTTGCTCTGCTCTTCCTCTTCTTCCTTGTTTGGGCGATTGACTACAAGATCACACGGCGGCTATGGTTGACGACCGTCGAGCGGTGGCTCCTCTTCTTCACTTGTTTCAGCTCCTCTTCACTTGGCTTGGCCCCCCTTTGGTGTGAGGAATGAAGGCCTATTTATAGATGGGGGGAGGGGCACTCTTGTAAATTCATGTAAAGCCTGTACCACTCCCCTCGATCGGACGGCTCAGGATGATTCCTTTGATCATTTGATGTATTTTGAGCATTTGGATGCCCAAATGAAGTCGGAATTATGAGATTTTAGGCTCGTTAGATCCGGCTTGTCGAGACGCTCGATTTGACTATAAATACTCTATATTTGAGAGTTATTTTGGGATTTAATTGATGTCCCAAAGATTCTAATGATATTTTAAGATCTCGACGGCTTTGACTCAAAATCATATCGCTTCGTATCAAGATTTGACTAGTGGTATTTTGAGAGCCATATCAGAAATAGAAGATTTATAACCACCATACAATTATACTAAACAAAATCTTAATTTATAAAGGCTTCCTTAAAATTATACATGGAATAAATTGGAATTTTTATCAATAATTAATATTATTATTATAATAAGGCTAATTGTGATATAATTGCAGTTGAGAATTTTGCCTTCAATGAACAAGTAAACTTTAGTTTTCTTCATGAAGATTTTTAATGATGCAACTTTAAGACTTTTAATTTTCTAATAAGAAAAATATTTTGTGTACCCTAATAATGTTAATTGGATTTATGTAAGAGTGTTAGTAATTAATTGGGCATCATAATTTGAAATGGACTCAACCTTAAAAAATTTTAATTTGGGTTGACCCAGTCAACTTTTAGATTGGGTTTAGTTCAAAAAAAATATGACATTTAATATTTTGGGACAGTTTGAGATGACCCGAAAATTCAAAGTTGATCCGATTTTATCAGATGAATTTGACTTTTAAATCTAAATTTGATTTGTAATGCTTATTTAAATGGCTAACTCGGGTTATGTTCAGGGCAATGCGGTGAAGTCAAATTGAAATTTAGGCCAAGATTTTTAACTTGTTTAATAGATGAGTAGAATTTAGATCATATTCGGTTAAATCGAATCAAATTTACACTGCTATTTCAAATCAAATCTCGAGATCACAAGACTTCAAATTATTCATATAAAGTGAAGGATCAAAAATTAGGAAAACCAATGAAATATGAGCAATTGATTTTGTGGCATTCCTTTAATTTATATTTTATTTAGTTCCATAAAATATTCTTAATCTTAAAAAATAATAATAAATAAATAAATAAAAATAACGTTTCTTGAATCTATCAACTAAAAAGGCCCATATATGTCAATGCTAACACCCTCACCCAGCCCATAAATAAAGTCTTATTAGAATTTTAATTAATTGAGTGAAAATAAATTAAAAAATATATATCAATTAAAGGATTATGGATTCATAGTCAACTTCGTTATGATTGTAAAATCTCCGTTTAATATGACATAAATGATCATATTAAAATTTTAAATTTAAATTAATATACTTATTTATAAAAAGAAAGATTTACATACATACCATATAATTCTTATATATTTACATATATAACACCTAAAATTTGATATTTACTAATCTAACACTTTATTATGCTTAAAAAGGTATATTTTTCTTTTAAAAAGTGAGTGATGATGATATTTTTGATGTGATATTAAAGATTCTAGTATTATATATGCAAAAATTAAAGTTTATATATTAGATAAGTAAATATATAAAATTTGTGTGGTATGTATGTAAATCCCCCTTATATTTTGAAAAAGCTTGTAAAAATAAATTAATATTAATTTCATATTTTTAAATGATTGAAAATGATATAATTATTTCAAATTATATTTTGGATAAAGTGCAACTCACCTCCTATATGTCTTGACATGATATCAAAATTCTACTGGAAAAGATCTTAATTGGCGCTAAGTAAGACCGGACATCAAGTTTAAAATTTGCTCTAAATAAAAGTCAAAGATTTTATATGATTTCATTTGAGCATTCAAATACACAAAATACATCATATGATCGAGGAAATCATCATGAGCCGTCCGAGGAGGAGTGGTTTTGTACATGTAGACGCCACCTCCATCTATAAATAGCTCATTCCTCATATATGAGAGAGGCTGGCAAGAGAGAGAGAGCTCTAAAGATCCTCCCAAAGACAATTGCACCACTGACGGTTGTCAACCATCGCCACCGCCACCGCCATCGCCACCACCGCCGATCTCGTTGCCGACCATCGCGTCCATCATCATCACCACTATCATCGACATTATCGCCGACATCATCGCCAATATCGTGTCAACATTATCGCCAACATCGCCGCCAACATCGCGCCAACATCGCTGCCAACATTGTATGTTACAAGAATCGCTGTCCCTTTTCATATACAATCAGTAATCCCAGACGGAAGATCTTGTACTCAAATGATACATAGTGGAAGCTTTTATCGGCTAGCCGTTTTTCCCTTTTGAGGTTTTCACGTAAAAATTATGGAGTTTTATTGTTTCACTTTAAATCGTGTGCCGATTTCCAATGAAGCGCGAAAACTTTACTCTACCGCAATCGGTTTTCTAAGACGCAGCTTGTGGAATATTGATTCCCATTATTTCATCTTGTATGACCAAGTTTTCCAATAAGATCAAAACCACTATCGAGGTGGAGCATTTCAAGCTTTTAAAGAGCGCAGTTTAAGAATGAAGATTCATCAAACTTAGTTCCTCGTGATTCCGTCTAACCGGGGCAACTCTAATCTAAGATCACCCATGTTAAGCATCTAATCGATTACCATCCCAAGAAACAAGTCAAAGTTGGAGGATATTTCAACATTGAGAAGAGATATAACTTTGCAAATTATATTTTTCCACTCATACTCATGGAAAAACGTGACCAGGGTTAAGGAGCAACTTTGGCTACAATCACAAATGGATGTTTAATTCGACCTCTTCATACAAGTTAACGTCATCGAGCAAACTCTGACAAACAACCTAGGATAGGTCAAAAGGTCCTTGGTGGACTTCCTACGACCTCTTCCATAAAGGTTAACGTCATCGAGCAAAGACTCGACAAACAACCTGGATGGGTCAAAAGGTCTGGACTTCCTACGACCTCTTCCACAGTTAACGCCGTAACACCGACAAACAACCTAGATAGTCAAAAGGTCCTTGGTGGACTTCTACGACCTCTTCCACACCGCCGCCACAAACACCTCGACAAACAACCTAGATAGGTCAAAAGGTCCTTGTGGACTTCCTACGACCTCTTCCATACGTTAACGCCATCGGCACACTGACAAACAACCCTGATAAAAAATCCTCGATTCACCTCTTCCATATAGTTAACGCACCTGCAACACTCGACAAATAACCTCGGATGGGTCAAAATCCTCAGTGGATTCAATTCAACCTCTTCCATACAAGTTAACGCCATCGAAGACTGACAAACAACTCCAGATAAATAAAAAAGGTCGTGAACTTACTTGTATTATTTTTTATTTTTTTGTTTATTGTGTTTTTGTCAGTTTGCTTGTGATTAATATCTGCTTATTGTGAGGGAAAACTGAAAAGTAATTAAATTATATATATATATATATATATATATATATATATATATATATATATATATATATATATATATATATATATATATATAATTATTTTTATATGAGAGTGAATATTTTATTTTTTTATAATACGAAATAGAAGATTTATAACCACCATACAATTATACTAAACAAAATCTTAATTTATAAAGGCTTCCTTAAAAATTATACATGGAATAAATTGGATTTTTTATCAATAATTAATATTATTATTATTATAAGGCTAATTGTGATATAATTGCAGTTGAGAATTTTGCCTTCAATGAACAAGTAAACTTTAGTTTTCTTCATGAAGATTTTTAAGAAGGAACTTATATGATGCAACTTTTAAGACTTTTAATTTTCTAATAAGAAAAATACTTTGTGTAAATTGGGTTTATGTAAGAGTGTTAGTAATTAATTGGGCATCATAATTTGATACGGACTCAACCTAAAAAAATTTTAATTTGGGTTGACCCAATCAACTTTTGGATTGGGTTTAGTTCAAAAAAATATGACATTTAATATTTTGGGTCGGTTTGAGATGACCCAAAAATTCAAAGTTGATCCGATTTTATCTGATGAATCTGATATTCCCTTGAATTTGACTTTTAAATCTAAATTCGACTTGTAATGCTTGTTTAAATGGCTAACTCGGGTCATGTTTAGGGCAATGCGGTGAACTCAAATTGGAGCTTAGGCCAAGATTTTTAACTTGTTTAATAGATGAGAATTTAGATCATATATTTCAAATCGAATCAAATTTACCGCTATTTCAAATCAAATCTAGATCACAAGACTTCAAATTATTCATATAAAGTGAAGGATCAAAAATTAGGAAAACCAATGAAATATGAGCAATTAATTTTGTGGCATTCCTTTAATTTCTATTTTATTTAGTTCCATAAAATATTCTTAATCTTAAAAAATAATAATAAATTAATAAATAAAAATAACGTTTCTTGAATCTATCAACCAAAAAGGCCCATATATGTCAATGCTAAGACCCTCACCCAGCCCATAAATAAAGCCTTATTAGAATTTTAATTAATTGAGTGAAAATAAATTAAAATATATATATCAATCAAAAGATTATGGATTCATAGTCAACTTCATTATGATTGTAAAATCTCCGTTTAATATGACATAAATGATCATATTAAAATTTTAAATTTAAATTAATATACTTTTTTATATTTACATATATAACACCTAAAATTTGATATTTACTAATCTAACATTATATTATACTTTAAAAGGTATATTTTTCTTTTAAAAAGTGAGTGATGATGATATTTTTGATGTGATATTAAAGATTTGTGTTATATATGCAAAAATTAAAGTTTACATATTAGATAAGTAAATACATAAAATTTGTGTGATATGTATGTAAATCTCCTTTATATTTTGAAAAAGCTTGTAAAAATAAATTAATATTAATTTCATATTATTAAATGATTGAAAATGATATAATTATTTCAAATTATATTTTGGATAAAGTGCAACTCACCTCCTATAATATGTCTCATTCAAACTTCACTCATATAATTTTATAATTGGTACAAAATCTTCCTATTATTGAATAATTTAACATATACTTCAATTTAAAAAATAATAATAATAAAGTGTAAAATTGGCACTTAAGCCAAATCACAAGGGTTTATATATTTATTTTTAAAGAAAATGAATTGCAACAAATACAAATGAAATAAATGTTAAAGTATATGTTATTTTATTTGAGCGTCATTATATAAATTTAATATAAAAGATATTCAATCTTAAGGTTTTAATAACAATTTTTTAATTTTATAAACATATATATATATATATATATATATATATATATATATATATATATATATATATATATATATATATATATATATATATATATATATATATATATATATATGGTGTCAAAAAATTAACCCAACATGACAACTCGACCCGAACCCGACTCGAAAAATTCGAGTTGACCCACCAACCCGAAATTGACTCGATTTTGACCCGTCAACTTGAATTTAACTCAAATCGACCACAACCCTAAATCGAATTGATTTATCACTAAACCCGAATTAATTCCTCAATTTTGATTTGACTTAAAATATATATCCAATAGATCATTCGGTCGCGGTCGGGGAAGCCGAAGCCGGCCAGTTGAATTGTTAATAACCTGTGGGTTGGTTGGGTCAAATTCAAGTCAAACTTGAACCCGACCCGCCAACCCAAATTGACATAGCTATATATATATATATATATATATATATATATATATATATATATATATATATATATATATATATATATATATATATAATTTAATAATGTAGTTTTTTAATTAATGTGTGCTTTTAAGCAATGATGCTGCCTCCACTCTTCACATTGATTTGTGTCTCCAAAGGAAGAATCAATGCGCATCCCACTATACATATATTTATCACAATTACAATCATCAACTCCATCAGCTACAGCTAATTGAATGAGATGTTTCAGAAATATTAAAAAAATAAAATAAAATATTAAATTATCACTAATTTCTGCTCTCATTATCCTATTGATATAATTGAGATAATTTAGAAATCCATTTGATAGAGAAAAAGAAGACTTATTTATGGTATCTTAAGCTTGTTCATCAATTTAAAATTTAATTAATTAGTCTAAATTTAAAATAAAATATTTATTTATTTATTTTTAACTCAATAAGATATAATAATATTATTAATATAGTAATAAATTATTTAAGTTAAAAAAATAGATTGAATATTCATTAAATTTGATTAATTAATTATATATCAAGTTTTTTCTATTAGATCTGAGATATGGGAGAGATGATAAGAGATTCACTAAATTAAAAAAATAGGCTATATATGTTGATGCTAAATATGGACAATACTATTACTATGGATGGATCCATGAACTATAATTGAATGTGGGTCTAAGCTTTCTTTCCTTTGGCATCATATCCCAACTTTATTTTATTCCTTGAATGACCAAACAAATTAACAATTATTAAAATAAATGTGACCTTATAGGCAAAAGCATCATTCCAAGATGAGTATAATTATAATGGAAAAGAAATTTGCATAGAGTGCTCATACATAAACTTTAGAGAGAGAGAGAGAGAGAGAGAGAGAGAGAGAGAGAGAGAGAGTTTTCCTTCTAAGGTAATGAATGAAATAATTTCATAATTGAAAAAATATATTTTTGTAAGAAATCGATTCTCCATAATTATGATTAGAGACCAATCACGATGATATGTCAATCACATTTTTGAATGATGAAGGATAGTTAATGATATTATTGCAATCTGATTAACCTTTTTTTTTTTTTTTAACAAAACATATAAAACATAGTTTGTCGACAATCTTTGGCTAAATGAATTAGAGTGGGTGAACTTACACTGGCCCAAGGGGATACATTAGATGAGTAAACCTCTGTGAATTATGTGATAATTTATAGTACCTGAGGAAATTAATAATGTTGCCCTCTCTCTCAAATCTAAAAAGATTTTGAGGATACCATTAAAAAAGTTTGAAAGTCTAGATTTTTTTTTTTTATTTGAAGGGTATCCACCCAACACCCCACCCATCTTTGTGGACGTCATGACTAATCCTAGCCTACTGTCACATTCATCACCCACGCCAGACGTCCCTCAATCTCAAGAGCACTTCGGTGAATCAATGGCCTCAAGTGCTTCCACGCCACCCACCAACCGAGCTAAGAGACGGTGGGTGAAGTTGGGAATCTTAAGTTAGAGTCTTCTCTATGAGCAATTAGGAGCACAAGGTCTAGGGAGAGGCTTTGATTGGACTTTGCCAGATCTTATAACTCTCACAATGAAAGAAAGAAAAATATGAGAGATGTATTACAACAAGAGTTCATAAAAGTGAAGCGATGGTTAAACCAAGTGGCTTGGTCATCACAATAAAGGAGATTCGGAGGATCTTTACACTATTGAAGTAAGAACCAAAATGCAATTCCTCATATCACCTAAGGGAGATTTAGGAGTTATAGAGTTAAATTCCTTGGACTCGAAGAAAAGTAACATATTAAAGCTCACAGGTTTTTTTATGATTCAATAGCTCTCTTCAAGAAAAAGAACATAATGAATACAAAATATTATAATCATTTATACACATGATAAAAAATTCACGAATGAACAAAAGATTTCTCACATCAAATCATCTTCCTCGTGTGATTTACATGAGATAGATGTGTCATTCTTTAGACGAAACTAATTAAGTCATCTCCTTTACTAAATTTACCCCCATCAATCCATCCATAGGTGAGGCTATTCATAACTCTCTAAGATTTTTTTAAATTCACCTCAAAACTTTCACAAATATTATTTAAAAAAAAATTTAAAAATCACTCCCCAAACACTTCCTTACAAGCCAAGTCCCAAACACTGCCCCACTAACAATAGTCACACATTGAATCAAATCGAATAGATAAGTGCCCTAAAGCAAATAGTCATCAAGAGTAAAAGAAGGTATTAGAATCCCTCCCATGCCAACCTCCTCTCTCACTTTTCTCCTATTCTCTCCCCTTGTCCTCTAATTTCAAAAGCCTTTCTCCAAGTCATTTGGAGCTATGGAAGCTTGCCACCTGGAGCTTTGGAGTCCCTTGCAAGTGATTCTTGATTGATTGTTCACTTTGTTAGATTGGTGAAGGAAACGAAGTTTTGGGAAGAAAACAAAAAAAATTAAAAAAAAAAAATGGAAAACAATGATATCAGGAGGTTAAAAATGAGTGCAGTATACAGACAGTCTTCTTCTGTCTAACTCAATACAGAGGATAAAACCAAATCTATGCCCTGTCCCTCTCATACTTCACTGTTCCCCTCCTCCCTTCTTCTTCTCCTTCTCCTTCTCCTTGTTCTCAATTCAATAGGCTGTACCCATCTCTATCCTCTTTTCCTCTCTTGGCTCAGAGATACAGAACAGTGCAGCGCTCAGTTAAACATAACTGAAACAATAGCAGTTCGCAGGAGTTGGTCATCTTCTTCCCCCCTTCTTCATTGGACTCCCAAAATCCCACCTTTTTCAATCATTCTTCTCCTTTCCATGGATTCTTCCAAGCTTCCCGCATATCAGAGCCGAGATGAAGTACGAGATTCTCTTTCAGCTGAGAAAGATGAGCAAAGGAGGCAACTTGCGCCGAGAAGAAGCTCGAACAAGGACCGCCATACCAAAGTCGACGGCCGTGGCCGGAGAATCCGCATGCCGGCGCTCTGCGCCGCCCGAATCTTCCAACTCACCCGTGAACTCGGCCACAAATCCGACGGAGAAACCATACAATGGCTTCTTCAGCAAGCCGAACCTTCCATCATCGCCGCCACCGGCACCGGAACTATCCCTGCCTTAGCCATAGCCGCCGCCACCGCTGCCGCCGCCGTCGCTCCCTCAACTTCTACTCACGCTGGCCTCCATCACGGACTCAACGACCCTCAGCTGGCGACGAGAACCAACTGGGCTGCCAGCCTCTGGCAACCGCCTCCCCCGCCACCGCCGCCGCCAATGAGCGCCTTTGGGTTCGCAGGATTGGAGCTTCCAGGAGTCAATATAGGTCAAATGAGCCTCGCTTCACTGTTAAGCGGCCATGGACAACACGCACCTGGTCTTGAGCTGGGCCTTTCACAAGATGGACATATTGGAGTTTTAAATCCTCATGCTTTGAGCACCTTTTATCTGCAGATGGGACAGGGAAGAGGAGTAAGTGATGATCAATTGCAGAATCAGAACCAGAGCCATGGAAGCAAGGATGATTCTGATGAATCAAGTTTAAATTTTGAGATGGAAGATAGATAATTAATTGAATGAATCTTCTTCTCCCCACTCTGCTGCATAAGTAGGGATTCTCTGAATCAAGTTGCCATGGAAGGAGTTGATTTGACTGTATTCCTCTTATTTCATGCAGGTGTTTATTGGAATTGTCTAATGGCCTCTATCTTCAGGTTTGTAGATAGAGAGATATTGGAGTTTCAGTGCTTATTTTTTGTATTTTTTTGGTATTGCTGCTGTTAGAATCGGCTTAATATTTTAAAAAAATAAATCATTTGATAGCATATTTATTATATTATTCTGTTTAAGTTTGTTTTCTTTAATTGAATGATTGTTGCAGAGAGGCTTATTTGTTAAATTGTTCAGTTTTATTTGTTTTCATGTCTGTATGTGGTGGATGTTAAGTATCTTCTAAGTTGATGCTTTGTTGTATGGTTTTTTTATACATGAAAAGTTATATTTCTCTTTAAAAAAAAATTATTGATAGTGATATTTTTGATGTGATATTAAAAATTATAAATATTATATATGCAAATATTAAACTTTATATTTTAGATATAATAATTATGTGATATTTATGTAAATCCTCTTTTATTTATTTATTTATATAACAGGGCAAGTTTTGTGATTGTGAATTTGCGCTCATTATAAGAAATCATAACAATCTGCAATTGGTTTTCTCATTCAAGATATCATAAATGAGCTCAAAAGAAATGAGTAAAGAAAAAGTTTATGATAGAAGGATTGAAGTCATGAGTGCCATCCACAAAGCTAAGATGTGAGTGATTTTCATTTTAAAGCATATGATGAGGCCAAATGGTGGAGAGAAGAATGCCTTTCTTGATGGAGAAGAGTAATGTTTTAAGCCATATAATATAACAATTTTTTCAAATGGTGAAAATTGGTTCATAATGGAATCAATTATGCACTCTTATCGTTCGGTAGATCGAAGTTCATGATCAAATTATTTAAGAATATGGGTATCAAAAATTGATCCGACATGAACCTGGCTTGAAAAATTCGGATTCGGCTCGAAAAAATTGACCCATTTAACATTTAAAGTCGATTTTGAGTTTATCCTCTTACCCGATTTTGACCGCCTATTCAATTTGCCCGAAAGTAACCTGAACCCAAAAATTGATTTTAACCCAATGAATTTGACTGATTGACGATTTTGACCTCTAATACATACATAAATAAATAAGTCGAAGTCAATCGACTTGAAAGGGTCAAGGGCTGACTCATTTAATACGCAGTAATTAGTCAAATCTATTCTGATCGGATCAAATTTGAATTAGACATGAATCTGACTTATCGACTCAAATTGTCACCTCTCTTTAAAATGTTGCCTTAATGTCATACCCACTTTGATCATTTTACATGGGGCATGTGGGTGTAGAAAGATTGCCTATCTCTTTCCAAGCTAAAATTTGGACCACAACTAAAGAGGAACTTACCCTCATTAGGTATAAGTACAAATCTAAATGTTAGTGAGGTTGAAGGAGTTATTGCTGAAAGGATGACTAGAAATTTGAATTCTATAAGAGACTTTTAGGATCACTTTTGTTTTATATTTTATATTTTATAATTTTATTTTCTTTTATTTATATTATATTTTAAAAGTAAAATATGTTCGATGATTATTATTATTTTTTAAAAAATACTCAAAATATTAAAAAATTATTTTGAATATTTTAAAAAAATAATGTTATTTACTTTAAGAAATAAAAACACATGAAAAACATAAAAAAAAACAAATATGCTTTTAAAAATAACATAATAAATAAAAATAAAAAATACAAATAAAATGATCTAAAATAGCACCTAAAATTCTTAGAGTTTTAGATATATATATATATATATATTCATAAGTTGTTTTTTTTATTTATTGATTAAAATATATTTTAAATTGAAATCACGAATCTCATTATCATTATTTTGTATTTAAAATTACTAAAAAAAATTTAGTTTTTTTTTGTTGTTGTTGCAAATTATTGTATTTTAACACAACAAATAAAAATATATCCGCTTTTGATGTCACATAAGCACAAATTTTATTTTTTTATTTTTTTTATTTTTTTAAAGTAAGGCATTAATAATTTTTTTATTTTTTATTTTGTAAAAAAAATTCAACCAATAATTTTACTATTTCAGAAAAGAAACTTTGGTAAGTCTTCTTTCCATATAAGGATAAATGTGCTATTAATGTGCCAAAACTATGCTAAATGATGTGACAGCTAAAAAATAAAATAAAAAATTTCAATTTAAGATGTTGTAATCAAAAGGTTATAAAAGTCTTTCTTTATTTTAATTTATATTAAATTATTTTGGCTTATACAATTTTAATTTCTTTTTTATTATAAAATGTATATATATATATATATATATATATATATATATATATAAATAAAAAAATATTTAATAAAATTTAATGCATAATCTATATATGAGATTTTATTTACCATGAATTATAATAAAATTGGCATGAGAAAAATATGCATGAAGTAAATGAGCAATACAATGCTCTACTTTAAAACAATAATATTTACTTTTTAGATTTAATTTAAATTTTTTATTTTTATTCAAAATTGTTTCAATATCTCTAATTGCATCGTACAAAATATTATAATATTTATTTGATATTTAACTTTTATATAAAAAATATTTTGTTTATTTATTTATGAAATGAATTGAGTAATGTTGTAGAAAATCACAGAAAGTAAAAGTTTTTACTTGTTAAATCCAAAGACACTAAGATATTTAAAGAAATGAACAATAAAACTCCGAATTTTACGTAAAACCTCAAAAGAGGAAAAACCACGGCCTAGCCCAAGAAAAGCTTCCACTATGTATGCTTTGAGTACAAGATCTTCCCGACAACGGATTACAATCAGATGTATATGAGGACAAAGCTTCAGAATGCATAATGACGACGATGTTGACGATATGACGATGTCCAATGATATGTCAACGATGGTCTGGATGATGACCGCAATTGGTGACGACGGCTAGATCACGGGCGCTAATGGCGGCTACGGCGCTGGTGGTTGACAACCGTCAGTGGTGGCACGACTTGAGGATCTTTATACTCTCTCCTCTCTTGCGGCCTCCCTCATATGAGGAATGAGACTATTTATAGGTGGAGATGACGCTCAGAATACATGCAAAATCCGAACCACTCCTCCAATCGGACGGCTCATGATGATTCCCTCGATCATATGATGTATTTTGTGTATTTGAATGCTCAAATGAAGTCGGAATTGTAAGGTCTTTGGCTTGTTGGAACCGACTCGTCGAGACGCTCGATTTGACTATAAACATTCTATATTTGAGAGCTTTTTAAAAATTTAACTAATGTCTCAAAGTTTCCAATGATATTTTAAGTGCTTGATCTCGATTCCAATTTTGATTGCTTTTTGGCATCAAGATTCTTTTCACTAGAAGAATTTTCAGGGTCATATCAGTTGCCCCCTATTTTGGATGATATTATCTCGATCATCAAAAAATATATGTACTTCAAAATAATAAATTCTTCAACGAAATCTGCAGGTCCATTAACCACATATTTTGAGAGAACAGATCTTCATGTAAGCACAAGATTATGACTACGGAAGCAGATGCACAGCCACAAATATGTGTAGGTATGTGCGAGCATGAAATTTTGAGGTTACGGACCCATGCGGACATTTACGAGCACAAGGTTTCGGGTTTGATTATGAATCCGCAAGAAATCGCTAGTGGGTCGCGATAAAGTGAAGAAAGCTGGGCCTTTATGCTCGAATAGACTGAACGGGTGAAAAGGTCGATCGGCCGAGCTTTGGCGACACGGGCTGAACGTCGCGAAAAAATGTATGGTCGCGAGGCAATCAGCGAGGGCAGTAGCCAGGAACCAGACGCGGTGGTCGCTGAATTGACGCCGCGCGAGTCGAAATGGTCCGTGATGGGTTAGACGCTGCAGCGCTGGTCGAGCTGGAGGCGAACGGGCCGAACGGCCGGCGCAGTCGCTTATGAACGCGAAGTCGGGTCGCTGAACGGCACGCTGGTGGTCAGAACGTCGAGAGGACCAGACGCTGGCCATGAAGGCCATGGAGCTGGGTTGCTGCGTCAAAGTAAAACGTCCGTTTTGGCCCGTTTTGAGCGGTTTTGAATGGTTTTAGGTGATTTTGGGCGGTTTTGGACCCTTTTTTACTTTGCCTCTGCAGGGTCTATAAAACCCTCCTGGGGGGAGAAGCCACCTTCTCTCCTTGAGAAAGGTCATTCGAGGCAATCAAGACCCGTAGTTCATACGGCGAGGCTCGGTTTTCCCTCAAAAGAGGCGCCTTGTCGACGATGAGGCGATCAAGACGTAGTTCATAATGACGAAACTCCGGTTTTCCCTTGAAAGAGCGATCGCCTTGTCGGACCGACCGGGTTTGAGCGATCAAGACCCATTCATACGGGCGAGTTCATTTTCCCTCGAAAGAGGCGTTGATCGCCTTGTCGGACCGACCGGGTTTGAGGCGATCAAGACCCGTAGTTCATACCAGACCATTTTCCTCGGTGTGGCGTGACGCCTTGTCCGACCGACCGGGTTTGGAGGCGATCATGACCCGTAGTTCATAAGGTGAGGCTCTGGTTTTCCATCGAAAGAGGCGTTGACTGCCCTTGTCGGACCGACCGGGTTTGGAGGCGATCAAGACTGAGTTCATATGGGCGAGCTGCTTTCCATCGAAAGAGGCATTGACGCCGCCTGACCGAGCTCGGAGCGATCAAGACCCGTAGTTCATACGGAAGTTCTGCTCAAAGAGGCGCTGACGCCCTTGTCGACCCAATCGGTTTGGAGGCGATCAAGACCGTAGTCATATGGCGGCGCTTTCCCTCAAAGAGGCGCGATTGCCTTGACCGGACCGGCCGGAGAAGCGATCAAGACCCGTAGTTCATACGGGCGAGGTTCTCCTCGAAAGAGGTGGACCGCCCTTGTCGACCGAATCGGTTTGAGGCGATCACCAAGATGAGGTTGACGAAGGTGCTCAACGATGGTGGCCGACGATATTCTCGACGATGCGAGGTGCGAGATAACCGCGACGATGGCGGCGACGGAGATTTACGGCGATGGTCGGCGGCAGGACCGACGATCGCACGGTGACGCAGTTGGTTAGCTGACTGGTGGCAAATTAAATCAGCACGAATGACGGCATGACCAGACGGTAGTGCCGATGACCGACGATGGTGGTGACCCGAGATTGGCCGATGGTCATGGCGTCGGGGCGCGGACCGACGACGTAGCTGACCGAATGGGTTGGCTCGACGGGTGGTGGCAGCACAATGGCCGATGGAAGAATCGACCGATGTCAGCGCGGTGGATGACCGCACGATGGTGGTGACCGGCGGAGATTGACGATAGTCGGCAGGAACGACGATATGCGGCGCGTGACCGCCAGCTGGTTGGCTACGACGGGGTGGTCGGCAGCAACCGGGCGACATGAGCGGGCGACCGGTTTCAGCCGGGATGACCGACGACGATGGTAGTGACCGGTGGAAGTTGCCGGAGATGACCGACGGAGATTGTCGTCGATGGTCGGCAAGAAACCGGCGACGGTAATGGCAGCGGACCATATGTTGGCGTCGACGGGATGGTCGCAGCAACCGGCGACGGTATGCATCGCCTAGTCGGTGGGGATGACCAATTTTAATTATGGTGGCGACGGAGGTTGCCGAGATGACCGACGGAGATTATGATGGTCGCGAATTACCGCCGCGATGGACAACGCGACCGGATTGCCGAGCCGATGGTGGTTGCTGGCAACGCAAACCAGTGACGGTAGTTAGTGGCGACTGGCGTCTATGGTGGATGGCAATCCGCACGCGGGTGCGACGTGGCGGGCCGAACGGTGCGCATGACTATCCGGGTTGTCGGGTGTGACTCGACGACGTTAACTGGAAGAGATTGAATAATCGCGGCGAGATCCATCCGGTTGTTTGTCGAGTGTG
Source organism: Cymbidium sinense (assembly GCA_021442155.1). Lineage (NCBI taxonomy): Eukaryota > Viridiplantae > Streptophyta > Magnoliopsida > Asparagales > Orchidaceae > Cymbidium > Cymbidium sinense. The sequence goes on along the minus strand of CM038233.1, from coordinate 8,667,860 downwards.
ACTCGATGACGTTAACCTGTATGAAAGAGGTTGAATCAATCCGCCGAGGATTTTGACCTATCCGGTTGTTTGTCGAGTGTGACTCGATAATGGAAGAGGTTGAATTGAATCCGCCGAGGATTTTGACCTATCCGGTTGTTTGTCAGTGTTACCCGATGACATTGACCTGTGTGGAAGAGGTTGAATTGAATCCGCTGAGGATTTTGACCCATCCGAGGCTATTTGTCAAAGTCTTTGCTCGATGATGTTAACCTGTATGGAAGAGGTTGAATTAAATCCGCTGAGGATTTTTGGCCTATCCGAGGTTGTTTGTCAAGGTGTTACCTGATGACATTAACCTGTATGGATGAGGTCGAATTGAATCCGCTGAGGATTTTTGACCTATCCGAGGTTATTTATCAGGGTGTTACCCGATGACGTTAACCTGTATGGAAGAGGTCATGGGAAGTCCACCAAAGACCTTTTGACCTATCTAGTTGTTTGTCGAGTGTTACCACGATGATGGTAAAGAGGAGAAGTCCACCAAGGACCTGTAGGAAGTCCACCAAGGACCTTTTGACTCATCCTAGGTTGTCGAGTCTTTGCTCGATGACGTTAACCTGTATGGAAGAGGTCGATTAAAACATCCATTTATGGTTGTAGCCAAAGTTGCTCCTTAACCTTGGCCTTGTTTTTCCATGAGTATGATTGGAAAATCATAGTTTGCAAAGCTACATCTCTTCTCAATGTTAAAATATCCTCCAACTTTAACTTGTTCCTTGGGATGATAATCAATTAGATGCTTAACATGGGTGATCTTCTGAGATTAAGAGTTGCCCCCCAATTTTCGACAAAATCTTAAGGAACAAAGTTTGATGAATCTTCATTCTTTGCTTGCGCTCTTTAAAAGCTTGAAATACTCCACCTCGATGGTGGTTTTGATCTTGTTGGAAAACTTGGTCGTCATACAAGATGAAATAATGGAAATCGATCCCACGTGACGGCGCCAAATGCGTGCTAGAAAACCATGGTAGAGTAAAAGTTTTCACTTTAGCTTCGTTGGGAAATCCAAAGACACACAATGTGTATTTAAAGAGTGAACAATAAAACTCAGAATTTTACGGAAAAATCTCAAAAGAGGGAAAACCACGGGCTAGCCCAAGAAAAGCTTCCACTATGTATCGTTTGAGTACAAGATCTTCCCGACTACATTACAGTACATGAGAAATGGACAACTTGCTAGACAATATTGACGACGCTTGTTGACGACGATGTCGACGATGATGTCGATGATAAATGCGCGATGAAATGGGTCGACGGGTGATCGTGGCGGCGACCGGCGGCTATTGACAATCGTGAGTGTTGACAGGTGTTTTGGAGGATCTTTAGAGCTCTCTCCTCTTTCTTGCTTGGCCTCCTCATATGAGGAATGAGGGGCTATTTATAGATTGGAGGAGTGGTGTCTCTATAAATACATGCAAAATCCGAACCACTCCTCCAATCGAATGGCTCATGATAATTTTCTCGATCATATGTTGTATTTTGTGTATTTGAATGCTCAAATGAAGTCAAAATTGTAAGATCTTTGGCTTGTTGGAATCGGCTCATCGAGACGCTCGATTTGACTATAAACACTCCATATTTGAGAGCTTTTAAGAATTTAACCGATGTCTCAAAGTTTCCAATGATATTTTAAGTGTTTGATCTACCGTTTCACTGATTATTTTGTTTTCGATCAAGATTCTCGACTAGAGGAATTTTCGTGGTCATATCGCTCAAAGCTGCGTGCTGAAAACCAACCAGGTAGAGTAAAAATTTTCACTTAACTTCGTAAATCCAAAATACACGTATTTAAAGAGTGAACAATAAAACGTAATTTTACGTGAAAACCTCAAAAAGAGGGAAAAACTACGGGCCTAGCCCAGTAGAAAGCTTCCACTATGTATCTGTTTCAGAGTACAAGATCTTCCCGATACCGGATTACGACCAGATTATGAAAGGGACAACAAATGCACAATGACTACAATGTTGATGACGATATTGACGATGATGTTGACGACAATATTGACGACAATGTTGAAAATGATGTCAACGATAGTGGTCGGCGATGATGACCGCAACAATCGACGACGCGAGGATCGCTTGGCGGCCGATGGCGAAGGCGGGTGGTTGACAACCGTGGTGGCGATGACTTGGAGGATCTTTAGAGCTTCTCTCCTCTCTTGTTGGCCTCTCCTCATGAGAAATGAGGGGCTATTTATAGATTGGAGTAGTGGCGTCAAATACATGCAAACCAACCACTCTCTCCATCTGACGGCTCATGATGATTCCCTCGATCATATGATGTATTTTGTGTATTTGAATGCTCAAATAAAGTTGGAATTGTAAGATCTTTGGCTTGTTGGAACCGCTCCAGACGCTTCGATTTGACTATAAACACTCCATATTTGAGAGCTTTTAGGAATTTAACGATGTCCCAAAGTTTCCAATGATATTTTAAGTGCTTGATCTCAATTGTTTCATTGACAATTAGATCAAGATTGCCACTGAGGAAATTTTCAGATCATATCGCTCCCCTTATTTTTGGATGATATTATCTCAATCATCAAAAAATATATGTGCACTTCAAAATAGTAAATTTTTCAACTAAATCTGCAGTCCATTAACCATATATTTTGAGAGAACAGATCTTCAAAAAGACAAGATTATGACTACTGAGCGATACCACAAATATATGCAGGTAAAATAGCTGAAATTTCGAGGTTATAATCTACGCGGACATTTACGCATTTGCCACAAGGTTTCGGGTTGAATTACAGAATCGCCGCAAGAAATGCAATGGCCGCGCAATAAAGAAAGTGCTACGCCTCGCGGGGTTAGAATACGGCCGCGGGAAAAGGCTACGGCCGACATTTTGCTTACATCGAACGGTCAAACAATGGCTGGTCACTAATCAGGAACGTGGACGGGCCAGACGCTGGTCGAAGCTGACAGCTACGCTGAGCCGAAGCTTTGGCTCTACGTATGAGGCGACGGGTCGAACGGGCCGAGGCATGGTCGCGACTGCTCGCTGAACGCAGTCGCGAACAACGGAGCGGGCGGGTCGCGCTGAACGGACGGTGAAGTAGTCGCTACAATGGACGGCGAGTTGACGGTCGAGCGAACCATCGCTGACGACGCACGGGCAGCGCATGACGCGCATGTTCGCTGTCATCGCAAAAACGCTCGCTTGGCCCGCTTTGACTGCTGTTTGAAAGGTTTTAGGTGGTTTTGGGTGGTTTTAGATGCTTTTTTACCCTTTTGCCCCTATAAGGGGTCTATAAAAACCCCCCTAGGGCTAAGGGAGAAGGCACTTTCTCTCCTTCTTGAGAGAAGGTCATTCGGAGGCAATCAAGACCCGTAGTTCATACCTGGTGCTCGTTTTTCCCTCGAAGAGGGGTTTGACGCCTGCTCGGACCGGCCAGGGTTTGGAGGCGTCAAGACCGTAGCTCATATGGCAAGCTCGATTTTCCCTCGAAAGAGGTGTTGACCGCCGGCCGGGTTTGGAAGCGATCAAGACCCATAGTTCATATGGTGAGGCTCAGTTTTGCCGAAAGAGGTGTTAACTAACCTCGTAAACGATCCGGAGGTGATCAAGACTTAGTTCATGGCAATGCTCCGCTTTCCCTCGAAAGAGGTGTTAACCTCGTCGGACCGGCCGGATCTGAGGTGATTAAGGAAACGTCAGGGGTTGGTCAATGCTCACGATGGCGGCGGCGGCGGTGGCGAGAGATAACCAGCGGCGATGGTGGTACCGGCGAGATTGACGATGGTCGAATGACCAGCGGCAGTAGTCGGTAATGATGGGTTGGCCGATGGTAATGGTCAGCAATGGCAACGACAGTAGTCAGCGTGGCGCGCGTCGATAAGTGGTCTCAGCGATAGTCAAGCAGTAGTAACCGGCAGTATAATGCGTGTAGCCACTGGGTTTGGCCAGCGAGGTTACCAGCGTCGCGTAGCGGCAGTAGTCAACGGCGTTGGCGCGTCAGTAGTGACCGCGATAGCCGGCGATAATGTGATAACCGCGAAAGATTATGGCGATAGTGGCTGGCGGCGGTAATGCGCCAGCGATGGCCTTCTGAGTTAGCGGCCGAGGGGTTGTCAGCGATGACTCAAGTAATTTACCTATCCGGATGTTTGTTAAGTGTTACCCAAAGCGTTAACGTGTGGAAGTGGTTGGTGAATCATTGAGATTTTGGCATCCGAGGTTGTTTGTCGAGTGTTGCCAATGACGCGTTAACTGTATGGAAGAGGTCGAATTAATCCAGACCTATCCGAGGTTGTTGTCGAGTAGATGACGTAACATGTGGAAGACGCGTTTGAATCCATTGAGATTTTGATCCATCCGAGGTTATTTTTTGAGTGTTACCGGATGCGTTAACTGTGGAAGAGGTTGAATTGAATCGCTAAGATTTTTTATCGAGGTTGTTTGTCGATGATGTTAACTATGGAAGAGGTTGAATTGAATATCGAGATTTTGACTATCTCGAGGTTGTTTGTTAGAGCTTTGCTCGATGGCGTTCGCACGTATAGAAGATTGAATCAAATCGAGATTTTTTGACCTATCCAGGTTGTTTGTTGAGTCTTTTTCGATGGCGTTAACTATGGAAGAGGTTGAATTCCGAGGATTTTACCTATCCGTTGTTTGTCGAGTCTTTGCCGATGGCGTTAACGCAATGGAAGATGTTGAATCAATCCGAGGATTTTGACCTATCAGAGTTGTTTGTCGTGATAGCGTTAACTCTGTGGAAGAGGTTGAATCAAATCCGCTGAGGATTTTTGACCTATCGAGGTTGTTTGTCGAGTGTTACAGATGGCGTTAACTGTATGGAATAGGTCGAATTGAATCCGTGAGATTTTGACCTATCGAGGTTGTTTGAGTGTTACCAATGGCGTTAACGTATGGAAGAGGTTGAATCGAATCGGTGAGGATTTTTTGACTATCGAGGTTGTTTGTCGAGTGTTACCGATGGCGTTAACTGTATGGAAGGTCAATTGAATCCGAGGATTTTGACCTATCGGTTGTTTGTAGTATTACCCAATGGCGTTAACTGTGGAAGAGGCGTGGAAGTCCACCAAGGACCTTTACCCATCTAGGTTGTTTGTTAGTCTTTGCTCGATGGCGTTAACTTGTGTGGAAGAGGTCGTAGGAAGTCCACGGACCTTTTGACCCATCTAGGTTGTTTGTCGAGTCTTTGCTTCGATGGCGTTAACTATGTGGAAGAGGTGAAGGAAGTCCACGGACCTTTTGACCCATCCTAGGTATTTGTCGAGTCATTGCTCGATGGCGTTAACGTGGAAGAGGTTGAATTGAATCACGAGGATTTTGACCCATCAGGTTGTTTGTCGAGTGTGATAGCGTTAACCTATGGAAGAGGTCATGAGAAGTCCACCAAGGACCTTTTGACCTATCTAGGTTGTTTGTCGAGTGTAATGGCGTTAACGTATGAAAGAGATCGAATTAAAACATCTATTTGTGGTTGTAGCCAAAGTTGCTCCTTAACTTTGGTCTCGTTTTTCCATGAGTATGAGTGGAAAAATATAATTTGCAAAGCTATATCTCTTCTCAATGTTGAAATATCTTCCAACTTTGACTTGTTTCTTGGGATGGAAATCGATTAGATGCTCACCATATTAACATGGGCAATATTCTGAGATTAAGAGTTGCCCCCCAGTTCCCGACAGAATCTGAAGGAACAAAGTTTGATGAATCTTCATTCTTCACTTGTGCTCTTTAAAAGCTTGAAATGCTCCACCTCGATGGTGGTTTTGATCTTGTTGAGAAACTTGGTCGTCATACAAGATGAAATAATGTGAATCAGTTTCCCATAGACAACTTTAAAATTTTTATTTTTATTCAAAATTGTTTCAATATCTCTAATTGCATCGTACCAAATATTATAATATTTATTTGATATTTAAATTTTATATAAAAAATATTTTGTTTATTTATTTATGAAATGAATTGAGTAATATTATATCATTTGTGCAAATTAGGCAAAACATTGATTATGTAAACTTAACTTAAAAAGCATAAATTTAGTAAAGGGTGTAAATGAGTTAAATCAAATTTGAGTCGGCTAAATTTTTAAAATAGACATATTTTTAATCGTAATTAGCAATTTAGGCATTAAAATTTTTTTTAAAAAAAATAGCAAATTGCGATCTGACGATTTTGGATTAAGAGAGAGAGACTAAATATATATATATATATATATATATATATATATATATATATATATATATATATATATATATATATATATATATATATATATATATATATATATATATAAATAAATAAATAAATAATTAATAATTAAATAATAATTAATTAATTAATTAAATTTTTAATATATATATATATATAAATAATTTTTTTTTTTTTTTGCGTGTTTTTTATATGCATTAATAAATAAACAAATAATTAATTAATTAATTTTAATAAATAAGTATATATATATATATATATAAATAATAATTTTAATATATATATATATATAATAATTTTAATGCATATATATTTCACATGATTAAAGATGAATTAATTATTATTTATTTATTTATATATTTATATTTTTTTTGTTATTATTATTATTTTAGACTTATTTCTTTTTTTCCTTTCTTTTAATTTATAAATCTTCATAATTTTTAATAACTTTTATATATTATTTTCTTAATTTATAATATCAAAGTTATTAAAAATTATGAAGATTTATAAATTAAAAAAGAAAAAAAAAGAAATAAGTCTAAATAATAATAATAACAAAAAATATAAAAAATATAAATATATAAAAAAATAAATAATAATTCATCTTTAGTCACGTGAAATATATATGCATTAAAATTATTATATATATATATATACATATTTATTAAAAAAATTATATATATATATATATATATATATATATATATATATATATATATATATATATATATATATATATATTTATTTATTTATTAAAAATTATTTTATTTAATTATTATAAAAAAAAAAATATAAAAAATTTATTTATTTATTTATATTTATTTATTTATTAAAATTTATTTATTTATTTAATTATTTAATTATTTTATTAATGCATATATACTTATTTATTTATTTAATTAATTAATTATTTATTTATTTATTTATATATATCTTTAGTCTCTCTCTCTTCTCTCCCTGCAACACGTAAATAAAAAAAAAAACTCTTCTCTCTCTCTCTCTCTGCTTGCTACCAAAAACAAAACAAAAAAAAAAACAAAATCTGGCCTTATTTCGTCTGACCAACGGACTTATTTTCTTAAAAAAAAATTTTGATGCCTAAATTGCTAATTACGATTAAAAATGTGCCTATTTTAAAAATTTAGCCAATTTGAGTCACTCTTAACTTAATTAATCAATAAAATGAACTCAAAATAGAGCTTTATTCTATAAATTCAACTTGGTTCACAAGTAGGGTTGTCATAAAAGTCGTTGTTATAAATGTGTTATTTCGCTAAATAGCTTTGTGTTATTTATTTGTTAACTGCAGCCAAACATAAACAAATATGTCAAGCTCCATTTATAAACGAAATAATATCAACATCTTTGTTTGTTTCGAATTATCGAAATTAATAAATTTATTTAAATATATTTTTTAAATTTTATATAAAATATATTTATATAATCATATAAATAATATATTATTAATATTTTGTGTTATATAATTAATTAAGTTAATTAATAAGAATTTTATGGATTTAAATTTATGTTTAATAAAAATTTTAAACTAAAATTAAATAGTTTAAATCATGTCCATTGAAAATGTAATCAACGATTATTTAGCTTTTTAACATTTAACCCTATGTATAAAAACTCAACACCCGAGCCGACTATCGCTTGCTCCTACGGTTCTACTCGCTCGAGGCACAATTCATAAACCTAATATCCTCTCCTCAGCTGCTATCTGCCAGACTGCGACTGCAACTCTGAGAGAGGCCTCGCTCAAGTTTGGTTTTGGTCATCCCTGGCTACCTCTCACCTTAAAACTTGCGGAGCCTCGATCGCCTATGTTTGTACATCTTCCTCTTTACTTCTTTTTATTCATTTCTCCTTTTTAGGAATTCAATTGATGATTCTTTTTAGTTATCTTTCTCAATTTTTTTAATAATGATTATACTAGTTTTATTATGCATAACTACAAGAGTTGTATTTCTAGGATTTGTGGGTTTGATTCCTTTGAAAGTTTCATCTGTGAGTCGTGGTATGTTTCTCCTTTAAGGTTACATGCGTGACTAAAATTTCATCCTAGAAATTTTTGTAGTAATGATGATTACATGAGTTTTATAAAACAAAATTATATGGATTGTTGAGCTAGGGTTTTCTAATTTGGCTCCTTTGGGAGTTTCTTGCATTTTATTTTTTTATCAGCAAATGTTGCATCTTAGAAGCTCGTTGCCAATATTTATACTATTTTATTCTTGGTTTTATGTTGCACCTTCAAATGCTCTATGTTGTTGATGCACTTAGATCTTTTATTTGGCTTCTTCAGGTATCTTATGTAGTTATTGATTTTGTTTGATGGTGATGATATTAAATTGCTGTGAATCGGTTATGTCAATGAATTTTTTTATTACTTTTCGAATCTATGCAACATTGGTAGCTTATTTATAATTTATGGGTTTTGGGAGTAGTGTGAATTGCTTTTACAAATTACAACTCACTTAATTAGATTTGTCATTGATGTGTATTGGAGATAATCAGGTGATTAGATGTTGGTGCTTGTTTCTTGTGTGATGTGTGAACTCATCATGCTTATGAGTTATATTATGATAGTTTTTTTTCTCTAACTTTAGCGAAATGATAAATATGTTACATCCTTGAGCATATATAACTGAAATGTAATTTTTAACTAAAATGATCATATGTTTCATCAGGATTTGCTTATTTCTTGATAGAGGTTTTAGGGTTTGATAGTTTATGTTGTTTTATTTTATGCAATGATAATTTTCATGCAAAATATTTTAGTGAATATATATGGACTACTTATCTTAGTCATTATACTAATGGTGTTATGATAATTGGTAAACACCTATATGTTATGGATTTCAATTTGTTACTTTTACTTAAAAAAGATTACATATTATGATAAACACCTAGTATGGAGAGTATGTAGTCTTAACTCATATTTTTTTTTTTTACCGTATTATCATGTCTCGTGGATCTTTCTCAATCTAGTAATGATATAGTAGTAGAGCTGGATATGGCAATGAAATTTCAAATATTTCTTCATAACATGTTGAATCAAAGGCAAATGTACTTGAGACTACTAGTAATAAAGTCAAATCTAAGAAAGATAGAAAGAAAAAAATTACAGTATAAGAGTATTTTATAGAAACCACTATTATATTTAAGGGAGAGACTATACCCTCTTTACAATGCATATGTTGTCGCACAAAATTTTATAAATTCAAAACTGGCACAACTTCACAACTCCTGAGACATGTGAGAGAATGTGAGAAAATCAAGGCCAAGAATAAATAAGTTGTTGAATTGCTAGACAAAAGGCAAAAAAGATTAAATTTTATGTCTTTTAATGCCAATTTAGAAATTGAGATTCCAATAACTCATGACCCAAAAAATTATAATCATTTTTAGATAAGGAAAATAATTGTAAAGATGATTATTGTGCATGAGTACCCATTTATGATTGTTGAGAATACATGGTTTAATATTTTGTTGAAAGTGTTGAATCACAATTATAAGATGGTGTCTAGAAACACTATCAAGAGTGATTACATGAAAGTATATGAATCTGAAAAAGAGAGATTAGAATCATTTCTTAAGAGTATTCATAGAATTTTCTTGGCATTCGATTGCTAAACTTCAAATCAAACAATGAGATATATGTGTTTAATGATTCACTATATTGATGATTCTTGAAACTACATAAGTGAATCATCAGCTTTATTGAACTTGAACCTCCACACCGGTATATTTGTTTGTGATGCAATATGTGATTGTTTATTGAATTATAATCTGCAGACAATGTATTAATATATCATTGGATAATGCTAGTAACAATGATATTGTTTCATATGCATAAAAGTTAACTTTCAGTCTAGAAGAAATTTATATTTTCAAGGACATTTCTTCCATGTTAGATGTTGTACTTACATCTTTAATATAATGGCTCATGATGGACTCAGAGATGTTCAACAAATAACTCATAAAATCAGAGAGATAATAAAATACATTAAAAGTCTCCTTTAAAGTTACATAAGTTTGTTGAAGTGGCAAAATAGGGATCTCCACTTCAAAGGGTTTATGTATTTATATTCCTACAATATGAAACTCCACTTATTTAATGCTTGAGTCATATTTTACTTACATGATGTGTTGATCATTATGTAGCTCGAGATGCTAATTATAAGTGGTTGCCTTCTGATTGAGTGGTAATTATGGGCGATTAGAAAGTTTCTTTCTATTTTTTAATGTACTAAAATGATTTGAGTTCTTCTTATCCCACAAATATCTTTCTCCTCTTGTAAATGCATGTAAACTACTTATTGAAGAATACAATTCATTAGATGAATTCATCAAGCAAATGACTACTGTGATAAAAATTAAATTTGATAAATATTAGAGTGAATGCAATTTACTCATGTTAGTGGTTGATGTACTTGATCCACATTTGAAAATGAAATTCATTACTTTCACATTTCCTAAAATATATTCTAGTTCTGAGGTAGAATCCAAGATTAAGAGTGTTGAGGATATCATTTAGGAAATCTACAAGCAATATTAAGTAGATATTATTAATTCAAGTTCTTCAATTCCTAGTGGATCTTCACAACTAGTAGTTGATGTATCTTTTTCATCAAATTTAGACTGTATGCTATGATTTTGTTATTGCTTGTGGTTCTATTCAACCATCAAAATCTGATTTATAAATTTATTTGAAGAAGAGATTATACTAATGTAATAATGATTTATTTAATGTTCTTGAATGGTGGAAGATGAATACTCTCAAATATTCAACTTTATCCAAAATGATTAAGGATGTTTTAACAATTCTCATAATCACTATTGCATTTGAATCTGCATTTAGTGCTGGTGGTAGAGTTCTTGATGATTACATGAGCTCTTTATCTCCAAAAATAATAAATACACTTGTTTGAACAAATTGGATCGAGACATTCAACCCAACATAAAAAATCTTTTGGTAGTTTTCTAATTAAAAGTAATTTATTTATAAATTTGATAAATTTCATTCTCATTATCTATTTTTATTTCAAGAAGAGTTAATGGAGGAGAATCTTTATATAAAACTTTCAGAATATGTTTAGTAATGGATCAGAGACATTCAACCCAACATAAAAAATCTTTTGGTAGTTTTCTAATTAAAAGTAATTTATTTATAAATTTGATAAATTTCATTCTCTCATTATCTATTTTTATTTCAGCAAGAGTGAATGGAGGAGGCGAATCTTTATATAAAACTTTCAGAATATGTTTAGTAATGGAGAAGGAGACTAAGCAACAATATATCATCTTGCATTTACTCTTCTTAATCTAATTTTCATCTATACTTTATAATGGACAATTTTATCTTAGTTGCGTGATGGTAATTTGTGGTAACTTTGGCTTTCAAGACTATGGTTAGCTATAATTATGTTTATTGGTTTCAATTTGTGATTATTGTTTCTTGGCTTCTTATATGCTAGTTACTATAATTTTATATACTTATATTTGATGTTGGGCTTTTGCTCTAATTTTTGATTGTATACTTGTAGTTGTCAGCTGTAATGTATTCAATGTTCTCCATTTTTTTTTGAGTTGTTGCTCAATTTGATGCATTTTAGCCTTTCTAAGATTCTGTAGGTATCATTTACCAGTTGGCTATAATGTGTTCACTATTTTGTTTAGTGATTGGAGCAAAAGTTTTCTAAGTAATAAGCTCCATATATTTGAGTCTAACCATTTGCAAAAGTTTTCTACTGCTGCTTAAATAGTTCCTGAAATATTGATATTGTTTATCTCGGTGGAAAGGTTTCTTTAGTGAAATATTATAAAATGAAATATTGTCGGATTTGGATGCTAAGTTTATGTTTGAATTTTTTTTCTTTAATGCAAGAGAAATACTGGTTTGAATATCAAGATGTCAAAGTTGATATCATGATGGTTTTGAATTGAGAGGGTATAGATTTTACTTACAATTTACAAGGTGATTGATCTTACACCGATTCAGATATTTGTGCATGCATTGATTTAGTGGTGCATTCTTCTTTCTTTCTTCTTTATCATACCCAGCATAATAGTTTAGGTTTGTTAGGTGGGATTTTGTTGAAATTGATCTATGTGGAGATTACTTCTACCTTGGAACTTTATGAGTTTGACTTTTTCTTTAATTCTCAATTGTATGCTTGATGCTGCACCAGCTGTAACATGAATATTTTTAATTGTCTACTGAATTTGGTTTTAGTGTGAACCTTTAATTTTGAATTTAGTTACTGTAATATGTATTTGCAACTGTAATGTTGACATTTTTGTGTGCTAGAAGTTTGCTGGAATTGATCTATGTGGAGATTATTTCTACCTTAGGACCTTATGGGTTAGGCTTTTCCTCTATTTCTCAGTTGTATGCTTGCTGTTGCAGTAGCTGTAACGTGAAAATTTCTAATTGGCTATTGAATTTGATATTTACTATAATTTTTTGATATCTGTTAGTTTTATTTTTTGTTCTTACTTCTTAAGAGTTAAGATGATAATTGATAAGATCAAGATCTACACTTAAATTTTAGTGAGCTATGATAGAAAATTTAATAAATGCATGAGATGCAACTTAAACATGGTTGGCTGCATGTATTCTCAAATTTAGTTTTTTTGTGATTTATGTTTGTTGTTATATTATGTACAAAGTTTTTTGCATTTTTCCAATCACTATAATTTTGGGTTATTCAATATTCATTATATTTTTTGATTATTCCACTACACTTTTACTATTATTAATTTTTCATTTTACCAATTTTTTTGAAGTTTTAATTTAAGCGCAACAAATTATTCATCAATGATTCTTATTTTAATTTTAGAGCCATTCATTATTTTTCTTACATATTTTTTTGTTAGTTTTCTTTATATGAAGTGATTTAATATCGATCTGCTCAGTGGAATAATGAATTATGAAGTGTTAAGAGATTACTAATTTGAAGATTCAAGTTGTTGAAGGCTTGAAGGGTTGAAGATATGGAGATTGGAGAATCACTGTTGTAATTATGTGAACATATCAATTGTAATATATTTGTCATTTTGTATATAGTTGTTATTAAATATTTGTATTTTTTTAGCTTTTATTGAATCAAATTGTTGGTTGTACATAATTATGTAAATTTTTAGATTGAATTTATTCTTATAAGTTGTAAACTTGTAATTATATCAGTTAGCAATTTAACATGTAATCAATTTGGTGTAAAAATAAAATTTTGTATTGTACATCTTTTAACTTTTATTGAATTTTATTGAATCAAATTGTTATACTTGATATTACTTTTTTTTTACTGTAAATTATATTTGATTCACTTAAATAATATTTTTTTTACTTTTTATTTTTTAAAATTTTTAAATGAAATTTAAGAATATTAAATATTTTAAAAAACTAAAATCAAGTCAATTCGAGCCGAACACGAGCATAAAATGAACACTAACAATTTTTGAATTATTTTAATTTATTTAACAGCCAATTTGAACAAAATAAATAAATAAACAACTCAGAGTCTTAGCTCGTTCAAGCCTCGTTATCCTTATTCAGAACATTTAACGAAAGAATAATTTTAACTTAATTAATTACAATCAAAAAATGATAAAAAGAAAGGGAGTATAGAAAAAAAAATAAAAAAAAATTATGACATAGAAACTAAAATATTTTTTTAATATTTTTAATAACTTTATACTTAAATATTGAATTTTAGTTTATTTTAAATATATTTATATTAATATTTTAAGTGACTTAACTCCCAAGCTAATTATTGAGCTCAGATTAGCTCAAACTTGACTTATTAGTTCACGGAGCCTAGCTCATAAGCCATTAATCAAGCCAAGTCTAAATAACCTAAAGAGTTTACTTTACTACATTACATCCCTAAATTTAGCTCTATTTATTGAAAAAATTATCATATTATTTATTCAAATAATGAGATATAATTTTTGATATCTTAAACAAATTTATAATTAACTATTAAATTCTAATTTATTTTAAATATATTTTATATTATTATTTTAAGAGACTTAGCTCACAAGCTAATAAGTCAATCAACTAAGTCTCAAACTTAACTTATTAGCTCATGAAGTATGGCTCACGAGCCATTAATAGAGCGAACCCAAGCAAGCTCATAAATCAACTTGACTACCTTACATCCCTAAATCGAGCTCTATTTATTCAAAAAATTGCCATATTATTTAACTTAAAGTTAAAAAAAATTATGAATTAACATCAACACACACACACACACACACACACACACAGAGAGAGAGAGAGAGAGAGAGAGCATAATAATTTATAGCATCACTTAATTAAATTTGATTGAAGGAAATAGATTAATTAGTCATTCAACTCATTTTAGATTATGGGAATTAACTCTCTTTTTTCAAATATAGAATAAGTAGACAAATAGATTATAATTAATCTTATTTATGTAAAAAAAAATTAAAATATATGTGAAATCTTGTGTTTGTGACGTGGTTCATGATCTTCTCCAATTTTCATTTATGATCAAAAGAATTTATTCAAAAAATAATTAAAATATATATAAAGTAAATTACAAATTATCCATATATTGGATAAACCTTTTCTTTATTAAATACAGTTATATTATATATATATTTGAAATATTTGAGTTAATTTAATTATAAATTTATACAGATAATACATGTACAAGCTTTAAATCTAAGACTGACTTTTTGATTGAAAGTTGGAGCTCTAGCCACTAAGTATATTTTATACTTCAAAACTTATTTTTTATTTATTCATCTTTTCAACATTCAATCTTTCACTCAAATCTAAAGATATAAAAATAAATAATAAATAAAATTTTAATTATAATACACAAACTTAAAATTGATCATAATAAGCATTAAACATATTATTTTCCCCCATATATAATTTTGATTAAACACAAATAATCATATATATATATATATATATATATATATATATATATATATATATATATATATATATATATATATATATATATATATATACACGTGTATATGTGTGTCAAAATTTGATCAAGACATGACAATGGGATTAAAACTTTACTAAAAAAATTCATCTTTGTGTTAACCTAAGAAATTAGCCTGTTCAATATTTCAAGTCATATTAGAATTTATCTGTCAATTCGAAATTGACCTGATTTAAACCTCTCAGCTCAATTTTGACTCATGAATTAAAAAATTAACCTAATTCTTACCTACGAAGACATTAATTAAGCTGTACAATTTAGACAATCGCATTAGAGAAAAGACTAGAAATTTAGCTTTGTGATTGATATGGCTCTCAAATATCACTAGTCAACAATCTGATGTCGGCGATATGATTTTGAGTCAGATCAAGATCGCTTAAAATATCATTGAAATCTTTGGGACATCAATTAAATCCCAAAACGCTCTCAAATATGGAGTGTTTATAGTCAAATCGGCGTCTCGGCAGCAATCTAACGAGCCTAAGATCTCATAATTCCGACTTTTGGGCATCCAAATGCTCAAAATACATCAAATAATCGAAGGAATCATCCCGAGCCATCGATCGAGGGGAGTGTGCGAGCTTTTGAATTTACAAGAGTGCCCCTCCTCCCATCTATAAATGGCCTTCATACCTCACAAAGGGAGGCCAAGTGAAGAAGAAGGGAGGGGAAGAAGATGAGAACCCGCCGACGGTCATCAACCACCATCACCGCCAGTGCATCCAGATCAATCTGCAAGCAAGGAAGAAGAGAAAGAGTCCGAGCAAGGAAGAAGAGGAAGAGTCCGAGCAAGGAAGCAGAGGAAGAGTCCAAGCAAGGAAGAATAGGAAGAGTCCGAGCGAGGAAGAAGAGGAAAAGCAAGTGAGGAGGAAGAGATAGCTCGAAGCTTGAAGATCCTCAAGCAAGATCACACCCCAAGCAAGATCGCTCCTCTCGTGACCATCAACCACACCGCCACCGCGATCACTAATTGTACCACAGAAGATCCTTCAAGCAAGATCACACCCAGCAAGATCACACTCAGTGATCGCCCCTCATCAACCACCGACCAGTGTCGCTAATTGTACCTGAAGATCCTCCAAGCAAGATCACACCCCAAGATCGCATTCCTCGGCGCCATCAACCACCGCCACGACAGTCCGTATTCTCACCGAAGTTACCCCATCTCACCATCGATGATTACAACTGATCATTGTTACATAGTTGTTATTCCTCTCTCATATGCAATTTTATAATCCGTTATCAGGAAGACTTTGTACTCAAAGCATACATAGTGGAAGCTTTTCTTGTTGCCGTGGTTTTCCCCTCTTTTCGAGGTTTTCCACGTTAAAAGTGGGCGTCTCTTTCTCTCTTTAATTACGTGTCTTTGGACTAATAATGAGTAAGGCGTAAACTTTCACTCTATCTGGTTTTCCCGCGCTTGATTTGTGCCGTCGTGGATGAAAAATCCTTCAACCATAATTTAGTGAACATCCGTTATTATGGCCAATGACACAACTGTGAACTCTCAGCTCGACTCCGTCATTCTCAAACCCATCCCAAGGGGCAAGTTTTTGCCTCTCCCCACGATAGGCATGGTATGTTGAGGCGGGCATCTCTTTGGAAGATCGTGTCAGAATGAAGGAGTCTCAAAAGATGATCCGACTTTTGCAAGGACTACAAGCTACTACGCAAACATATCTCCCCAAGATCGGTCGTTGCGGGAAGAGGTCAAACGCTAATCCTCCGACGAGTTCCTCCGCGAGACCATAGCGATCTCGCACCGCTAGTTCCACTCATCCAGCGTGCGGTCAAGGTTACTAATCCACCGATTATTATTGATAGCTTCACACATGCTCATTCTTGTTAATCCCCGTCATGACATTCAGAAGTGTGCTTAATACAAGATGAATTTCACCTTCAAGGCAATCATCTTCACACCGCGGTTATGAGTCCTCACCTTTAGAAGCCATTCTTGACATCCAATTCCGTAGGTTTCAAGCTTCCAAGCATTGATTCCTATGATGGGGCAATGACCCACCGCGAACACATCGACCATTACAGGACTATCATGCATATCCAACGAGCTCTACTACTTTGTCGTTTTCCTACCCTCAGCAAGCTTGCTTGCATGGTTTTACTCCCTTCGAGGATCCATCCAGCTTTGGAACTTCGCCAAGGTTTTTGTGGAGCAGTTCATTAAACCGGAGAATCATTAAAGATTCCTCCCATCTTTCATTCAACGAGAATGAATCACTTAAAGAATACTTCCGAGGTTCTCCTTAGAAGCTTCGCCAAATACAGTAAACTCAACTATTAAGGAGTTTTCTTGGAGGCTCGTCAGGGCCTTTTACTCATCACTCATGCGGGATACGGTCCGATCATATGCCGACTTAGTTCATCGTGTGGAAGCACAAATCTTTTGATGAGGCTATTAATGCACATGTAACAATTTGGATAATCTGCAAGCACCCGAACCTGGGCAGTCCCATCAAAAGAAGAAATCGAAAGGCCCATTCAACAAGGATATCACGTCGGTGGAAAAGAATCAATCGACTCGTGAACATACCCCAAGCGGGGGCAACTCTTAATCTCAAAAGATAAGCAAGTCGGTAATACCCGGCGAAAGGCAAAGATCAATGGTCAACTCACTATAAGCTCATACAAATATTTGACCTCTTCTATGGGTTAAGCGTCGGTAAACACTCGACAAACAAACCCGGGATAGGTCAAAACGTCGTGGTGGACTTCCCACGATCTCTTCCATACGGGTTAACGTCGAGTAAACACTCGACAAACAACCGGGATAGGTCAACACGGTGGACTTCTGCGACCTCTTCCACAGGTTAACGTCATCGAGCAAAGACTCGACAACAACCGGGAGGTCAAAATCCTTAGCCATTCAATTCGACCTCTTCCATACGGGTTAACGTCGAAGTCACATCGACAAACAACCCGGATAGGTCAAAATCCTCGCGGTCAATTCAACCTCTTATACGGGTTAGCGTCGCCGGTAAAAAACTTCGACAAACAACCCAGAAAGGTCAAAACGTCCTTGGTGGACTTCTGCGATCTCTTCCAACGGGTTAATGTCATCGAGCAAAAGCTCGATGACAACCAGAAAGGTCAGGTCCTTGGTGGACTTCACTTCCATATAGTTAACATCATCGGTCAAAATCATCGCCGGTCATCGCCGACGCTATCGCCACCATCGGCTTCTTGTCGCCCGGTTCTGTCGACCACCCCGTCGCCGATGCGGCAATCGCCGCCGGTCATCTCGCTGGCCGTCGTCATCAGCTGCGGTAGACCATCGCGGCAATCTTTGACCAACCATGGCCAACCCGTAGTGGTCACCCCGATGCCGTCATTGACACGTGCCGACCATGTAGGCAGCCGGTCACCACCATCTCGTCGGTCATCCCGACTGGCCTCCGATTCACCGGCTTCGCGTCGTTGCATTGCCGACCAACCCGTCACATGCCGGTCACCGCGGCCGACTATCGTCGCGCCGGTCCGCGCCGACCATCGTGGCAATCTTCGCCGATCATCACCATTGTCGCCCGGTCATCAGCGGCCATTCGCGACGCCATTGCCGACATTACTCGCCTCAATTCACCTCTTCCATCGTTAGCGTCGCGGTAAAACTCGACTAAACCGGGAAAGGTCAAAACGTCCTTGGTGGACTTCCGCGATCTTCCATATGCGGGTTAATGTCATCGAGCTTCGACAAACAACCGGGGAAAGGTCAAAGCGTCGGTGGACTTCTGCGATCTCTTCCACCGCAGGTTAGCGTCGAGTAACACCACGACAAACAACCCGGATAGGTCAAAACTTTGTACTACTCCGCAGTTAATATCGCCGGGTAACACTCGACAAACAACCTCGGATAGGTCAAAGATCTCCGTCGCCGTGTCCGTCGCCGACCACCCGTCGGCCAACCGCACAGTCGGTCACGCCGACTATCGTCGCCGGACCATCCCGACCATCGCCAATCTCGCGGTCACCACCATCGCTGGTTATCTCGCCACCCCTTGCAAGTCACCATCGACCAATGTCGTTAGTCATCGCCGAGCATCTTCGTCAACCCGTCTCGATGATCGCCTCCCAACGGACGGTCCGGCGATGGCAGAACCGGCGTATCACGTGGGCCTTGATCGCCCTCTAACGGACGGTCCGACAGCGGCCCGTCCGCCGGCATTATCTGGTGGGCCTGCCGCCAACCGGATAATCCGGCGGGACGATCGCCGGACGGTCGGAAGCGAATCGACGTCATGGGCCTTGATGCCTCTTAACCCGGGCGATCCAACGGGACCGATGCGGTCCGGAAAGCGGAACCACGTCGCAGGCGCTTGATCGCCTTCGACGATCCGGGGACGATGCGGACGGCGAAGCGGAACACGGCGTCACATGGGCCTTGATCGCCTCTAACGGACGATCCACGGGACCGATCGCCGGGCGAGGCAAGCGGAACCCTGACGTGCGTGGGCCTGACGCCTCTAACCGGATGATCGCGGGACCGATGCGGACGAGTCGGAAGCGGAACGTCGTGGGCATTGATGCCTCTAACGACGATCCGTGGGACGATGGCGGACGGGCGGAACCGGGCCGACGTCAGTGGCCTTGATCGCCTCCCCAGACGATCCGTGGGACGATCGCCGACGAGCCGATAAGCGGAACCACGTCGTGGGCCTTGATCCTCTAAGACGATCCGGCGGACGATCGCCGGACGGCCGTCGCGGAACCACGGCGTCGTGGGCCTTGATCGCTTCTAACCGACGATCCGGCGGGACGATCGCCGGTCGGAAACCGGAACACGTACCATGGGTATGTCGCCACGACGATCAGCGGGACGATCGCCGGGAAGCCGAAGCGATCCTGACGTCGCGGGCCTTGATCGCCTTCGACGATCCAGCGGGGCGATAACCGGACGTAGGAAGCGAATGACGTACCGTGGCCTTGATCGCCTCCCCCGGACGATCCGACGGGGCGATGGCCGGACGGCCGGGAAACCCGGCGACGTGCAGTGGGCCTTGATTGCCTCTAACCCGACGATCCACGGGACCGGCCGGACGGTAGGAAAGCGGAACCATGACGTACGTGGGCCTTGATCGCCTCCCCAACGGGCGGTCCGACGGGGCGATGCGGACGAGGCCGAGGTGACGTCTGGTGGGCCTTGATCGCCTCCCTGATCGCCTCTTGATCGCCCCTCACTCAACAAGAAAGGGAAATGGGAAAGGTGTGCCTCTCCTCCCCCCAGGGGTATAACCTGAGCAAGGTAAAACCTCTCAAAAATGGCTCAAAATGGCACAAAGCGGTTCACAAACGGCTCAAAATGTCAAACCCTCAAAACGGCTCAGAACTCTCGCCCATGAAGCGTGGCGACAGCGGCGCCGTGCGTGGTGGGCTATGACGCGGTATGACGCCAGCCAGCCTCGCCTCCGCCTTCAAGAGGTGTGTCGTCGACCGTCAGTGACCGCGTCAGCGTGACCCGAACGTCAGCGACCGGACCGTCAGCAGAACCGACGACCGAACCAACTTCGACGAATCGACCCGGACGGCCAGCGACCGGCGACCCGTCTGGCCGCCGTAGCCAGCTGGGCCAGCGACCGGCAGCATCGCCAGCCAGCCGGGCCGACATGCGCCCGCCAACGGGCCGCTGACGCCAGGCGCCGCAGTCCGAAACACTGAAAACTTCGGTGAGCATCCAAATAGATCCACCTCAAAATCTTATGCTACATACACATCTACATAATCATAATATTATATTTTATGATGATTTATTTTCTCAAAATGTATGATTCATGGGCCCGCACGTTTCGTTGAAGAATTCATTATTTTCGAGCATTTGGCACATATATTTTTGGATGATTAAGCTAATGTCATCCAAAATAGGGGCGATATGGCTCTCAAAATACCTAGTCAAAGCACAAATCTTGATGTCGGCGATATGATTTTGAGTCAAAATCGATCGAGATCAAGCACTTAAAATATCATTGAAATCTTTGGGACATCAATTAAATCCCAAAACAGCTCTCAAATATGGAGTGTTTATAGTCAAATCGAGCGTCTCGACGAGCCGAATCTAACGAGCCTAAGATCTCATAATTTTGACTTCATTTGGGCATCCAAATGCTCAAAATACATCAAATAATCGAAGGAATCATCCAGCGTCCGATCGAGGGAGTGGTGCCTTACATGAATTTACAAAGTGCCCTCCTCCCATCTATAAATAGGCCTTCATACCTCACACCAAAGGGAGGTGAAGAAGAAGAGGAGGCTGAAGCAGGAAGAAGAGGAGGAGCCACCCGGCTCGTCAACCACCGCCACCAGGTGATCCTTACCGCGTCAATCTGCCCAAACAAGGAAGAAGAGGAAGAGTCAGAAAGGAAGAAGAGGAAGAGTCCAGAACAAGGAAGCGGAGGAAGAGTCAAGCAAGGAAGAATAGGAAGAGTCAGAAGCGAGGAAGAAGAGGAAAGCAGTGAGGAGGAAGAGATAATCAAAGCAAGATCCTCCAAGCAAGATCACACGATCGCCTCAGCTCGTGACCATCAACCAAGCCACCGTCGTCACTAATTGTACCCTGTGAAGATCCTCCAAGCAAGATCACCCCAGCAAGATCACACTCGATCGCGCTCATCGGCCATCAACCACCGCCACCACCGTCGTCTAATTGTACCCGTGAAGATCCTCCAAGCAAGATCACACGCAAGATCGCATTCGCTCGTGCCAATCATACCGCCAGGCCACCGCTCTAATTCTCTATTCCAGTTACCCCATCTCCACCATTACAATTCTGATCGTTGTTATAGTTGTTATTCTCTCCTCATATGATTTTGTAATCCTTATCGGGAAGACTTTGTACTCAAGATACATAGTAGAAGTTTCCTAGCGTGATTTTTCCTCTTTTGAGGTTTTCGTTAAAATTGGGCGTCTCGCATTCTCTAATTACGTGTGTGTCTTTAAGTTGAAAGCGTAAACTTTTACTCTGCTGATTTTCCAAAGACGTGATAATTATCGCCTTCATGAGATGTTTATCTTCTAAGAAAAATTGAGTCAAAATTCTTATTTATTTATATATCTAACATCTAAAATTAGATATTTACTAATCTAATATTTTCTATGCTTAAAAAGGTGTATTTCACTTTTAAAAGTGAACAAAATAGTATTTTGATGTGATATTGAAGATGAGGGTGTTATATATGTAAAATTAAAGTTTAGGTATTAGATATGTAAATACATAAGAATTGTGTGGTATATATATAAATCCCCCAACAAAAAATAACTAAAAAACGAAACAGACCAAAACCTCTGTAGAATGAAAGAGACGCATACAACCTTTCTCCAGTCGCAGAAAGCTCTCTGTTCAGTTGCCAATACTTCTTCAGAGGGAATCCAATGCCTCCATCACTGTTTTCTCAGAGAGACATCTTATGCTCCACGCCACCAGCTTCATCAGCCATGGCCGCCTGTTGCTCAGATCGAAACCTTCATCATGTCCATATCCATATCAATCTGAAGCATATCTCACAGTTAAAAAATTGATATTTATCAATATAATATATATATATATATATATATATATATATATATATATATATATATATATATATATATATATATATATATATATATAATTTAATGATGAATTATTTTTGATATAATATTAAAATCTAGATGCTATATATCTAAATAGTTTTTTGGAAGAAAAGAGAAATTTACATAGCAAATTTTTTAAAATAAGTATGGTTTAAAATATAATTAGTAATTTAAGTAATTAAAAAAAATTAGATATAGGTATAGACTTAGTTTTAACGGATGACTTGGTCTTACGTCATCGATGCCCGAGTGCCAGTGTCAATCAATATGACTTATAAGTATTATATGGAGTCTTGAATTAAACGTCTGGCTACGTGTAAATATTATTTTTAAGTATTTTGCCAACTTGGTTAGATTTAGATTCCACTATTTTCTATCATTGGAGCTACTCCAACCTTTCGATGCTTATATAAAGCTTTTCATTCCTCGATAAATATTTTATTAAATTCTTAATGTTTTATCTCAAATTGCATAAATATATGAATTTGTTAATTTAATTTATTTTGATGAAAATTTTATAAATAGGTATATTTTTAATGATTTGAACATATTTTTATGATATATTTTATAAGTATTTGATTAATTAGTAGAAAAATATAATTAAATGAGTAATTATATATATATTTAAATTTTTTTAAGATACTTAAATTACTAATTATATTTTAAATAATACTTATTTTAAAAAATTTCCCTTTATCTATCTCATATCTAAAATTTGATATTTACAAATATAATATATATATATATATATATATATATATATATATATATATATATATATATATATATATATATATATATATATATAGATATATATATATATATACACTCAAAACGTTTTGGACGTCTCTTCGCAGCACTCCAAATACCTAAAAAATTTGAAATCTCTTCAATTACTTTACAGTCAAAACTTTGCTGATCAAATAGCCCCTATATGAACTTGATTCACACGCATTTCATAGCCGTTAGACTTATTTTGAAATTCGTACAACATATAATCAATCAAAATCAATCATTATTTGTTTCATTTAATCCAAAGAAAACTTGATTACCCACCGCCCTTAGCGTAATTGGTGAGAATGGGGTTGAGTCACCGTCGCGTTCGATTTAATGGCGAGTGCTTATGGTGGGGAGTCCATTGCTTCGGATTCTTGGCTCCGAATTAGTCTTGCCGTCACTAGCTATAAAGTGGGATTAGGGGTGGACACCTCCCAAAAAAAAAAAAACTTGATTATCCACCATCTTTTAGCTCAGTTGGTGGCAGAGCACTCGACGAATTTGAATCTCTCAGGAGCGTCTGATATAAGGTGAAAAAGTGAAACCGTGGCGTGTGTGATGAATGTTGCGTTAGGCTCCCATGGGATTAATCACAACGACATCCCCACCCACAAGATGGGTGGATTGTTGGGTGGATACCCATTAAAAAAAAAAAAAAACTTGATCGTGATAAAGTCCATCATGTCTAGATCTAAATCAAGATAAATTCCAAGGATGAACACTTGGTATGCAGATTTGGCAGCCAAACCAATCACATTCCTGTGATTCCTTATAATAAGAAACATCCTAAATGACTACGTAGATGCCAATTTGAAGGCAAAGTTATCACCTAATATCATGAAATAGAACCAATTCAATGTAGCCACATCTAGGGGTGTACGTGAGTCAAGCTAGCTCGAGCTCATTAACGAGCTCAGAGCGAGCTTATCGATGAGCTCAAGCTCTTAATCAAGCCCAAAAAAATTTCAAGCTCGAGTTCAAGCATGATTTGACTTAGCTCACTAGCTTATCGAGCTGATTCATTGACATATTAGCAAACTATAATATATCTTATATCACGTTATTGATTCGATAGCTTATCAAACTTTTTTATCGCTAGATTTAATTCGAGCGAACTTGACTTTCTGTAAATCAAATCAAGCTCGAGCCTGGTAATCGAGCTCGAGCTCAAGCTTAACAATGATTAAACAAGTAAAAACTAGACTCAAGTCTCAACTAGACTTGTTTGCACCCCTAGCTACATCCACAAATTCCGCCGACTTGTGACATGATTAGAAAATTTCGAGAAGATTAGGTTAAAATAGTTTCCCTCCCTATGGTTCTAGTTCTAAAAGTATGAGTGAAAAGAAATAGGGAAAGGGTTGTCTTCACAAATAAAGTGAACACAAGAGCCCTTCTATAAAAGATTTAACATAGTATTTCATTTGAGTGTGGAATGTCTAACAATGGATGATACAGCACAATAATATAGAATTTATAGTATTATGAGAACATTGGAAGCAAAGCCAAGATTAGATGGATGGTTTCCTCCACATATTTCTTGAAGTACAAAGACTAATTTATCTGCATTTTATAATTGTAATTTTTTTTTCATGAGTTATAACTTTTATTTCAAGAATATGTTTTTATGTAGTTCTAAGAAGAAAAAAAGAGTAATATTAGTGCAATAAAGCATGCAGAGAAGACAAGCCATGCAAGTTAGTTCATTCAAGCCCAGTGAAGCAAGCAAAACTGCTCTAGCTTGTCCATGATTTGGTCATGAGAAATCAAATTCAAATTAAACCAACTAAAGGAAAATGGTGTTTAGATCATTATGGGATTGCCAATTTTGTGGCTTCTTCATCAAAAATAAAGTTTTAGTTGCATTTGAAGTTTAGGGTTCTGAAGGTCAGTTTGAAAGCTTCATTTAATGCTTGTGGTATTTTTTTTATTTTTATGCATTGCTATATTATGTAAGGATGATTGTAATGAAAAGAAATTGACGAATTAAGACAACGCAAACCTCCATGACAAAGTAGCACATACTCTTTTATTAATAATACAAGAAGGATCTATTTGGTGTAATTGTAACTTAATTATAAAATTATTGTATGAAAAATAATTTTTGAAAACTGATGTATATGATACATATATTTTTCTTTTAAAAAAAAAGTCAAATAATAACTTTTTAAAAATCATTAAGGCTTCAAAGGGCGGACTAAGTATAGACTTATTTGAGTTCAAACTTATTATTATTGAGCTGAACTATTATTGAGCTCGAGTTCAGCTTGAGCTCGATTCGAGTTTTTAAGATGTTCAAACTCGAGCTCAGTTAAAAAAATCTTGTTCCAGCTCAGCTCGAGCTTGCTCGAGCTGGTTGAGGCTGTAACAAGCTGCGTTTAATAAAATAAATGAACATTAATCAAACTTATTCACGAGCATATAAATAATATTATTTATAAACAAACTTTAATTCAACTATAATTAAATTCCTTAAAAAATTTATTCATAAATTTAAAATAATACAATTCATGAACATAAATAAACTGAATAATAATTTAATCAAACTTATTTATTTAACAATCAAATATTTATAAAAATAATCAAAATTATGTGATTAATTAATCGACCAAAAACTGCTCATGTTATCACATAACTTGTAAATAACCACAATAATTTTAATTCTCAAAAATAACATTTCAAGATAAAATTTTTTTAAAATAATCAAACACAACTCTGATTATTTTTTGCTTCTCAAAACAAAATAACTAAAAAATTATCTTAAAAAGCTGACTTGAAAAAAAAAAAATCATGCTTAATCGTTCAGAAAAACACCTTGAAAAAATTTCATTAAAACTCGAAGACACATTACAGCTACAGTGGCGCCGAGCAGCCTTCCCAGAATAAATAAATCTTATGCAGATATCAAGTAATTTGTTCTTAGTCAGTTTAGTTTATATTGAAAAATAAATGAATAAATAACGATTGAAGCAATTCATTCCTCCTGTACAGAAACTATTACTCTCATATCAAAATCACATTATTTTATTGAACTCATTGGGCAAGGGCTCCTAATTAACAAAACTGAAACCTCCCCATCTTTACAGCCGCATCAGTTCGAAGAAATAATTAGAAACAAAAAATTTAAACAATAAAAAAGAAAATTTTAGACATTTATTTACAATACATATATATTTAAGTCAGAAGGTGTTGAGAAGGGGGTCAATTTTAGTCATCAGGGCGTTGAATCTCGCCCATCATGATGCGGTTGCTGTGGACTTTGAATCCGAGGAGGGATCAATCTGCCTGCCCTTCTTGCCTTTCTTCTTCGCACTTTTCGCTCCCTGTCCGGTTTCTGAGAGATCATGAGAGCTGGGATGGGATTCAGATTCCCGCTGCCGCCGGTTTCTTGGAGCTTCTGATGATGTCGATGAAGGAAGTCTCGGGAATGTCGGCCTCGCTGGAGGAGGTCCAGCGGAACCTCGACTCCTTTGGGGCGCCAGAAGCAAGCTGCAGAAGCAACAACAGGAGGTCATAGATTGATTTATTTCCTTCTTGTTGACAGATTCTTATCAAAAGAGCAAAATAATTAAAGAGGTATTTCAGGAAGACGATCAGAACGAGTTATGAATGGTATACCTTCAGAAGATTGGAAGGTGGATGGATTTTTTACTTCGATGGAGGAAGCAGACATAAACTCTGCAAGAGAACCCTGAGTTGAGAGGGGGTCTTGGGCATGCTTCAGCGACGGACTGTCAGATCCTCCTCTATCAAGGATTCTCAGTGATCTAAATCAGTAGAGAGAAAAAAAAATTTTATTTTGGTCAGAAAAATTAATTAAATATGGATTAAATGCAATGCAAATCTTAACTGATTTCTTATTTACTTCAATAATCTCACAAATAAATACAGCACCTCATTGAATTTTATAGAGATATTACCAATCCACAAAAACTTAATTTTATAACCTTCATTTTAAAAGTGTTAACACCCCCAATATCTTAACTAATATAATCATTTCTTTCTATGCTTTTTACTATTACCGCCCATCCATCTTAAGCCATTATTCATGATCTCTTATATACGGATTAAATAAAGAAGATTTACATACATACCACACAATTTATGTATTTACATATCTAACATCTAAAATTAAATATTTACTTATCTAATAATTTTCTATGCTTAAAAAGATACATTTCACTTTTTAAAAAGTGAATAATGATGATATTTTTGATATGATATTGAAGATTGGAATATATATATATAAAATTAAAAGTTTGAATGTTATATATATATATATATATGTAAATACATAAAAATTGTGGTATAGATGTACATCTCCCTTAAATAAAATAGTTGATTTAATTATGATTTTATAAAATTTATCTTTAAATTCTCATGATATTATCTTATTGTAGAATATTTATACATCTATGACACTTAATTTAATACTGGAAATTAGCCCATTCAATGTAAAACCAGTGAAACCTCTATACCGCTTCACCCTCCATTATTAATTCCATTCTATTTAGGCCCATTTCACATGCACAGTAAATGCCCGGTCGCCATTTTCCTAAAGCTGAAAGATATTATCTTAGCATGAAAAGAACAGAGTACCTGGGCATCCCTTCACTGAAAACATTATCCGGGCCCGTCTCATAATTGTAGAAGTTCAAACCACCGGCTGTAATATGTAAGCAATTAGCACATGGCCAGAGCATGAAAAAAATTAGGGTGTCAATTTGAGTTTTACTTGTTCGGATCTTAATCTGAAATTGACTCAACCTAAAATTGTTTGATCCAAACCAGACCCAAGGGTTGAATGCCCTGACCCGAACCTGGCTTGACCCATTTAAACGCATATTTCAAATCAAAATCAGGTCAAGTAGTTAGGTGTCAAATCAGTCAATTTTATATCAATCATCAAGTTGGTGAATCAAAATTTGGTCAAATTCAAGTTGGTGAGGCTGGTCAACTGAACCCAATACATATATTAAATGGGTCAGATAATTTGACCCGAACTCCAACCGAAAATCAATCAGGTCTGAAATTTTTCCAGTTCGATCATTGTAAGGTCAAGTCAATTATTGACACCGTAATTTAAAAAATACAAGACAAAAAAAGGTGATAACCAGGTTAGTACCACTGCTGCCCGATGAAGTATGTCTAATGGCTGCACTGCCTTGCACCTCATGATCATCTAGAAGGGATCCAACAGCTTGATCAGCACTGCTAGGCACCTTACCCCTTGTACTGCGCTTACCCTTTACACTGCGCTGCTTTAACCTCTTCACATCCTTAAAATCTGAAATCAACCCTATCGCCAGAAGAATCATTAATAACAGGATCTAAAGCTTGTTCCTTCTCTATCTCATCGATGTCGGGAAAGAACTGGTTCTGCTCAAAGGATAAACTAGATCGAGATCTCAAAGCTAACTCTCCACTTATCATAGTCACCGGCTTCAACTTGCATTCATCACTCCATCCTGCAGCATAAACGCCTTCTTTAAATTGGAACCTTCGGCAAAAGAATCACGCAAGGACGCATTTTCTGCAGTAAGCTTAAACGAATTATCCAAGGAAGAGTTTGTAAACCAGTTGGAGTCCCTATCCTCAAAAGATGGTGCGGTAGTATCAAGCAACTCTAGAGGAGGCTGTGATGTTTGGAGAACCAATTGCTGCTGGAAAAATCATCTATACCACGCTTTGAGTTCTCATTTCCAGCAAGTGCTGCTGCCCAAGAGTTTGATTCCATGTTAAACAGATTTCCTCTCATATCCCGTTTCTGCCTCTCAGCTTCAAAATGAATCTGGTTTAACTGTGCTTCTATCGAGTTATTAGGTCGCTGCCCGTTCGATTCGGCCCATTGGCTATCAATCGCATCCAAATGAGGTCGAAATAATTGGTTTGGAATAAGATGCTCGTGAGTACTCACGGGATGCAACTGCCTTGGATGCATTTGACCATGGATTTCTGCCATATCCAATCCCTGCAGCCGAGCTATCGCATTTAAAACATCTGCATTTGGCTCGGAAGGGCTGCGAGACATATGAATTGAACTATCGAAAGGATGTGTGTTTCTTTCGTAAAGATTCTGCTGCATCCGCTCATGTAACATGAGGTTCTGCTCGAATAGGCTTGCCTGCTCAAATGGTGAAGGCTGCTGCAGGGACTGAATAAAATCCATCTGGTTAAGTCTGTTTAAATGGGGGTGGTGAGGGCTAGCAGCCGTCCTCATGAACTGACCTGCTTCATCGACAGGCCAAACGTTGCCAACATGTCTGTCTTCTTCCATGCCTCGCTTTAGCCTAGAGGCAAGAGCTAACTGTCTTGCCTGCAGCTGCTCCTGCTGCAGGCTCAAGAGAATCTGTTCTTCCATGGAAAGAGAAGACCTGTGCTTCTGATGGGAGAGAGCATCCAACAAATCATTGTGATGTTCATGGTGGAGATTGTGGCCGAGTTTTGCTTTCAAAAGCTGCTCTAACACTAGATCCTGATTCCGTTGGAGATGATGAGGCTGATGCTCCAACTCTCTCAAAAGCTGCTGCCGAAGTAAGATCTGATCGAGGGAGCCATCCCTAAGCAGTTGGTCGTGAGCTTGCCTCTGCAACAGATGCTCGATCAGCATCTGTTGTTGCTGCTCTTGTTGTTGCTGCTGTTTCAGTAAATGCATCTGTTGATAAAGTTGTTGCTGCTGCATCTGCTGCTGCTGTTGCTGCTGCATCTGCTGCTGTTGTTGCTGCAGTTGCTGCTGCTCATGCAAACGCTGGAGATGATGCTGTTCTTGAAGCTGCAGCTTAAATAGATGATCGAAATCAAGAATGGATTGATTGCTAGGTCTGTTGTGGTGCAGAGAACCCTGCTCAGGTATCATAAATGATTCGCCTAAATGCATGTGTTGATGATGAGGAAGATGTTGTTTCTGAAGCTGCTGTTTTTGAAACTGGAGCAGTAGCTGGTCTTGAAGACCAAGGTGATTAAATTCGTCTTCAAATTGCGGAAAATGACCAGCATCCACCATTCCATCTTGAATTTTACTTGGCCTGTTGCTTTGAATGGAAGCACCAGGCCATGCATCGTGAGGAAAAGATTGGTTACTAGATGAATTAAACTGGTCCTGGTTATGCATATACAGTAAGGGGTCTAATGCCGAAGGATTAAGTTTGTGGATCGGGTCATCTATACCAGCCATGGTAGATGATATAGGATGTCTAGAATGTGAACCTTCCAACTCAGACCATAGCAATCCAAGTGGATTAATATCATTATCACTTTGATTTTTAAGACTAGCCCCGTGAGGTTGTCCAATTTCAGTT
This sequence comes from Cymbidium sinense, assembly GCA_021442155.1. NCBI lineage: Eukaryota > Viridiplantae > Streptophyta > Magnoliopsida > Asparagales > Orchidaceae > Cymbidium > Cymbidium sinense. Next base: position 8,636,985 of record CM038233.1, on the reverse strand, counting down.
GCCAGAAATTGATGGCCAATTAGTGTGAGAGGAGTCGGATTCATAGTTAGCTGTCTTCTCTAAGGATTTCTCAATGTCATTCATACGTCTTCCAGTATACAGAACTTCTGCAGAAGATAAAGATCAAAACATTACTTGGCAATCAAAAATCAAAGAAAGCCAGTAAACAACCATGATATATATATATATATTTATATAAGCGAAAGAAGAAAAAAAAAACCTTCAGTATCTTGTCCAGGAAAATCAAGGAGGGTGTGACTTTCAGAAGCTGGAACACTGGTCGAAGTTTCAAGCTCAGAAGCCAGTGTCTTCCCTGTTGGAAGTTCCAAGTAGCCTCTTAAATCTAATACTCTAGGCTGAGATTCATGACTGACAATTGATTCAGAGCCGGGTGCATTTGTCATCATTCTTCGTTCACCAAAATTAGAAGCTAGTGGGTCGATGACCTCAAGTTTATCATTCACAATATCCAGAGGACCAGAGCTCAGAGAGAATAAGCATCTGTAGTGGAATTGAACCTAAATTTCAATTGTTGCATCACATCACCTAATGGCCTGAATGGGGTACCATCTGGAGCATCTGCTAAACAAACAGGTAAATCCAAGCCGAAAAACCCCTCTTCAAACCAGGAAATTATATCAACATCCAAAAATGGTCCCTGAATGTCTCCTTGAGGATCCCGATAGAAGAAACTCAATTCTTCATGGGAGGTCATCTCTAGATGTTTCACTTCACTATTCTCATGTTCATCTTCCTTATTTCTTGAAATATCCTCAGCAAATGAAGTCTCGAATAAAGAACTTGAATTATCAGGTAGTTTGATACTAACATCATAAGGAGCAGCAGGCATTGTTGCTTCGATCATTGAACCCTCGCAAGGATACTGTAAACAGTCAGCATCATTAACATCCTTCACACCAAAGTCATGGCTAAATTGATGATGCTCTATCACAGGATGATCAGAAACTTTGTATGACTCATCATCCAATTTTGTATCACTGAACAAAGTGTTCGAAGTAATTCCAGACACTGCAGGAACACAATCTATTATGATAGAAAAAGAAAAAAAGGAAACTCAATAACATGAAATGTGTCTCGGTAAGCATATACTGTATATGTGAACAGGACATGCCATACCTATACCGTCAGTGGAAGCATCAGCAGGAGAAAGAATGGGATAAGGCATAGCCTCTGAGCTCAAATCTAAAAATGACAAGACAACAAAATTAGCATACAAACAAATATATATATATATATATATATATATATATATATATATATATATATATATATATTAGTGCACTTCAGTACTCACCTATCTCACTGTTATCGATCCTCTCTTTCTGCTCTCTGCCTGTGATGTACGACACTTCACGTCCAGTAACCTTTCCTTTTGATATATCTTCTAGAAGGGCCTGAGAACCATTTTAGTAGAATAACTTTAACAGTTGATGTCGAAACTATAAGAAAAGAACTTAGTTTGCATCATTATAATCAGAAATACATGAAAAAAGGTTTTAAAGATGAACAAAGAAAAGAATGCTCTGCAGAATTTAGCTTTCTGGAGTCACACAGAGAGATTGGAACTGACCTCCTCAGTGGCATCTGGAGAGACAAAGGCTAACGGTGTTATAGATTTTGATTGTGTTACAGGAGCATCAAGACCATCAGGAGCAATTTCAAAATCTGGTAGCATCTTCTGCTTCCTATAAATGTCAAGAAGTTTACCCCTTGGATAGAAACATCTCTGCAACTAAACCATATCTGCCTTGTTCAACATAACTCTTGCTTAAAGGTGCAGCACCAATAGGGCCAGCTGAAGAAGTCCTGTGCTGGGATAAACCTCCCAGAAGGCTTCCCCTACCCCTTCCAAGAGCAAACCCAACATGCGAGGCCTCCAACCGTCCTCTATCTAATCCAAATCCTGGAGCAGCTCGATACACTGTCGACGCACTTGAATGAGTCTCCTGGCGATGGCGTGGCCTCCATTTATCACGGGCTTCAGATTCCGACCTGCTACCACCGAGAAATGTTTGCTTTTCAGCAATTTGGTCCTCTTTGTCAGCATCCACTTTTCTCTCAGTACGTGATTCCTTCTCCTCTGGCCCCCATCTTGATGACCATTTACTATCACGCCGGTTCTCCATGCCAGTGTTACGACTTGTAACCTCATGCCATCGGTCAGGAGGGCAGATTCCTAGATTCACTGGAATCTCTCGCTGAAACATTTTCAGAGCGGCGGTCATTTTTTCGATGATCAATTTCCCGATCACCTTCTTTCTTACGTTCCCTCCTACCAAGCAAACCTGTCTCTCTTTCCTCATCACGCCAGCGACGACTATTCTCAACATCAGGAACAGCCCTTCTCCAGTCCTTTTTGTCTAGAGGCCCATCCAGACGTAAAGAATCTTTCTGCACAAAATCTGCAGGCAATCCATGAGAGATGGAATTTGGCAGGCGAGTATCCTGAAAGAAAAACATTTTATTCTTTAGAATCAAAATCAATCTGTATACAAAGACAGAAAATGTGATTTCCAAAAGCTAGTTTAGTTAATAAAGAAAACATCATTTTAAACCAGGTATGCCTCCTGCAAACAAAGTTGTCCAAGAATTAAATCAACATTTAAACTGCCTTCATAAAAATATATACAGAAAATACATTAGAAAGACCCTGGTAGATATTAGTAGTAATTGGTTTAATATTATCCAATTACATAGCCATTGGAAGAAATGAACAATTTAAAATAATAACTAGTAAAGCACACCAAGCGCAAAGAACAAACCAAATTGAGATGATCAACAAATTAGAAAAAACAAAAGTAACATAAGCACAGAATGCAAAACATTGTAGGATTATGCATGAATTAATTGAGAAGTTCAACTTCAGATAACAAGAAAGTTCCGATGCAATTCACTTAAAGACAGACACCTAACATGAATGACAGTAGGACTTCGAATAAAACTATGAAATTAAAGCAACATCCCTTCCAAGATTGAGAAGCTAATGATATAAGCTAATCTCGTCAATCAAAAGCTGTAGGTTTGATGATAGGTGCATTAATGATGAATTAGAAAGCTGGGGATATTTTATTAGAATTTAAAATGAAGATGATAAAATTATGGTTTAAAAAAAAGAAAAATGAGAATATTAAAATGTTACTTGGAGAATTATAAAATAAGAATTTTATGGAGGTAGTTATTTTGAAAGAGTACAATGAACTATATAATAAAGTATATTACAAATTAATTTAAAAAGTGAGATCTTGTTAGAACTAAAAAAATACATAAGAATAAGCCGTTAAGACCAAATGAAGATGTTAAATGATTAAGGAACAAATTTGGAAGCTATTTTTTGTGTTGTTTAAGACTGCTTATCAATTAAAATAAAATAAAATTTATGAGCCCAACAATGAAGCTATGGGATAAAGTACCATGAAACAAGCTTAGAAAATGTACATTAGTTTAACATAACCAATTTTATTTCATACCAAGAAGACTTGATATGGAAGATATTTTTCTATTAAGACAATTAATGAAAAAAATAGTCAAAAGAAAGAATACTCGTATGATTTTAATTCATATGAGAAAGCATGTGGTCAAATATCAAAAAATAATAATTTAAATTTCTTTTTAAGGTAGAAAGTTGTGTGAAAAAGATATATTGATGTTGCTAAAGATATGTTTGAGAAAGCATTGACTAGTATTAAAAGCAATTATGGAGTGGCCCAGGATTTCCAATTGCCATAATTTAAACATTATATTCATATATTTTGTATTGATCATAGAAATGCTTACAAAAGATATTCAAAGCAAAGTGCCTTGATATATGATTTTAAAATTAATATAGTTCTAATTAATGAAACATCCAAGAGATGTACAGAATACAAAGGATATATATAATTTTAAAAGGTATAATGTTAACAAGCATCCTTCAATCGATGATACCTAAATGTGATAGGATAATATATTTGAATCATTACACAGAAAAATTAATATATAAATGAGGATATAACTTCTAGAATTGATACTAAATGGTAAAATGATGATGTATCTCGAGATTTTTCCATGATAACAGAATACCAAAGATATTTCAAAATAAGATGAATGTTGCATGGATATGAACGTTGGAGTATAAAAAGACCATTGATATCAAAGTTCAGTGAAATAAAATTGAGAATATTTAGGTAAATGTGTGAAAAAATAAGGAAGGATATTTAGATAAAGTATCAAATTAACATATTTCTATTAAGTTCTTATTCAGAATCACTCCAGAAAAAAGTCACTCATACATGTGTTTATTGAAGAAATATAAGAAGCCAAGAAAAAGAACAAAATGTATCACTGAAAAGTATCCCAGGATTAAATCAGTTGAAACAACAAGCATTAGCCACATTACATATCAAAGGTAAACTATCACCGTAACAAGACAGCCAAAACCTTAGCTTAATTATTTATCCAATCTGCTTCACAATTTCTAAATATTCATTCCTCTGAATTTAGTCTATTGTAACATTCTAATATCATGTTTACATATTCTGAAAGGTATTTTATTGTATAGAAAGTACAGAATTACAAGCATTATAATTTTCCTGTACATTACATATAATCAGGGTCAACATCGTTGCATTCAAAAATCAGTATGTAATGCAAGAAGAGCATCACATGCCAACATAACCAATAAGACCACAGCTTCAATAGAATGAATGAAAAATTTGAGAAAGGGAAGAAGAGGGAGGGAGGAGGGATGGTGAGAGGGAAAAAGAGAGGAAAGAAACATGAGAAACACCAGTAGAACAACATAATATATACACCAGAAAAGGAAAATTGTTCACATACCCCAGATGGCACAGAATTGCCAACCTTGCTTTCAGAATTTTAGAATACAACCACTGAGGAGATAAAGGAAACTGTTATCCAGTCAGTTGATCTGCAGAAGGCCAGCACTAGTATAAGAAATATAAGACAGGGCATTTTACAGTCAATTAAGAAAAGTAAAATGTATGCCAAGCTAATAAAGATTGAAAAGTTCTAAACTATTTAAGTAAACATTCTAAAGTGAAGCTCTAAACAGTGGCAAGAACAACAATGATGTTCAGAATGCCTAAATACGTATAAATCAAGCATAAAATGCATTCCATATAAAAAAAAGGTTAACCATTAACTAAAGGAAGCATAAGAATGAAATTTGAGAACATGAAAGGTATGATGTCATATAGACTAGTTTATAGACAAATATTCACATGTACACATGCAAAATGTATGCCTTGGCGCAAATGCATTAATACATGTGAATAACTATGCAAACACACATGCATGCATACGCATCCAAGAAAGTCAGGGATAGTCACAAAACAAACAGCGTGCTCAGTAATGCGAAGCATAACAAGTAGCTAGCTCATCTAATGAAGCCTAAGAATCTCATATTAAATATTCTATCCCATCATCTGCAATATACCTTAAGCTAAATAATAGATAAAATTTCATGATAACTCTAAAACAATGAAATGAGACAAAATAAAATACTCCAATTAACATTAAAAACTTCAAAAAAAAAAAAAAAAAAGATGAACTAATCAGGCATCTAAATTTCATAACTAAAATGAATTTATGATAAATAACCTTTTGAGTCATCAAGCGAGCCCATGAGACCCTTTTCCTCATCAACCACTCCATGCGCATCACCTTCCACACCAAAGGCAGAAAATCATTACTAAGGATAATATTGTGTGAGTGACAAGATTATTTTTATGACGATGAAACAGGAAGGAGCGTCATAGAATAGCAGCAAAATACTCACACAAGTGACAACATCATACAGATGTCAGCTAAACAAAAATAAAAAAATAGTTCCCGCGTAACAGATTCAGCACAGCACAATCCCCTGGCATCACTACAAATACCCCAATCTTAGGATCTTCCGGCCATACTAGCATCCCACAGGGATGAACCCATTTTCCCACACTGACCAAACAGAATCTAGTTTCAGAAGCCGATTCCTCGCAACAGAAATCGAACAATACAACAAAAGTTAACCAAAACAAAGGAAATCACATCACCGTCCATCCACAGCCCAACAACAGAAAACCCTAGGGAGTCCAAACCCCCTCACCCTAGCCGCCCCATACCACAGAACGCCATCCACGTTAGCCACACGAGAAGGGAGAGATAAATAGAGTGATTAACCAAAATACCTTTGCCGCCCCAACCCTCCGGGTTAGGTTTCGTCTGCACAATACGTGCCAGATCTAACTTTCGTTCAGCCATGGAAGTAACTGAAGACCACCGATCGGAAGAAGCAACACCAAATTTAAGCTCCCGATCGTCCCAAGGGAAGTGGACGAAAGAGATCTACCGCCACCTGATTCGAACTTTCCGGTTCGAGAGTGGGATCGCTCAGACACTGCGCTATCAGCAGCCGGCCGGCCGACTTCCGGGGAAAGAGATAGGGTTTCAGATTCGAAGCCGGCGAAGAAGAGCGAGAGCGAGAGCGAGCGAGAGAGGCGAAGACTTGAGAACAAGGATCAGAGGGCTCGTAACAAGGGAAAAGAAGAGAGAAATGATGATAGAGGCAATCGGGATTCGGGAACGATAAAATACCTAGCTTATTCTGTTTATTTATAGTGCGGATTAACAAACAAGTTCACAGACCATTTTACTCATCACCCTAAGGGAACCCACCGACAGCAAGAGCGTATCGGGCGGGTGGTCGAATGGGTCAGCGTTAATTCATGCTGAGGGAGCCATTTGGAGACCAGAAATAGACCGAGGAAAGAACCAGAGGTTAGAAGATGAAATAATTCGTGAAAGAGATGGATATTTAGATGCTTTATTTTCAAAATTATTGTAAGTGTTAATAAAAATTTTATCAATTATTGTAAATTGAAAAGAAAATTTTAAATTATTTATAAATATATATTTTTTAACATATTTAAAAGTAATATAATGTGTGAGAATAATAATAATGATAGAAAAAGAGAGAATTTAATATCTTAATTTTATAAAAATATTGAGTGCACAAATTGATAAAAAAAATATTGTAATAAATATTAAAAATTTTATGTGAAAATTTTATAAATATAAATCATTGAGTCTAATTGTTATGAATGTGCCTATATTATTGAATAAGAATTATTCAATAGATATATTAATTAATAAAAATGATGACAAAGTGACTCATAAAAAAAATAATGATGATTTAATATTTTAGTATTACATGAAAATATAGCATAGACATAAGTAAAAGAAAGCATTAAATATGCCAAATGTTTTATTCAAAATTAAAAGAATCATTGAACCTAACTTATATAAATTTATTAAAATCTAAGCTTTTCTTTTAATGAAAATATGATATTATAAACGTTTGGAATATTAGCCTTAACTCTTATGATTATAGTACAGATTATTGAATAAATAGATGATGATGATGATTAGACGATACGTATTAAGTAATAATTAAGCTTTGACGATTAGATAATAATTATCATGCAATAATGATTAAATTATGATGATAGAGCAATGATAATTATCGAAGTCCATGAATTTACTTTATTATAACCAATGACTTCTTGGGGCATCCTAGTGAGAGAGACGTTAATGAGTTGATCGGCTAGTCGGTTGATTCTTGCTAGGGAGGCAATCAAAAATTAGAGTTGACGATGAGATGATATGACAGTAATAATATATATTTTCATAGCCTCCTAAATAGGGCATTGATGTCCATCTCTAAATATTATAAAGAGTACTCACATGAAATCTTAAAGTTATCATAATTGAAAATTAGTTCATTCTTAGGGTATGTTTGGGACAGTTATAATTTTTTAAAAAGTTGATTGTAAAGTTGCTGTGAAAAAAATAGTTTTTAAAAAAAAATATTTTGTATGTTACAGATACTTTTTTTGAAAAATTCAAATAATAACTTTCGATGATTACACTTCTACAACATATGGTTCAAAATAATTTATTCATCATAAACTTTCTCAAAATCAGTCAAAAAATTGATATAAACAGTTCGTTCTATTTATTTTATAAAAAATAAATCACCCAAAAATTGTCTCAAACATACTACCTTAATAATTTATGGATAACAATTAAGTAAAGCTCACCAACTTACAACTCCATATATATAAAATAACATAACAAGAACCACGGGGCATTTGAAGCAAATGATCGAGTGCGTGTAGATATAATTTGAGGTGCTTATGGGTGCATGTGAAGAGCACATGCACGTTGAATGGTTTTACTTATATTTTTCTATAGTTGATGTTTCTTTTAACTCAATGTAGTGGCTTTATGCCACAACAATAATTCCTTTATGTTTATTATATGAAAGATTTACATACATATCATACAATTTTTATATATTTATATATCTAATACTTAAAATTAAATATTTATTTATCTAATATTTTTCTATACTTAAAAAAAAATATTTTAGTTTTAAAAAAATGAATGATAATCATATTTTTAATATGATAATAATGATATATATATATATATATATATATATATATATATATATATATATATATATATATATATATATATATATATATATATATATATATATATATATATAATAATAAAAAAAAAAAACTTAAGTATTAGATATATAAATATTTAAAAATTATATGATATATATCAATATATGTAAATCCCCTTATCATATATATGACTTCTTGGCTCCCTCCATGTAAAAAAACTTAAGCCTAACTTGTTCCCCCCAAACGTTATATTTTCTATTATAAATTCAATCTTTTCGATTGAATGATAGCAAGGTTTTATCATTTATAAAGGACTATCGATATAAAAGGATAGGATATCACATATACATATTTTCACCCTTCATAAAAAAAAAAAAAATTTAAATTACCAATATTTAAACTTGCAAATATATATATATATATATATATATATATATATATATATATATATATATATATATATATATATATATATATATATATATATATATATATATAATAATAATAATAATAATAATTCAATTATCAAATACCTCAAATATTTTAACAACTACCACAAAGTTTTAATGAGTTTTGAGTATTGATTAAAATAAATAGGACGGGCTTTGATTAGAGCCATGTCATGATTTCATACATAATGGACATAATTGTAGATAAACATAAAATATATTTTAATAAAAGAGTAATTTTATTTTAACTTACTATATATTAATATATATAATTAAAATATTATTTTGATTGAGTTTTTGGTGTTCAGAATCAAATAACAATTTTAATAACATCCAACCAAATTAAATGACAATCAAATAATTTTCAAATTTTTGAGTGTAACATCTGCATATCTAAGAGCAAATAGTCTATTAAAATTATTATAATTATATAAAAAAATAGTGATAAAAATATTATAGAAAAAACTGCAACAAGTATATATATATTTTTTTATAAAAATCAAACCGTAACTTTCTTAATATCATCATAGATAAACAAGACAAATTAAAAAATATAATTTTTTCATGACATTTTTCAAAATATAGATAAAACACAATCATAATATAATACCCAAAATAATAATGCAATGAGATGCAAACTCTACAACCCTAAAAGTGCTTAAAAATTCAATTTTTAATATCACATCAAAATAATATCAACAATCATTCCAATCATTTCAAAAATATGAAATGCATCTTTTATAAGTTTTTATTAAATAAATAAATATCTAACTTGAGTGATCGATCTCTAAAACTTCTTATTTTTAATTTCAAACATCCAAACGGGTATGCAGAATCTCTGAAACCCTATAATATCTTCTTATTTATATATACGTTTTACTTCTTTCTTTAGATAATATTTAGCTATTTACTAAAAAAATTCCAACTTTTATTGTATACATTTTAATGCTAATGAATATGCAGGAATTATCCACAAAATACTCATAAGCAAAAATATTATAAAAAAAATCTGGAGAACAATAAATAAAACAAAACGATGAGACAAAAAAGGAAATAAAATTAAAATTGAAGTCCAAAAAAAAAAAAAAAAAAAAATCCTGAAACTGAGAGTTTATAAAACCTAACTCATCCTCTGAGCAGCTTCTTTAGCGAGGAGCTTCTCCTTAGCCTTACTCTTTGCCTGAGACTTCGATCCCATGATTCCGCCTCCCCATTTCTTTCTAATCTCGTCGAACTTGTCGTTGAAGTTAGCCTGAATTCAGAGAAAATTATATGTTAGAGGAGAAAAAGGAATATAAGAATGGTTTATTTAGGATTAAATGTTTCATCAGGAAATTTTACATACACACCATACAATTCTTATGTATTTTCATATCTAAATTTTGATATTTATGAAAAAGATTTAGATACATACCACAAAATTATTATGTATTTACATATCTAACACTCAAAATTAGATATCTACTTATACACTTTATTATACTTGAAAGGTATATTTGACTTTTGAAAATGTTAATGACAATGATATTCTGTGATGTGATATTGAAAAATGAGGTGTTATACATATAAAAAATAAATTTTGAGTGTTAGATACATAAATATATAAGAATTGTGTGGTATGTATGTAAATCCTCCTATTTATAAATATAATATTTTTTTATATAAATAATATTTTTTTATCTATAAAAAGATGTATTCACTTTAAAAAGTTAATGATGATACTATCTAGAATGTAGTATTAAATATTTAAAAATTATTTATGTAAATATGAAAATTTAATAGTAAGATATATATAAATGTATAAGACCTGTGCGCTATATATGTAAATGCCCCTTCATTTTTAAGATTTGGCCTTTTTTTCAATTAATTTTAAGAAACATTTTTTTATAAGAAGGAATTTTTTACAATCAAATCTATATAAATGTGACAAAAAAAAGTTAGGAAAATTTACATACATACTACACAATTCTTAAACATTTATATATATAACACCCAAACTATAATATTTATACAAATAACACTTTTTCATGCATACATGAACGAAGCATTTCACTTTAAAAGATAATAACAATGATATTTTTCTTATAATATTAAAAATTTAAGTGTTCTTAAAATTCAGGAGTTAGAAATGTAAATATATAAGAATTGAGCCGACTGTATGTAAATATATATATATATATATATATATATATATATATATATATATATATATATATTCACAACAGTTATTTTTATGAACAATTGCAGAAACGTCAAATGGAATCAAAACGTGTAAATTAGTTTAATAATCACCTTAATAGCCTCTAGGATTTTGCTGAACTCAAGCTTGTCTTCATTCTTCACAGTTGTCAAGCACAGTACTGCAGCAGTTTTCTTGTGGACGATCTATAGAAGTCGAAATAAAAATTTGTGGGAAATTTCTATTCAAAATATTAAATAAATAAATACTTACCGTTCCCAACCGAGCTTTCCCCTTCACAATGCAGTAAGGGATCTCCATCTTCCTGCACAAAGCTGGAAGCCAGACGACTAGCTCTATTGGGTCTACATCAGCACAATAACCACCAGTTGGGCCTTGTTCTGAGATCAGTGCAGACAAAACTTGCTAAATTAAATTAATCATGGAAAAATCAAACAATATCTAAAAATATGATCATTTATTAACTATTATAAAATAAAATAAATCCCAAAATGATGTCCCGACTAATTTCATGTGAACAATTTAATACTAAGTATCACATTTATAGCCTCTTATTACTCAAAATAGATCCAAAATGATTCCACATATAGAAATGGTGGGAAAAAATTGATCCCAATTTAGTGCCTCAACCATACAAATTGATCTCAATTTAATTCTGAATGGATCATTTTAGATCAATTATGCATATTAGAGAGACTAAATTAGCCAATAAAAGAGAAATATAAAATTAAGTATTGCAGAGATAAGGATGATCAGTCGGATGAGTGGCTTTACAGTTAGAGACAAAATGAGAACAAATATATACGTGAAAAGGTTGGAGTAGATCCAATGACAGATAGGATTAGAGAGAGTTGCCCTAGATGATTTGATCATATAAAACATCGATCGGCCGATGACTCAATTAAGAGAGTACAACAACAACAAGCCTTAATCCCACTAGGTGGGGTCGGCTACATGAATCCTTCGTCTCCATTGTATCATATTATGTGTCAAATTCTCATTTAATTCAAGTATCGATCATTTTTTATCTTAACCAAGTCTTTTGGTCTCCTCTACCTTTCTTAACATAAGCAAATCTAATGCATACTCTCCTAATCGGATTGCAGACTGACGCTTTTATGTGGCCAAACCATCTAAGGTGACTCTCCCTAATCTTATCTACTACTAGAGCTACTCCAACTTTTTCCCGAACATACTCATTTTATATTCTATCTCTAAGGGTAAAGCCACTCATCCACCTGAGCATCCTCCTCTCTGTAACACTTAACTTAGTCTTATGTTTCTCTTTTATTGGCCAACATTCTGCACCATCTTATAAAATTTTTCCTTAAGTTTAAGTGGAACTTTTCTATCACATAATACGCCAGATGCATTCCTCCACTTCAACCATCCAACTTGAATTCTACTAATAATATCTCCATCTATTTCACCATCATTTTGAACAATAGAGCTAAATATCAATCGCTCTTTCTTAATGATTTGATCACCCAAAGTCATAACACTACCACTAAAACTTCTACAACTAAAATTACACTCCATATATTCAGTTTTAGATTTGCTTAAACGAAAACCTTTAGACTCTAAAGTTGACCTCCATAACCTTTAGGCCAGATGCATTCCTCTACACTTAGAGAGTAGATGTATTATATTTGGCCTCTATTAGAAAAAAAAAAGACTGAGATAAATCTAAAAAAACTTGATTATAAAATATAACAAATGAACTATTACAATAACGGCTTGTTGTTGTTGTTGCAGAGACTAAATTAGTCACTTGCAACTAGTCGAGTATATATTAAGAAAAGTTGAATCCAGTGCAGGAGATGACTTCCAAATGATAATGGAGATAGCATAACCACTGCTCTAAGCTTCACTTTATATACATGCGACAATAAAAATGAGGGATTACAAACCTGTTCTATGAGATAAGTGACATGATTAAGGCCATATTTGACAACAATTGGCTTCTTGGATTCCACAACCTTTCCTTCAGACTCAGCTTGTGCCCGTTTCAGAAGACGCTCCTTCTTGGCAGCTCTGTCCTCAGGCCTGTACTTCAGAAGCATCTTGAACAGGCTTGTTGCTGCAAAGAAGTATCAGATAATGATAATATCTAATCCAAGGGGTATTAATATAACAGTAGGGTGGGAACAAAAAAAATGTTGTATTCACACTAAGCATAAACATAAGATCAGAAAACAAGGGAAAAAAATAAAAAGAGATTGAACCAATATCAAGAAGTAAATGATCGTTTAGAAAGCAGGTCAGTAAGGCATTCCCTGAAGGTGCCCATATCATCTGCTTAAGCCCTCAATTCTCCAAAAAAAAAAAAAAAAAAATGCCAGACCACTCAATTCTGGAAATACATATCATCCCATAATTCAATCCTCCAAATTTTGCCACATAATTATCTGTCGTGATCAACTTGTATACAATGATGTTTCAATCAAACACTCTTATTCATAAAGCAAGATTAACATCATTATAGTTTTATTAAATTTATCTTCCATATATCTGTTATGGCCTCTTATGCCATAATATTTTTAAAGGAAGTTATCACTTTAAACTATTAGCGTTGAGGATAAGAATTCCGTATAAAAAATAATTCCAAGTAATGTAATTTCCAACTTTCTTTCCAATATTTTTTTCTTCAAGTTTCAAATGTGTGAATGTAAGTTAAATGTTTGATTCCATCAAATGCGGTGCAAATGCAATTACTTGATAATGATGGAAAATCATCACCTTGCATTAGTGTGGGACTTACATTTAATTACTTTGATATTTTCATCCCATAGTATATATTTCCTTGACTAGTCGGTACTCTTGATTTTAATAAGTCATGCATAAAAAAATCAAATCATAATGATTAAATTCAATTTACTCATTTTAATTTTATATGTTTCTAATTCCTAACTAAATTTCACATATTATTTCAATCATTACATTATTAATAGTTTACTCTTAGAGATAGAATGCAAAATGAGTATATTCGGGAAAAAGTTGGAGTAGCTCCAGTGGTAGATAAGATTAGGGAGAGTCGCTTTAGATGGTTTGGCCACATAAAGCGTCGTCCGATGACCCAATTAGGAGAATAGATGCATTAGATTTGCCTTATGTTAAGAAAGGTAGAGGTAGACCTAAAAAGACTTGGTTAAGATGTATAAACAATGATCTTAGTATACTTGAATTAAATGAGAATTTGACACATAATAGGACACAATGGAGACGAAGGATTCATCCCACCTAGTGGGATTAAGGCTTGTTGATGTTGTTGTTGTTGTATTACATTATTAATAGCATTTTGATCTAATATTACACATTTAGATATAAAAAACGCTAGTTATTGAATTTGCGATATGTAAATTCTCAATTTACTTTGCATGAATCCAAAGTACAGATTATGCTAATTGTATCAGAAAATATTAACTCTTAGTCATCCTATATCAAATTACCATTGATATTTTAATGAAATGAAATATAAAAGTGGAGCAAATTATTATATTTATAACTTGATAGGTGATGAAAGGGATTATGTTCTAACCTTATAAAATTAACTGGCTGGCCAATTGAATAAGCAAAAACAAATCAACGATAACATTAATTTTCTTAAAACAAAAATAGATAATCTAAGAGTAAATTAAGTTAATGCACATAAATCTGAAGTCAATTCGAAAGTTAAGTGTCTACCTACAATCGTAAAGGTTAACTTAAATATTTTAATAAAGTGGTTGCTAGATCTAAATAACTTCTTTGAATGCAAAATCATATATGACAACCGATAAGTAAAATCATAAAAAGTTAACTTAAACTATGATTTGAGGTCTGATATAAAGAAAAATGCCACCTCATCACGTTCTATCTATGCCAAATTTCTATCTAAATGGGTTTTTACATATTCAAGTGGTACATCGTTTTATCATAGCAAACAAGTTTAGTATGTTGCACCTACTGCATCTAAAAATAATAACACTACAATCAATAAAGACAAGGGAGCAAATCAATAGCATTAGCATTTAGTCTAAAATCTCCATAAATGCAAGTTATAATTATCATCAAACTAGACATTATTTTAATCAATGTTTTGGTAAGAACTTGTGTATAAATGTGGAGAAAGAAAATAATGAAATTAATATTTTTCTAAAGATGTCTATGAATTCGCCTAAGAACTTTGTGATAATAAGGATGCATAATTGATTATTCTTTGAATGCCATCTTATTATTTATACTAAAGGTTGAATCCAATTGAAAAATAATAACTATTAAAACATGTTTCAAAATTGGGAAGAAGCTTTGCAAGCCTATAATTGATAGTGGTAGTTGTATGGATGTTACACTTAAGTTTGTCATATATTGTATGGTTTTAAAATCAAAACTACAACGTCAATCATAAAAATAGCTTTTGTTGGATAACAATACTATATTTGTGTACAAAGGTTATCTACTTATGATTCAAATTGAACACCCATGTTCATAGGATATAGTGTCAACTTTAACCCATGGATGTTGGCTATGTTATTTTTGGTAAACTTTTACTATATGATTTAGATGTCACTCATTTTGGAATGCTTAACAAGACTTACACGACTTAAGAGTAAGTTTGAATCTGCACAAGAATCAATACTCAATATGAAGTGAAAAATCATTGCATAGTCCAAACAAATATGCATTTGAAATATAATAGGCAAAAGGGTGTTATCTATGCTTTAGTAGTTAGTATTGTTGAGTTGAAAATATAGTGCAAAACTATGACTTCTTCTAATGAGGCTAAGTGATTCATTTTAAAATTGCTTATTCTCATGACCTTCCCAATGAATTACCAGCACTGAGATACATACAACATGCAACTGATTTAGTTCATGAATTATGAGATTATCCTAGCCTAATTTTTCTTATCGTAGGATACATCAATTAAAAATATGTTGAAGTTAAAGACAGGTTAATGACTTAGAAGTGAGTTACTAGGAATGATAACTAGGGAATTCATGTAGAGAGTAATACTATAAAAAAAATCACCATCAAATATAAATTTCTTAAACCTCTCATGGATGACAGGCTAAATATGATGGATGGTATTGAGATATTTTTTAAAATTGATTTAAAAAGTGGAATGTCATCAAAACAACCAATGCATGCGTAAACAAAGAAGCATTACTGAAACGCTTCCTGGTTGATCCAAACCTTCAAATCCATAATAAGCGAATCATAAAAACAAAAACTTTTCAACCAACAAAAATCATTCAAAAAGAGTCTATAGTTTAAAGCAAAATCTTCTAGTTAGTGAATAAATTACTATGCTAATAAGAAAAAAAATGAAATCAAATATGGTCGCTTAAGAGCATTCCCAGAATTAAAATCGTCACACGAAATAGTACAGAGCTTGATCCCACATTCATACAACATAAACAATAATCGTCCTACAATTCTAAGATGAAATTAAAGGTAACTGTTAAAAACATTAACTATAAGTTAATGATAACAAAACTTTTCTCCAACCATAGGGTTTGGAAGAACTCCGAAGACAAGCAGACCCATTCAGAAACTACAATTCCAGGACTAATTCGATATCAAAAAGCCATAAAAATGATTACCCAGGTTCTTGTCCAAAGTCCTTGTGAACTGGTTAACCGCAGGAGGAACCTTCAAACGCTGCTTAAGGATCCTCCTCTGCCTCTGGATTCTCACTACCTTAGGCCATTTCACGAAGCGATGAAGATCCCTCTTAGGAGGCAGAGCTCCACCAATCCCAAACTGCTTGGGCCTCTTCTCAAACAGAGGGTTCACGACCTTCTCCTGCAAACCATAAGAAAACTAAAACCGCCTGCATAACCCCCATATCAAACACTCAGATAAAATATCCTGACAAAGTCTACCGTCTTCTTCTTCACTGCGACCGGGGCCTTTCCTCTCTTGGGAGCCTGCATCATTCAAAACAAAACCTCAGAACCAAACAGAAGAAAAACAATCAACAACTCAATCCATAACTGAAAAGAAAAAAAAAACACAATCGAGCAAAGGATAGAAGTGCGAAAGATAGAAGGAACAATACCATTTCTCTTCAATGATCGACGGCCAAAGCTAGGGTTCCGTAGTCGGCGGGAGAGGCTGGAGAGCTCTAAGACAAATCAATTGGTCTGGAGCTTATATATGGATGGGCGTTTCAGTTAATTTAGAGAAGCCTGGCGTGATATCTTGGCCGTTGGATGCCGAGCAGAAAACAATGATCAAGAGCTTTTAATTAAACTAATGATTCATTTGAGTAACTTTTTGTAAAAATGATTCTAAAATTATTTTATGAAAAAAAAATTAAAAACTAGTATAGTATAGATATTGTTGCGTGCTAGAAAACCAGTCGTGATAGAGTGAAAGTTTATCTCACCACAATTACCAAGACACACGCGTAAATAAAGAAATAACAGAGGACACGGAAATTTTAACGTGAAAACCTCAAAAGAGGGAAACCACGCGCTAGCCCAAGAAAGCTTCCACCACTATATCTCTTTCTAAAGTCTTCCCGATGACGGATTACGAATTAGTATGAGAAACAACAACCGCAGAATAACGATCAAAATAATACTGGCCATGGTGGATGGATGACGGTGAACTCAGACGAGAACTTCCTGGAAATGCCGAGTATAATTAGCTGACATGAATACCGGCAAGCGATGATTCGCCGAAAGCAACGAGCTTGATCTTATCTTGAATTCTCATCTTCCTTATTTCCTTTTTCCTCGAACTCCTCTCTTCTTCCTTGTTTGGACTCTTCCTTCCTCTTCTTCCTTGCTTGAACTCTTCCTTGTTCGACTCTTCCTCTTTCTTCCTTTTCTTCTTCTTCCTTGCTCTCTTCTTCTTCTCTTCTTACTTCTTCCACTTGAATTCCTGATGGGAGGAGTGAAGGCCATTTATAGATGGGAGGATATTAAGAATTCATTACCCTCGATCGGACGCCTGTGATGATTCCTTCGATCATTTGATGTTTTGAGCATTTGGGTGCCCAAATGAATTATGAATCTTAAGCTCGTTGTTAGATCCGTCGTCGAGACGCTCGATTTGACTATAAACACTCCAAATTTGAGAGTTATTTTGGGATTTAATTGATATCCCAAAGATTTCAAATGATATTTTAAGTGTTTGATCTGACGGTTTTGACTTCAAAATCATATCGCCTTCGACACCAAGATTTGTGCTTTGACTAGTGGTATTTTGAGAGCCATATCAGATATATAAATATATTTTTTAATAAATCAAATAATAGTCTTCTTATAATTACCATATTTTAATAATTTTAATTCTTAAAAATAATTTTCAACGTAAAATTTTCTAAAATAAATTACACGAGAAGACATGATTACAAAATAAGACAATGTTGCTAGTCATAGACCTTTAGTTAGTACTAGAGGTAACAGTTTTGTATTATCAATTAACAATAGATAGTGATGACGATAAATATTAGTAATGGTTAAATGAGAGGGTTGATAATAATAAATAATGGTCATTATTGTGTACATCAATTAGTGTGAATGATGATCGACAAAAGATAATTATAATGGTTGATAAAGTATCGATGATGATAACAACATATGCCGACTATATAAAATTGATTGTTATTTGTGATCGTCGAGTGTCAATAGTAGTTGATGGTAGACATTGACGACTGTCAATGGGGGTGTAGGCATCTAGCATCAAAAGGCGTTGAGCATCAATGACGAAAATTAATGATAGACAATAACAGACAATCATAGGTGGCGAGGGAAGAAAGTATCATCTAATTGACACAGCCGTAAAATTTGTCGAGTCTCATGCTTTCCATCGAGATGATCATACTCAGACTCAATCTTGATACTTCAGCGGTATCAAAATTTAATGATGTTAAATTCATTAAATTCTTCTCATTGAGATATTAATTTATTAATAATTTTGATAAAATGGGATTCAAATGATCTTTAAGTTCTCTTCAAAATATTTTTATTCAAGTGTTCTGAGATTTAAAAATTAAGTCGAGATCTATATTCTATCAAATAAAATTTTTGATAGTACATCAACTTTAAATTGAAAATTAAATTCTAAAATAAAAGAAGAATATAAATGTTTTTTTTTTTTTTTTTTTTTTTTTTCACTGTAAGGACTAAATTTAAATTTAGAAGCGCCGTCTAAGCAGCGTAATTTCTTTAGCAAAATAAATAGATAATTTTCCTATGAATATATGATGAGATTTAAATATTTTTTATATCTATTTATTGATGACTTGCATATTTAATGGTAAATGAAAAAAAAAAGTGTCTTCAGTCTTCACCACTAATCCCAACTTCTTCAATTTTTTTCATTAGACTCGCCTCATAAAAAATATATTAAAAAAATATATATTAAATATATATATTTTGTAAATTAAAATATAATGCATTAATGTAAGTCAAGCCAAATTGTGGGCGGAGCTTAAACAAAATATGACTCGACTTGTTAGTTCATATAGAAATTATTTGGTTTTAATCAAAATCAAAACCAAAGTTTTGAGTAATTTGATTCGGTTTTGAACTTAGTAATTTGGATTTTGGTTTTAATTAATGAAAACTTTGGTTTTGATTTTGGATCGGTTTGCAAAATAAAATTTTGATAACCAAATAAACCAAGTAATTATAAACAGATATTAATTTATGTATAATGGCTTTATCTATTATACATTTATTTTATTTATTTTTCAATACTTAGATTTTTTTTGTTGATCATTATCCATTTCTAAAATATTTTGCCTCATAATAGTAATATATAAACTTCTAAGTTCAAAACATCATTCAAGTAAAAATTAGTTTTAAATATTTTTTTAGCGCATGAAATAGTTAATTGTATTTTTGATTATATTTATATTATTTTGCTTATTGATGTTCATTATACAATAAAAAATTATGCAAAATAATTTTTAAATGTAGCCAACTTCAGTTTATCCAAAACCAAACCAAAATAACCGAACCA
This sequence comes from Cymbidium sinense, assembly GCA_021442155.1. Lineage (NCBI taxonomy): Eukaryota > Viridiplantae > Streptophyta > Magnoliopsida > Asparagales > Orchidaceae > Cymbidium > Cymbidium sinense. Next base: position 8,616,895 of record CM038233.1, on the reverse strand, counting down.
AATTATTATTCGGTTTGTTTGATTTTGCATTTTATTTGGTTGGTTTGGTTCAATATTTTTAGGAATCTAAAACCAATCGATTTTAAAAATTTATCATCCAATCCATCCAAATCAACCAAACGCACACCCCTAAGTTCATAGGATAGATTATTTAAAAATATTAATATAAAATATATTTAAAATATATCAAATTTAATAATTTAAATATATATTTATGAAAAATAATTAAAAATTAAATTTAACTTTATAATATAAAAATAATTTTTATCATCTTTATTTTAATTTATATTTTTTATTATTTTACTAAAACAATTATTTAAACCTATATCATTGTTGATCTCAACATATGTATCATAAATCAAAACAAACCCGCAAGTCTAATTCGAAACTTGAAGTTTGCAAAATCGGTTCAAAATAACGCCATCGAAAATAAATGACCTAATCGACGAAACTTGTCATCGCTTATAACGCCAAAAATTATATAAATATCTCAACTTAACGATCAATCGACAAGCACGATTCTCAACATACTGCAATATCAAAGTAGATATGTAAGCTAAACGACTTCGCTCATAAATTGATAGCCGTTAGCTTCAAAATGTCAAAATCTATCAAATGAGACTATCCCACTCAATTATGAGTCTAAAAGTGATTAGAACCGCAAATCGAAATTGAAATGCACAAGACGTCTTCAAAATTAACTCAAATGACCTCTGATCGACGAACGGACTTTGTTATCGCGTTTATAATGTCAAAATTAGTCAGGATATAAATATCTCATGACATGATGATTAACCGACAAATCATCAACCATCTCGCACGCATATCGAAGTTCAAATATTAGTGTGCGTTTGGTTGATTTGGATGGATTGAATGATAAATTTTAAAACCATTATTTTGGATTCTAAAAATATTGAACCAAACCCACCAAATAAAGAACCAAAACAAACCAAAATAATAATTTGGTTCAATTATTTTGGTTTTTGGATAAACCAAGTTGTTGCATTTTAAAAATTATTTATAATTTTTATTGTATAATTAACAAGCAATAAGAAAAATAACATAAATATAATAAAAAAATTGCAATTAACTACTTCATGCACTAAAAAAAAATATTTAAAACTAATTTTTTCTTATTTGAATGATGTTTTGAACTTTATAACCATATTAATATAGAGACCAAAATATTTTAAAATAAAATTTAAAAAAAAAAATCTAAAATATTCAAAATAAATAAAATAATTATAATAGATATAATATACATAGATATAAATAATATATATATAATTCTTTTCTTATTTTTTATCAAAAATTTTATTTAACAAACCGACCAAAAAAAAAAAACCAAAGTTTTCATTAATTAAAACCAAAATAAATTATTAAAAAAAAACCAAATTTTAAAAAAATTTTTCTTTTCTATTTTAAAACCAAAAGAAATGTATCAAAAAATATCGCAAAAAAATTTATTAATTATTAAACATAAATTTATCAAATAAGATTATATATATCTTTTTAAAATCGCGTTTAAAATTATAATTTATTATGAAACTAAAACCAAATCTCTTAAATATAATATCGGCTCAAAATAATGAAATTATAATATATATATTGATCATGTGCATTTATCAGTGTGAAATCCATATTTAAAATATTTAATAAATTTAAATTTATTTAAAAATCCTCAAAATACCCCTATGCTCAATCGTTCCTCAACATTTTTAATTTTCTGAAAAAAAAATAAAAATAAAAAAAATCAGTCCCCTCATTTTCTCTTAACTTCCTTCTCATTCTCTCGGACTCTATGATTCCCCGCTTATTCGGAATTTCCGTTTTCTCTCGCCCTACTGCTCTCCCGCAGCACTCTCCCTCACGTCCAAGAAAAAAAAGCTCCCAAAAAGAGGTAAATTTCTGGCTCTAATTTTTTCTCCGTCCCGGAGTTTCTCCTGCTTGACGCCAGCCGTGCAGTTCTGCACCTCTGGCTGTACCGCCGCTTGCAACTGGAAAAGCGCTCTGAACTCGTTCCTGACCTGCGCGCCACTCAGCCTTCTTCCGCGTGTATGATCGATCCGCCGGCAGAAAGCGCCTCCGCTCTGCGCACGTTCCGAACTGGCTGCGTCCTGCAACTGCTCAAATGCGCGTCTCACTACCGATAGACCTACTCTCTGATGCGCCGTCCGCGGTCCGACTGTCGACTGATCTGAGTCCGTCGCTGCAGCTCCTGGCCTGCCAGAAATAAAATCCACTGCTAGACCCATGACGCGTGATTCTGCTGCCATCCTGAGAAAAAATGGGAAGCCCACGGCCCATCCTGCCTCCTAGCTCAAAACTGCAGCACGAACTGCTGCTGTTGCATTTTGTTCGTGTAATTGACTAGTGCCATTGAGCCTACTTTGGACCTGTTCAGCCCTTGCCCGTCCACCTAAATCAAATCAGATTTTGCACAATACTTATAACCTTTTGCTTCATAGAATCGGAAAACATCATAATGAGGCGAATTCTTCTTTCAAGTTTCAAATAAACACAAGAATTTCTGAAGTTTTCGCTTCATCGTAATTGACTAACATTATCAGGAGAATTCGCTACGCGAATTTAACCCTTCGTTTGTCTAATAAAGAACATCTATTTAATTCTTCTTCGATTTTGATCTAATATTTTATCATAATTAAGAAATTTCATAATGCTAATTCTTCTTTTTCTTTGATTTTCTCATGTTAAGTTGTATAATACAATCAATCTTCCTTTACCAAAAATTACTAAAAAAATGTAACTATGATTTTGTGAATATATATACAGCCGGTTGCTTTGTATGCTTAAGACAAAATCTATAATAAGAGTTTCAAATTGAAATATCTAAATAAAATCGATTTGTGACATTAGATCTAATCCTCTGTTAGCCTAAACAGGACATGATCTAAAACTCTTAAACACATTTTAATTAATCAATTTTCAAATCAATGTAAACTATTTAAATGAAATTCTATCATTAAAAACTTAAATCAAACTCAATATATCCACCTTCAGAATACAAGACAATTAAGAAAACTCTAGAAAGAGCCAATGCCAAATCAAATATTCTCATGTGTTCACTCAATCAATCTTATCGGGTCGGTCCTTCCCGACCACGTGGTTTGGCCAAGAACTCACGAATGGCGCATGAACCGTAGTCCTCGACGGTGGTTTGGCCACATTTATATTATGATCACGGCCGTAGCCATATATTCCCCAATGGCTCTGCCCTTTGAGTTGTGAATCATAGGGTATACTTGATAGGGCAACCTCTTGCTAAGGTAGACTTAATTGTCTCGCAAATACCACCAAGATTTCTTGGGCGTAACCATGTTGTGATGAGGATCCTTCTGTCGGGTTGAACCTCTCGACTAAGTAGACTAGGGACCGATGCGGGATGATCATGGGATCTAGATCGGCATCATCATTCCCAATCCGGTTTAAAAAAATGATGAATTTCATATCTAAATTAAAACTCATATGTCTTACTATACACTATGCATTAAGTGATCTAAGACTAGCCTTAATCAAAGTTCTCTCTCACTTAGGAGGGTAATTAACTAGGGGCTTCTATAGAACTAGATCTATCACCAAATGAGGATGAAATCTGGGTAGTGTCTTATCTACTATTCTCATTACGAAAATTACAGCACTTTAAACACTCTTTTTTTATCGAAAGGTGGGTGGTGAATTTTGAGCCCATGATTTGGCATCAGGGGGATTCTCTTTCCATCTTTGGCTAGTCATATATGTATAGTAGCAATAAAATTTTTGAAAATTCAAAATAATAAAATGGTGATTTAAGTGTGTAATAAATTCAATATGAGCCTCTATGTAGAATGAATCATTCCGTAGAGTGTATCTTTATTACACCATTATTGGTTCTGTAGTACCTCTGCATCTTGAAAGTATGGGGTGAAATAATAATTGCTAATTACTAATCCCCATCTTTCACTTTTGCAGAAATGGATCTACAAAGCACTCCTTTCACCTCTAGGGTGGTGTGGTGCTCTAGCCAACGCCTTCATCAACAGGAGATGTCGGGGCTACCATTTTTGGTAGCTTGAATTTCTCATTGCTCGTGGTAACTCACAGTACCCACGGTACATTCGTCAGAGGCCATCTTTGGAAGGCCTCAAGTTCAAAACTCTACTAGCCAATGCCACCAACAACCAACTCAAGTTCTCACAAAGAGAACTTCAATTTTCAAAAGGCTAGGTCAATCAGCTCTGATGAAAAAGCATCAAGGGACAACTATGTCTTTAATTTCTCATGGTAAGCTACTGCCTACTAAACCTGTACAGAAAGCATGATCATGAAGCTTCCTCATCGAAGAAATTAACAGAAGATGAGAAGAAGGAACGCTGAGGCTTTGAATGACCCTGAACAAGATCGCTGAGTGAGTATTCTACCCACAACAATAATCTAAAGTGGGTAAGAGAAATCTCTATTGGTGAAATAAAGTCCTTTAGAACCAACCACGCGTCAAGCTCCACCACCTGAGGAGACAACATGAAACTCTGCTATGATACATAAAGTTCTCAAAGTAGCCAGGATAGAGGCTAATGAAAAGAAGATTTGAGGAGGCTGGTGATGGAAAATCGAAGCTCCACCAAGAAAGTTGTCATCTCTTATAGTAACTAGCTGAGCAGTACACTTGCATGGTGAGCATCGAGCATGACACTTGGACCTCGTCCAAGAATCCATCAAAGGTCCCGTGAAAGGTAAGCAAATATGGAGGCCAAGCCCATAATGAAACTTTGAGTAATGGAAAAGGTGTCGACATACATAATATGCCTCAAAATCAACTCATCAGAAGTGGATACCCAAAAGAAGGGATATCAATGATGAAAGATATGATGGTTGGCACCTTGGAGAATCCTCTAGGGGATCCCATCACCGATTAGTTTCACCTCTACAAGAAAAGGTTGATGTTGATCGTGGTCCTTTAATAGAAGAGGTGGTTGTTCTGCACATTGAACCAGAGATCTACTGGAAACGTCAATCATGAATTCATGTGCAGGAAGAAAATAATGAAGAAGATTCTATGGAAATAGAAGTCATTTATATGGTCAGAGATATATATGAACTCTCCACCATCGACATGAACTCGAACTGAAACTGAATTTGATGCTTATGAAGAAGAGTCTTCACGAAGCAAATAGAGGATGGATCTTGATCTTTGAAGAAGAAGAAGAAGAAGATCAAAATGAGAAAAGATCATGGGTGTTATCTATATGGTTGAACCAGAAATGATCAGTACATGCTTTATAATAATTGTATCAACAACAATTATCTCTGCAAATGCACAAGGAGAAGGAAATCAAGTTCTCCCCCTGAAAATGAGCAAGGAGCAGAACAATAATAAGAAATAGAAGAAGAGGAAGAGCACATCGATTGATGCCATGGCACTAGAGCAAAGAGAAAATCAGAAATGGAGAAAAGACAAGGAGATTACCGCTGGTACCAAAATGAATGATATGATGGTACAAATGAACATTGTGATGGAGATGTTATAGAAGAATATTATATCAAGTGTAGCGCCTGTTTTGTCTGCTAATCAACATATAATTAATAATACAACTTCTACCACATCATCAAGCTCCATACACATGCATGAAGCGAGGATGAAGTTAACCAAATACCTCTCAGATATTCAAAATCTTTGACACAACTATCAATAGCTCAAATAACAATAATCAATGAAAAGATAAAAGGTCATAGTCGTGAAAGAAAAGGTGAGTAAGGTCGCCCTTACCTGAATATGATCAAGTGTCATCCCGAAAGGTTACCTTTTAAATTTAATACTTTGTGGCTTGGTAATCCAAAGCAACATCTGGCCAATTTAAGGCTACTTGGTAATATAAGGGAACGATGCACTTTTCATCAATTCATGTAGCGACTTCATCACTTTGAATGGTACAGAATTGCGCCAAATGATTGATTAAAAATTTTGTTGAATTAGAAATCATATTGTGAAGAGGTTCAGCGAGAAAATCTCCTTGCCTTGAAAAGGAAAATATGAGTCGGTGACAAAATTCATAAGTCGTTACAAAAGTATGAAGTGAGCAAATTGGAAGAAGAACATGCGATCCAATTGCTAATGGGTAATATGGATGATAAAATGGCACCATTTCTATGCATGATATCGATTGCAACATTCAGACTTTTCGATAGGGTATAAATTGAAAAGTTGAATCAAGTAGTCAGTATATCAGATAAATCAAAGAGAAAAAAACCTTCAGACTTAAGAAAAAATGAAAATTATGTTGCTTCCTATAGCTCAAATGGTGAAAAACAAGTGATATACAATGTGGATAAAGAAAGCGATACAATGATGATAAGGGTAAAAGCCTTATTCTAATCCAAAATTGGTATTAGAGGTAATGACAAACCGACTTTTTTTAAGTGGTGGAGCATCCAAATAAGCACAAGAGATGATGAATGAATGCACATCTCTTAAAAAGAAAGATGAACAAAGAATATTCCTTTAGAAGGGATAGTGGCTAAATTATTTAAGCGGTCAAAGCGGTTTCTGATTACGAAAATCAAAAGGCTTGAAGAAGGCGTCAAGTCAATAATCCAAACTACTATCATCATGATGATCATCACCCTATTGAAGATTGTATGTCAAAGATTGGCTAGAAAGAAATATCGTGAATTTACACTAATAGTGTTCTAGTCAATCCAAAGAGACTACAAGATGATTCGTCTCTTCGTCATCCAACAAAGGCAAGAAGGAGAAATCAACTTGAAGAATGATACAATAGTCTCCAAAAGAGCGAAGATGTTAAAAGCTAAAAGGCGTCCTAGTGTTAAGTGGAAATCACCTTGAACCTATATTGGATTTAAGAGAGATTCTAAACCAAGTATTTGGTAGCCCTGGCGATAAGGCTACTTCATCATGAGAAGCTACTAAACAGCCCAAAATCAAAGAAGCTAGCTAAGAAAAGAAGATCAAGAAAAGAACTACAACTCAAAAGATCATTAACAATCTAGAAGTATCACCGAAGAAACCATTTAGGCTTAGACTTCATGCCTAAACTTGCATTCTTGAATCGGATGAAGATAATGGTGAGTCTTATCCAGTAGAGACATGCCGAATCATTTGTGTGATGTCAGATATTCTTCAACATCGGTTACTCCGAGATGACAAGGATAGTATGCACTCTCGACCAACCCATCAAAATTTCTATCAGAAAAATAAGAAGAGCGAGGCTAGTATGCAATTTTATTTAATGACTCAACAAGACAATAGTTAGATGAAGATCTATGTTTTCGATGGAGAAGAGTCACATCGATATCATCACGTATGAAAAATATATGACATTGAAAAATGAGTCTAACCCTTTTGGCCAATCTTCCGAATAAGAGGAATTTGAAGAAACTACCTCTTGAAGAATCGAGACAAAGTTATTCAAGTTCGGTTGAGAAGTGGTAAAGTCTTACCACCTTCATCAAAGAAAAAATGCAAATAAAGACAAACAAACAAATTGAAGTCAACGAGATATTATTCCTAAAATTCAGCAGATCGAAAAGATAGATTATAATATTTATCACACATGAGAAAGATCCCACACAATTGAGTGTATATGAGGCTCTCTTGATGTCAAAAGACCTCAGAAACTTTGATACAAGCTCTCAAAGATCGATTATGAAGCTTACTTTCTGAAAAATGCATGGTATTGCAAACTCAAGATCTCCCGGTAATCATATTTTGAAGATCTTATGTTGGGAAACGGATCATAATCGTCCTCTTTATGTTAGAGAGTGACATCTCGATTCGAATATTGATTGATCGAGTTCTTCTATCAATCTTATGAGTCTAAAGGTATTGAGAGGATTATCACCGATATCCAACATCTTGGGAGAGATAAATTGATGGTTCATGGATTCAATGAAAAGGCGAAAACTTTGGGTTCTTTTATTCTCCTGCTCAAATTCAAGGATTTATATACATAAGCCAAGTTTCATGTAATTGATGCCGATACATCATTTAAAGCTCTCTTGGGTCGATCGTGGCTCATGAGTATGACATGATCCCATCAATTATACATCAATGTATGAAATATCTGAAAGATGGAGAAGAATTTAGAATTCCTAGTAACCTACAACTATTCTTCATCAATGAAGCAAAAATCTATGAAGATGCAAAGTACTTCATCCTCAAAGAGCCTAAGCCAACAAAGCCTCTTGAAGCAGTAGCATCCACTTTAGAAACTAAAGAGCAATTTCACAAAATAAAAGAGCAGAAGCAAGGAGGAAGAAAGAAGATAATGCCGACTCTCTCTAAAATACTTGACTCTACACCTAAATCAAGAAAATTAGTTCCTCATTTGGGAGTGACACAAAAGAAGAAGAAGAAGATATTTCAAACTAAGGGAACTTATAAGCTCAAGAAAGAAAGAGTATGAAATAAGTGATTCGATTTAGACTATGATTTTGAATCTACTTATGGAAATAGAGTTCAGATGGCTTCATCAAGGAGAATAGCTCACTTGGTAGAGTCAGATGACTCACTCAAAGTTATACCCATCCCTCAACAGTTCTTTAAAGAAATCACTCCATCGGAGGTTCATAATATTGAAGAATTTATAACATTTTATGTACCACCGTCGAGTGAGAGTGGTGGAACAGGATTTTACAAATTTGAAAAGTCTCGGCCTTAAGATTTTGAACAGTCTACTCAACATGAAAATTATGATGAGATAGTGCCAACAAGAATGCCAATATACTATCCACAGAAGTTGCAAAGAATGATGCATAAGCTTGGAGTTCATATTGGAACTACTAAACATAGGACTCAAATCTTTAACAAGATGTGGAGCCAAAGAAGTCCTCAAGCATCGTGAAGAAGTGATAAGTTTATCACTAAAGGTCTAGGGTTCATCCACATCATCAAAATGCTGTTATAATAATAGAAGGAGATAGAAACTCTTAATGATGAAGAAGATGATTCCATGAAATTCTTCTTAAAAATGATGAAAAGTGGAAGCCAAGCCAAGAGAGCTTGAAGATGGTGGACAAATAACTACTATGGATGAACTTAAAGAAGTCAACCTAGAGGCGAGGATGATCCCCATCCAACTTTTCGTGCCCTTTGCACGAGAGAAAGTTGAAGAGCTAAAAATGCTTTGTGAATTCGGATTTCTTTGCTGGACATATTAAATGTCGCTTATCCCTTAATGTGATTCATAAATTAGCTATTAAACCGGATGCATGCTGTTAAGCAAGCTCTAGGCGAATGAGATTGGATATTGAAGACAAAATTGTAGAAAAAGCTAATGAAGCAAGTTTCATTCAAGAGGAGAAGTATGGATTGGATATTGTCCGTTAGAAAGAAGCGGTCCATCCTCTACATTGACTTTGGACTTAAACAAGGCGTGCCCAAAAGATGACTTTCTTCCAATATCAGAACTATTAGTGGACAACACTTCCAACTATGACATGTTCTCATTTATGGACGGATCATCGGGATACAATCAAATCAAAATGGCACCTGAAGATGAAAAATATATATCGTTCAGAACACATATTGTCATCTATTGCTACACAGTCATGCATTTGGCTTGAAAAATGCTGGAGCTACATACCAAAGAGCCATGACACGTATTTTTGATGAGTTGATTCATCAAAAGGTGGAATGTTATGTTGACGATTTAGTGGTGAAGAGCTTAAATCGTGAAAACCATTTTGAAGACTTGAGAATCGTGCTAGAGAGAATCAGAAAATATGATCTCAAGATGAATTCTCTAAAATGTGCATTCAGGATATCCTTCAGAAAATTTTTGGGGTACATTGTACGTCACAGAGGTATTGAAATTGATCCTGCTAAAATCAAGGCAATTGTGGAGATGTCTCCGCCGAAGAGTTTGCGTCAGCTCTGTTCTTTACAAGGACAACTCACATTTATCCGTTGATTTATATCAAATCTATTAGGACGCTGTCAACCATTTGCAAGGTTAATGAAGAAGGATGCTCCATTCAAGTGGGACAAAGAGTGTCAAGAAGCTTTCAATAGCATTAAAAGCTACTTGTTAAATCCACCAATCATTGCAGCATCTACTCTTGGGAAGCCTCTCATTCCATACACAGCTGCATTAGAAGAGTCCCTTGGAGCATTATTGACACAATACAATGAAGAAGGCAAGGAAAACACTCTTTATTATATTAGTCGGAGGCTAATTGGAGCAGAAATGAGACACTCTCCGATAGAGAAGCACTGTTTAGCATTGATCTTTTCACTCCAAAAGCTTCGTTATTATATGTTGTCTCACAAGATTACCCTCATCTTAAGGATCGATCCACTGAAGTACTTGATGACAAGACCGTTGACGTGCACAAGATGGGCGTATTGCTTTTACAATTTGATATCACATATACATTCTAGAAAAGCGAAGGGATAAGTCTTAGCGGATTTTTGGCGCACATCCATCCATGGACTCTTCTCTTAATGACGATTTAATGAGCAAATTATGCTCATTCATGAAAGAAAAATCACAAATTTGAGAAATATACTTTGATGGAGCCTCATCGATCAAACAAGTCCAAATCTAAATTTTCCAAGAGCAAGAAGCGATCATCATCTTCATAACACCAGAAGGAGGGATAATGAGATGATCATATGGATTGACCGAGCCAAAAACTAATAATGAAGCTGAATATGAAGTATTAGTGGCAGGTGTGGAAGAAGCTATTTTCATAGGCATTCAGAACTTGCATATTTTTGGCGATTCTCAGCTTATTATAAATCAAGTACTTGACATTTATAGAATCAACAAGCTTGAGTTAGCTTTCTATACAAGCGAGTTCTCGCTTATGAAGCGATACCAAATATCACTAACTTGAGTCTCGATCCGAGAATAGCAAAGGGATTGCTTAGCAAAATTAGCTAATAAAATGACAAGTATGAATGATGATTATGTCATGATCGGCATATTTACTCGGCGAGTTCTAGTGATAAAGTATCAATCGCATAGAGGGTTAACAAATTTGACCCAACAGGATGTGACTCAGGTTGCTCCTCATACTCTCCAAAATCAACAAAAAGTTGTACCCATAAGAGCTGAGAAAGATATTGCCTCAGAAAAGCAGTGTGAAGCATTTGTTACAGAAGAGTCAAGTGATTGGAGGCAATCTTTCATCGACTATTTTAAAAAAGGAAAATTATCAAGTAATAAATCACTAGCCAGAAGAGAATGCTACTATGCTTTCAACAACACTTTATATTGTAGATCCTTTGAACAAATGTACGATGCTAAATATAAATGAAGCTAGTAAAGTGATGGTTGAAGTTCATGAAGGACTTTGTGGTGCACATCAATCAGGTCCCAAGATGGCAGTAAAGATCAAAAGAATGAGTTATTATTGGCCATCTATGGTGAGAGATTGTATTAATCATGTTAAAAAGTGTCATGAGTGTCAAGTACATGGAGATCTCATCCATCAACCTCCAAATCCATTACACCAACAATAACATCATGGCCATTGAATGTTGGGGTACGATATATATTAATTGATCCACGTCACTGGACATCGCTTCATCCAGCGGTATTTATTTCTCTAAGTGGGTAGAGGCTACCCCATTTAAAGAAGTTACTGCCGACCGACTGATCAACTTCTTCACGCATAATGTGGTTTATAGATTTGGAGTGTCCAATATAATTTTGATAATAGCTTTAAAAGTGCAAAGATTTATAGATTCGTCAATCAACACAAAATTGATTGGTAATATTCTTCAATATACAATCCAAGAGCAAATGGTTTAGCAGAGGCCTTCAACAAGACATTAGTCAAGCGCTCAAGAAGATTCTCACTAAAATAAGAGAGAATGACATACCAAGCTAGTAGAGGCTCTATGGGCGTATACTACCTACAAGACGCAATAAAGCCACTCCATATTCAGGTATTTAGGCGCGGTTCTTCCACTTGAAGTTGAGTTGCCTTCACTTGAGTAGCCATCCAATCTAAGCGAAGATCAAAATGCTCGAGAATGGAGGAACTTCGCGCTTGATGAAGTTAGATTATAAGCTCATCAAAATTTAGAAGTCTATCGAGAAGATGTCAGAGCTTTTGACCATACGATGCGCCTCACATTCCAAAAGGAGATCATTGTCTTTGAGGAAATTATTCCTAATCAAAAATTTGGTGGCAAATTTGAACTAATTGGGAAGACCCTTTTGTCATTAAAAAAGTATACCAAGGAGGGGCATACCAACTTGTCAACCTAAAGGGTGAAAGACCAATGTCGCCAATTAATGGTCGATACTTGAAAAAGTACTATACTTGACGACCACATTTTTGAGGTACAATAGAAATCTTCCTACAAGGTAGGGCATTTTTTTTAGTATATCTATTTAGGTTGATATCGTGCTTCATGCTGAGATCCCTAAATAAGCATACTCCAGAAGAAGAACTTTTTCGTGAAAATTCTCCTATTACATAGGGGGCATTTTTAGATTTTTATATACATATTAAATCAATGTTGTATGTTAAAATCTCCTTTAGAGTACACCAATTCAAATATGGATGTATTTGTATATTTTCATCTTGAAAATTCTCCTAAATGTACTTTAGAATTTCCCCTGCAAGACAGGAGGCATTTTTTTAATTTATATTAAATTTATTTGAGTTGACATCGTGCCATAAGACGAGATCCTCAAATATATTCTTATTCATCGAGCTTTATGTGAAATCCCTGATATATCCATAATACTATTAAGTTGCATGTTCTTGCGGAAACAAAAGAATTCTCTACGCGAAAAGAGACCCCAAATGTCAAGAAATTTATCTCCCAAATTTGCCAAATTCTGGAGATCAAGTCAGAAGAACTCTCGATTTCGGAAACTTCAATCAATTAAGTTGGAGAATATTAACCTCTACATCCTAAAGTCTAGGACACAGATGGGTTATAAAGGTCAAACTCAACAAAGCTCCCAAATGGCCGAGTTGCTGACACTCTCCTCACTCAACAAGCCGCAAGGAAAGGCCGCAGTGAAAGAGACTCCTTTCGTCAGTCTGATGATAAAACTACCAATCAACTACAGCTTAAGTTGAAAACTTGAGTAGGTTCTAAAGGTTGAACTCAACAAGCCCAAATATGGCCGAGTTGCTGACGCTCTCCTCACTCAACAAGCCGTAAGGAAAGGCCGCAGTGAAAGAGCCCCTGCTCGTCAAGTTCAATGACAATAGCTTTTCAATCTCAAACCAAATCCATCTTAATAATTACAAGTAACCAAGATCCAAGAGATCTCTCTACTTGATTGATAGATTAAGACAATCTGAGGAAACACTCAATTCAGGGCTACCTTAAATCATTATTCATATTACCTGCAAGGTGATATTTCAATCTATTCTCAAAGATCAAGCTCAAAGCATGATCAAAGCTATCTCTTCATCAAGTCCACAGAAACATAGGACCGAAAGTAATTCCATAGTTCATACAAAATCGATGGCGAACTAAAGAATTTTTATAGTTATACTATTAAAGCACACTTTGCTAATAACTCAACATTGACCTATATAAGCCGGAAGGCGGGTCATCAGATGTACTTCAATGAATCAAAGCACCAAACACAGGTTCATGGGTGCATACACTTCACTAAGTCAATAGGGATAAATGTCGGTCCTTCATCAAGTCGGCTGTAGAAGGAATTTAAATCAATGATAAACCGATTCCCGGTGAAGTCCTTCATCAACAAGCAAATTAATTCCTCCATCAAACAACCAAGCATGAAGCTGGTTGAGGAGACTCAAATCTGCAAAAACATAAAAGAAAGAGATCTTCAGCAAAGCCATTGAAGCAGAAAGTAGATAGTGTAAGAGCTCTTATCAATCCGATAAGTCAATTCTGACAAATCGATCAAGCCCATCATTTAGCATGTTCTGAATAAGACATCATACTAATGATAAATCCTATCAAAGTTCTATAAGCTATTGCGATCGAAGCTAAAATGATCCAAGTTCTATGGCCAAATGGTCAGCTTTTCAACAAACGTGACTCTCCATGGAATCACATTTGTTGGGGGGCATTTGTTGACCTCACATATGTGTCATAAATCAAAACAAGCCCGCAAGTCTAATTCGATGGACTTCGGAAGCGACAGTGCGCAAATTGAGGTTTAAAATGCACTGGACGTCACCGAAAATGATTAAAATGACCTCCGATCGATGAACGGACTTTGTCATCGCATTTATAACGTCAAAATTAGTCAGTATATAAATATCTCACGACTTGATGATCAATCGATTAAGCGCTCGAGTCGTCAATATACTTGCACGCATATCAAAATCAAGAGGTGTCGATGTAAGGCAAACGACCTCCGTTCATGAAATTGATCATGTCGTTAGCTTCAAAATATCAAAATCTATAAAATGAGACTATCCGCGCTAAATCTGGATGAGTCTGTGCAAATATCGAGTGATTAGAAGTGGTAGGGCGTAAATCGAGACTGAAATGCACAAGACATCTTCAAAATTAACTCAAATGAGCTCCGATCGACGAACGGACTTTCAATCACATTTATAATGTCAAAATTAGTCATGATATAAATATCTCACGACTTGATGATCAATCGATCAAGCGCTCGAGTGTCATCATGCATATATAAATCAAGAGGCAACATAATTCAAACGACCTCCGTTCACAAAATTGATCATGCCATTAGTTTTGAAATGCCAAAATCTATCAAATAAGATCATTCGCACTTAATTCGGACGAGTCAGTGTGAAAATCGAGAGGTCGAAAGCGGTGAAGCGCATTTTGAGCTGAAATTGACTTTTGGCTCAAATAAATGGCCGATCCTTGAAATAAATGCATTCGCAATGAAATTACCTAAATTGATATATATATATATTGACTATGTGTGTTTATCAGCGTGAAATCCACATTTAAAATATTTAATAAATTTAAATTTATTTTAAAATTCCCAAAATAACCCTATGCTCAACCGTTCCCCCCATTTTCAGATTTCTAGAAAAAAAGAAGAAAGAAAAAAGAAAAAAAAGAAAAAAAAAACCCCACTCTCCCCATTTTCCCTCAACTTCCTCCTCATTCCCTCCGACTCTCTAAGGCTTCGTTTGGGAGAGCTTTTTTTGAGCGTTTTACGTTTGAATCCGTGAATTTTTGTTTTTGTTACTCGTTTGAATACCTGCTTTCTCAACATCGTTTTAGTAAAGCTCTTTCCTTGTTTTTTGAACTAAATAAAATGCCTTTCCTCTCCGTTGTTTGAAAGAAAATATCGTAGTACCCACTCCTCGTCAGCTCTATCTTTCATGCAAGAGGTGGTGTCAAATCATTCATATCCCAGTAGCTCTGCTCGAGCATCTCCGAGCATCTCCTGCTCTTCTTCTGACTTTGGTCGTTTCACTCATTTTTCACATCTTAAACCACATTTTTCGTTCACATGAAACCTTTTCTTGGATTTAAAACCACTCATTTTTCCTTTGCCCTCTTCCTCTTCGCCATCCTCGTCCTCATATTCTCAATTTCTTTATCTTTTCTGCATTGACCTCGTCTTTTCCTCTGCAGAGGAGAGAGGGTCAAATCAGCCTCAAATCGTGAGGGAAGCTCTCATCAAAATTCTATCATTTTCTAAGCCTTCTCAAAGTTCTCGGCGAGCTCTTTGTAAAATTATGCGAGCATCTTCATGCCAAGTTGGATGTTATTCTTTTCATATTGATCTTGTTTGATTTAGATCTTGAGAAATAATCCGTGTAAAGAGGTTTTTTTGTGGCGGAACATAGCCTTCTCTTTTAGTATTGTTAATACTTTTTAAGTTTATGCCTCTCAGTTAAGTTTACTTTTCCTTTGACCTCCAGATCATATCCTAGTTCATGTACTATCACATTTGTTTTTGCTGAGTTTTTTTTCCCCTCTGAGTAAAATTCCTTATTAGTAATCTTCTTTTTTCAGTAGTGCTGTGGCCTAATCAAGAACCCTACAGAGTATAAGCTTTGTGTAGTATATGTTTCATTGTCAGTCAAACTAGCGCAATCAACAGGGAACAATTTTAAATAGTATTGTTAATTGCTATTCCTTCGTAGTGTCGGATCGTCAAAGTTACTTATCATTTGTCGAAGATACATGTCATGATTTATCATGATCTAACTTATTTCTTATCAATTCAATCTATTGTGAATATGCAAATAGTAATTTACTTGTTGTTTTCCAACTACTTTAGAAATCTCTTCTTTTATTATATAGATTGCTGAGATGTGAGTAGAAATTTATATAAATTTCTTAAAAATTAACCATGATAACTTTGATTGCCATTCTAGTTTTTTGTTATTACTTTTCCATCAACTCAGCCTCTTGTTTGCTATCATTGTTCGTTATATAAATGTCCATAATCACAATTTATTTCCTGTCACCTCATATGATCGATGTTCTTCCACACAATGTATTTTAGATTCACTTTGTTTGGTTTTAATAATAAACCTAAATAGTTTTGCCACGAAACTAATGCGAGATATTTTATTCCGTAGATTGCAAGATGGTTCTTCCACACAATCAATTTGTGTTCCGCGACAAATTTGTGTTCATTTACATGAATTCTTATTCATTTACATGTTTATCTCTCCTTCTTGCCTGTTTAACTTAGTCATATATTAAATTTGTGGGTGAATACATTATATTATAATTATTTTAATGGACCAAACCTTGGTTCAAGCAATTTTGTGATCTCCCTTTGAAAAAAATGAAACTAAGTCTTTTGGTATACTCATTAGATCGGATAGATATATCATGTAGGTATCGATGAAAGGTTGAATAATATGGAGTCTTTTTTTGGAACAAGAAACATACAAGGTTCATTCATAGGAGAACTAGGAAAGTTATAGGAGGAAGGCTGATTCCTTGAATCCTCGCATTTTGATTCTCTAATTTAATAAAGTTTTTTGAGCTAACTAGTCACCACATCTCCAATTCATTTTATTTCATATAAAATCTATTTATATAGATTGGAAATGACATTTATAATTAAAGCGAGCCTTTATGATTACGTTCTGATAAATAAAATACCATAAATTGTACAATGAATCATAGATCTCTTTTGGCAAAGATATAACTAAATACTATTGCAACTTATGTCATAATCATTGGAGTAGGCTATGTCATGATCATTCAATATAGTCAATTATCTTGTTTGCTTGTTCATCACTGAAACTTCTAGAGAACCTCTTAGTTCTTAGCTCTTAGCTCTAGCCCTCGTGTTGTTTCTTAACAATTGATTAATGGCTTGTAAATATTTATCCCATGGTCCTTTCGGTTCTTGAGACCTTTATTCCGCTTTGCATGAACACACTAATCTTAGATCTTCTTGACAACATCAGTATTTAAAATATAGTCGATCTACAAAGCAATTTGCAGATTTCCTAATATTTTTTTATCATGTTGGGTTATCTTTTATTCTTTCTTTACGATGCAATCTTTTCTATGACCACGATTCCTTATCACTATCATGGAAATATCATGATATGATTTGATGGCTATACAATTCTTGTCTCCTCACCTGTGAAGTTTAGTCTTAATTTATTTCTGTTTTCTTATTAAGTAGATGGGAGAAAGAAGGTGGTGCAAAAGTTGGGAGATAGGTACTACTTTACTCTATTGTGACCATCAAAGAAATAGAGTTAACAGCCAACTTAGCATTTCAAAAAGATGGATGGAACAATATTATGAACAATTTTAATGAGCGACAGGAGAACATATGATCGTAACTTAAAAATAAGTGAGATCATTTAAAAAAGGAGTGGAAGTTGTGGAAAGAGCTACTATGTGGTGAAACTGATGTGGTGAAACTGGAATTGGATGAGATCCTATCAAAAAAATAAGAGATGCGTCACTTGAATGGTGGAATGAAAAAATATAGGTCAGTTACCTTAGTGCACAAGTTTAACATTAAATTTCAAACACATACAATTACTTAACATTTGTTATCTACATTACTATAGGTAATACCGGTGCCAAGAAGTTTAGATATAATGGCATAAGAATAGAAGAAAAGTGGATAGGATGTTTGTTGAGATAGTAGCAACTGGTGATAATGTATGGGTTCCAAATTCGGGGGTATTACCTGTAGAATTAACAAATGCAGATTTAGAAACATCTAATGATGATGAGAATGAAGAAGATAAACCAAATTTGGAAAATTGTAGGTGAAGGTACAAGCGGGCTATATCTCAAAATCTCAAACATCCATTCCAATCGATAGTAGGAAAATGAAAAGTTGTAAGTCGGTGGAAGGCGCTTTCATATAAATGAACTTATAAATGCTGCGATCTATCGACTCTTCTATGGCTACCATAAATGCATCAGAAACTTTTACAATCCCAGAGGCATTACATGAAATTGCACAGATTTCAGATATATTTAATGACGAGGAGTTTTATGATTTCGCTATAGATTTTCTGCAAGATAAAAACCGTAGGGAGACTTTTATGAGTATACCTGCTGATCGAAAAGTATGGTGGTTAAGGAGGCGTTTCGAGTTCTCTTTAAGTCGATTCAATGTAAACTTCTTCTTTTAGTGTTTTATTGCGTTAGGAAAATTTATTTGCCTTCACTGTTTATGTAAAAGTATACACAATTTATGGTTAATCCAAAATTTTTCTTAGTTATGGTTAAAATAATCACAAACCGCTCCAAGTTTTCATTGCCCATGATTATACCAATTTTTCACTGTAACATTTCTTGAAGGAAATCAATGATGTATACATGTCCTATTATATATTCGCATTATTTGTAAGTCATCTCATGTAGGTTATTAGAATATTTTATTTCATAGAATAAGTCTAAGAAAGGCGTTAATTTAATTTATGTCTTTGTGAGTATAGAGATGAAAAGGATGATGTTAGGTGCTTAGGGTTTGTTTTGCACTTAATAGATAGAATAGCGAAATATCATCTTTTCATCAACGATCTTTATTTCAAGAACATATTTGATTTAGATGCTATTCGTTAGTTTGACTATATATGAAAATGTGTGCA
This sequence comes from Cymbidium sinense, assembly GCA_021442155.1. Taxonomy (NCBI): domain Eukaryota; kingdom Viridiplantae; phylum Streptophyta; class Magnoliopsida; order Asparagales; family Orchidaceae; genus Cymbidium; species Cymbidium sinense. The sequence goes on along the minus strand of CM038233.1, from coordinate 8,597,902 downwards.
TGTGATTCAGTGCTAGTTATTTAAAGAATGAAATATTATTTAGAACAAGTTGATGGTGATTATGCCTCTTTGATTTATTATTATTATTATTATTATTATTATTATTATTTTGCCATGAAGATTGGGTGTAATCCAGAGAGCATCCAATTTCGCCAATTTTTAGTTTACTGTTAGTTATATATCATCATTGTCTTCATATCGGGTGTTTATATACACTCGATACTATATTGTCGACTTTGGATGATTTAAATGCTGAAAAATGGAACTTAAATGACCCTTGCATGGGAAATTGAGAAATTAACATTCTTCAATGAATTTGGATACCGTTGTCAGAGAACTAACTACACAATTTCTAAGCATAGTGAAGTTCTTTGTAAATGCATTGAATTTTCTGGTGGTTCATTTCAAAAATATGGAATGCTACAAGCATAAAAACATTTGGGACAATTGCATAAATTTCAAAAATCAAATTAGGACAAAATGAGCTGTTTGGCAAGAATTTGAAGCTTCAATGATGACTTTGGATGCTTATAGCCTATAGGGACAACAAATATTTAAATATATTTAGTTTTCTGTAAAACTCATTATAGCTGGCTGAACATGGTTTAAGCTTCTTACTAGCATTGGAGTGATTTATCATGTGAAACAGAAAATTTTAGAACAATAGATGAGAGTTTAGTCTTTTTGTTCAGATAAAGAATAGAAAGATGCCAATAAAAATTAGAAAAAAAAAAACAGGTGACATGCTTGAACTTCATACCGAATCAACGCCGAAGGATACTCGGGTGAAATTTGAGAGTGTCATAGATCTAACTATAGAATGTCGAATCCAAAAGAGAGCATAAGTAGACAAACGGAGACCCGTTTTGGTTCAAAGCAATCAATGGCCATAATAACATTCCGCCTGACACAAGTCGTTGAACTTTGAAAGCGCACTTGCAATGTCTTGATAATGCTTTTAATGACAAACAAAACCACCGGAGGTTGTGTTGTAGGTTTTGTAATAAGAAATAATAAATCAATTGAAAGCGCATTGAATTTTGTACTATACATTGGCATATTGCCTCTATTTAAAGAAACAGAAACAAAAAAGCAATCAACAAGGAGAACAATCGATGTAAGATCATAGAAAAGCAACAGATTGCAAAGAGGATCTTTTCCTTGAGATATAATAATAGTATACTTGCAAAAAATCCCCTAAACTAAAATAAGGTCAGAGAAACTTCATGTAAAAAACTTAAAATTTATCTTTCACTTACCCCGCAAGTTAAACTATACTTTGGATTAGCACCTTTAAAATGGCAGAGTCAGAGAAATGAAGTTTACACACCACAGGGAAATCAAACATGCAACAAGTGAACTCTAATTGCTTTGAAAGTTACATCAAAAGTTGTTTTTTTTTTTTTTTTTTTTTTGCTGGAGCTATTGGAATCGCTTAAATATGCCATTGGAAGTCATCTCAAAGTTAACACCATTGTCTGAAGTTTGAGGTAGTATCTTTGGTATCTAAGTATCCTATTTCGTAAAAGAAAGAACTTAAGCATCGCTTCACTACAGAAATGTACTGCTTCTCTTCTGATTGATAATAATGAATTATTCCTATGTAAACATGCTAACAAAATGGCAGGCTCAACAAAAAAAATGATCACCTACTTGCTATTACAAGAGCTCTTTTTTTTTTTTTCAAAAGAATGTTAAAAAATTATATTAGGAGAAACATGTTTTAACATCTATTCACATCATAAATCAGTTTTTTACAAGTTTCCTTTGGTAATGCATTCTAGAAAAGATGCTATCATTATATGAATTATTATTCCATCATGAAATCTTGTACTTTCATATCGTATTGTTGCGCTACACGTAATGCTTTTCATAATTCTTATTGTAGTTAGAATGTCCGATGATGGAAAAAAAATTCGAAGATGACAAGATAATTTCAAATAGATGCGCAGTTTTAACTCAATTTTGCAATATTTTGACAACATCCAGTTGTTTGATCCATGATTATCACAGACTATACCTGAACAAGAAACCATGCATGACATCGGTGATAAGTGATAAGTGGTATAATTATTACTCCGATTCTATAATATGTCTGTAATGTCAAGAAATTTTTTCGTGACTTGTTAAGGTTACTTGAAACATCCTATGAGTTGGTTGGTTCACGAAGAACAACAACTAAAGAAGTTTTTGCTATAACTTTATATATTTTAGCACATAACGAGTCTATTAGAGAAACGTGTGAATGCTTTCAACACTCCACAGAGACAATTAGTAGATATTTTTCGTGTGGTCTTCATCTGGTAGTTATGTTAGGAATGGATATAATTATGCCAACAGATAAATTGTTTGTCAAATCACATATTAGAAATGATGCGTTATATGCCATATTTTAAGAATTGTAAAATTGCACTCATGTTGATGTCGATACCTATTGAAGAACAAGTTGCATTTATAGGAAGACATCATTCACCTATGTAATATTATGGTATGTGATTTCAATATGTGTTTCACATTTGTTGCATCGGGATGGGAGGGCTCTGCGCATGATGCTCATATATTTAAACGCACAGATCGTAGGTGCAATTTCCCGAGCCCACCAGCAGGTTGTTTCTTGTTTGCATATTTATTACTTTTGTGTTTTTATTTTACACCATGCATAACTAATATGTTTGTTTGTTAACTAGGCAAATATTACTTAGTAACTGCCAAATCTTACAGTTTAAAACCATATCCAGAAACAAGATATCACTTACCAGATTTTACACGTGGTACACGTCCAATTAGAGGGCATCGTGAGATATTCAACAGAGCACATTCATCACTTAAGTGTTATTGACATTTGGTGTTTGGAAAAAAATGGGAATTCTTCGAGATATGCCAACGTATTCTTTCAAAAAATAACGCCTTTGTGGCTTCAATGACAATACATAATTTCATAAGAGCATCATTCACATATTGATCCGAGTTTGAGAAGTGTGAATTTTTTATTCATCCGTATGAGTACAGAGCGTACATTTTAGTGAATGTTCTAGTAATAATGTGATGTTGAAGTATGCCGGTCAAGAGATGGTGAACGGATAATATTTCACTTCAATTATGTCATTCTAATCGGTAGGTGTGTATTTGATAATATTTGTTTGTTACATGATCGTAGGGCATTTTACATTTAGTAGTAATTACTAACCATTATTTGTAATTCAATTGCTATTTGATAAATTTCGGAGGACAATTAATGATGGAATTGTACTTATTCAAATGATATAAATTGCTGAAATTTTTTATTGTAATTTTTTTCCAGAATTTCTAATATTATATTTGTAATATTTGGATAGTTTTTCTCAAATGGCCAAATGTATCAATTTGATATTTAGCTTTGGTTCTGTAATTAACGTGTAATGTAATCTAAATATACGCGCATTTATCTTTTTTTCCGGCTGTAATTTAATTATGTAAAATTTTACGGCATTTCAAATTCCTTCAGAGTGTTTTCCTGTAAATGGAATACCCAAATCGAATTCGTCAAGTTAACGACCATAGAACTCCTCGTCTCCGCTATAATCTTTTGCATACCCGCTTTTAGCATACCCGCCGCAGGAGAGAAGGAAAACGAGCCACAAACCTTGTGATGGAGGTGAGATCGATGACATTGCTCAAGAATTAGCGAACCTTCAGTGGTACATCCCTTTTCCTCCCTTTTCCACTTCCTTGGCAGGTATATCTGAGTTGATTGAGAGCTGCAAACCTTATTTGTTTCTCATTCTCCTTCTCCGTGTAAATGGAATATTATCGAAGGAAGGTGAATACCGAGAGAGGTACAGCCATCGAAGAGGTTTTTTATGGCGGCTATTTGGCGGTCTCGGTCTCCAAGGCCTTGCCGACTCTCTTACACAACTCGGCAACATTGTTCCTCTCTCTCTCCCACTCCCGATCGACTTTGCTACGTGCGGTGCCGATCTTCTCACTCTCTCTCGCCTCGCCTGCTTTCTCACCCCGCCTCTCTCCCCTCGGTCGCTTCTCTCGGTAAATGAATTTTTTTCCATGTTACAAATAACATAATAATTCAGTTCATATTTGTGAGATTTAGTTCCTCTATCTGTTGAAGCTCCATTTACTGCATTTGTATCCTTGATATGCAGATTAAGTTTGAACCAAACAACTGTACATTCTGAACTTCATTATTCATTAGACTATCTTTCCACTTACTAATGTGAGAGAAAATCTCTACTTATGGGATCATTAAACATTTCACATAGAAATTAAAGTGCTAGAACAAAAAAACACAGAGAAAATCCTCCTTCATAATTTTTCCTCACTTATAGTGACTTTAAGAATGCCGGCTCCAGCTCTAAAGATCCTCGACACTATAAATTGGGACATGGCTTCTGCTAAAGATATCCTTCACTTCCTTCAGCATATTCATGTTTTTTTCAAATCAAGTGGGAATAGTTTATATAGTATGGAATGTGGTTGTTTGGAGGAATTCTATCTGAGAGTTTTTTTATTTATGTCCGTTGTACTGAAGGAGAAGAAACATGAGTGAGCTTCAGATGTTTCAGCTTGTTTAGCAGCTGCAGTTATTTGGTTTAGTCTGAAAAGAAGTGAGGATAAAAAGTAGAAATTTTTTTATCTGGTGATGGGTTTGGGAGGCGTTCTTGTTAGAAAAATGTTCTTCAAGAATCGAAATTCCGATGGATCTTGTGATGTTTATGTATGTTGGTCTGCTCAGATCACTACTTCCTTCTATCATATATTGGATGCTCTTTGACTCACTTGGTGCTGTTATCTCTACAAAATTGTTTTTTTAAAATTATTTTCAATGATTTAGTAGAATAGATTCCATTGAAAGGTATATTTTGAGATTTTGATGCTTGTGTGCCATGTGAATTCTTTTCTTCATATATCACTAGACAGTGTTGTTGTTGTAGCTCTTCTTCTTCTTCTTCTTCTTCTTCTTCTTAGAACAATTGTTTAGGATTTATTTTTTATAAATTTATCTTCATTTGACAAAATTTATTCTATAAGATTATTTTTGTACTCACACTAACTAGTACTGTTTGTTTCAATATAATTGTTGTCTAACTAGGTTAAATGAATAATCTACCTCCTAACCCTCCAGTATCACTAAAAACTAAAAGAAAGCATTTGTCTGGAATACAAAACCAGAATGGATTCCAGGACTTTTACAAATCATGTGTGAGTATATTGATGCAAATATGAAGCGAGGCTTCAAAGATATTATGTACAAAGGTGTTTCTTATAAATTGAAAATTTGGAATTGTCACAAACAATGTAAAATCGATCGCATCAAAGAGGAATGTGGAATCACATCCAGAATGAAAAAAATCAGTGTGTCTTGGGATGAAAATAAAAAATGATATTGATGGGACAAGAGGAATATATATCACATATTCGTATTTTTTTGTAATACATAGCTTTCTCATATTAAATTTTTAATAAATTTATGTTAACTTTTTTTTAACTTCTTTCATTATAGGCTTTTCCAAGAGATGCTAGCTTTTTAAATATTCCAATTGTATGTTATAATGAATTGGAGAAAGTTTGGGGTGATGCCACGGAGAATGGACAAAGTCGAAATTCAAACTTCATTTGGTACTCAACAAATAAGTTTAGATGACGAAGTCCAGTTTTGTCGAGTCATACATAGATGCATCCCCCATTGAGTGATGTCGATCTAACACAAAACTCTTCAGAAGACAAAGAGAGCGGACCCTCAACTTCAAAAGGACTAAATAAACACAAGAAGACTAAAAGAATGAAAGTGATCAATCTCTGATTATATTGTGATGATAGAAGTTTTGCAAATGAAATCTGAGTTCAACAAGAGATTTTAAGGAGAGACAAATGTGTTCAATTAATGATAGAGCTTTCTAGTATTCCGTGATTTTCAGGAGATTGACACAATTTATGAAAAATTATCAAATAATCCGATGATTCGATCCTTCCTTTCAAGGCCTAATCATAAAAAAGCTAGATGGATGCACAAGGAGTTAGGAAGATGATTTTGTGTTTTGTGTTTATTGTCTAATCTTTTGTAATGCAACGATTTCTTTATCAACTTAAATTTCTTTTTTAGTTGAATATGGACCATGATGTTTGAAATGTAATTATGATATTTTGTTGAAATTTTCTGACACCTTGGATGTATGTTTTTAATTTTTACTGTTCATCCAATTTTAAGATGCAGCTTAGCATTCAAATATAAGAATACATTGGCTTAGTTTACGGAAAATCAGAATTAGTATTCGAAGTGAGGTCTTGGCAGGATTTGATGTACACAATGTTACCTTGCATTTGTAAGTCATCTTTTTCATTGAAATTCTAGATTGATGCCATATGCTATATCTGATTTGTTGTTGATGATGAAAAATAGATAAATTTCCAAGGAGGCAGTATAGGACTTAGTTTGTAGGGCAAATAAGCTATTCTTTCATGGAATAGTTGGAAGGCTGCTTTGTTGGACTTTTCCAATAATACATTAATCTGAGTAATCGTGCTTGTATTTTTTTCCCTGAATTATAAAATGTAAATTAAGTTACTAAATAATCTTTTCTTTATACATATAATAGCAGCTTTTGTTCATTAAGTTCCCCTTCATCATGGTGTGTTCATTACATCATTGTATTTTCTGAGACTTTGCCAGTCGTTAAATCTGTCATGGATGGCTACAATGTTTGCATATTTGCATATGGACAAACTGGAACCGGGAAGACATTCACTATGGAAGGAACACCTGAATGTAGAGGTGTGAATTATAGGGCATTAGAAGAACTCTTCAGGATTATGAAAGAGAGAATGTCCTTGATGCGATATGAATTTTCATTTAGCATGTTGGAGGTGTATAATGAGAAAATCAGGGATCTTCTGGCAGATAGCTCAGATCTATGTGCCAAGAAGTAGGCTTTGTTTTCTTTCATTACAATTTTCAGATCTTTAGCTTATCACGTTTGTGAGTATTTTTTTTTCTTTTGTAAATATTATGAAGGTTGGACATAAAACAATCTGCAGAAGGAACCCTGGAAGTTCCTGGTCTAGCTGAAATTCAAGTATGCAGCGTAGAAGAGGTGTGGGAGATGCACAAATCAGGAGGAAGAAATAGGTCGGTTGGGTCAACTAATGCTAATGAACTGAGTAGTCGTTCTCATTCGTAAGTAATACATCTTGTTTTTCATTCACTTTCTGGTATCGGTGTTGTTAAAGTGATTGCATTGTTTATTTTTTTTGTGCTCAAAATGTGGTATTACTTCATTTCTTTTCTGTGCCCTCATGTGGAGATGCAGTTGCTTTGAAATCCAGCTCGACATTGTGACTGATTTCCAGGTATGAACAGATCTTTGATGCCAAATTAACTTATTTATGAGGCGTGAAGGATGACTTGAAAGACATATAAATTTTTTTCCTGAAATATTTTTGTTTTCTACTATGGTTAATCATCCTCTTAATTATGCAAGACATGTCCTCAATCAGAAAATCATCCAATTTCTTATCAAATCATCGAATAATCCTTTCATAAATAACATCATTTTTTTAGTAAGTAATTTATTTTCTCGTAAAGAATGGATTTGATTTCTCGATAGCCATAGTAGTTGAGTCTTTGCAATCCCTCTCATTGATTTCTTTTTCAAAGCTCTTACGCCTTCCTACCTCCCAACCGCAAGATAGATGATAAGAGCATGTAGTTTCCATCGGAGGTTCCACCATTAAGCTAACAAATCTGCTATTTCTAGATTACATAGACAATTGTCGCAACAGCCTTCATACATTCCCGGCTCCATGAGCATCGAATGAACCAAGTTTAGCTCAAAATTGTTATCTTTAAGAATTTTAATAACTTTAGTATTTTTGAATTTGGAGTTCATTGATTTTTCAAATACGTTCATTATTCATTTTTTTGCTTTGATTTTATCATACTTTGTCAGATATACATGTACTTTGTTTTGCTCATCTTATAGAATTTCGTAATTTTTTAGGTCTTTATTTGACCTAAAAAGATTATGTAATTTTAATATATATATATATATATATATGAAAGCAAAATAAAAAAATATTTTAAAATAAATAATATATATCATTAAAATAAATTTATTTATCAGTTCAAGTTATATGTATCATCATATTGAGTTTTCTACTTTTAAAATAAATATATTATAATCTTTTTTTTAACTAAGTAATAAATTTTATTTATAAAATATTTATATTTTAATATATAATTAATTTATTAATTTAATATTTCAATTAATGAAAAAATTTCACTAATTTCTAAATATACAAGAGATTCATTATATATGATATTTATTTTACTTTATATACGCCAACCAAAGTAAAATATACAGTATATTTACTTTACATAACCAAACAATCAGAAAGATTTAATTCAATAGATTCACTTTTACATTCTAAATCGATTCTAAGAATCAAACAACCCCTTAGTAAGTATTCTCTATGACTATGTAATATTCATTAATAGTAAAATTACTTTTTTTCATAAGAAATTAAAAAACATAGATAATTAGAAGTTTAAAATTGATGACTTATTAATATATGTTAACTAGAGAGAAATTAAAATGTGTGAGAACTTATTTTGTAATAGTATTATGGAAGGTAAAATGAAATTTTAATATTATTGTAATTGTAATATAATATAAGAAAAGTTTTTTTTGGTCTTTCATTGAAAAGTATTTTTTGGGGTAAAATAAATATAATGATATTTATATATAATTACAACAATAAATATAATTAAATATTGACTGCATAATTTCTAAAATATGCTAATGGAAAGTACATCATATCGTATCCGGGGTAAAATTTTTTAATGTTTTGATTAGAAATTTAAAATGTGAAGAAAATAATAAAGTTTAAATCAATATATTTTTATTTTTATTTGGTTCAATTTTGTTTAAACGATTACGATTTTTGTTATATATACTAAACTTTTATATAAGATATTTATATATATATATATAGTAAGAACTAAAAACACGCTTCAAGCTTTGGTGAATTAATTAAAAATTTTTTTGGACAAAAAAATAATTTAGTTTGAGGTCAATAAAAATTTTTTTCAATATCTCGACATTACATATATTTTTTCAGAACATCTAAAACTCTAAAATATCGATTTTGGCTATTTCTCATTATGAGGTTGGGGCGTTTTAGTCATTTCCTATTTTAATATTAATCCGGTTTAAACTAAATTTGAAAAAGCTATTTTTATTCAAATAATTCAATACTTTTAAATCAACTTTTTAGGTTGAACTACATCTTTTCAGTAAGCTCGTTTAAATCAACTTTTTAAAAATTCAAAAAAATTAAATTTGAACTACAACTTTTCTCTCGCCCTACTCTCTCTCCCGCAGCACTCCCTCACGTCCAAGAAAAATAGCTCCCAAAAAGAGGTAAATTTTCTCTCAGACTCTGTTTTTTCTCCATTCCGCGTGCTTCTCCTGCCGACGCCAGTTGGCGCAGTCTGGCCGCCGCCCGCTCAATAAAACCGCACGGCCCGAACTCGCTGTCCCGACCCGCGCGCGACTCAACCCGTTCTTCCTCGTGTATCGTGCTCCGATCCTGATCCACCGGCACAAAGCCCGCCTCCGCTCTCGCGCGCGCCGGCTGAACCCGACCGCTTCCCGCAACCCAGCCTGTGCCGCTCCCGCGCGTGTCTCACTGCCGACCCGCGACCTTCTCGGCCAACGCTGTCCCCGCGGTCCGACCTGTCGCACTGATCTGACCCCTGTTCGTTGCATGGCCGCCAGACCCCCAGCGCAAACCCAAGCCTGACCTGCAGACCCACGACGCGTGATCCTTTGCTGCCGTCCCGACCCGCGCAAACCGAGAAGCGGCCCGAAGCCCACGGCCCATCCCGCCTCCCACCATCCCATTCCCGTAAAACTGCAGCACGACCCACTGCCGCGGCCCGCCAATCTGTTCTGGGCCGTAACCATGACCCGCAGCCCGCCAACCCGTGAAACCAGCCCTCCAGCCTCGTTCCTGGGCCCGTCCAGCCTCCAAACCGACTCAAACTCAACCCATTTTGCAAAATCCTCCCTATAACCCTTCCGCTGATCGACGGGAAGAACATCATCATGACAAATTCTTCTTTGATTTTCAGCAGAAGACACCCCATAATTTAATTTGCTATGAATCAAAGAACATCCAGTCAATTTTTACCCTTCCGCTTTCACTTGCCGCGAAGAATGAAGAACATCATGAGATGAATTTTTTTCGATTGACGTCGACACCCGTAGTTTCCAGCTTTTGTTTCATCGCTAATCGAGAAGAATATCGATTACGAGGTGAATTATTCTTTCGATTTTCTACCGCAGTCCTTTACCTTGATCACCAATCACAACCCAACCCCCTCTTCAAGCATTAAGTTCGAATATGTGAGATTTGTGAATAATATATATTTTGTGTCGCTGCGCTCAAGTCTTGCTCTCACGGATGAAAAAAATAAGTACGCAGACACCGCACTATGCCAAGGGCGCATCGAAGTAAGCCAACCACTTGTTAGATGTCCCTCCTGACGAATATCTGTTTTGTCTAATTTTCGACTAAAAAAAGGGAGAGATGATTATATATCAGACGATGTATTCTTTCTATGAAGACCTCGTTGTACTAAAAGCCGACGAGATGAAAACCACCTGTCGAAGACACACCACTATGCTTAAGAGCTGCAGAGTAGCCAAAACATCCTCGATGCGCTACAGGATGACGAGAGGAGGCCTCACAAATCTTTTACTTAGAAAAAGGGAAAATAAATAAATTGACTTATAGAAAATAGAAAACTACTAATTTTAAACCAAAAAATGACAAATAAGAAAAAGGGGGGAATTAAAATGACATACAACATATATAAAAAATAAAATAAAATAAGAGAAGGGTACAAATCACTTACCAAATTTACTGAAGCATAATTGGAAGCCTACTGAAGTTCCTAATCACTTCCTTTCAATTACCTTAACTCTAACTTTTCACATAAATGGGGTAGCATGTGCAACACCCCCTTTTGCCTTATTTATCGAAATTGGAAAAAAATAAAAGAGAGGGAAATCAAATTTGAGTAAAATTGAGAATTATTTTGAGGAATAAATCTTCTTCTTAAATGACAAATTAAATTAAATTGAACCTATACAAATATTCTTTTGCCATCTGATCTAACTCTTCGATCAGCATGTACAGACGATACTAAATTAAAACCTACATAAATCATAGGACTTCCTTTGATCAAAAATTAAGGAATTTTGATTCTAATTATGATTTTCAAAATTAATGATTTCATTAATTAGATGAAATTATTTAAGCTATAAGCACTGCGATCCCGCCACTAAAATTCAAGTGTCTGGTGACGCGACGTTATTTGGTTTAGTTTTATTTAATCAGTCCGTTAATAAAACCTAAAACCTATAATAAGAGTTTCAAATCATCTAAGAACCGATTCTCGTGACAAATAGATCTAATCTTTTGTTAGTAGCTAAACAGAGTTGATAGGATCTAAAACTCTTAAACATATTTTAATTAATCAATTTTTAAATAGCAATATGAAACTATTTAAATGAAATATATCATTAAAAACTTAAATCAAACACAATCATCCACCTTCAACCGGTGGACAAATTAATAAAACTTCCCACAAAGAAAGTCAATGTCAAATCAAATGTTATGCCATGCTCACTCAATCAATCTCTACCAAGCGACATGTCTTTCTCGAATCTGGCTGCCAAGAGGCTCCAGATGAAGTATTTAATGTAATCCTCCGATGGTTTGACCTCTCCATTATATTACGATCACCTAACATGATTCCTCGCTCGCTTTTGAATGCCTTTGATACTGATAGGTAAACAACTCTCTGTCACGCAAGTGACTTTAAGATTGTCTAGACACCACCTGCCTACAAGATTTGACGACGTAATGCATCGATAGGATCCTTTGTGATTGACAATTACCTTCTCTAACTAAGTAGACTAAGGAGCTGCCGGTGAGAAAATTACGATGGGATCTATCAACGCCATTCCCCAACCATCCGATTTAAGCTAAATTGATGAATTTCATATCTCAAACTCTAAAACTCTACATGTCGCCATAATACGCATGTAATTATAGAAATTTAATCAAAATTCTCTCTCACTTATCGGGAAGAGTAATTAATATAAGGGCCATACATGAAAAACCAAACCATCTAAAATTCTCACCAAAAGACAAAATCTCGAATAGTGTCTTATCTACTATATCCTACACAAAATTTTTAAAACCACTCTTTTCATCAAAAGATCGTTTTTTTTACAATCATTTAATATCTTTTTATATTAAATGAACCAACTCTTAAACTCATATTAAAACTCAATCTCAAACTTCAACTCAATTAATTAATCAAATTCAAACTCAAAATAAGAATTTAATTAACTCATTTATACTTATAATCATAGCAAATCTTTTTTAATCTAATACCTAAAATTAGATTTTTTTTTTAATGAGTAATAATAATAATTTTGTTGTGATATTAAAAATTTAAGTATCAAATATGTAAATACATGAGAATTGCGTGGTAAGTATGTAAATTCTCTAATAATATATATATATATATATATATATATATCAAAAGGATTAACTTCACTCAAATTCAAACCGGCGACAAGGATAACAAGAACCCTCAACCAAGCAATCACAGCTCTTAACCAAACTCTAACAATAAGCCCACATCTAATTTTCTGATATTGCAAGAGGATCCGTGCTCTTAATTGGAGACGGTTATTCATCAAATATCATGAATTTGAATCACATATTTTTATAATTTATTGCACATTATTAACAAAAAAATTAAATAAAAACTTACTAGAGTATTGTATTGTATCATGAGAATCTAAAGATTCAAATAAGAGGACTCTTCAATTGAACAAAAAATCACTTTTTTGCTAGCACAAAGGCCAGTAAACTAAACATAAACATAATATATATATATATATATATATATATATATATATAGAGAGAGAGAGAGAGAGAGAGAGAGAGGTCTGCAACAATAGATAATAAGATTACAATCACTAAAATTGAAGCCTACTGGACAAATCAATCTTTATGGAGGAATGGATGCAGCAGCAGCAGTTAAAATGGAGGCAGATCTCTATTCTTCTTAAATTACAAGATGGAGCAAGAACAGCTTGAGTTCTTTGGCATGTCTTCAACCTTTTTCTCTGTAAAGTAAGAAAAGATTTAGTTGAAATAATCATTTATGTGATTCTGCAAATCATTAATTTGAAATAAATGAATAAATAATTAAGGAGTGCAAGCTAGTTTCATGGTTTGGTTTTTTGCTAGAATTTCAAATTAGAACCTAGTCCTAGAATTTGATGAGCTTCGAAGAAGAATTTTTGAAAGTATTCATTTAAAAATTATACTTAATTTTGACAGATTTTATAAAGATGGAATGAGTTCTTGATGATTGTCCGATCGGTAGTGAATTATTTGACGAAAAGCTTAGTGAGGTGAGCAAAGTTATGGATGGTTGCTTTGTATGGAAAATGAAATCATGCACGAGCTTGATACTTGAGAATGGCGAGTAACACCAAATGGAGGAGTGCATCCGGAGCATATTAACCGCGATGATAAATATGCTCATAAGGATATGATGATGAATCATAAGGATCTATAATAGGCATCTTGAATCTTACTAAAAAAGGATGTTGGAAAATTTCATCAAGAATGAGTGAAGATTTCGAAAAGTTACGTCAAGGGGTAAGCTGATACATATTCCTCATAAGAAACTATTTTGAATGAATCATTATAAGCCATCTCATATGATATCAGAAGGGATATCCATATCAAAGAGTAGAAACTTCTAAAGTAATGTCGGGGAGTAAGTTGATACCTATTCCTCGTAAGAAGCTATGTTTGAATGAATCATTATAATGATGTCATGTGGGTTATCATAAAGTGAGGCCTAATTGAATCCTTCAAGACTATTGGAGGATTGTTAATTAATCAAATATCATCATGATAAGAATGAGTTGAACTGGAAATGTCATTGACTTATACGCATGTTATAAGCCGTTAAGCTCTACAATTCGGAGACTCAAATCGGCTCAAAATGCACCTGGATGTCACCGAAAAAAACGATCTCCGACGACGAACGGACTTCGCCGCCGCATTCGTAACGCGTCAAACTGGTCCCGATATAAATATACAACTGATGATCAACCGATCAAACGACAAGCGAACGCCCGACGATATCGAGGCCAAGAGCGCCAATGAAACCAAACGCACCTCGCGAAATTGAAGCGCCGTTAAATGACTATTCACACTCACTGTCTACACGAATGTGGCAAATCAAGAATTCGCATTGAGAAATTAATTCGACTGGCAATTAAACGGCCGCTAAACCAGCGCTTATCGTCAAACAACGAAATAACCTTACATTGATATATATATATATATATATATATACCATGATTTTATCTAAAATTCACATTAAAGTCGCTTAATCCATTTAAAATAAACATAACCTAAATCCTCTCTAAGTGACCCGTTTCACTCAAAGAACCGCCAACCCTCTCCCACCCCAGCATTTTGAGCTAAATGAACTACTCGCCGACTAACCAAACGCTCCGATTAAACTCAATGCCAAGTCGGAATAAATAACCTTAGAATTGATATTATATATATTGACTATCTGATTTTATCGGCGTAAAATTCATATTAAAGTCGTTTAATCTATTTAAAAATCCATTTAAAAATAAACCTAACCTAAATCCCTCTCTAAGTGACCCGTTTCACTCAGCAACCACTCATCCCTCTCCCGGCCGCATCTCTTCCTCGCTAGAAGACCATCCACTCCAACCTGCCATTCGACTCCTGCTTCAGCTACATGGAGAGCAGTGCGAACAATAAGCCCATCAGGTTATGGAAGCCCAAGTATTCACCATTCAGGCCTAGACAGATCCATCGTCCTTGGACCGGCGTCTGTGCTCCGGCGGTTGATCCCACCCTGAAGTCGGTGGCAAGGGGAACTTACGGAAATCTGTTATAAGAAACAATAATTCAGAATGCGGAGTCGAAACAATAATTATTGTTTCGGAGACCACTGAATTTTTTCCACTGCAAGAAGTACAGATCATGCTACTATCCACTTACGGAATAAACATTCATATGTTGAGAATCCAATAAAGCGTCATTGCCCGATATGTTATGAGTATCTTTTTGACTCCTTGAGAGAAACAAGAGTCTTGAAACACGGACATACAATGCATTTGAAGTGTCTTCATGATATGAAAGAACATAAACAGTATACATGCCCAATATATTCCAAGTTTGTAATTGACTTATCAAGGCTTTGGAGGAAGTTAGATGAGGACATAGAAGCTACTTTGATGCCTGAGGATTATCGACAGAGAAAGGGTGCCGTTCAGTCCGATCTTTATCGCCAAAATCTCTGTATTTTCATCTTAGTTGCTCTACCTCATGCTCCAATGTGTGCCTTTTATAGATTGTGTTAACTAGAATTTTAGCCCTGTGATAAGATCTGTCATTTGTTGAAGGGTCGGTGACGAATTTTCGGAGCCTACAATTGCACATTGGATTGTGTAGAGGAAGGACTTCAATATAACAATAAGGAGACATGGCATGAATGTCTACGAATTGATCATCCCTTTGTTGTTGATTTTGTGGTTATCAATCTCCAAATTCTAAGAGTTGAAGGAATCAAGCTTAATTCTCCTATTCTAAGCAATCCTCTATGGATAGCTCCTAGGGCCTTACTCCTGCTTAGCTATAAGTTCTTGGTTGAAAGCCTAGCTCCTAGTTAATGAGTTTGGAGATAGAAGATCCATTGCTACGGATCTTAAACCTACCAACCATTGAACTAGTGTCATTAGAATACTGGGATGTTGTTCCAACAAACAATATCAAACTATTATATACTAAAAAAATTTACGATGGTGGATATATAATTTAACATCATAGTTTTGCAAAAAGATCCTATGCATAGAGATAAAAAAATAGACACAAATGACACAATTTTAAATGAAAAACTCAAAGAAAACAAACTATGAGCCTACGCTTAGATGAAATGATTCATTATATTGATAAACATTAGAGAGGTATGCTCTTCCCCTCAAATATAGAAGATATGATTACAGAGTGTAAAACTATAGCTTGATCTCCTGTGGTTACAGTTGATAAATTTTAAAATATGAAAATATGATGATAATGAACGAGCTATGATAGTCAAGTGATGGCAAACGAAAGACAATGCTTAAGCAAAAAATTGTTAAACAAGCAATCGATCAACGATGATAGAGTCAAGATAGTCAGATGATGACAATTGGGTGTCAGTGTCTGTCAATCGATAATCATCGGCATTGAATGTTATACAAAGCTCTAGAATTCTTCAGACCTTTAAGCTCTTATCTTTTTTGCTCCAGGCCACCCTTATGCAGAGAATAATGGCGTGTTTATACAACTTCTTTCAATATTCATTGCTTTAATTATCATAGTATAAAGTTATATTGGACTCTTAGGATTTCTCTCATTGAACATCTCATAAAAAAATAACAAACATCATAAAACAATGACTTTGTTGTATAAATATCCAATCTACATAACAAAATAAAAATGTAACTCAAAATTCCTTATAATTGATATTAACTAAGGGTGTTGACTAAGCTTGAAAGCACATACACGATCAACTATGACCCGAATTAGCTCATTGAGATAAGATAAAAAATATTTTATTAATTTATGAGCCCATATTAGTTAAGATTCAACAATGTTTAAGGCCTCAACTATCCGTTGTTGCTACTTGCCTTCACAAAAGCCACTTGAAATTAAACTTTGGGAAATAAAAAGTATATGCCAAGTATGTGTTATTGAGTTAGTAACAGAAGCAGCTGGAATAGCATTTCATGCCTTAACAAGGGAACAATGCAGTTGAATGTAAAACAAAACGAAAAAAAAAATGCAAAAATAATTGATCATATAATGATGGCAGATATGGCCATTGTCGTCACAATCAAAGTAGATGATCAAAACACATTCCATAAATATTGTAGACAAATTGCACAAACTTCAAAAATAACATAGATTGTTAATCATTTGTTCCCTTATACATTTCAGCTACAAACAAATGGTTGTGTTTAAAAGAGGGTTAAGTGAATTCTTAATCTTTTCCATGTTTCCCTTTGTGACCTGTCGTTTGCCAATGGATCAAATAACTACAGAAAGTCTAATGATGATTAAATCCAATAAATAGGTAATACCTTGGAAGTGGATTCGAAAATTCATAAGATGGTAACTCAACGGTCTAATTGTCAAAGCTCTTCCAATTGTTGAAGCCAGTCTGATGTCCCCGTGGTTTATTTTAATATTTAAGCCGGTCAATGTTGAATTGACACAGAAAGAGGTCAAATTTTATCATAGTTGTGCTAAGTCAAGCATAAGCTAGGCTAAGCTTACCAGAGTTGAGTTCATTGACAAACCCCTACCAAAAAACAACAAAAAAGCTCACTACGTGAGATCGGGTACATGAATCCTTCTTCTCCATTGTGTCTTATTAAATGTCAAATTTTCATTTAATTCTAATAAAAGAATATAAAAGAAGAGAATACATCCAACCACCATATGAGAGCTCAAGAGTTTAATAATGGAGAGAATATATCCAACCACCAGCTAACAAACAAAACACACTAATTATTCTATAAGATATAAAAGGAAGATTTACACACATATCACACAATTCTTATATATTTACATATCTAACACCTAAAATTAGATATATTTTTTTTAAAATGAGTAATGATGATATTTTTAATGTGATATTAAAATTTTAGTTGTTATATATGTAAAAATTAAAATTTAGGTGATATATATATAAATACATAAAAATTATGTGGTATGTATGTAAATCCCCAATATATATATATATATATATATATATATACAAAAGATTAACTTCACTCAAATTCAAACTGAAGACAAGGATAAAAAGAACCCTCAACCAAGCAATCATAGCTCTTAACCAAACTCTAACAATAAGCCTACATCTAACTTTTTGATATTGCAAGAGGATCCGCGATCTTAAACGGAGAAGGCTATTCATCTAATATCATGAATTTGAATCACATATTTTATAATTTATTGCACATTATTATAAAAAAAAAATCAAAAACTTTTACTAGAGTATTGTACTGTATCATGAGAATCTAAAGGTTCAAATAATAAGACATCTCAATTAAACAAAAATCACTTTTTTGCTAGCACAAAGGCCAGCAATCTAAACATAAACATAAATATATATATATATTGCGACAGCAGATATTAAGATTACAATCAATAAGATTGAAGCCTAATGGACAAAACAATCTTTATGGAGGAATGGATGCAGTAGCAGTTAAAACGGAGGGTAGATCTCTTTCTTCTTAAATTACAAGATGGAGCAAGAACAGCTTGAGTTCTTTGGCATGTCTTCAACCTTTTCTGTAAAGTAAGAAGAGATTTAGTTGAAATAATCATTTACGTGGTTCTGCAAATCAGTAAATTTGAAATAAATAAGTAAATAATTAAGGAGAGAGAGAAGTAGTGAGAGCTAGTTTCATGGTTTGGTTCTGCTAGAATTTCAAATTAGAACCTAATACTAGGATTTGATGAGCTTCGAAGAACAATTTTTGAAAGCATTCATTTAAAAATTATACTTAATTTCGACGGATTTTACAAAGGTGGAATGAGTTCTTGATGATTGTCCGGTCGGTGGTGAATTATTTGACGAAAAGCTTTTGAGGTGAGCAAAGTTATGGATGGTTGCTTCGTATGGAAAATGAAACCATGCACGAGCTTGACACTTGAGAATGGCGAGTAACCCCAGATGGAGGAGGGCATCCGGAGCATATTAAATATGCATGATGGTAGCGCAATGATAAATATGCTCATAAGAATCTGATGATGGATCTATAACAGGCATCTTGAATCTTACTAGAAAAGGATGACGGAAATTTTCATCAAGAATGAGTGAAGACTTCGAAAAGTTGCGTCAGGGAGTAAGCTGATACATATTCCTCATAAGAAACTATTTTGAATGAATCATCATAACTCATCTCATATGATATCAGAAGAGGTATCCATATCAAAGAGTAGAAACATCTAAAAGTAATGTCGAGGACTAAGTTGATACCGATTCCTCGTAAGAAGCTATGTTTGAATGAATCATTATAATGATGTCACGTGGGTTATCATAAAGTGAGGCCTAATTGAATCATTCAAGACTATTGGAGGATTGTTAATTAATCAAATATCATGATAAGAATGAATTGAACTGGAAATGTCAAAGAATTGCACATTGGATTGTGTAGAGGAAGGACTTTAATATAACAATAAGAAGACATGGCATGAATGTCTACGAATTGATCATCCCTTTGTTGTTGATTTTGTGGTTATCAATCTCCAAATTCTAAGAGTTGAAGGAATCAAGCTTAATTCTCCTATGCTAAACAATCCTCTATGGATAGCTCCTAGGGCCTTACTCCTGCTTAGCTATAAGTTCTTGGTTGAAAGCCTAGTTCCTAGATTAATGAGTTTGGAGATAGAAGATCCATTGCTATGGATCTTAAACCTACCAACCATTGAACTGGTGTCATTAGAATACTGGGATGTTGTTCCAACAAATAATGTCAAACTATTACATACTAAAAAAATTAGGATGGTGGAGATATAATTTAACACCATAATTTTGCAAAAAGATCCTATGCATAGAGATAAAAAAATAGACACAAAAGACACAATTTTTAAGTGAAAAACTCAGAAAGAAAACAAACTATGAGGCTGCGCTTAGATGAAATGATTCATTATATTGATAATATTATAGAGGTATGCTCTTCCCCTCAAATATAGAAGACATGATTACAGAGTGCATAACTCTAGCTTGATCTCCTGTGATTACAGTTGATAAAATTTAAAATATGAAAATGTGATGATAATGAACGAGCTTTGATAGTCGAGCGATGGCAAAGATGATGGTTGAGCAAAAAATTGTTAAACAAGCAATCGCTCAATGATGATAGAGTCAAGATAGTCAGATGATGACAATTGGGTGTCAGCACTTATGAATTCATAATCATCGGCATTAAATGTTATACAGAACTCTAGATTTCTTCAGACCTTTAAGCTCTATCTTTTTTGCTCTAGGTCATCCTTATGCGAAGAATAAAGGCGTGATTATACAACTTCTTTCAATATTCATTGCTTTAATTATCATATTCTTGAGTTATACTGGGCTCTTAGGATTTCTCTCATTGAACATCTCATAAAAAAATAACGAATATCATAAAACAATGCCTTTGTTGTATAAATTTCCAATCTACATGACAAAATAAAATGTAACTCAAAATTCCTTATAATTGATATCAACTAAGGGTGTTGATTAAGCTTGAAAGCACATACACGATCAACTATGTCCCGAATTAGCTCATTGAGATAAGATAAAAAATATTTTATTAATTTATGATCCCATATTAAGTTAAGATTCAACAATGTTTAAGGCCTCAAAGCCTTATATTATGTATCGTTGAAATATAAACTATACGTTGTTGCTACACGTCTTCACAACAGCCACTTGAAATTGAACTTTGGGAAATAAAAAGTATACGCCGAGTATGTGTTATTGAGTTAGTAAAAGAAGCAGCTGGAATTGCATTTCATGCCTTAACAAGGGAACAATGCAGTTGAAGGTAAAACAAAAAGAAAAAAAAAAGCAAAAATAATTGATCATATAATGATGGCAGTTATCATATTAAATTAATCTGCTAATGTAGGGTGAACCTGGCCATTGTCTTCACAATCAAAGTAGATGATCAATACACAAACCATAAATATTGTAGACAAATAGCACAAACTTCAAAAATAACATATCATTGTTAATCCTTTGTTTCCTTATACATTACAGCTACTAACAAATGATTGTTTTCAAGAGAGGGTTAAGTGAATTCTTAAAACTCTTTTCCATGTTTCCTTGTGATTTGTTTGCCAATGGATCAAATAACTATAGAAAGTCTAATGATGATTACATCCAATAAATAGGTAATACCTTGGAAGTGGATTCAAAAATTCATAAGATGTTAATTCAACGGTCTAATTTTCAAAGCTCTTCCAAGTGTTGAAGCCAGTCTGATGTCCCGGAGGTTTATTTTAATATTTAAGACGGTCAATGTTGATTGACACAGAAAGAGGTCAGATTTTATAATAGTTGTGCTAAGTCAAGTATGAGCTAGGCTAAGCTTGCTAGAGTTGAGTTTATTGACAAACCCCTCTATCAAAAACAACAAAAAGCCTATATCCCACTACGTGAGATCGGGTACATGAATCTTTCTTCTCTATTATGTCCTATTAAGTGTCAAATTTTCATTTAATTCTAATAAAAGAATGCCAATTTTTATACTTTCAAATCGATTATTTTTATGTCTACCTCTATCATGTTTAACATACAATCTAATATATCTACTACTCTAACCGGGATGTTCAAGAAAGCTAATGATATGTAGAAAACGTAGCAAATGAGATTAAGCAAATTGCAAATATTATTCTTGAAAAATCAAAAGGAAAAAAACTCTCTATCAACCATTGTTGGAAAATTAAATTTCATATGCATGCATGCATACATACATACATATATGTATGCATCTGTATAATTTTCACCGTTACAAAGATGAAAAAAAGACCCCAAGAACGACCAAATCCTTTGTAAACATGAACCATTAATCAGAATCCTTGGCATTTAACAGGCCAGATTTCTTTTCTTGATGAAAATTATTTAACACGCAATTTATATGAGCTGTAAGGAATCTGACAATACGAGCAAGTATTAAGCAATGATTCTTCAATGCCTAGCATTTGTCCATCTTTCTTTAACCTCCTTACGTGGCTAAAAACTTTTTCAGTTATTACAGATCAAGATAACAGGCTCACATCATGCACATTTCAATACACTACAAAGAAAGGAAATATGCTTCAAATATGCTAAGAATGAAGTATTTCTACATCGTATCTACTCGCATAAGGGAATCAAGCAGTCCCAAATATATCAATCAATTTAGCAAATGCACTAAACTTATCTAATGAATCAAAGTTAGAAACAAACCAAACATGAAATTATGAACATTCTGTAACTCATATAAAATGGTGAATCTTACCTGTCTTTGATTTACCTAATGATGGTTGCACCACTACATGCATGGTGATTACTCCTCCAGGGAGCTCGCCAAATGATGGTCTACATTGCAATTGTTTTGTGGTTCTCCAGAATTTTACCCGCACTTATTAGCTTTATGTCAGTAGCTGACTTAGGGATGAGTTTTTTGTCTGTATATATGAGACAAACAAACAAAACATCAATTGAAATCAATGTAAAAAAATGAAATCAAATAGAAATAATGTACCTAAAAATAAATAAAAAACGATAACATCAATTTTGAACAAAATACAGGCAGCCATGCATACCAAGGTTGGAGCAGCTAATAGTTTAAAGTAATTGAAGTTATTATTGTACTAAAAGTAACCAAAATTCAAAACAAAAACTTTTTGTATGCCTCATTGGTTAGATGAATGATTAATTCCAAAAATGGCTACGTTTCACCCCTGTTGCAGCAGAAATTTATTATTTACACGTCTAGGTTCTTTCATTGCCAAAACATGAAAATGCCAAGTAGAACCAGAAAATTAAAAATTAGACCAGAAGTCCAAGTCCAATACACTACTATTTGACAATTTTCCATAAATTTAATCAAATCAGCATGTGTACAAACAACAAGAAGGTCAATATAGTAAATTTTGTTACAAATCATTACATGCTAAGCAAAAGCACAAAACAATTCCAATCTTGGTGTCGCTCAATGCAGCTAAATAAAGCATGACAACATGAAGTAAACATTGATTTAATATGAAAGTTGCATGTGTAGAAATATCTCTTTGAAGATATTATCAAGCGAGACAAATGCCAAAGTACAAAGTTATTTGTGCTTTTTTTGTGGTGGTTAAAGAATCTATACGATCCACATCATTAAAAAGTAAGCATTTGTTTGTAATGAAAACCGCATCTATGTTGAAATGAGTCTTATCTCAGAGGATATTACAAGTACACCAAATTGCTGAGGCATGTTCTCATGCACATAGGTATAGAACTACCCTTGATTCTGTAGGTGGACTGCTTCAAATATGTGACTCCTAACGAGTAAGTGAACAACAAAAAATACTACGAAACATTGTTTGACCAAAACCTTACTAGAGAAATGATTCAAGTCCAAATAATGAAAAAGAGAAGAAGATGAAAGGCATTAATAAATTTGTTAGAGAATTGGTTTAAAAGGAACCCAATCAAATGCCTTTGAATTGAGAAGAGCAGTCGAACCAAGTTACATAAGAATAACTTAGAGAGCAAAAGAATTTCATAAAGAAGTCAAATAAAATTTCATATGACTTCATCATCATTTTGTTCAACCGGTGAACTCTATTCATAAGCGAGAATCAAAACTGGTGCTATAGATTGCTCTACAGTACTATTACATGAAAAATGCAAAGTTGAAGTTTTGTTGCTAGCTATGTAGCAAGCAAGTAAAGCCTGAAATTAACCCTTAATCAAGGGAAGTTGTGGTTTAGTTCAAGATTAAAACAGATACCAAGGACACATTCTTCCTATGAGAATCTCTAGTGAGCTAGTGATGGGCACCAATTAGTCCAATTGGTAAGGGATTTGAAAGTTATTGCAAAGGTCTTGCGTTCAAATCTCATCTATACAAAACAAAACTCCCAAACCTTTTGGCCAGTCCGTGATGACCCTTGCCTTAACAACAGCTACCGTGGAAGTAGAAGCGAACCGTATCGGTCCAATGTCCGACCCATCATACAGGCGGAACTTAAGCTCTAGAAAATCCTCCTCCGACATCTGATTCCCTCCAACCCTCATTGACCCAGATTCAACGCGAAGCACCACCGACACAAACAGATAGCGGAAGGAATCCCTCCTTCCGCACAGATGAAAACAACAAATCGTATCACCTTTCGCCGCCGGAGAATCGCCGGAGAACCGCCGGAGGTATATGGGATCGCCGATTAGGGTTTCGTGGGAGCAGCCGAAGCGGACTATTCACTCTGGTCTTTTATAGTTCTGATGACGACGACGAAGAGCTAAGAAGGCAAGCTTTTAGGTGGCAGTGGCCCGCCGTTATGTTTCCATCTGTGCCCTATTCTGCCAACATATTGCTGCCACGTAAGCAAATTTTACACTATTCAAACGTGGCGTCTACGTGTTGGTTAATTTCTCTGTTGCTGTTTGTTTGATATGTCAACCTGAAACGCTTCTGTCCGGTAAGCCTGCATTTCATGACCAAATATTCCGGAAATAAATTAAACGAAAAAAAGTTTTCACCCACCCATATATGTGGCTGAGAATCGTCTCCGAAGAATCAAGTCATTATTTATGGTCTATTTAGTAATGAAGAGAAGGCTTCACAGCCAACGTATTCAGACGACGCACCGCGTTTCGGGACCGAGGAGCCAAGGAGACGAAGCTGCACGGCGAATATCCAGTAGTGGGACCCACAGCAGTCAATGTCTCCGCGTTGCTAACGTGCGCGTTGCTCGCTGAGAGTTAAAAGGGCGGCGCCGACGTGGGAAAGGTCACTCGAGGATAACGTGCTCGCGCGTTCTTCTGAGAGCGATTGGGCTTGTGCAGATGGGCTGGGCTTGTCATGGGCCAAACAAGATCATAATGATTTATTTTCTGAGAAATTTTGTTATTTACAGTCAAACTGGATAGCTGCATCTGAAAAAATAATTATATGAATGCTATAAAAAAAATCTGATATTTAAAAAACTATAATGATGCATATATTTTTTTTATTAAAAAAAAAATCAAATCATAACTTTCTGATCATCATCGTAGAAAACTAAAGTTAAAAAATATAACTTTTTTATTGCATATTTTTCAAGACATAGATAAAATACGCCCAAATAATATCATGATACGATAATACATCGTAGCCATCACTTTTTTTTGTGAAAATGCCAAAGTTGAAGATTATGTGGTAATATGAAAAAATTATTTACTAAATAATTCTATCTAGAATTAGGCCGCGTACCTCAGTGGTATGAAAGCGAATGGCAGCTTCAAGAATACCGAAACATTATAAATTTTTCGCTTTTAAATATACACGTTTGGATGTCACAAAAATAATTTCTTTGATCATTTGATATATTTTTATTTAAATGTTCAAATAAAGTCAGAATCAAGAGATCTTGAACTTATTGATCCAACTCATTAAGACGCTCAATTTGATCATAAACACTCTATATTTAAAAAATATTTAGGGATTTAACTGATATCCTAAAATTTCTAATGATATTTTAAGTGCTTGATTCATATTAGTTTCGACTTAAGATTATTACTTAATATCTACATTTATAATTAGACTAGTAAAATTTTTAGTGTCATATCAATATATAATAATTTTACTTTTAATTTTTATAAAGTTGTAGTAGTTCCAAACAAATCATAAGTGCCGCGTTGCCGGAGTTCTTGACTGGGCTGAATTTTGATGGGCTCCAACCCAAAAATCATGGACTATGTCCCTTGAATATTAATTATGACTTATTGAGCCACGATCCATCTGTATTGATTGATATCTCAACTAAAAAAAAGCCGTTGGCCCAATAGGAAGTGAAGGTGGGGTCGTTGAACATTTTGTGAGAAAAGCCTAATTAAATTAAATATAAAAAAATATAAAAGAAAATCTTTTATGACTAAAATATAAAATGAAAAAGCAGACTATGGACTATGCTTAGGCATTTTAAATTATTTTTTTATAATTTTACATATTATTTTTTATAGTTTATTATTGAAAGATTTGCCTACATCACACAATTCTTTTGCATTTACATATCTAATAACTAAAATTTAATATTTATAAATATAACATTTTTTCTATATATAAAAATAAGCATTTTATTTAAAAAAGTAATGATGGTACTATTTTTAATACAATATTATTGAAAGATTTGCTTACATCATACAATTCTTTTGCATTTACATATCTAATAACTGAAATTTAATATTTATGAATATAATATTTTTTTCTATATATGAAAATATGCATTTTATTTAAAAAAATTAATGATGGTACTATTTTTAATACAATATTAAAGATTTAGATGATGTTTATGTAAATATTAAAGTTTAGTGTGAGATATGTAAATATATAACAATTGTGTGCTTTGTATGTAAATGCTGCAATTTAAATTTAAATAAAAAAACATTTTATCTCTAAATTTGTACTATATTTATTTACTTAAATGCATTCATATTTTTTATATAAATTAACTTATAACGCTTAATCTTTATTCTCATATATATATTTTTATATTAATGATAAAAAATATTAATTTTAAAAAAAATCAAGAGCATGCCTGACAATATAAAGGTTATAATATTTAATACATTAGAGAGTGCATTAAATCTCATTGGTGGAAAGCAATTCCTCATTGTCTTCTTCCTATGGAATATACCTTTAATTATTTTCTTTATAAAAATAGAAAAAAAACATAAAATATTTTAAAAAAAAGTGCATCTCATGAGCTAATGAAAAGTGCCACATGCATCAATAGCTAATTAATTATAACTTAATTGGTCCACTAATTAATCATTAATTACTATAATCCAAGCACTCAATCCCTCTCTTATCTCTTTAATTACCTTCCACTAATCATTTTCCTTAATAAACCACCACCATAATCAATCTTCTTCTCCACCTCTCCTTTCTCCATCCATCACATCTTCATAGCTAGCTACCATTTTGGCCTCCATTAATGGCCTTCTTTGCATCACTCCTAATTTATTTGACTCCTCACACCATCCACTCATTGGGATGCAAATTTAATTACTTCAAATATTAATTAATAATAATTATTAAAAAAATAAATTTCTTCAAGGGTTTATGATGAAATTCCTCTTAATTGTATGTCACACTATTTCTATTACTATGTAATTTAAAAGATATTTGATGTGAGAGAAGTAATATTTTTGTTAAGTTGTGGAACATAATTAATATCTTAGGAAGAAATATCTTATATAGATTTAGTGCATGGATAGTTGTAAAATTGAAGATTAGAATTGTGATTTTTTATGTAAAACATCATGATTATTATCATAATGAAATCTATAAAATAAGGCCAACATGATAAAACCATAAATTAGCCAAATTTAAATAAAATTTCTAATGTGCTTCTTGTATTTACCTTTCTTCTATTTTATAGAGAGAGAGAGAGAGAGAGAGAGAGAGAGAGAGAGAGAGAGAGAGAGATAGATAGAGACAGATAGATAGAGAGAGAGAGATGATTATGTTGACGACAATTGACTTATAACTACTTCAATTTATGAAAAAAAAAATTATGAAGTTCTAAAGTTATCTCTTAATCAAGCTAAATGATATACTATTTATCACGCATTGCCATCCAACAAAAGTGCAAGATTCTATGTTTTTATGATTATAAATATGATTGAATGGTTAGGATTTTATCATGCCAAAGAAATAGTAAAATTATAATTATATTTGATTTATATATAAAAAAGATGTGGTTCACCTATGTTCAAGGAAGTACAAGTGCATATATTATTGCTTCACTAAAAGATCCACCAATATTTGCTACTAGACAAAGTAGAGCTCAATAACTATTATACATCCTTAGAAGACAACATTTTATTCTCTTAGCCTATTTCACTTTATAGACTTATAATGCTAATAAAAAATAATTTTTTTTAGAGAAATTAAGAAGCAACACACACACACACACACACATATATATATATAGAGAGAGAGAGAGAGAGAGAGAGAGAGAGAGAGAGAGAGAGAGAGAGAGAGAGAGACTTAAATAATTTAGGCAACCATTCTAAAATAATCTCATGAGCATATAAAAATTTCATAAAAATGTCTAGATTAAACACAACTCTAAATGAGCATATATAATTGACTAAGAAGAAAAATGCAC
The DNA here is from genome assembly GCA_021442155.1 of Cymbidium sinense. Lineage (NCBI taxonomy): Eukaryota > Viridiplantae > Streptophyta > Magnoliopsida > Asparagales > Orchidaceae > Cymbidium > Cymbidium sinense. Next base: position 8,569,876 of record CM038233.1, on the reverse strand, counting down.
CTTGAATTTTTAATTTTTGGCGCAATATAAATATCTTATAGCTAATTTTTATTATATTATTTTTAAATAAAAATACATGTGTAGCTTCTATCACAAAAGATTTTTTTTTGATATTATTCATAGATAATATCAAAAAAGTACCCTCTCAAGCTGTATGCCACCAACCTTTGTGTTGATATCATATTCTCCATTTTCTCTTAAGAAAGTACCCTCTTGTTCTAAACTTTTTCATAGATAAATAAAAGAAAAAAAAGGAAATCTCATCACTTTGAAACAACTAGATCCTGCATATGAGATTCATGTTGAATGCATTATGTTCTTTCACTAGAATTATTAAGATCTATTTGAGACAGTTGAAGCTATTTCTAAGATTAATTATAAATTGTTGCGTAAAAGTTACTACTCGTCAATACATTCGATTGCAAAAAACTCATTATCGCATAATTTTTTTGAAAATCGATAAAAATTATAGTAAAATAGAAATATGATAGTGATATATGCAAAATAAATTATGGGAAAATTTGTCATAAATGCATAACTTTGAAATGAAATTAAAATAAAAGAATTAGGCTTTAACATAAAAATTTTGAGTTTAAAGATTTAATCATTTTGTCTTTTTTTCCTATGCTAATATATTAATTTTAAACTATTATTTGCAAGTCTAAACTCAAAATTTCATGTGACTTAACCTATATTTCAGAATATTGTTTTTTTTTCATGAATAGTGAGGCATCAATTTTGGGAAAATTAAGGAAGATTCTACTTAACCTTAATTTTAAAAATATCATGCAAATTAAATGATCTAAAATCATAATTCTAATACTAATTTAATGATAAATGACTTAAAAATTAAATTTTTTTCTTGAGTATAAATATAAAAATACTAATAAATGTTACTAAATTTGAATAATTTGCTAATAAATTTATAACTAATTATTAATTAAATTAAATATATTAAGTATAATAATCATACCAAAATATAATAAAAAAACATGAATAAACTCAATTATTCAATTAGAAATTTATGTCCACATCACTCCTTTTTAGCATCTAACTTCAATGGAAGGTGAGTGGTTCCAAAGTTGAGTGATCCAACTATATTATTTTCAAACCTTGTGGATGCTACTTGACAACTTTATAAATAATTGTACCATTGCACCAAATTCATGAGTGGACTCCTAATATATATATATAATTGTTATGCTAAAACCAGCAGAGTGAAAAGTTTACTCACTTGTCGACAATTCACATGAATTAATGAGAACAAGACACTCAATTTTAACGTAAAACCTCAAAAGAGGAAACCATTTCCAAGAAAAGCTTCCACTATGTATCTGCTTTGAGTACAAAGTCTTCCCCTGACATGAGAGATTATTAGATATGAGAGAGCCAGAATAACGATAATAGGTTAATAAAGAGACGCAGGACAATTAGCGATGATGGTGGTTGATGACCGCCGAAAGGTGTTGACCTGCTTGGAGGATCTTGAGCTTCTTCCTCCGCTAGCTTTTCCTCTTCTTCCTGTTTGGATTCTTCCTCTTCTTCCTGTTTGCAGATTGACGGCGAGGATCGCTCGCGGCTTGGCGGGTGACTTCGAGGCTTCTTCTTCACATGTCAGCCTCTTCCCTGCTCCTCCCCTCATGTGAGGGATAGAGTTCATTTATAGATGGGAGGAGGCGCTTCTGTAATTTATTCAAAGTCCACCCTCTCTTGATGGGGAATGGTTCCTTCGATCATTTGATGTTTGAGCATTTGATGCCCAAAAGTCGAATTATGAGATCTTAGCTCTAGGTCCCAGGCGAGACGCCGATTTATTATAAACACTCTATATTTAAGAGCTATTTTGGGATGTAATTGATATCCCAAAGATTCCAAGGAGTGCTTAATCTCGACGGCTTGACAAATCGTCGCTGATATTAAGATTCTGACTGATTAGCATTTTGAGCACCATATCGCTTGCCCCTTTTGGATGAGATTGTCTTAATCATCCAAAATATATATGCCAACCCATGACCAATATATTTCAAATATTCATATAAATCCAAGATTACGATTATGGAAGCAAATCTACGCCTTTGAGATGAGGTTATGAATTTATTTGGATGCTCACGAATTTATTTTTTTTGGGTCCAGTAGTCGCGGGCGCTTATCGGCCACCGGGCGGCGTGCACCAGGGGTTAAACAACCGATGGCCCCATCTGCGGGGACCGCCACGCAATGGGTCAGCACCAGGCCTGCGTCAATGGTCGCGGCCTTCTACGCATGGTCGCCATGGTCGCTCATATGACGCGCTAGAGCCGGGGTTTTGCTCCGCTGCTGGCGTCGGTCGGCGACGTCCGGTGACGGCGGTGCCCGCGACCGGTCGCGATGCGACGGCTCTGTCAGTGGGCTGGGGTCGGCGACGTCGGTCGCTGACGGTCGTCGGCAAGAACTGATGGGTCTCTCGGATTCATGGTCGCGACGCCATGCTGCTACAGCCACGCTCATGTATGGTCCAGCTGTATCATACGCTGTCATATCATACCCCAGGCCATGTCATGCTCATGTCCGCGCCAATGGCAAGGAATTTAAGGAAGCGTTTTTTTGAGGGTTTTCTTTTGAGGGCTATAAATACCCCTGGGTGAGGGAGAAAGGCATACCTTTTCCTCTCCCTTTCTTCTTGAGTGAAAGTCCTGGTGGCGAGGGCGATCAAGACACTACTGACATGAGCTCCGCCCCTCAGTGTAAACTAACCTCGGACCCACCGGTGAAAGCATCAAGACCGCTTCATACAAGGCTCCGCTCCCAGGTGTAAACTAACCTGACCAATCGGAGCGATCAAGACAATATGGCATACTCCAGCTTTCTCCCCAAGGTGTAAACTAACCTTGACCGACGGGATTGAGGCGATCAAGACCCGTAGATATAAGGCTCCGCCCCGAAAAACTAACCTAGTCGGACCGACCGGATTGAGGCGATCAAGACCCGTTCATACTCGGTTTCTCCGGGTGTAAACCATAACAACCGGAGGATCAAGACCTGAATATCTGAAGGCTCCGCTTTCCAGGTGTAAACTAACCTACCGACCACCGGATTGAGGCGATCAAGACCCGAATATACGGCAGGCTTTCTCCCCCAGTGAGTGTAACTAACCTCAATCGACCGGATTGAGGCGATCAAGGCCTGACGCTGATCGCCCCGCATCGTCCCGGATCGTCGTTGGGAGGGGCGCTGGCGCCCTGCAGCTGGTTTTCGCTTTCGTCCACGCCCGGCCGATCGCCCCTGCGAGTTAGGCCCAGATCGTGGTTCCGGCCACCGCCATTTGACCGTCCGGTTCGAGCGATCACCGGAGACGGGCAAAGATGCTCGATGATGGTGGCCGACGGGATAATCGCCGACGAGGTGGTGACCGGCGGATGCGATGGCCGGGCGGACGGCATAGACGAGGCTGACCGGCTGCATGCCAGATGACCGAAGTGATATGACACGCGCGAAGCGCAGCACGGCGTGGCGATGAATCGTGTTCAGAATGGGGGTGACCGAAAAATGGTGGTGACCTAAGATTGCCGCGATGGTTCAGCTGATAATCGATGTCGTTAACTGCATGTGAGATATAATCAATCCGGATTTTGACCCATCCGGTTGTTTGTCGGTGTTACATGACATTAACTCAGTAGTGGATACAAAGTTTTGACCTTTCCAGTTATTTGTTATTTGGTGAATATTATTCGTCGACGCGTATGGAAGAGAGTGGGAAGTCCACCAAGGACGACGCTTTCACGAGTTGTTTGTCGAAGTTTTGCTCGATGATGACATTATGGGAAGGCAGGAAGTCCACCGGACAACACCTCACGGGTTGTCGGAGTTTTCTTAGCGTTACTGTATGAAGAGGGAGGAGATCCACGGGGCGTTTTGACTATCTGGTTGTTAGTCGAGTTTTACCGATGGCTGCGTATGGAAGGTCAAGTAAATCCGTTGAGGTGGTGGCGGTGGCGGCTAGTGATGGCCTTGGATGGCCGGCGAAAATGTGATAGTCGGCAGCGAATAGTCAGCCGGCGATAGCCGGCGACAATAATGGTTAGCGGCCAGAGATGGTCAGCGGCCAATATGGCGGTGCGGCGGAATAGCGGCGGCGATAGTCGCCAGATGAGCCGGCGACAATGGTGATAGTGCCGGCGAAGATTACGATGGATGGCGATGCGGATAGTGGTGATGTTGTGGCCGGTAATGAGATTTTTTACCCATCGAGGTTGTTTGTTAGTGTTATCAGATGACGTGCTTTGTCTGGAGTACAAAGTTTGTTTTGTTTTGACCTTTCACGGGTTGTTTGTCGAGCTTTTGCTCGATGGCAATGCCGTATGGAAAGATCATGAAGTCCACCAAGGGCGTTTTGACTATCACTGGGTTGTTTGTCGAGTGTTTACTCGATGGCGTTAACGTATGGAAGAAGGTCGAATATTTACATGAGCTTGTAGCGAGTTGACCATTGATCTTTGCCTTTTTTTAGTGTTCTTGACTTGCTCATCTTTTGAGATTAAGTTGCCCCGGTTGGGGTATGTTAAGTCGATTGATTCTTTTCAATTGGCGTGGATATCTTTGTTGAATGGGCCTTTTGATTTCTTCTTTTGATGGGACTGTCGATCTACGTTCCTTGGGGGTGCTTTTATGTCTCTGCAGATTATCCAAATTGTTTGCGATGTGCATTAGCCTCATCGGTGAAGATTTGTGCTTCCACCGATGAACTAAGTCGACATATGGCCGGTGTCCCTCATGAGTGATGAGTAAAAGGCCACGGAGCCCTCAAGAAAAACTCCTCTTAATAGTTGAGTTTACTCGGGTATTTGGCGAGCTTCTAGGAGAGAACCTGGAAGTATTCTTTAAGTGATTCACCCTGTTACGTAGAATAGGAAGATAGAGGAATCTTTAATGATTCCGATTTGCGATGCATTCCACAAAGAACTGGCGAGTTACGTTAAAGGTATGGATGGATCCCCTTGGAAGAGAGTAGAAGAACCGAGCTTGCCCTTTGAGGGTAACGGGAAGAGCGGTGTGTCGGGGAGCTCGTTGGATATGCATGATAGTCTGTAATGGTCGATGTGTGTTCGTGTGGGTCGGTTGCCCCATCATAGGAATCAATGCTGGAAGCTTGAAACTACGGGGAATTGGATGTTGAAGAATTGCTTGGTAAAGGTGAGACTCCTCATAAGCGGTGTGGGTGAAGATGATTTACATCTTGAAGGTGAAATTCATCTTGCATTAAGCGTCGTAACGTGCGAATGTCATGTCGGCGGGATTAATGAGCATGTGTGAAGTTATCAACAACGATCTGTGGATTAATGCCGGTTGAGATGGATGAGTGGAACTAGTGTCGAGGAGATCGACCTCCATCGGGAGGAACTCAGTGTCGGGAGGATTAGCATTTTGACCTCTCCTCAGGGCAGCGATCTTTGGGAGATATGTTTGTATTGTAGTACATTTGTAATCCTTACAAAATTTGGATCATTTTATTTTGAGATTCTCATTCATGCTCGGAGGGATTCAAAACTTGGCGTTCTTGGTTCAGGGATGGGTTTTGAGAATGGGGAGTTGGAGGCGGGAGCTCGTTGTGTGTGTGTTGCATTGGCCATGTGGATATTTCGGAAGTATGATTGAAGGGTTTTCTTCCACAGCGGCATGCGTGCTAGAAAACCGTGTGAAGAGTGAAAGTTCGCCTTAGCCTTGTCGATTAGTCCACACACACAGTAATTAATGAAGCGAACAAGAGACGAATTTTTAACGTGGTCAAGAGGGGAAAAACCACGGGGCTAGCCGATAAAAACTATGTTTGAGTACAAAGTCTTCACGATTCTGAGATTACATATGAGAGGACCAACAAGTGTAACAATGATCGAGGTTGTAATAGTTGCGGTAATAGGTGGAGATCACGGGGACAATTAGCGATGATGGTTGGTTGGCCAGTCGGCGGTGTGACCTTGGAGGATCTTGAGCTTCTTCTTCCTCCTTGCTTAGGCTTTTCCTCTTCTTCCTTGTTTGGATTCTTCTTCTTCCTTGCTTGGGCCAGTTACGGAGGATCGGCCGGGTGGCGGTGGTGGTTTGACAGTTGGCGGTGGCTCCTCTTCTTCACTTGTTTTGACCTCTTCTCTTCCCTCCCTCATGTGAGGGATAGAGTTTCTATTTATAGATGGGAGGAGGGCGTTTTTCAATTTATTCTGCCACTCCTCTCTTGATGGACGGCTTAGAATGGTTCCTTCGATCATTTGATGTATTTTGAGCATTTGGATGCCCAAATGAAGTCAGAATTATGAGATCTTAGGCTCGTTAGGCTCGTCGAGGCTTCGATTTACTATAAACACTCTATATTTAAGAGCTATTTTGGGATGTAATTGATATCCCAAAGATTCCAAGGATATTTCAAGTGCTTAATCTCGATCGGTCTTGACTCGAAATCAGTGCTTTTGATTAAGATTGGACATTTTTGAGCACCATATATAATGTTGAGAAATGATATAATAAATGGCCAAGATGCATGATGGCATATTCTCTACCAAATTTAGATGCCTTATAGAATCCTCCATTGCTATGTGGACTCTCACGAGCAAGGATAAAAAAAAAGGTGGAGTCTTTGTGCCTCAATTCAAGAATAAAATGCCACATAGTTTGGAAGATGTGGAAGAGAAGGATGGAGGAGAAGAGAAGAGAAGAGAGAGAGAGAGAGAGAGAGAGAGAGAGAGAGAGAGAGAGAGAGAGTTAAAAAAGTGTATGGATATTAGATAATAATAATAATTATGATATTGACTATATATGTGAGAGGAAAATAATTTGGAGTAGGTGTCATGATTTATTTTATGAATCAAATGATCATCAAGTACATATATATACACCCATGATCTCTAAGAAGCTTGATTTTGTTAGAAAAGTTTTGAAGATCATTTGTTGACATATATATATACACACATCTCCATATTTATTTTTATATTTATGAATTTTTTAAAATAAGAAATATCTTGATAAATTAAGAAATGCAAAGCTAATGGTGCTATTTATAACCCGTGAACATTTGTGATGATTATGACATAAGTCTCAATGGAGAGAATTATATAATGTATATTTTGTAATGGGGTTGTCATAATGAAAGTCTTGAAGAGGATGATTGTGATGCATGTAAGGTTGTGATAAATGTCCTGATGTGATGATGATTGTAGTACAAGAGATGTTGTGGTGGAAATCACAAACATGATAGTTAAGCGTTAAGATATAAGGGACATTGTAAGTGAGATAGTTGTAGCATAAGTGAGATTGTGATGAAGATTTGAAAGCAGATGATTAAAACACAATATCATATCATGAGATTATAAGGATACAACTTTTATGTCGGTCTAGTTCTAGTATCGATATGGAGATGGTGATGCAACTTAGGTGCAAGCGATGTTGTAATCTGTTCTTCAAATTGATGGACAATAAAAGCAAAGTTATATAGTAACTTATGTAGCGAATGACTAAAACAATCACAATTCACCTCACATTACATAAAACAATAAAATCCCAAGTTTTCTAATCTCACTTTAAGATACACCCATTAAAATTACAATATATAAACCTACTTTAATTTTAATTATTATCATTATTTCAAATAATCAAAAATAGTTTTTAATATAGTGAAAATGATTGACTAAAACTCCATGCACTAAACATGCTTTCTCTTAATTTTAAATAATTGTGCTCATGATTCCTTTATTAACAATAACTTTTGTCACCTTTAGCCTCCTTGGTGTGCTAAGTGGAAGAATTAACCCCATGCTTGCAAGTCAGCATGGGCCACCCCCTAACCCCTCAACTCCCTATATATAAGAGAAAGTTCTTCCCCATAGTAATGCAATACAAGTTACTTTGGGTTCTTCCAATTTAAAAAGAAGCAAAAGAACTATTTTCTTTTCTTTAACCCCTCCTCCTCCTCCTCCTTCTTGGTTCTTCTAAAATGGCAGGAGGCTTATCTTTGAATCATCCATGGGCATTTGCCTTTGGTATCTTAGGTATTATAATAGCCATGAAGACCTTCATTTCTCCTTTCCTCTTATTACTTAACAACTCTTTTGCTTGCTTTTATCTTTTTTATACATGCATGGTTAAGTAGCTATGAAGAAACATGAAACTTGAAGAGCATAATATATGAACTTCTACTTCAATGTTTTTTTTTTTTAAAAAAAAATCATCTCTTGTCTTATTTGCCTTCAACATGGTAGATTAGATGCATTCTTATGATTTATTTGTTCACTTAAAATTAGAAAATTTAATTAAAGATGAAATATCTCAAATTCTATATATATATATATATATATAAAATACATTTTTAATATGTTTTATTTTTCATATAGTGTTTAGATTATTATATCAGAAGATTTACATAAATACAACTCAATTCTTATATATTTATATATCGAATATCTAAAATTAGATTTCTACTCATTCAACACTTTACCATGCTTAAAAAAGGTGTATTTCATTTTTAAAAAGTGAGTATTGATGTTATTTTTGATGTGATCTTGAGTGTTATTATATAAAATTGAAAGTTTATATGTTACATATATAAATATATAAGAATTCTATGATATGTATGTAAATCTCCCTATTATATTACACAAAAAAAATCCATTTTATTGGCCTTTAGAAGCATGCTCTGATCCCACTTTGAATCAGCAAGTCACCTTTTCTACGTTTCATAACTTATGTGGCTTTTGTTATTGTCCAATCACTCCTATATTTCCACATATATACCTCATAATTATTTAAATTATTTATAACTTATATATATATATATATATATATATATATATATATATATATTCATTTTTCCTTGTCGAATTAATATTTTTAAAACTAATTCCAATTTATCATGTAGGCAATGTCATCTCCTTCACGGTGTACCTCGCTCCACTGTAAGAGTTTAAAATTAATAATATACATTTTTAATTTAATTTCATATATATATATATATATATATATATAATTTTGTTGATTATTGAATTATTTATATAATATTGTGTGCAGGCCAACATTTTATAGAATATATAGGAAGAAATCAACGGAAGGATTCCAATCAGTGCCTTATGTGGTGGCATTATTCAGTGCTACGCTTTGGATGTTTTATGCATTTATCAAAAGAGATGCATATCTCCTCATCACTATCAACTCCTTTGGATCTGTTATTCAAACTATATATATCATCTTCTTTCTCATTTATGCCTCTAAGAAGACAAGGGTTTGTATTTTTATTTATTTTATTTAAAATGAAATATTTTATTCATAAAAATTCTTATTTATTTATTAATCACAGGTACACACAATCAAGATGATCACACTCTTGAATGTGGGCTTATTTTCTTCGATAATTCTATGCATCATCCTCATCTCTAAAGCCTCACTTCGCCTTAAAGTTCTCGGTTGGATCTGTGTTGCCTTCTCTGTCGCCGTCTTTGTTGCTCCTCTGAGTATAATCGTACGTATATAATAACAACAACAACAACAACAACAAGCCTTAATCCCACTAGGTGGGGTCGGCTATAACGAAGAACAAAATTAATTAATTAATTAATTTTATTTTGATTGTTTAATTACATTATAATTACTATCATGTATGTAATATAGAGGCAAGTCATTCATACGAAGAGTGTGGAGTTCATGCCATTCAATCTATCATTCTTCCTAACATTAAGCGCTGTGGTTTGGTTCTCCTTCGGTCTCCTCTCCAAAGACATCTATGTTGCGGTAATTATTGATTGTATTAACATAATTAACTTGCTAATTAACTACTTATCATATCATTAATCATACGATTACATTATCTATGTAGCTCCCGAATATATTAGGGTTCACATTTGGTGCGGTTCAAATGCTGCTTTACATCATCTACAGAGATGCCAGGGTTCCTGAGAGCCTTGAAGACGAAGAAAAGTCGCGAATGAAAAAGCTTAGTTCGGTCGAGATTATCGTCGTCAGTGATGGTGAAGCCAAGCTGGCAGCCATTGATAAAAAAGAAAACATGAATGAGACCCATAGAGATGATAATGGTGGTAGAGAACTTTATTGAAATGAGTTCTATTTAACCCTAGTTTTAATAATGTGATTGTTAGGGAGAGGGTGGGTGGTGGTAAGCAATTCACTTGCTCTTACTCCCTAAGAATGTACTCTAATTCTAATGTGTTTGTTTAAGTGTCTTTAGATTGTTTTTACCTTTCACTTATTTATGGGAATGTAGTTTCACTTAATGAAAGGAATCTTGTGTTATGATGGGATGCATTATATATATATATATAGAGAGAGAGAGAGAGAGAGAGAGAGAGAGAGAGAGAGAGAGAGAGAGAGAGAGAGAGAGAGAGAGAGAGAGAGAGAGAGAGAGAGACCCACACAATAAATTTTCTCTTAAAATTGATATCTAAGAATTAAGTATTCTAAAGTGCATGATTTAGATATTACAAGCATTAATTAATTTGTTTGTTTAATATAATTTTTTTCACTTTAAATAAAATTTTGAAACATTTGTATTATTGTTCTTGTTCTATTGTTTATAATTTGCTTTAATATTCTAATATGGAATAACATTATTAAGAAGGTTGGTTAAAGGCATTTAAATATTAGATATCTAATAAGCATGTATTCATTACCTTCTATTTTGTTTTTTGTTTTTTTTTTTCAATCATTGCTTATAGCTAAAAAATACAACTTTATCTAATTATTAATTTAATTATAAGTAATATTTAGATAAATTTTAAGTGAGCTCATTCAAAAATTTTGTTTCATATTAATTATAATTATAAGTAAATAAATTTGACTTTTGTCCAATGTACATTTCACTTGTGCAACATCTAAATTAAATTATCATGCTTGGTTTGTCTACAATTGACCTTTTCATTATTGGCTAGTCAAATCATTATTTGATTAGTTTAAAATGAGTTGACTCATCCTATTTTGATTAGTTGACTATTAAAAATTAGAAAAATTATTACATATGAAGTAAAGATATATCTCTACGTTCAGACTCTGATAACATTTTATAAACATACCACACAATTTTAATTAGTTGACTAGTTTTGTACCTTACATAATTTGTGAGCATATATGAGAAATTTACATAAATATCACACAATTTTTATGTATTTATGTATCTAATACCTAAACTTTAATTTATATATATATAACACTTTAATCTTCAATATAACATCAAAAATACTACCATCATTCACTTTTTAAAAATAAAGTATACTTTTCTAAATATAAAAAAATATTAGATAAATAAATATCTAATTTTAGATATTAGATATATAAATACATAAAAATTATATGATATACATATACATGTATATGCCAACTATAATAAAAACATTTCAACAACATAAGACAAATTGGACCAAGCAAAGACAAGGAATCCCAAGTCATCAAAATAATAATGCAAAATTGATTCACAATATTTTCATAAAAATAATTTTATAACTTCTAACCATAAGATTCTATATATTATAAAAGATGATTTTGTTAATTTTAAATTCATACGTATGCCACATACAAATTTACATCGTATAAAAAATAGAATTCTTGAGATAATCTAAGGTAGGTTTATTTCAAAAGCTGAACTCTTCGCTTTATTATATGCTATTTATTATATTAAGCGAGAGAGAAATAGCCTCTATAGGTAGGAAGCAAAGTAAATAACACATCAAACAATACCATAATATAATTTGATTATGATAAAATATAAGAGGATTTACATACATATCACATAATTCTTATATATTTACATATCTAACACCTAAACTTCAATTTTTACATATATAACATCCTAATCTTCAATATCACATCAAAAATAACACTTTATTCACTTTTTAAAAATAAAATGCACCTTTTTAAGCATAAAAAAGTGCTAGATAAATAAATATCTAACTTTAAATATTAGATATATAAATAAATAAAAATTGTGTGAAATGTATATAAATCCTCCTAAAATATATGATAATTGAATTTTTAAGTAAATGAATACATGATTAATCAATAAAATTTATTTTAATATTCATTTCAAGACATTCAAATGAATATTAAAAAATTCAAATCAAATACCTAAATCGTTTCCCATACATATTATTATTAACATTTAAATGGAACTCACAAACTTTATTTTACAAATCATAATCACACTTCTTTAGTTTCCTTATTGCATTTTAAGAATTTCATAATGAGTGAATTTTTACAAATTATAATATAATAAAGGAAGATTTACATACATACCACATAATTCTTATGCATTTACATATCTAACACCTAAAGTTAGATATTTACTTATCTAATACTTTACTATGCTTAAAAAGATGTGTTTCACTTTTAAAAAGTAAATAATAATGATATTTTTGATGTGACATTAAAGATTGAAGTGTTAAATATGTAAAAATTGAAGTTTAAGTGTTAGATATGTAAATACATAAGAATTGTGAGATGTGCATGTAAATCTCCTTATAATAAAATATAATCACCATGAAACATTCAAAATAATTTTCAAAAACACTATTTTTCTATGAATAATTTCACAATCATTCTTACAGAAAGCTACAAACATCCCAAACAATCATTCTAAATTGCCACTGTATTACTTTATCATAGCAAAGACAATGATACTGATGCAAAACATAAGTCATTTCACTGAAATCTAACACATTCTCATCAATATAATTATTGAATAAAACAACATGCAAGTCACTAACCAAGAGACAAAAGAAATCACAAACTGGTATAACAGCACAGTTAGAGAGAGAGAGAGAGAGAGATTACTGCATGGATTGGAAGCGTTTCATGATGATGATGCTCATGTCCATGTATCGCTGAGCACAGTTGGTTAGGCAGGAGGACTCACCAGAGCTGAATTTGCTTCCAGGATTGCCAGTGATGCACTTGTCCCAGCACAAATTTGTCAGCTTTCCCACCATCTCACTGATCATGGCTTTCTGCTTCTCTTGCTGCAAAAGAAACCAGACGCTCATGTGAGTTTTTAAGTTCTTCAATACAGTCTAATTTCAAAGAAGATAAAGCTCTCTAATTGCGCCTCTAAATCATCATTACCAACCATTATTAGTTTTAATTCAACTAATCATATACCTCACATTCAAAGCAGGCTAATTCTTTTCATTCGCAACTTTTAGATGAACAGCGTTTTATAATAGATTCAGCTCATATAGATGGTGGCTTTAAGTTTGTATGAATGAATGTATTTAAATAAGCAATTGAGTTCTTAAAATTCTTTCAACAAAAAATATTTTAGAATATTTTGTTCATTCTCTTAAAATCATTGAACATGCCTTTGTAGATCAAGAATATAGACCAAAATATCACCATGACGGCTAATGATGTCAATGAAAATTTATTTATCATAAGTTCGTTTGTTGATGAAGCTATAAAAGAGTTGAATATGCGATGCAACTACAATCTAATAATACTATTAAGGAAATTTACTTTCATAATTCTTATGCATTTACATATTTAACACCTAAAATTTTATATTTACAAATATGATACCTTTTCTATGTATGAAATGGTGCATTAAAAATAACGATCGTACTATTTTTGATGTAATATTAAAAATTTGGGTGTGGTGCTATTGATGTAAATATGAAAATTTAGGTATTAGATAAGTACTGAGTATATGAGATATAAAACTCGTTTGTGCTTTTTTAGTGCGTTTCTTTTTTGAGCGTGAATTTTAATTTTGATTTTGAATAGTGTCTTTTGAAGCTAGCGTTTTATTTTATTTCTTGAAAGCTGTTTTTTTTAAAGCAAAAGAAATAGTTTTGAAATCTTTAAGCGAACTTTTTTGAAGTCAGAAGCTTAGTTAGTATTGATGATAGGGTTGAATTTGATCAAGAAAGAGCTCAGAGAACTCTAAAAAGCAACCGTAAAAATCATACATGATGAAAAACCAACTATAAAAAATATAACAAAAATGCAAAGAAATCTATGATCATCTTTGTGACAAACATATTCCAAGAAATATTGCTTGATTATATATGAATTAGGTTGGTCTCAAAGAAAAAAAAGAAGTTGAAATCAATCAAACATGAGCTATTTAAAATTCCATGCTTGGTGATGAGTCAATTGAATACTTCTCTACAATGATTTATCTATTCTTGGAGTAGGAAGTATTTAGAAATGAGCATTCACTACTACGTGTAACACTAGACAGATCAGACATCACATGAAAGAATAGTTACCAAGACATCAAGAGACACATTAGAAATCAGTAGAATTTAGTGAAATAAAATCAAGAATTATTTCAAATAAGTCATCATTAAAGATATCAAACAAAGGAGATTAAGGCTTTGGAAGCTATAATATTGAATCAACTTTTGTATTGTGACAGAATACGGGTGGGTGAATTTAAAAGTCTAAACTCATTTGGATAAATTTGTAGTTGAATTTTATTTCAAATTAGTTAATTTCTACATGTATTATAATTTTATTTAAACTTATCTAAGTTGTTATTATGGATTAGGTTCAGTTCAATTCGAAATTGGATTAGAACAATTCTTTATCGAAATTGTATATTTAAAGGCTTGTTATTCATAAGAAAAATCAATTTTCCTTTAGCATCTTCTCATTATCATTTTTCATCATCTTCTGAAAGTTTGATATTTGAGTCTTATAGCTCTGTACAGCCCCTCTATTGTTTATTATGTGTTTCCTTCATGCTTGCGTGTGACTATCATATGAATCCCTTGCCACTACTACCATTAAATGTTGATCGCATCGTCATCATAGACCTCTCCTAGTCTGTTGTTGTATTGTGGCTCTGCCACACTTGCTGCTGCGATAGTGTCACTCTTCTAATGCAACACATAAATCTAGATGATGCGCCAAAAAGAATTGAAGGGCTACAAAGGTAGAATCATGTGAAAGTGCTGCCACAGTAAGTTCGAAACCACAGACAAAGAAAGAAACCTATCTGCAAGCAAGAGAAACAATCCAAAGAAGGTCAGCCCATGGATTACTCCCTCTAATTTCTCCTGGGCATGCATCCTGAGGCTATCCAGTGATTTCTAATAGCCAGGTTAACTCCTTTCTCCCTTTCCTCTCAATTAAATTCAAGAAAGCTACAAATATCCCATAGAAAACCTAATTTCCTTGACTCTACAATTTCCTATGGGTTCCTCAAGCCATCTGCACCTCAATTTCCTATCACTAATATGTATCATCTCTTCCCATAACATATGATTCATTTCTCAAAATAATCTTTAACCAGCTATAAAGCATGCTACCTTGAAGCTCAATAAAATTGAGCCTAAAATACTTAATCTAAAAGTCACATTAGCCATACCACATGCAATGATAACTGAAATATCACATCACAATTAGTTTAATGCACAATCTTAGAGCTAGATAATGTCTATTAAAACAGAACCTTACAAAAAAATTTTGAGAAGAAAAACTATGTTTAATAGCAAATAAATCTATATTCAATGGAGTTTCGCATGTGCAATTGCAGAAACATCAAGAGACTATCTGCTATTCTCTACAATTACATCTATTTTTCAAACTTGCACAAATTTCAACAGCTTCCCAGGGGAATTAGATGCAAAATAAGATAGCATAAAACCATCCAATCAAGAAAGGTGGGAGGAGCTCAAGTTCTACAATTTCAGGTATTCATTCAAACTGAAAATTAAAACTTTTGTAGTAATTTTATCATAGAAGTAAACATGAAATGGTGAATATTTTGGTTTTTACTTGGTCATCAACTTTTAGCATTAAAAAATATGAAATAAGGTTAAGGATACAAATATTAAAAGCTTTGGATGATGGAACAAAGAAGAGGATAAATTTGTGATTGATAAAATAAAAATAAAAAAAAAAAGATGACATGGAGTGCCATTGTCAGGGTTGGCAGTGAAACAATAACATTCAATATTGATCTAAGATCAAAGGAAAAAAATCTACATCGAGGCCTACACACTTGCAAATGAAAGGAAAAAAAAAGATGAGGGTAATGAAGAAAAATGTGATTTGGAAAATGAAAATAAAAAGGTGAAGCTATTTTGGTTTATGATGATAATGATGATTTGCATGATTATTAATTTAGTTTTGATGGATACAAATAAAATATTTCATATGTTTTTATCTTGAAATCTAAGGTTTAGCATTTGGTTCTAATATTATGCATTGCTATAATATTGATAATGTTATAGACAATTTACATACACATAATTCTTATGTATTTGCATAACTAACACCTAAACTTTGATACATATATGACACTTTAGTGTCTCAATTGTATCAAATTATATGCATAAAAAGGTGCATTCCACTTTAGAAAACTAAATATTAGTAATATTTTTAAAATCAAATAAATATTTGAGTGTTATACAAGTAAAAAACCAAAGTTTAGGTGTTCAATATAAATATATATGAATTGTGTGGCATGCATGTAAATCTCCCTAAATTTATTTATAAATGTAATTGTTCGCTCACAATATGATAGTTTATTTTTCAACATGCTTGTATTTTTTACACATATATATATATATATATTATAAAGAAATTTAATGTTATATTTATATGTTATTTATTTATTTTTTGGTATAATCCCTCTTAAATTATTGAATCATTAATAACAACTTGTTCATATTTTTATGAAGTATGGTGGTTAAATAGCATGGACTGCACCTTATATGCTCTATGGCAGCAAGAGAATCTTGCACCATAGTTTGCTATTATCAAGTATGGATAACACTGAACCAAACAATTATAATTTTGAAATCATTGTGATTTCTAAATACAATGATATTAAATCAAACATGCAAAATTCCATATATAACACTAACATCCAAAAATATTGTCATAGTAATAGCACCAACAGCAAATAATATTGACATCTTAATAACACCAGAATCTCAGAAACATTGAACCAAACAACCCTTCAGAGATCAGAGATCAGCTTATTCAACCATTCCAAAAAAAAAAAAAAAAAACCATCTTTCCTACATTTTATTGCTCCTCAACCTTACCAGAATGAATCAATCACACTACACAGAGAATGTATATAAGGACCAAGGTAGCAACTTTCATGGATCTCCACAACTTTAACCTTTCATCCATGAACAATTAGAATCTAAATTGCCGCAAAAGCGCGGTTTTTTTTTTTATTGCAGCACGGAAAAAAGTTTCCACTAAGCCGTTTACCTTCTATCAAAATGATACAACATTACAGGTAATAGAATCACTCAGCCATCATGCTTCAACTGTAAAACTAGTGTAGGATCAGAGAACCTTACCTCTAGAAATTGTTGCAGTTCCTCAGACTTGTCCATTGCCGTCAAACGAAAGCGGTCGACGAAATCTTCCCAAACCCTAGATTAGGTTACTCGATGAAAAACCCTGACTTCTAGTCCCGATATGGACCGCTTAATAGCGGGTGGAAAGAGAAAAGTTGGAAAACACATGTTTCTTGGAAGTGGTGTCAAAATTGACCCAAAACAATAATTTAACTCTAACCCAATTAAAAAAAGCTAAGTTTAGGTTAATCCAAATAATTTTTGGGTTGAACTTGAGTCCAAAAAATTGATCTACTAAATTATTTGAGTCAAGTTCAAGTTGACCCGCTAACCTAAAACTAACCCAATTTTGACCCACTAATTAGAATTTAACTCATTTTTATTCACAAACCTCAAAATTGATCAATTTTTACACATAAATTTTAATTTGACTCGATTTTAATCTAATATTTATATAAATAAATAATTTGTGTTGTGTTCAGATCAATTGGGTTGAAGCAATTAAATTCAGTTAACATTTTTTAATTAAAACTTATTTGTGTGATCAATTTAAATTCACCCCATTGAATTGACAACCCTATTTCTAGGCACCTAAAAAAGCATGCACAAAATGTGGGGACCACAACGAATTAAAAAAAAAGCCAAAAAATATTTTAAGAATTATTTATAAAAATAAAAATTAAGCGAAAAATGCCATATATGTACATTCAAAAAATATGAATATATAAAAAAAAAATTAAAATATAAATTAGATACATGCATTCTCTGAAAGCAATAAAAAATAATTAATAATATACTATCAAAATTTAAGCAATTCTCTAAATTTCATTAAATTTTTTTATAGAGATAATAATGATATATAATAATATTAGCATCTTAGTTTTTTTTTAGTGTTTTAACAAATTTAAGCTCTCTATTATAAAAATTTATCAACTAGAATGATCTACACATTATTTCACCTTCTATCATATTCTACTCATCAATTCTTTAAAAAAAATTAGAGAAAATATATTTCATTAGCATTTTATAATTTTTTTATTTTATATTCAAAACATTTAAAAGATATTTTATTATTTACAAAATTAAACTCTCATCGATCAACCACCAATCATATGATCATTATCAAGCTTATCAAGCCAATACCCTCTTTCAAATCTAAAATAAATTAAATTATATAATTTTTAATAAAAATAAAAATAAAAGGCTTTTTTTAACAAAATATTGAATATATTTTGTTTGATTACAAAATATTGATTAAAATAAAATTAATAGGCTTTTTTTAAACATTCATATTTGATATTTGATAAGTAGTTAATGTTTCTTTATCATATTGTCTTATATCTTCTAATTATTTTTTTTTGCAAATTTAACAATAAATTTATTACACATGTACCCGACTCTCCAACTACTGAATTGAGGGGTTACAATGCCTTCTCAAAATAGAATCTCTGTTCTTATCGCTCTCCCACTGCCCACCCACCAATCTCCGAATCACACGTGTCTACACATGGTCCCACCATAGACAAGCTACCCGCTTAAAATCGAACCGTCTCCCACGGAACACCCGCCGGAAACCCATCTCAGTCGTCCCGCCTCGAATCCCTCCTCTCTCTTCTCCCATAAAATCACCCCACCCACCCGAACCTTCTCTTCGATTTCACGATGGGCTGCGGAGACTCTCGGCCGCAACAGGGCGACGAAATGCCGCCGGGGCTTCTCCCGTTCCGGCGGCGAAGGCAGGAGCTGAAGCGGTATCGAGTGGAAGACCTCCGTCGTCGGAGAAAGGAGCGAAAGGACAGCGTTGTTTCTGGCTGACCTCCTCCATCCCAGAATGCGATGGGAGGAGCCGGGTCGGAAGGCGGAGGAGGAGGAGGAGGACGTGAGGAGGATTCGGAGGGAGCGGACTGCGGAGGAGCTGCCAGGTTCGCCGAGCTTCCGGTTTTATTTGACCAGACCAAGGCAGCCCATGGCGGGTCCTCATCAAGGTCAAGGTAGGTTGTTTTGCATTTCGATCCTTCGGATCTTCATTGAATCATTTTTTTGTTTTTATAATTTAAATAATTTAGCAACAAATAAACATAATAATATATCTAATATATTTCTTTGATAAAATGTTAAGAAATCATTCATAAGATTATGGAATAAACTTGAATTAATTAAAATTTAATTCAAAATTAATTATTTTTTGCTAAAATGTTTGGCTAAGACTTGCTTATGATAAATTTGAATGATTTTAATAATAAATTTATAAAATCATTTAATTTTGAATATTTAAAAACCCAACCAAACCAAATCACACATTGCATAAGATTAAGACTATATTTTGGATAGCTTTTTATTTACAATGCAATCTGAACCACAAGATAAATGATGTTACAAAAACTATATTTTTAAAAAATATTTTTTAATTTAATCTGATAGAATAAAATATCTATCAAAAAGATGAAATCTAATTCTTTTAATATAATAAAAAATTATAATACTTATTATATTTTTTTAAAATAATTTTTTTATAATAATTTCAATATTATTTTTTCAGACAGTATCAACTATTTCAAACAAATTCTAAATTAAACTAAACAACAATTTAGTTAGATTATTTTTATTCATTTTTGAATAAATTAAAGTTAACTATATTTAAAAATTATATATATATATATGCAATTTTTTATTTCAAAGTTGATAAGCAATACATTTCCTTAAAATTATATAATTACAAATGTAACTTATCACACTAACATACTTAAAAAGCATGATTAAAATTAACTGATCCTTGAATGATGGTATGAACTTTATTTTTTTAATATTTAATCAATTTTAATTTTATCCAAAATTTTGAATCACTAAACGATATAATAACCAAAAAAGCAAATAACTTTAATAATTATTCAAATCACTAATTTCAAAATCAAATTAAACCATAAAAAAAAAAGATAATTTGATCTGATTTTTCTCTTATAACAAAAATAAATACACACCCCTAATTTTTTTATATTTTAAATCATAATTTTGTTCCACAGCTAATATTCATTTGGTGCAATTGAAATAATTGAAAATGCTTCTATTTACAACAAGCCTTCCATCGAGTGTAGGGCAGACAATTTCCATTCATTTAAAGATAATATATTGTTTAATGAAAACAAGATTTTTATCATTAAAAATAATTATTCTTATTTCATAACATATTTGGATCTTATTTACTGAAAAAATAATTGCTGACTACTATTGGTCTTTTTTTTTATGCAGAGAAACTCAATGAAGAGAAAGAGATGATAAATGAAAGTAATTAGAGATTCTCTCTCATAATTAGATTATCTCTGCATTATTTGCTATGTAAAATATTGGTATTTGCTTGTTTGTGATGGTTTATTGATTATTTCTATAGGGATGAAATTAAATTAATGCATTTTCAAATTCATTTATTTTAATTTAATTATTCTTCCTTTAGGATTCATGCATTAATGTTGTCGATCCACTTTTCTCATCTGGGAATTAAGACCAACAAAATCAGTGCTTGAGATAAAATGCGAAATAAATATATACGTGATAAGATTAGAGTAACTATAACGACATATAATAATAGATAAAATTAGAGAGCGCCTTAGCCGTCCGATCACCTAGATGTATTAGATACACCTTATGTTAAGAAAAGTAAAGATAGGTTAGACTTAAATTTTGATATATAAAAAATGAACTTAATTTATTAAAATTTAATGAAAATTTGATAATTAATAAGACATAATAGAGAAAAAAAATTTATCTAATCAACCTCACATAGTAGATAAAACCTTGTTATTATATTTTACCTTTGATTTTACTTGAAGAGGGTAGTTAGAATATTGAAAAGAACATCAAATGATCCATTTTTATAATCATCTAATAAATGAAGAAATTATATCTATTTGTAACATATTGCAATCCAATTGCTTTACTTTACTTCTTTGATTAAGGGCTTTGATGATTTAATTTATTTGCTTTAATCCTTTAATAAAGAAGAACATGAGTCTACAACAGCATTACTATTGGGATAAAAGGGGATAAGCTCCTCTTTATAAAAAGCCATTAGAAAATTTACTTTTATAATGATTTTAAGTATCAATCTCTTTGATGACAAAATTTTAACCAAATTTCTCTTTTGGAGAAATAAAAAAAATTTACATACTTAGCACACAATTCTTATGTATTTACATATCTAATACCTAAATTTTAATATTTATAAATATATCACTTTTCATATGCATGACAATGTGCATTTCACTTTGAAAATGAATACTAATTTTTATTTTTTTGACATAATATTTAAATGTTTGAATGTTATTTTTATAAATATGAAGGATTATGTTTTAGATATGTAAACATAAAAAAATTATGTACTATGTATGTAAATCCAAGCAAACTATATTGACTCCATGATATCACCTAACAATTTGCAATATATAGAATAATATTTATCACTTTCGAACCTTATATATATATATATATATATATATATATATATATATATATATATATATATATATATATATATATATATATGAGAGATTTATATATACCACACAATTATTATATTTATATATACACTAAAATTAGATATTTACTTATCTAACACTTTTTATGCTTAAAAATGTGCATTACACTTTAAAAAATGAATAAAGTGGTATTTTTTGATGATATTGAAGATTATGGTTATATATATATGTATGTAAAAATTGAAGTTTATGTGTTAGATATGTTAATATATAAAAATTGTGTGGTATGTATGTATGTTAATATATATATATATATATATAGAGAGAGAGAGAGAGAGAGAGAGAGAGAGAGACCCACTCAATACTCAACAACAAAACAATTGCAAATACTTGCATAATATAGCCATGGTTCTTACCAAACAAATCTTCAGAAGACTTTATCAATAGACCTTTAACTCTCTTTCTGGTGTCAGCTCTTTTGCCTTCCTGCACTATTTCATCAGTTTTGAACACAAAACAACAAAAGATGCTCACTAATATATATATACTAAACACAATCAACACTTATAACAACAAAAAAAAAAAAACAATTAAAAATAATTAACCTTTGTCTTTTAGCCATAATTCTTATCATACAGTTCTTCAGAAGACTTTATGAATCTACCTTTAACTCTCCTTCTGGCGTCTGCTCTCACCTTCCTGGACTCATACCTGATGCGCTTCGCGTACCTGCATTTGCAATTTTTTTTTTTCAGTTTCAAGAACAGCAGAATCAGTCACCAGTGGCAAGATTGAGCTCATGAATCAAACAGAATGATGGAGATCGTATCGCTCGCCTTCGCGTTCGGCGCTTCTCTTTGTATCGCCGCATCGCATTACCCCTTTTCTCGGCGAATATTTCCCTGCTGATGTTGAGAGGATTCACGAGCTCGTTTACGACGAGAGATTTCTCGTCGAAACATAGGTCCTTGTTGCGGGTGCCTGGTGCTGGATTGTGTGAGGAAGATGCAGGAGGATTGCTTCTGAGATTGCTTGGTTTGCGAGCTGTGCTAAGCTGGTGAGGAAAACACAGCATAAAAGGAAGTATAGTTATCAGTGTTAGTAGTGAGAGTGTTCAGTGGCCTGGTTAGATGATGTGCATTTGGATCATTATGGACATTTTTTTTTAAGTTCGAAGAAGTTTTTTTTTTAATGTTGATTTTAGTTGGAATTTAATCTGAATTAAAGGGAGATAATGTAATTTATTTATCAAGTAATACAGTTTGTTTGATGCCGAACATAGTGGATGATTCAGGATATTGGTGATGGTGGAGGTTGGGAATGCATTGTGTTATATCATAATGCAGAAGGTATTCATATAGAATTTAGCATCTATGGTTCATTATGTAATATCATATTTGATGAAATGAAAAATATGTTTGAATTTTGAGGGGTATAATGGAGTCAAGCCAACTCAAGCTAAAATACATTAAAAATCAAGAATTTAAATATAAATTTATTAAAAATATTTTAAAATTCTTCCTCTTCAACAAATTTGTTATTCTTTATCTTCATTTTTTTTACAATTTTTTATAATAATTATTTGAATTAGAATCATCTTCTCACTTTCATAATAAATAGATTAACACATGAGTTGACTAACACTCAGAGAATTGAGCTCTAAGCTCAAGCTCAAACTTAATTAATTATTCAAGTTCAATCCAAAGCCAATTATGAGTCGAACTCAACTCAACTAGTTTACACTCTAACCCTTAACACAAAAGTATTGAGATAGTTGGATATTTTTAAGTTGATTTTTTCCCCCTGGAAACACAAAATAATACTCAACGGGAAACTCAACATTTGAAAAAAGGTTGATAGTATATTAAAAGTATCACTAGAATTACAGATTGAATATTATCATTCAAGAAATAAAAGGAAAAAAGTGGATAGATGAAATAACAATGCACATTCTTTGGTTTTGCAAATAAAGGAAAAAAGTGGATAAAAATTAATGTAATAAGCAAGTCAGTTCCCTTAAATTTATATTAAAAATAATAAAATTTGCATCAACTTACATTATGAGATGGCATATGATGAATACCATTGGTTGAAGAGACATCCACATTGGCTGAGGCACAGTTTTTCTCATAATAGCCTTCTAGCACATCAATACTAGTAAAAGAACTTTCTTTAAGGAGGCCATTGTAGCTCTTAATGCTAAAGCCTAGATTACTTGCAAAATGGTCAACTTCAAGTGGAGAAGATGCATTGAGATCTCTAGATTGTCCCAAATTGAAATCCCATATCTGCAAAAGCATAAAACAAATGACAAAATCTGTTAGATGGTTTTCACCTGAAAGATTTGCAAAGAAACTTCAAGAGAAACCTATTTACAATGGACCATGTCTATACTGAAACAAACCATTTCTTAATAATCAAGAAGAAATCCATGCACATGTATTAGCTGCAAAGCTTTTCAGCACTTTACATTCCTATATTACACGATGGACTTCTTAAGTTGTGCTGCCTTGAGAATAAAGGCTTCATGCAGATAGAATTTGCTTTATACAATATTTGAGAGTTATTTCATTAACAAAATCTACAAATTTTCATATAGATTTCAGTTTTCCTAGATTTAACTTCCAATAGAAAGAGGAGAGGGTTGTGAATTTTTCCATAAAAACTCTTATCATAATAGTGAAATCTTCATTGGTGGCAACATGATGAAGCATCAAATGGGCAAACTTAGATAAGATTATTGATGAGTTTTGTGTGTTTATATATTTTGAAGGGAAATTTACATACCTAGCACATAATTCTCATCCATTTACGTATCTAACACCTAAAGTTTGATATTTACAAAAACAGCACTTCCTATGCATAAAAAAGGAGCATTTAACTTTTAAAAAGTAATGATGGTGCTATTTTTGAAGTAATAAAAAAGTATTGGGTGCTATTTAAATAAATATGAAAGTTTAAACGTTAAAAATGTAAACACATAAAAATTATGTGCTATGTATGTAAATGCTCCTATTTTGAATTATGTCTTGCCAAATTTCAAACAAAATATACAATGTGATACAAATATATTGTACAGAATAGGTCCACCAATTTTGAATACCTAAATACATGCAATAATAACTAAGTGAATTATTATTTCTTAATTAGTATATTAATGAATTGTTAATGGTCTCACATACATACATATTGAATCTTGAATTGTTAGTGGTCTCACACCACTTAGGCAGGAATTGTCAAGAGGATAAGAGAAGAATACTGAAGAAGAAAGGAGAATTGGAGCTCCATATCAGATAATTTTGTCTTTAAGTTTAGCCGGGAGAAGAGTCCTCTAGCTAGAAACCTTCCTCCATTATTAATAGATTTGAGCCCACTAGTTGAGCATTACAAGATTGATTATAGAAGAAAATGACTATATCTTGACAGTTTCCATTTTGGGATTAATTAGAGTGCATAATCAATCACACAATTTCTCTTTCTTTATAAAGTAACTGTTACATGCCATAACAAGCCAAATATTCTTTGAATATTCCTGTCAAGTCATGTCTCCTATCTCAAACCTAGTTCTACGGTGTAAAACCCTGTTTTCAACTAGGTCCAAGGGTGATCCAACTATAAAATATATATATAATCATTAAGAAAAATCAAAATTTTTACATTCTTTTTCCGTATGGTATGAGATCCTTAAGTCTTTTCTCCAAATTTCTTATTACATCTTGATCTTCATTGTCATCACTCTACTTATCTCAGCCTTCATCACTTAATGCAACGCTTTGGTCTCATAAAATGTCATCACAAATGTCAATTATATATGTGCTTGTCTCTGAATGAAGATTTTGCTCGACAAGTTTCTTATAGGATTGTTTAAACCCACCCAACATTTTGCCTTCATCTGTCTCATCCTTCAGTAGGTTTCACATTTATCTTTCCGTCTATTCCCTTCGCCGAGCTCTTGACCTCCACTTCATAGTTCGGTTCCAACTCCAAATTTTATTTCAAAATCAAGATTTTGTCAATCCTCTTATGTCATGTGATCACCGCCCTCTGATTTTTCTCGACATGAGAGTATCAAGTCTAAATTGAAACTTCTTTGTTTGTTCGAGTTCATTGAAGTTGACCTTCTGGTAGCTCCAATTGCTTGCTTATATTTGATCTCTCATATCCTTCATTGTTGCAAGAACTCTCCTCTTCCATTCCAAAAATCACAACCATGATTAGTGTGAAAACTCCAGTATTTAATGCTATCAAATGGCCATTTTTTGCAATTTGCTCTAGTCAATCTCTCTAGTGCCATACGACCTTAAAGAATTTTCTCCTTGGCCTACCCCATGACATTCATTACCAATCACATCCTTCTAAAAATGAATGAAAAAAATATTAGAGCAATATTGGAGGCTCCATATATATGAGATTAATTGGTTGAGAACTTTATTAAAAGATCTTGAGAAATCTTTAGGTTCTAATTGTTGGCATATTCTTCTGAATTTCTTATCTCCATTGGATTAAATATTGCACATGAAACATTTGTCAACTCTTGGGGATGCTCAAAAGATATCAATAATATGACCCTCATCATAAAATTTAGCACATATGTAGCTACCCAAGCCAAAAAAATTATGATAGTAGAAAGCCCTTTAACTATTGTAATCATGCTAAGGATCGAGCCCAACTTAAGTCATGCATAACACAAGCCTAACTCCCCTTTCAGATTGTGAGCTCAAACTTAAGCTCAAGCTAGGCTCGTGGAAATAATGATGTGCTCACGAGATGACCAATGAGCTCGAGCCAAAGAAGAAATCAACCATATGAGCTTATCAGAGAAGCTGATGTGACTAGCAGTTTAAGAAGAAGCTGTCATGAAAGCTCACCGGAGAAGTCATGACATGATTAACAACTAGATACACAAGTTAGCTCGCAAGCCAATGAAACAAGCCTTGATGTGCTTGAACTCGAGCTCATTTAACACACGAGATTAAGCTTGAGCTCGAGCTTAGGTTCACGACTCAACAAGCTCGACTCGCAAGTTTATTAGAGAGACAAATTCAAGCAGGATTGGCTCACTTACACCCTCAAGTTAGGCTAAGACTTATTCAAATTTGCTCTCCTTAGAAAGGCATTGACATGATTAACGACTAGATACACAAGTTAGCTTGCAAGCCAATGATACAAGCCTTGATGTGCTAAGATATATTGTAAATGCTCCAAAGGTGTCCAATAACATTTTTTCAATACAAAACTTACTTGGAATTAGTATTGTAATATCTTCATTTACTATTTTCATTATATATTTCAGAAACAAGGTTCTAGAAAGATAATTAGGCTTTCTAAGGAATAAGACAAAGTTTTATTTCACGACACAAAGTAATATGAGTTATAGCAAAAGTAAATTACCATTGTCATTTCTTTCTTAGTATTCTTTATCCAAATGGTGTTTTCGTAATCTAGGACATCCATCACTTAGGACCCTTAAAGATTGTGTTTCATTCTCCATATAAGGAACTTGATATTGAAACATTCTTGTGTGATGTGTGAATTTGCAACAAAAGTGTTCCCCCTTCCTTGTAAGCAATAAAAGAAGATCAATTTTCTTTTTCCTATAATCCATAGTAACATTTAGGGGTGTTTGGCAACGGATTGGATTTATTTCAAGTAGGATTTAGTAAATCAGTATAAATGGATTTAGTAAATCACGAGGTGTTAAATCACGAAAGTGTTTGAGATTTATTAAATCTCTAAATCAGGAAAGATGTTTGGTAAGTTATATGAGGATTTAAGTCTTATAATTAAATAATAATATTTTAAAATATAAAAATAAATAAATAAAAAAATAAAATATTAAAATTAAAATTAAATTTATTTAACGAAGATATCGTATTAAATTCTGAAATATAAATAAGCATTACATTATTTGGATATAAGAAATTTTTTCTTTGATATCTGAAATTGAATTTCACTTTCTCTTTCAAACAAATCTATCATCTTATATCTTTCTTCATGATCGTGCATTAAGGTCTAAAACACATTAGGTTTTTAACCAACATAGTTAGAAGTAGAAGAATTCAATCATGGTGTTTTGGGAATCATTTTGAAGTCGTGCTTTTGGAATTTAGTCATTAAATAAAGAAGAGGTTTAAGCAGTTCCTAAATGATTTTTTTATTGGTGGTGAATGTCTAAATTTTTTGTTCAAGTTTATTATTTTTCAAGATTTAATTAAGCAATTAAAGATATATGAGATAATCTTAATTTACAAATATAAAGTCATCATCCAAGATAAATGTACTTACGCGTCAACAAAGCAGATAACTCATTATGTATTACTTTAAAGTTGACTTTTTTTAATTAAAGGCGTTAATTAAGCTAAACATGAAGTTTAAAGCTGTTTCATCACCTTATACCTCTAATAATACAATCATTAACAAAATCCATTGTTCGGAAAAAAAGTCGATTCATTCGAGAAAATAAGCGGTGAGCCATTATTAAATGAAAATTCAATGAAGATCTTAAGCTATTTGTTAAATAACCAAAACACATTTCAATACCTTAAACAAGTGAGCGAACAATGTTCAAGTATATTATATTAATTTCCATGTCAATCTTCTAAAACGAGTCAACTAAAATAAGACAAACTGAAACTTAAGCGGCGACCAACTAGTTAACACCTCTCAAAGTCAAAATGCTACAACTAATATACTTATTAGTTTTAGCTACTATCGTTCAATAAACCAAACCTTAAAGAAGATTAATCCAGGTAAACATCTAACAAGAAGAATCTTCAAACATAACAATGAAAAAAATCCAAAGCGAGGTGGCACTGTAGCAGTAAAGGTCTTTTCCAACGCTCTCGATCTCTCTCTCGTTCCCCATAATGTCGATGCTTTGTATGCGCCCATCAACTTACCCTGCGGGCTTTCTGGGTGCTTAGATCTTCGATCCAAAAGTAAGCGAAACCATTGAAGCGTGAAAGTTATGAGTTCAGTCATACGATAGCTTAAATGTAAGAAAACTCAATCCAGAGATCGGCGATCGCGGTTCGGGGCGAAGAGGAGGAAACATCCGTTCGGAAGAAATAGCGATCGAGGGAGTTGAGACGTTGCGATTCCACGCCATCTGCGAGGTTCCGTTCTTAAATCCTTAAATCCAGCAGTGATTTAATCATCCAGTTGTCGGCGTCTTATGGTTACGGTTCTGTCAATTTACTAAATCCTCCTATGGTGTTTGGTAGGATTTCTGATTTGAAACTAAATCCGTTGACACCCAGGGTCTTATTACAGTTCCAAATATTTCTACAGCAAAATGATCTACATCATTCATTTGTAATTGCACAAAATTTTTTGGGATTTTCTACTAAAAAATAGATATGATGTGAGTTTTGTTTTCCCAAAATCTTAATTTTCATAACAACAACAACAACAAGTCTTTATCCCACTATGTGGGGTTAGCTACATGAATCCTAATTTTCATAACATGATACAAAATATATTTGGTGTTGAAATCAAATAATTTATGCTATATAATATAAGGGATCATTTCAATCTGATCTTGACCCCATACTTCTAAAATGAATGTTTTATTCATGAGTCATGGTGATTTTTTCTCATTGATGTTTGTTCATCATCCAAATCTCTGCCTATTGCATCAGAAGCTCCTGTCTGCATGTCTCATACTATACCAGTGCCTATCATGAAAAATCATGAAACCATCTCCACATCTCATGTGCCTCTTATTGAAAGGTACTCCGGTCAGAAAGTATAGTCAAGAGAAAAAAATTGAGGATCTAACTAGAGCTCTGTAAATGAGCTAACAGTTTCTAATTCTAGTTTTGATAAATAACACGTAAGCACTGATTCACATACAAAAACAATGCGACTTTGCTCTGCTTCGCAGAATCGTAAATAAAAGGTGAGAACAGTACAAAACCTGAGAAGTGTGCTCGCTTGGTCCATATTCCCACATCAGATTTCCCTCGTCGATAATCCGATCGTCTTTTTTAAAATCCACGCAATCAGACTTCTTCTGCGCCGACAACAAAGAAGAAAACGGAAACTGCTGCATCGTCCGGCGATCCACCTCGCTGGCGCTTCCATTCGAGCTCCGGCACGGTGTCTCCGGGCTACTCACTTCCGCATCGGCTGACCTAGACTCCCTCCTCGCCAGCTCCTCAAGCTGCCGCACTAGGGCAGATATCCTTCCCCCACCCACGACACAGGGCACATATAGGTCAGCAAAAACCGAATCCAGAGTCGCTAATCCGTCGAAAATGGTCTGATCCCCACATTCCCTGCAGTCCTTCAAGTTAAGCTCCAAGCCCCACGATGTGGCGAGCTCTATAGCAGACGGGCAGCTGGAAAACCCCTCGATGGCAACGCGCCGGTGGCCATCGACTGTTGAGTGTACTTCAGAGTTGCAGTCCGAGCAAAGGGCGAGTCCATGCCAGATGCACCGAACAGCGGCGGCCGCCTTGCCGCAGTTATCGCAGATCTGAGAGCGAAAGTGCTTTTGAAACAGCGCGTTCGCCTGATGAACATGACGGTCGCAGGCAACGCAGAGACGAGCGGTGTCCGCCAGGCAGTATAGCACCGCCGTCGCATCTGAGCAGTAGTCGCATGACGTCGAGCCGCCGCCTGCCTTGTCCTCCCCCATAGAAAGCCCTAGATCCAGCACAGAATCCTTAGAGAGAGAGAGAGAGAGAGAGTGGTGTTGCGCGGAGAACGTAGAAGAAGGGGAGGCAAGAAATGAGAAATCAAATGAACACGTCTGCAGATATTCTCAATAAGTAGATGTGTTCTCCGCCGTCGAGATTTTGGTGGATTAATCCTGGCCGACGGTGCTGACCAACTGACTTAGGAGTGGGGGCCCACCTGAAAAATATCTGCGCTTTTTGATGATATGGCAGTGCAGTGTGACGTGTGAAGG
This sequence comes from Cymbidium sinense, assembly GCA_021442155.1. NCBI lineage: Eukaryota > Viridiplantae > Streptophyta > Magnoliopsida > Asparagales > Orchidaceae > Cymbidium > Cymbidium sinense. The sequence goes on along the minus strand of CM038233.1, from coordinate 8,539,214 downwards.
GAAAAATATCTGTCGTGCTAAGCAACTTAGCCTATTGATCAAAACTTTAACTTATATGTATATATATATATATATATATATATATATATATATATATATATATATATATATATATATATATATATATATATATATATATATATATATATATATATATATAAATCTATCGTCTTTCTCACGAGATGGCTTCTTTGAAATTCACATACATATTATTATAATTTTTATATATTTTAAAATTAATATTTTAATTTTATTATTTCTTTATATAATATTTAAAATTTTAACTTATAATATAAGAATTATTATTATTATTATTAAATGCTTTAAAATAAATTAATTTCTTTTTAGAATTTACTTAGGATGTTTTTTTTATTATATTTTATAAAAATTTAATATGTAAAATAAAATATAAGTGAAGTTTTTTGATATAGTAAGAGCCAATCTAGTAATGCACTTTTAATCATATCCAAAAAAAAAAAAAAATTAAAGTTTATATTTTATTACTTAAATTTATGAGCTTATTGGTAAAACTTTAATATACATTTTTATTTTTATTTTGAGTATATATAAACAGATAGGCGAATTGCATCAACCTTTTATTTAATTTTTATCTTCATTTAAGCACAATGATTGTTTTTTTTTGCCTTAATTGCTTGTTGCAATATATTAGATAGAGCTGACTAATGATTAAAACCCTTAAGTACATGTGCACATTCATGTCATAGATAAATCTATTGTACATTAGAGGTCTTCATTTAAAAAATAATAACCTGCATTACATGTCATATCTCTTAAGATAATGTCATAAATAACTATGATTGTAATCACATCTAATGAATCTTAGTATATTTAGTAGTGACAATCTGACCTCGATGGAATCGTAAATTTAATGTTGAGTAATTATGATCGCATATATATAAGCTATCTTTTTTTTCTCTATTAATTTTTATTTACTAATGTTGATATTGAAAGTTTTGTTTCTCTTACAATATATTTTATATAGATCATTTGTTTAGCAAATCTTTAAATTTTTTTCTTTGATTTAAGGTCATGAAGCTAACTTTAGATGGCACAATTCATTATTAATATATAGAGTGTCTCACGGTTGGGTCGGTCGATTATCTTATAGTGAAATGACTTAAGAATTGATTGTTTGGGATGATGAATTATGGTGTTTTTTTTCTATATGTATATGGGGGACACCATGCAGATTTGAGAGTATAGTTATTGAAGTGATCGGGTACGACATTGATGTATGATGTATTATCTGGAAAGATAGAGGCATCACTTTTCAATGGACCTAATCATCTAATAAGAACTCTTAAGGCATGATGCGTCTTCAAATATACCAGAGATTTTTCTCTTACTTTACATGAATGAATAAAGTAGGGTTTATATTAAACCAGATTCTAAAGTTCCTTATGAGGGCAAGCCCCTATAGTTAATTATATCCTAGAAAGGTGAATTCCTTAAGAATACTCTCGATTAAAATAGATAATTATTGTCTCCAAAGATTTCAAAGAAAATACTATCAATAAAGTAGGACTTATAATCCCACAATACAAAATTATGAAAATGCCTAAGAGGTAAATATTTATGCTTGTAGCTCGAATGAAACAATCACATCGAATCTTGAATCTAGGGAGCTTTAGCAAGAGCTAAAGCATGACCTAAATCTAAGCAAAAATGGGCATATGGTTTACCTCTACATGAGAGGGTAAACCACCTGACTGCTGGACTTATAATCGTCTGGAGTGGAAGCCAGCTAACTCCTCATATGTTTTAAAATCATGTAGACAAGTCATATAATTTTGCAAGATAATTGGGCTGTTATTATTTAAAAAGAAACTAAAGTCCCTAAACTCACTCCCTAAGAAACTAGAGCATGAGTGGTATGAACAATGATTTAGTCTAATGTAAATCTTTTAAACTTTTATTTGATTTTGAACTCTTCATTTTGACAAAGGCCATAAGATTTTTTATGCCTAAATGCATGATGAAATGAGATTATGGGTTAAATCAGAGATAAAGAGATATTTTCACCCAAAGGAGATCCTCAAAGGTCAAGCCTTCCCTTATTGTGCAAGGATGAAAACTCTCTTTTAGCAAGAGTGAAGCAATATGAATACATGGTATTAGGCTTAAATCTTTTAATTATCTTGATTTAATGCTTAGGCTTTATATGAGGTTATAAATTATTTAAAACTTTAGTTATGAGTTATAGTTGGGGTAGAAAAATTAATTTTTTTTACAGAACCTAATCGGATCCAGCTACACATTAAATCATCATTTGTAAAGAAACTAGAAAAATGCATGCTATTTTTATTAAATAATTTAAACATAACATCAAGCATTTTATAAATCAAATGCAAAAGAATAAAAGGCCGGTGAGGTCGGGTACTACCGTACAACTCAAAAAGAGAAAATTGGTAGATTATAATTTATAAATGATAAATGCTATATAGGCCTTCTTATCTTCATTCTTCATATCCCCTTCATTTCTTCATTTGGATGTGCTTGCTTCAAAGGTATCACAGTGCCTCCTAAGACAAAGCCTTTTAACCACTGTTCATCTTAATCCCCATAACACTAATCCTAATTCATAATATAAAAGTATATTAAAAATAGAAAAAGTAAATCTAAGTGTTAGCTAAATACACCATACAACCCAAGCAGTTAGATGCATAACTTGGATGTAGCATCCTGCACATGAGTAACCAAGTCTACATGTTCTAACTTAGATTATGCTTAGGGGGTTAAATAACTTGCAAAAGAGAGCATTTGTATTTATTTTTAAGCACCACTTTAGCACAATCCCCTACAAAAAATATGATTAGGCTAATCACGACCTACCATCCAATCTATAAAATATACACCCTAACATCCAGTCTAAAATAATATACTAATCACCACCATAACATAAAGTTAGAAATAGTGACTTAGTCTAAAGTATGTATATTAGGGCTTGTGTGGTATGCCTTAACTAAGCATTAATGTTATGATTTTCTAAATGTGAAAGGGTTTAATTATAAAGGGTGGTTTCACTTCAAGTGCTTTAATTGATTTGCAAGTTTTAATTTGTGTCTTATTTGGTTTCATGTGACTTACACTTAGCCACTAGGTGTTATAAAGAGAGGAAAGAGAATTGCTCTCTTTCATCCCTACCCTAACCACTTCTAAAGCATGTTAATTAATAAGTTCTCTTTAGTGAATGACTTATTACATATTTTAAATTAATCAGTTTAGGTTCACTTTAAGTGACATCATTCAATAAGAGATGCATCTTAAGATTGACTAGAATGAATTACTATCACATGACACATGTGCTTTTATTTCCTTCCATCATATGTAATATGCATATGATTAAATCCTAAGTATACCTACACATTCAATATATCTTAGCACACTCAAAATGATGAATGTAGACATATACATTTGGAATTTAGATGTTTCATTTGATTGAATTATTTCATCATATTAATTTAAAGTTCTATCTAAATTCTTATATAAAAATACATATGAATGAAATTAAATAGGCACATGTCATTGTCAACTAAAAGTGAAGTAATCAAATGACCTCATTGGGGCTAGCTAAAGCCTCATGTTCCAGAAAAGTAAGGCTTAATTGAAAACTGAATTAGCTTAATTACTCCCTAATTACTCAAGTAATTAGTTATAAAATTTTTGAGATTGATTAATGGGATGACCCCTGCCTCCCATAACTTTTTAAAGATTTATTGCTTAGTTAAATAGGTAAATTGATTGTCTCAGCCTTAATTACTTTCTTAATTAATTAGGTGATTAATTAACATGCTAAATAGTAAAGAAACTATTAATTAAGCTTGCTAATCATTGAATAATAGTGAATAAGCATAGGGAATGAGATTGGGACCTCTTTCCTAATCTTTTACTCTAAGCTCATTTCATTTGAATGAATATTAATTAATTTGGGATTAATGGTATAATTCATTAACTAAAATGGCTTAATTAATCAAATTAAAATCATAATCATTTTAGAACTCATATAATTAAGTTTTTTTGGGTAGATCTTTAGGTGTTTAATAACTTAAAGCTATTTAAGAAAATTATGGCTAACCAACATGTGTGGGAAAGCCATAAGAGTACTTAATTAAGTTCTTAAATCTAATTAACCACTAATTATGAGCTAATTGCATTAGGCCTTTTATTTCTTAGGGTCATTACTGATTTAAATTCAATTCATGTACATGTCATGTTGGCTCATAATTAATTGGTTAATTACTTTAATGTAACATATGCAAGGAGTAATTAATGGACTTAACTCATATTACAATCTAATTAATCTATAAAATCAACTTAATTTCTTTTACTTGAACCAAATTGCTTAACCAATAGAAATGGGTTAGGAGCAACGAATGATTGAATCTTCTCTTTTCTTTAAATCAAATCAAGCATCCAGAACTAACTTAATAATAAACTTTGGTTTATTTTTGATAATATTTTGGTTGTCATGTATTACTTCATATTTATTGTAATCATGCATTCATCTTTTCAAAATTAATTAAATTAAATGAAATTTTCTTTATGTTGAGCTTGCATGTGTTTAACTTAATATGTGTGGTATATTATCACTATTAAATCAAAATAAAAGCTTATCAATTACAATATTTAGAGTGATATTAGCATAAGTATATGTAAGCTTGCATGTGTTCTAGTTTAAACATATGATGTGGAGTTCTTTTTCTTTAATTCACATATAAATTTGCATAAGTTTGAACATTCATAAGTGTATAGTCTATTTAAAAAGACACAACACTTATTTGAATTCATCCTTACACATTTCTATACTAGAATTTGGATATAACTTTAAATCTTATGTATAAATAAATTTAATTAAGAAAGATACAACTTTTTCATGATTTTTCATTCTTGTAGTCATTTGTACATTCATGTGTATTTAAGAATAGCGGGTATATCTAGTATGGACATTCCGGAGATGCACAACTCCACACAAGCCTTAACACACACATTAGAATTAAGTCACCACTTTTAATCCTAAGTTAGGACAATGCATGCTTTATTTTGTGATGTAATATTTTAGACTAGATGTTAGGGTGTATGCTTCATAGATTGGATGGTAGGCTTTGATTAGCCTAATCTTATTTTCTATAGAGGATTATGCTTAAAGGGGCTGCTTAAAAATAAATATAAATGCTCTCTTTATAGGTTGGTTATGCCCCTAAGCATAATCCAAGTTAGAACAGGTGGGCTTGGCTACACATATGCAGGGTGCTAAGTCCAAATTATGATATAACTGCTTGGGTTGTATGTGTGTTTAGCTAACACTTATTTTATAGGTGTAGTTAAATTTACTTTTCTTATTTTTAATGTAATTTTGTATTAGAAATTATGATTAGTGCTATGGGGGTTTAGGATGAGCATTGTCTAGAAGGCTTAGTCTTAGGGTGCCATGTGATTCCTTGAAGCATACCATATTAAAAGAAGCAAAGATACAAAGAAATGAAGGAGACATGAAAAATGAAGACTTGAAGACCCCCATAATATTTATTATTTATAATTATAATTATTCTTCAATATACTGGGTTGTATAAGGGTAGAGCTCGGCTACCCATTTTCTCTTTTTGGGGTGTACAACGGAATCCGATCGTACTGGCCTTTTATTCTTTTATGGTAGTTTATAAATTGTTTGATGTTGTGTTTATATTATGCATTAGAAATAATACTCTTTTCTTAGTTTCTTATATATTTGATGTTTGAATGTGTGGCCTGGATGTGGTAGACTCTTAGGATAAAATAAATTTTCTACCCAACTAATCACTCATAACTAAAATTCTTAACAATTCATAACCTCATCATAAAGTCTAGGACATAAATCAAGATAATTAAAATATTTAGCAACCTTTGAATGTTGTATGTTTAACATCATGCATATTATATTATTTCACTCTTGCTAAGAGAGGGTTTCCATCCTTGCACGATAGGGGAAGACTTGACCTTTGAGGGTCTCTTAGTGTTGAAAAATACATCTTTCTCGCTGATTTAGCCCATAATCAACTTCATCATGCATGTAGACATAAAAACCCCAAGCCTTTGTCCAAATGAAGTGTCAAAAATTGAATAAAATTTGAAAAATTTTTACATTAGACTAAGTCATTATTCATACCACTCATACTCTAGTCTCTTAGGGAGTGGGCATAAGGGTTTTAGTCTCTTTCTAAATAAATAATAACCTAACTATCTTGCACTTTCAGGAGACTTACCTACGTGGATTTAAAGTGTAAGAGGTGTTAGCACCACTCAAGCTTGTAGTCCAAGTGCGATTTATCCTCTTTTATGGAGTTTAATCTTATGACCATTTTTGCTTAGATTTAGGTCTTGCTCTAGCTATTCCTAAAGCTCCCTAGATTAAGATCTGTGGTAGCTATTTTTTTCGGGCTATAAGCATAAATCATCACCTCTTAGATATTTCCACAATATTGCATTGTTGGATTATAAGCCCTAGTAATCTAATAAAATTTCAACTCATATGAATAAATCTCTTAATTTTAAATATAAAAAGCCCAACCATTAGATAGATTGAAATGCTCACTAGCTTCCTAGTATAATGAACATTTTTACTTTTCTCCTTTGACTTTGATAATAAGTCTTTCCATTGAGTTTTCCCACTTGAATTTCAAATACAACTAATCCTTTGATAGTCTAACCTTGAAATCTTTGGAGACTCTAATTCTACTTTAATCAAGAGTATTCCTATGAGATCCTATTCCTTAGGATGTAATTAACTATGAAGATTTACCTCCATAGGGAACTTAACGAACCTTGCTTAATATAAACCCCACTTTACTTTTCCATGTAAAGTAGGGGAAAGATCTCTGATACATTCAAAGACCCATCATGCCTTAGGAGTCCTTATTAGGTGATTAGGTCCATTATAGGGTGATGATTTCTATCTTTTGAGATAGAGTATCATTCTTTAATATCATACCCGATCACTTCAATAAGTACCCCCTAAGATCTGCGTGGTGTCCCACATCTAAAAATAAACCCCACAGATTTTTCTAGCGACTCCACTAGGGAGAGTTCCTCTCTCCATCTTTAATAAAATTATTGTCTCCAAGCATCCATAATGGACTTATATAAGCCCAAGACTATCTTTCTTTCCATTAACACTTAGCTTATTTCATCATCGAGAAAAGCTAGCCAACATCATTTAGGTTTTAGGACCTCACTGTGTAGGTTTTAAAATCCCTATTGGGTCCCCCAATAAGTAAAAATAAACTAACTAAATAAAGGAGATGAAAAAATACAAAATTTTGAACCTCTTTACACTAGCTTGGTGAGGTAAGGTTTATCTAACATTTAAGAAAGTTCAAACTAAAACAAGTAAAGTCTTTTGCAAAATATTTTCAAAAGTGCTTTTCCTAAACAAAATCATTTTTAAATTCACTCCACATGAAGTTTTCAAAAGCATAAAAATTTTCAAATCTCTTTAAAATAAAAGACAATCAAACCTCATTTAACATACCTAAATTTATTAAATGAGGGTCCTCTTTCAAAAAAAATCAAAATCAAACTTACAATCATCAAAATCCCTTCCAAAGATTTTCAAAAACCACATTTCTTAAAATAAAATCAATTAACCAACTCCATTTAACATACCCAAATTTGTTAAATGGAGTTTCATTTTTAAAATTTAAAAATAAAATAAAATCAACATATAATGAACCTCACTTAACATATCCAATTTTGTTAAGTAAGAGTTCCCCTTTTTTCAAAAGCAATATCACACACAATATATATATATATATATATTGAATCTCATTTAGCATACCCAAATTTGTCAAATGAGAGTTCTATTTTCAAAAGCAACCACAGAGAAATAATTGAACTCGATTTAGTATACCTAAAATTGCTAAGTGGAGTTTCCCTTTTTCAAAAACAAAAACAAATTGGACTCTGCTTAACATATCCACATTTGCTCAGTAGAGTTCTCTTTTTCAAATCATAAACAAATTAAACATAATTGAATTCCATTTGACATACACAAATTTGTCAAACGAGAATCTCTTTTTCATAAAATTAAACATCATCATGAAAATCAAATTAAACTCCATTTAACATATCACATTTGTTAAATGAGAGTTCACCTCTTTCAAAATGAAACAAATGCCAAGTCACACTTACTTAACATACCACATTTGTTAGGTAAGAATTCCACTTTTGAAATAAAATCAAACACACTTTTTGGACCTTACTCAACATACTACATTTGTTAAGTAAGAGCTCTATCTTCAAATCAAAGCAACAAACACACTTGAGCCCTACTTAACATAACAAATATGTTAAGGGTTTCACTTTTCAAATCAAAATAAAACATCAAATATTTTGGATCTTACTTAACATGCCACATTTGTTAGGTAAGAATCTCACTTTCAAAGATATTAAACACACTTGAGCCCTACTTAACATACCAAATTTGTTAAGTAAGGGTCTCATTTTTCAAAATCAAATCAAAATGCATCAAACACATTGTGTTTCACTTAGCATACCTAAATTTGCTAAGTAAATATCCTATTGTCAAATCAAAATAAATCAAATACATTACACCAATCATCACAAACAACAAAAATGATTTAAAAAATTTATTTTTCAAACATGCACTTGAATCTCACTTAACATACCTAAATTTGTTAAGTGAAAATTCCGAACATCAAATCAAAATTTTCAAACAAAGGATGAACAAAACATATTCATCTCCAAAATCTCTCCAAGATGGATTGAATCCCACTCAACATACTTAAATTTTTTGAATGAGGGTTCTAAATGAAAATCAAAATTCAATGGCAAAGTCTCTCTTCAAAATTCTAAATTTCTCCAAATCAATGAACCCCACTTAGCATACTCAAACTTGTTGAGCATGGGTTCAAATTCCAAATTCAAATTATAAATCAATGATTGAAGGCAAATATGAAGGTCAAAGTCTGATTCAGTTATATTTGCACATGTAGAGATATCAGAGTAGTCAGTTTAGTCCAATCTCTAGTTAGTACAGTTTCTATGGCTCCTAGCAAGTTTGCTTTCTCTTTCTCCTCCGGTGTAGACTTGGCCTTGGATCAAGCCAATCTCACCACGATTAAGGCCACCCACCTGATTTACTTTGGCCATGGCTTTGAGGGGGTTAGAATTACCTATGAGGGGGCATCCCTCACAACTATCAGTAGGGAGGAGGTGGCAGAAGCCACTCCTCCACTTTTATGTTGAGTCTGACCCCAAGTTTCCTTCTCTGAAGAGGAAGGTCAGGAGGTCCCCACAGTGCCGTGCCGCTAGTCTACTCTATTGTTCCTACTACAACCCCAAGGCAGCTACCATCCTCATCCCCCCTCAAAAGGGAAGACTATCTTAGCATTTGAGATAGTCTCCCTACCTTCGAGGTTGGTTCTAACTCCCACACCACACCGCTCTCCCGCACCCAATGCCACAACAAAAGTAGGAAGATCAAGCGGCACCATGAGAGAGTGGCCAGGGAGGTAGATGCCGCATCACATATTGCTGAGGAGGGTTCTCATCGAGAGGTTTCCCCTTTCTTGGGTGGTAGTAGATTCCACCCCCTCTTTGGTTCATATGGAGAGGAGAATGCTAGGAGGATTACTGTATCTCCACCACCAGCTTATTATGAGGTACCAACTATGCTGAGGAGGAAACACTATGCTAGCCTCATAACAGTTCTTCTCCGAGTTGGCAAAGCCTAGGGATGCTCAAAGTCTAGTGCACTATTTGATCTGAGGTCTATGATCCCCAGGAGCATCAGTTCCAAGATTCATAGAGAGAGGGCCACCGAGGCCAAGGTTGCCCTGTGAGGACTGAGGGAGAGAACGACATTTTCCCCCGATCGATGGGCCACTTGGGTCAATCGCACAGATAGTATAGTACTCACCAACACCACCAGTCGTCGGAGGAGAGCTCTAGTGGAAGGGCTGTTAATGTTACTTCCATCACACTGCTCCGTTTCCTGTCCACTATTACCTATCCAGGTCCCTCCTTCCACTGTTCCTACCAAGGTTCAGAGATCTGCATCAGGGGAGAGGAAGTTCTCATTAGTGATCCAGCTACAGCCTAAGGATCTCACTCCATCTACTCCACCTTGAGGTGAGGTTGAGCTATCTCATTCGACCTCCCACTTTAGTTGTGGCAAAGAAAGAGTGGCAACCCAAAGTCACCATGGTCGTGCCACCACCATAGCCACAAAAACCACATCAGTCACTAGTTGCAGCAATGATAATAGCAGAGGAGGGAGGGGACACCAGTACAGTTCCCATGGCAGTCGATCCTCTTAGTGAGGGTGTCCCGTCAGTAGGTAGCATCCATTGGATAGATTCAGATGAGCATAGTTCCATAGTTGGAGGTCAGTGAGTCTTTGTGCCAGTCCAGCTCGGCGGAGTAGGAGATCGTTCACTAGATGACATCTTATAGGACTACTTTGCTGAGAAGAGATGACGTTTGGGTAATGATCATTCAAACTCAGAGGAGGGGAGGGTATCTTTTGACCTTGACAAGAATGATATTCTAGAGGATTTGATCGAAGTCCACATGGTCGATACTCGAAGCTCCCTCCACCGAGACCATCAGAGCCAGGAAGGTGCTATGGTTGAAGAAAATGATGCCATCCATTCAACCCAATTCCTCCTCAGCAACTTAGACAGAAGGATGACCAAATCTATAGGATGTAGAAGAAGGTTGAGGATTTGCTAGTGATAGTATTAGCACTTCAAAACCAAGCTCCCGCATTACAACCTAGCCTTTGGAGGCCGAGTGGCCTGAGCTTCTACATGTCTTAGAACCCCCTAAGAGTATCTCTCAATAGATCAGGATAGTGGTAGCATGCATAGAAAGGTCATAGATATCACCTCCATGTAGGAGAGGGACATCAAACAAATGGTGGAACATCAAGTGAGGGAAGCGTTGAACCAAGCCTGGGGTACCTCATCCATTCCAAAAGGTAGACCCTACCTAGAGGAATTTGATATAGTTAAGTATCCCAAAGGGTTTGTGCCACCTTCTTTCAAGATTTTTGATGGCAGTGGAACCCTCGACATATATAGTGCACTTTAGAGCTGGCTGTTGCAATGCCGGTGGTAGCGATGCACTTCTCTTTCACTTATTCATGAGCAGTCTTTCAGGGATTGAATTCGATTGGTATGTCAAACTGTTCAATGGTTTGGTAAATACATTAGCTGAGTTAGAGCAACTCTTCATTAAGAGGTTTGCTGGAGCTCAGCAATGGGTGATTGTGGGCAATCTCATTATAGCACAACAAAACCCCGGTGAGTTCCTCATTGATTATATTCTTAGGTAACAAAACTTGAGTATGAAATATGAACCACAGCTATCTGAACAATATGCCATAGAAATTCTTCTTAAGAATATTCATGGCCTGGTTGCTTTCATGCTCAAGGGATTTACTATCAAAATCTTTGAGAAGCTAATCAACAAGGTGGCTAGTCTAGAAGGAGAAGCCAAATAGTTACCTTTCCAAGACCATTCATCCAAGCCTAAACCATAGAAAGCTTTTGAGAAGAAGCCAGTGGTAGTGGTGTCAGTTGATAGGGGGAAGCAGCCGGTTAGAGTTCAGTTTGAGAGACCTAGAGGTCAGCATCCTCCTCATTCATTACCTCTATCACCACCTCAACCATCATGCCGGTCACCACAGTCACCTCAATGGCCATTACCACCACCTCCCCAGTAGTATACTCAGCAGAGATACTTCTATTCTACGCCAGATAGATAGTATCCACCTACTATTCTGGACAAATTAAATAAGCCCTATTCATTCAAGAGGGAGGTAGTCAGAAAGATCTTTAAGAACCTCTTAAAGAAACATAGTTTTTAGCTACCAGAGCCTAAGAAGCTAGAGGAAGTGGTTTTTAGTGATGATTATAATGTTTTCTCCTACCACCATATGCTAGGCCATATCTTAGAGGACTGTATCACTTTCAAGGACTGGCTTGAGCACAACTACAAGTCGGTTGCCATAATTATCTCTAAGGATTACTTATTAGAACAACCATCTAGTTCTGTTAGGATAATCCTTGAGGATTGTGGTGAAAATATATTTTTTATATTCATCTATCTTTGAAAAAGATAAATGAAGACAAAAATACATGCCTTGTTGGATACCACATAGATTCGTAGAGGTTCTTATTAGGGTGATCGGGTAAGACATTGAAGAATGATGTACTATCTTGAGAGACAGAAGTCATCATCCTACAATAGACCTAATCACCTAATAAGGACTCCTAAGGACCATGGGTCTTTGGATGTACTAGAGATTTATCCCCTACTTTACATGGAAAAGTAAAACAAGATTTATTTTAAATTGAGTTCTTTAAGTTCCCTATGGAGGCAAGCCCCCATAGTTAATTACATCTTAAGAATGATATTTCTTAAGAATACTCTCAATAAAGGTAAATGGTCATTTCTCTAAAGATTTCAAAGGTAGGACCATCAATAAATTAGTTATTTTTGGAAGATCAAGTATGATTGATCAAAAGGAGGGAGTTATTATCGAAACCAAAGGGACTGCCTTTCAGTCTGCAATGGTCAAGTTAAGAAGAAAGTACGAGGACTCATATCTTCTAAAATAAGGAACCACTTGGGTGATCAGCTTGTGCAACAAAATGAACCCAACTTAGGGTTGACTATTGAGTGAATGTCAGGAGACTTAAATTGGCTCAAGGATAGTCAAAATTAATTTCATTTTATAATTATTTTTGATGGATCCCATTGGTTTGCGATGGACTGCATTGAGTAGGGGCCATGTAGGCCTTGATCTAACTTCAGATATACCAATCCAAAGAGAGTAGCTTCTCGGGGAAGAACTATCCAACCAAAGGGGTGCCTTTTGGTTTGCAGTGGTTAATTCAGGAAGAAAGCATGGGGAGGAAAAAATCTAAACTTAGTATTAATTAAAACACATAAGAAAACATTCACTAAATAAAAAAAATCATTAATGAATCTACCTTAGAAATCACTTAAGGTAATGAGGAAAGAGAAGTTCTTTTCTCTTTTTCTCTCTTTATAACACTTAGTAATTAAGTAGGTTCATTCAAACCAAATAAAATTATTAAATAAAATTAACCCAAATCAACTAAACAATTTAAATTGAAACCATCCTCTAAGTTGAACATTTTCATACTTAGAAAATATAAACCTTAAATCTTAGCTAAACACACCATACAAACCTTTTATAACACACATTAGCCTAAGTCACCACCTCTAGTCTTATATTAGGGTGGTGCATGGTTTGATGTTTGCTTTTACTTTGTGATATGATATTTTAGTCTGGATGTTAGGGTATATGTGCGTAGAATGAATGGTAGGATAAATTAGTATAATCATTATCTTCTGCAAGGGATTGTGCTTAAGGGGCGCTGTAATAAAAATATATCTACTTTTGCTATGCAGGGTTCTTATACCCCTAAGAATAATCTAATAGGCCAGGTGGACTTGATTACCCATGTGTGGGGTGCTAAGTCAAATATATGCTTATACATGCTTAGGATTTGTGTGGTTTATTTAGCTAATCTCTATTTTGCAGGTTTTGGCTAGATTTACTTTTTCCCTTTTCATGTACTTTTGTAATTAGGATTTTGGAATGATCGTTATGGGGGATTAGGATGAGCATTTGTTATAAGATCACATCTTATGTACCATGTGAAGCCTTTGGACTATCCACATTCCAACCATGCAAAAGAAGGAATCAAAAAGAAGAAAGAAGAAAGAAGAAAGAAGAAAAGAAGAATGAAGAAATGAAGAATGAAGATACCCATAACACAAATTCTTTGCTTAATTGTAATTAACTCATTTGTAATTCAGGTTGTATAAGGGTAGAGCTCGGCAACTTAATTTATTTTCAAGTTTGTGCGGTGGTGCCTGACCACACTTGGCTCTTATTCTTTTGCGCTAGCTTTATAAAATATTTGATGTTTGTTTAGCTTGTGCATTAGGAATGATATGTTTTCCTAGTTTCTTCCTTGCTTTGATGTATGGCTTGAATAATGATTAGGCTCTTAGGAAAAAATAAATGTTCTACCAAATTAAATAACTCAGAATTTAAAATAAATAACTCATAATCTCACCTAAAGCTTAAGCTATAAATCAAGATAAAAGAATTAGCAACCCCTTAGCTGAATGTTACATTTTCTTTCCCATATCATGCATAAAAAAACATTGATTCACTCTTGATTTGGAGGGCTTCCACCCATGCCAGAGAACTTGGCTTGACCTTTGAGAGCCATGGTGGAAACACACCTTTAATCTTGCTGATTTTGGCCTATAATCTAATTTCTCATGTATTAGGCATAAAAAATCTTGAAGCTTGTGTCAAATGAATTGTCCAAAAATGAAAATAAAATATATGAAAAATTTGTATTAGATTTAAGTCATTAATCATGCCCTACATGATCTAGTCTCTTAGGGTGTGTGTTTAAAGACTTAGTCTCTTTCTAAATGAATAATAACCTAGCTATCTTACATAAAGCATAAGACTTGCCTACATGTATTTCAAATCATAGGAGGAGTTAGTTGGCGGCCACTCCTAGGCGGTTGTAAGTTCAACAGTCTGGTGGTTTATCCTCTCTTGTGTAGGTAAATCATATGCCCATTTTTGCCTTATATTTAGGTTGTGCCTTGGCCCTTGCCAAAGCTCCATAGATTTAGGTTATGAGGTTGCTATTTTCCTTCGGGGCCGTAAAAATAAATCCTCACCTCTTAGGCATTTCCATGACCTTGCATCATGGAATTATAAGACCTAAATTTCTAATAAAAATCTAACTCAAGCAAATAAATCCTTTTCAAATCTTGAAAATTTAAAGCCCAATCATAGGATAATTTGAGATGCTCGCTAGGTTTCCAAGCATCGTGATCATCTCTTAGTTATCTTCCTTTGGCTTCCATAATAACTCTCTCCCTTTGATCAATTCCATTTGATCTTTCAAAATAAACCAATTTATTGATAGTCTAACCTTCAAAATCTTTGGAGATAATGATCATTTACTTTAATTGAGAGTATTCTTAATGAATCTCATTCCTTAAGATGTAATTAACTATGGAAGCTTGCCTCCATAGGGAACTTAACGAACTCAGTTTAAAATAAATTTTACTTTACTTTTCCATGTAAAGTAGGGGAAGAATATATAGTACATATGAGGGCCCATAGTCCTTAGGAGTCCTTATTTAATTGATTAGGTCCATTGTAGGGTGGTGACTTCTACCTTTCGAGATAGTACATCTCTCCTCAATGTCATCTGATCACCCTAATAAGAACATCTATGGATTTAACGTGGTGTCCCAACTAAAGGAGTATATTTATGTTTTCATTTATACTATTCAAAAGGATAGATGAAGGCAAAAATATTTCACCCCACCGTTGTTCAAGTAATCTATGAATGGTTGCCTCCAATCTAGCTCATCGTCTTTATCAACATTAATAAGGGATAGTACTTGTCTGGAATCATCTTTGACATACCACAAGTTTGGAAGCATCTGCTACATGTTTTGAGATAGTGACCTTTAGATTTGGGGCCATGGCATTATGTGGTGATGAAGCTTTGGTTTTAGAACCTTGCATGACCTAGTAATTTGGTTGATAACCAAAGAATCCATGAGATGTTGATGCAACAACACTATAATATCTAACTCCAAACTGACAATCAAAGTCTCATACTTAGCTTCATTATTGGTGCAAGGATTAGAGAGATAGTATGAGAATCTCATCACATCGCGATCTAGAGTTAAGAGAACTATTCCTACTCCCGCCTTTCCTGGAAGAGTAGATCATGGTTTTTCTCCTTTTTGAAAGGAAGCCACACCATCAAAATATATCTCCCAATGGTAATTGTCAACCTCCCCTAAGTTCATGATTTGTTCATCAGGGAGATCATCACTAAGCAGGGAATCAACAAGTAGTGGGTGTGCTGCTAAAAAATCTGCTAGTGCCTATCCTTTCACTACACGGAGGGGTACAAATGTAATATCAAACTGTGAGAGAATCATAGACCAATGTGCTGACCTTTTGGATAACATCGATCGTGTAATGAGATGTCACAGTAGATTGATTCTTGAAATTAAGTTTACCTTATGAGAAAGCATATAGTGCCATAATTTTTGGGATGCAAAGATTAAAGCTAGGTAATGTTTCTCAATAGGTGGGCAGTTTGCTTCAGTAGGGATCAAACGTCAACTGAGGTAGTAGAGGGCACTCTCCTTCCCTTCGTCATTGGCTTGTGCCAACAAAGTGTCGAGGGAGTCATCTAATGCAGCAGTGTAGAGGATGAGTGGTATGCCCAGGATAGGGACTGTTAAAACTGGCGACTTCACCAAATACTGCTTGATGCCTTCAAAAGCTTACTAACAATTATCATCCCACTTGAACTTGGCATCCTTTTTGACAAGTGCTAAAAATGGCTTGCATCTTCCCGATAGATTGGAGATAAAGCATCTTAGATACACCAACCACCCTTGAAAATATTTGAGTTGAGTTAAACTTTTAGGTGGTGGCATTTCTAAGATAGTTTTGATCTTTTCTTGGTCCATCTCTATTTTCTGGTGTCAGACAACAAACCCAAGGAATTTCCTTGAAGCTACTCCGAATGCACACTTTAGGGGATTCATTTTGAGGTTATATTATCTTAAATATTCAAAAACTACTCTCAAGTTAAAGAGATGGTCTTCCTTTTCTTTGCTTTTGACCACTAGATCATCAATATAACATTCAACTTGATGATGAATGAGTTCATTGAAGATCTAAGTTATGGCATGTTGGTATGTAGCACCAGCATTTTTATGGCCGAAAGGCATGACCTTATAACAATAGATTCTGATTGTGGTTTGAAAAGTAGTGTTTCTTTCATCCTTAGGGGCCATCTTAATTTGATTGTAGCCAGATGACCCATCCATGAATGAGAATACTGTGTGAGATGAGGCGATGTCCACCATTAATTCTAGTATAGGAAGAGAAAACTCATCCATAGGTCATGCCTTATTTAAGTCCCTGAAATCGACACATATGCACATTTGGCCAATATTTTTCTTAACTAGCACGATAATGGCTAACCAGGTAGGGTTTTTTTCTTCCCTGATGAAATCAACATCGATTAGTTTCTTGACTTCAAAAATGACCTATTATTCAATTTTTAATTGCATGCATCTAGGAGCTTGCTTGATATGGTTAACATTAGGTTATATTGCTAGTTTGTGGACTGTTATGTTAGGAGATAATATAGTCATCTCTTCATAACTCCATGCAAAGCACTCCTTAAACTCAATCAATAGCCTAACTAAGTCATTGGTTTCTTCTTCATTCAATAATGAACATGTCGGCATGGATTTTCTTCTATTATGAGGTTAATTTCTTTGAGCTTGTAGTTGAATGGAATCCCTCTTCAAATTCTAGTGGTGCATCTTTGATTTGGAGATCATCTAGATCATATGAAGTTTTTAAACACACATCCTCATAAGAGATAGTGTGGTTTGAGAAGAACCTATTAGACTCTAGATGATTGGTAATAACTAAGCAGTAATCTTCATCATCGACTGGGCCCACTATACCGAATCCTAGTCTAGATCTTGATTATGCATCCCTCCTACTATTGTTCCACAATTTTTCAAAATACTTTGACCTGTGCTTGGACCATGTATAAGCAATCAAATCTTTCTTTGCAAGATTAAGAACACAAGGCGAGTACCAATCAAAAGGTAATTCCATTAATTCTTTATATGAATTATCCTCATCAGCTCTTGGACTTGAGGATGATGATCTTAATAGAATTTCTTCAGCTTGACATTCATGAAGACTTAGGGGCCTCCTTAACTACTAAACCTTCAACTTTTTGAGAGGAAAGTGAGGTTAGAGCTAAAGTTTCCAGCTACTGCCTGATAGTTTCACATAAACTTAATTTGAATACATTCATACTTTGCTTGGAGGCCTGGTCTTCATTGCTGTCTGGCTCAAGTGTCAACTCCAATGAAACCCACTGAGAGGGGTTGGCTTGTATGCTAATCACATGAAACTCATCTTCCGAGCTGGATTCCAAGTCTATGTGAATAGTAGGGGTACTCCTGTGAACTGAAATATAACCCCTATTGGATGGCTGCCAACCAAGGGGTCTTCCACCTCTTAAACTATCTCTATATCTACCTCTGCCTCTGCCTGGTAGAGATCAAGTCATCCCACCCATATGTTCGTATGATGGAATGAACTATGGGTGGAATGTCACACGCGGCTCTACTTCTTCCTTGATGTCCTTTTCTCGTTCACTTATACTTTCCTATATCTTTTTTTTTCTTTTTATTTTTCTTTTACTTCTTTTTCTTTTTCTTTTGTGTTTGAATTTTGACCAAGTTCATGAGAAAAGTGTTTTGAGGAAGATAGTAGCGAATCTTCAGATATCTCAACCTCTCTAACTAAAAATGGCTTTTCATCTCCTTTAACATAGTATTCGATGCTATCCCTTCTAAACTTGATGCATTGATGAAGGGAGGATGAATCATCTTATTTTGGTGTATCCAAGGCCTACCGAGCAAAGCAGTGAATGATGCATTCAAATCAATTACATAGAACCTGGCTTCAGTCTTCCAGTCACCTATTTCCAAAGGTAACACTATGGAACCTAAATTCTTCTCGCCTTGTTCATTGAATCTCCTCAATATCATCCGATCTCCTCAGAGTGTAGAGAAGTCAATCCTCAAGTAGGCAAAGGTCTTTAGACTCATAATCAATCAAAACCCTGGAAAGTCTCAATCTGCCCAATCCATTATGATGTAGAGGGGACGGTTGTGCTCCATGTCCCCCAGTAGAAGGTCTTCATCTATGAAAGTGAGCCCTTGGGCTTCTCTTGAATAATGTGCCTCCTCTCTAATAGAGATCAACTGAGCTAAGCATATCTTCGGATCAAGAAGAGCCTTGATTAATGATTCCCTTATTTCTTTGGATAAGACAAGGACATCATATATACTTAACTTATATGAAAACTTTCTTAAGTGAGTGAGGACATTATAATCCACTTTGGGTTGATCTTCCATAAGCATATCCATGGGTGGAGCATCCTGTGGAGGGGCTTCTTGCTCATTAGTACCAATGACTTGTTTCCCCTTATCGAGGTGCCCAGAGGTAGAACCTTGCCACTATGGAGGCTGACTTTGGTGATCTCTTATGGCAGGTTAGTGGAAGATTCTACCTACTCATCAGCTAAGCTACAACTTTTCCTATGGGACCCTCAGAATTAGATGATTCAAAGTCTATGTCAAGAGGTGAACTCGTATTATTCAGAGAAAGAAAGTCCATCTCTAAATCAAAAAGAGGATGATTGAGTTGTTATAATTATTTAGACTTGGAGAGTTTTCTAAAAGAGTAGAGTTAGACAACCCATCAGAAGTGGCATAGATGTAATTCAAACAAGCTTTATTCTTCAATTTCTTGGATTTTGAAGGAGGTACATAGTAGAAATCTAGTAAAGTGGGGTGAGGGATTTGATGCCCTCATCCGCCAATATAAGATGTCTACTATAATAAAAGCTAAAGTAAGTGTCGGTAGAGTAAATGCTGGACTGAGGCTAGACTTGATCGGGTTGCACTACTTGGCTTTCCGGGCAAGTGAGCCGCTAAGCTCCCACTTTCTAAGTTATTTGTGAAAACTTGTGAACCATCCTTGATGTTGGAGGTTCGAGCTGCCTCAGGCACCTACAAGGAAAATTTCTTGATTTTTGAAATAATCTTTTTATAGGTTCGAAATACAAATATATCCCAACCTTCTTTAGTTTTGAGAGTTTTAGACATCCCTTTCTTTGATTACTTCAATTGTTGTTGCTTGATTCTATCTTTTGATCTTGAGTTGAAACTCACACTTCAACAAATTTGGTTATGTTGAATGAGATTCAAATATTTTGAGAGACTTTTGATGCTTCCATTGGTTCATATTTGATTCTTTTATGTTTGGATACCCTTCATTTAACAAATTTGAGTATGTTAAATGGAGGGTCAATTAATTTTTTTTTGATTTTTCATTTAGCAAATTTAAGTATTCTAAGTGAGTTGTTTGAAAATAATATTATTCTTTTGCTTGTTTGCTTATAATATGAATCATGTGTGAATTTGAAAATGGAACTTTTCGTAGAAAATTTATGTATGCTAAATAAAGTCCAAATGTTTGCTTTTCTTTTGATTTTTGAAAATAGAATCTTTACTTAGCAAATTTGGATATGCTAAAATGAAGTCCAATTATTTTTAATTTTTGATTTTTGAAAAATGAAATGTTTACTTAGCAAATTTGGGTATGCTAAATAAAGGATTTAAATGTATTTGATTTTTATGATTTTGAAAAGAGGATCTTCACTTAGCAAATTTGGGTATGCTAAATGAAAGATCCAATTGTGTTTGATGTTTATTTTTTTTGAAAAGAGGATCTTTATTTAGCAAATTTGGGCATGCTAAATAAAGGATCCAAGCGTATTTTGATTTTTATGATTTTGATTTTGAAAAGAGGATCTTCACTTAGCAAATTTGGGTATGCTAAATGAAGAACCCAAATGTGTTTGATTTTTATGATTTTGATTTTGAAAAGAGGATCTTCACTTAGTGAATTTGGGTATGCTAAATAAAGGATCCAAGTGTGTTTTGATTTTGTTTATTATTTTGACTTTGAAAAGAGGATCTTCACTTAACAAATTTGGGTATACTAAATGAAAGATCCAAATGTGTTTTTAGTTTTGATGTTTTGATTTTTGAAAAGAGGATGTTTTCTTAGTAAATTTGGGTATGCTAAATAAAGGATTCAAATTTATTTTGAAAAATGGAACTCTCATTTGACAAATTTGGGTATGTCAAAAGGGAGTCAATTATGTTTTATTTTTCAAAGATGAGATTTTTGTGTGTGTTTATTGCTTTTTTTTTCTGAAAAGATGATTGTTGATTTTATTTTTGAAAAGATGATTATTGATTTTGTTTTTGAAAAGATGATTGTTGATTTTATTTTTGAAAAGATGATTGTTGATTTTATTTTTTTGAAAAGATGATTGTTGATTTTGTTTTTTTTGAAAAGATGATTGTTGATTTTATTTTTGAAATGATGATTGTTGATTTTATTTTTGAAATGAAATATTCATTCAATAAATTGGATGAGGATGTTCAATTATGTTTTTTTAAAAAGATGATTGTTTATTTTGTTAATTTTTTTTTTAAAAGATGATTGTTGATTTTGCTTTTGAAATGAAATATTCATTCAATAAATTTGGGTATATTGAATGAAGATGTTTTATTTGTGTTTTTTTTGAAAAGATGATTGTTGATTTTGTTTTTGAAATAAAATCTTCATTCAATAAATTTGGGTTTATTGAATGAGGATGTTTTATTTGTGCTTTTTGAAAAGATGATTTTGGATTTTGTTTTTGAAGTGAGTTCATGTAATAATCTTGAATATTATTAGATGAGGTTGAATTATAAAAATTCTTGTGTAATTATTTTATTATGTGCATTTTAGAAAATTACTTTTTGGAAAGTGTTATTTTTATAAAGGATTTGTTTTTCTTTATTTTTGGAATGAACTTTTCCTTATCATGGAAATGGTAAGGAGGAAGGTCTTTTGTTATTCATTTTTTATTAAATTTTTATTTTCACCTATTAAGGGACCCAATAGAGGTTTTAAGACCTACATGGAGTGAGGTCCTAAAACCTAAAGGATGTTGGCTAGCTTAGCTTAATGATGAAATAAACTAAGTGCCAATGGAAAGGAAGGATTGTCTTGGATTCATATAAAATACAAATCCACTATCGATACTTGGAGATAATGATCATTTATCAAAGATGGAGAGAGGAACCATCCCTAGAGGAGTCACCAGAAAAATCTATGGTGGAATATATTTTTTATATTCATTTAGCTTTAAAAAAGATAAATGAAAATAAAAACACATGCTTTATTGGACACCATGTAGATCCGCAGATGTTCTTATTTGGGTGATCGGGTATGACATGTACTATCTTGAGAGATAGAAGTCATCATCCTATAATGTACTTAATCACCTAATAAGGGCTCCTAAGGATAATGGGTCTTTAAATGTACTAGAGATTCTTCCCCTACTTTACATGGAAAAGTAAAGTAGGATTTATTTTAAATCAGGTTCATTACTATAGTTAATTACATCTTAAGGAATGAGATTCCTTAAGAATACTCTCAATTAAGGTAAATAATCATTATCTCCAAAGATTTCAAAGACTATCAATAAATTGGTTATTTTTGAAGAGATCATTGATCAAAAGAGGGAGTTATTATCAAACCAAAGGGAGATGAGTAGGGATGATCATGATACTAGAAGCCTAGTAAGCATCCCAAACTATCTTATGGTTGAGCTTTATATTTTTAAAATTTGAAGAGAATTAATTGTTTGAGTTGAATTTATATTAGAAATCTAAGGCTTACAATTCTACAACACAAGATCATGAAAATGCCTAAGAGGTGAGCATTTATGCTTATAGCCCGAGAAGGGAAATAACCACCTCAGAACCTAAATCTAGAGAGCTTTGACGAGGGTTAAGGCAAATCCTAAATCTAAAAAAAAATGGGTATATAGTTTACTCCATAAAGAGGATAAACCACTGATTTGGAATCACAACCGCTGGTGGCCAACTAACTCCTCCTATAATTTTAAATACATGTAGGAAAAGTCATATGCTTTTGCAAGATAGGTTGTTTATTTAGAAAGAGACTAAGTCCTTAAACAATCTCCATAAGAGACTAGATCATGCAGGGCATGAATAATGACTTAAATCTAATGCAAATTTTGTTAAGTTTTTATTTTTATTTTTGGACAATTCATTTGACACAGGCTATGGGATTCACATGCCTAATGCATGAGAAATTAGTTATAGGCTAAAATCTGCAAGAAGGAGGTGTGTTTCCACCATGGCTCTCAAAGATCAAGCCATATTTTTTTGGCAAAGGTGGAAGCCCTCCTCAAGCAAGAGTGAAGCTATATGCTTTTTTATGCATGATGTGAAAATATACAACATCCAGCTACGGAGTTGCTAAATCTTTTATTATCTTGATTTATGTCCTAGGCTTTAGGTGAGGTTATGAGTAGTTAATTTTTTTAATTTTGATTTGATTAATTAGATAGAAAATTTATTTTTTTCTAAGAGCCTAATCGCATCCAGGTCATTTATCAAAGGAAGAAACTAGTAAAAATATGCCATCTTAATGCACAAGCTAAACAAACATCAAACAATTTTATAAAGCTAGCGCAAAAAAATAAAAGGCTGATGTGCTCGAGCTCCACTGCACAAACCCAAAAAGAAATGGGTAGCTAAACTCTACCCTTATACAACCCGAATTATAAATGAATAATTATAATTTTGAAGGAATTCATGTTATGGGGGTCTTCATTCTTCACTTCTTCTTTTCTTATTTTCTTCTTTCTTTCTTTTCTTTCTTTCTTTCTTTCTTTCTTTCTTTCTTCATTCTTTTGGTTGGTTGGGATGTGGTTGCTCCAAGGCTTCACATGGTGCATAAGACATGGTTTCTTATGATCAATGTTCATCCTAATCCCTCATAACATTCCAAATCTGAATTGCAAAATTACATAAAAAAGGAGAAAGTAAATCTAACTAAACTTGTAAAATAGGGATTAGCCAAACATACCACACAATCTTAAGAAATTATAAGAATAAATTGGACTTAGCACCCCACACATGGGTAACCAAGCTCACATGTCCTAATTTGGATCATGCTTATGGGTATAAGCAACCTGCACAGTAAAAGCATTTATATTTTATTACTGCTCCCATCCCATAGAAGATAATGATTAGACTAAGATCATCCTATCATCCAGTCTACACATACACCCTAACATCTTGTCTAAAATATTACATCATAAAACAAAATTAGCATCAAACCATGCATCACTCTAACATAGAGCTAAAAATGGTGACTTAGCCTAATGTGTGCCATTTAAGGCTTGTGTGGCATGTCTTAGCTAGGCTTTGAGGTTAGAATTTTTTAAGTGTGAAGGATTCAACTTAGAGGGTGATTTCATTTAAGTGGTTTAGTTGATTTGTTAATTTTATTTTGATGATTTGATTTAATTTGAATGAACCTACACTTAATTACTAAGTGTTGTGAAGAGAGGAAAAGAGAAGATAACTTCTCTTTCTTCCCTACCTTAAGTAATTTTTAAGATAGATTTAGTAATAATTTTTCTTTAGTGAATGTTTTGTTATGTATTTTAATTAATCCTAAGTTTAAATTTGCTATAAATAAACCTATTCAATAAGAAAGACATCTTAATATTAATTAAGTTGAATTACTATTCCAAAACACTTAACCATTTTTTTCTTTCCAACATGTACACCATGCATATGAATGATCCTAAGCATATCTATACATGTAAATGCAAATCTTAACACACCTTAATGATGAATGCAAAGAGATATTATTTAGGAAAATTTGAATATTCCATGATGCATGATTTTGTTAAGTAGAAAAGAGAGGGATTCTTTTATCCATCAATCAAATGCACATTTATATGTATGAAAGACATAAGTGATTATGATGCCATTATTGTTTACACCAAGGGTATAAGGTACAAGACCTTCTTAGGGCTACTTAAAGCCTCGTAACCCTGGTATGTCCAAAATAATATACCACTTTTCTTAAATATATGTGCATGTACAAACAACAAATAAATGGATGAAGAATCATGCAAAAGGTTTATATTTGTTTGTTTGATTTTGGTTTTAATTTACAAGTGCAATGTGAAGATCCTTCTTAAGCCATAACATAGAAGTGTATAGAAATGGCTTTAAGCAAGTGTTATGTTCTTTTCAAATGAACTATACACTACAAATCCTATACAAACCTATGTTAAGAAAAGAGAAGAAAATCACATAACACATTTTATGCTATAATCACATGCAAGCTTGTAAGTATTTATAAGTAGCACACCTTCATTTATAATCTTAGATTTATAGGTTTTGAAAATAATTTTTGATTTAATAGTGATAATAGCCACTCATGTTCTTACTCTATCCAAAGCATGCAATTTGACATAAAAATATTTTATTTATTAATTTTTTTAAAGATATGAATGCATGATTTCATATGGCACACATCATTTAGAATGCTTGAAAAGAAATAAAGTGATGTAAACATGTAACTTCATTCACCCTAATTAATTTTTAAAGACAATCCTATGAAATAAGATCATTTAAAGTGAATCAACATTCTTTAAAGAGATTTTTATTTTTGTTTTGAGTTTGATTTGATTTAGAAAATGTGAAGAGAGTTTGCTGGTCCTAACCCATTTCCCATGTGTGAATTGATTTAGTTTAATTTTTAGAACAATTAGATTGATTTTATATTTTGTTTAGGTTAAGGTGTAAATTAAATCCATTAATTACACCTTACCAATACCATTTTAAAATAATTAACCTAACAATTATGAGCCAACATATGATATGCAACCACATGGAATTTAAATCAGCAATGCACCTAAGAAAGAAAGGGGACTAATGCAATTGGCTCATAATTATTGATTAGTTAAGCTAAAGGGTTTAATTAAGTACTTTCATAACTTTCCCACACATGTGGGTTGGAAATGATTTACTTAAACTTACCTTAGGCTCTTGAACACCTAAGGATATGCCCAACAAGAGATTAATTAATTTCAGATTGATTTTAAAAATTTGATTAGATTGATTAAGTAGATTATTAGTGGATTAACCCTTAATTAGGTTTAGATTAAGGAAGAAAGGGGGTTTAGGGAATAACTTAGGGAAAGTACCCCAAGCCCATTCCATAAACTTCCTCTTCACTTAAACAATGTTTAATTATCTCAATTAAATGATTAAACCATAGTTCACATGCTTAATTATTCTTAATTACATTAAGAGTGTGATCAAGGATTTATTAATTGATTTCCTTAATTAACTCATTAATAAATTCCAAGAAAATTAGGGGAGGCAGAAGTCATCCTCCTAAACATGTCTGAGAAGTTTGGAATTGATTAATGAAATGATTAGAGAGTAATTAAGGTTATTAAATTTTTAATTAAACACTAATTAAGGAGAATTCATTGTTCAAAATCAATTACAAACATATTTATTGTATTCTAATTATCTTTAAAATGAAGTTGAGTTTCCATTTTTTGGATTTTTCTACATTTAATTATGATTTGTGAAGGTTCACTGATTAAAGGGTAATTAAATAACCTAATTATATAACTAATCCCATCGGCTCCACATGGGCTAGACGCGGTGCACGCTTTTCACATGGCACAATGACATTGCTTATTTAAGCTATCAAACTAGCTGTCGCATTAGACGATGGGGCTACACACTTTCTATCGTTCCATCAGATCAATGATCGTGGATCAGTTATAAAGGGATTAAATCAACAGATCTAAGTGGATTAATCAGGACCGTCCATCCAAAACATGCGGGATGGATGGTCCATGATTCATCCTTGCTTTTACCTATGAGAGACAAAGACCATCCTCCATGGATCGAGCTCACTTGAGCGATTAGTGATTCAACCCACACCATCAAGGAGAAGAAGAAGATCCAACGGTGAAATTTCAATGGGATTACAATTCCCTTCATGAAGGACCAAAGATTTATCAACCTAAGCTCAGTTTTAATTCATACCTCGCCAAAGGCTATCATCGGCGCTTTCGATGGTGGAGGTAGCTTTGTCTAGTAAGAAGCCCTATTAAAGGTTTCAAGCTTTGAGATGAAGTGGATCTTTCAATTGGCCAATCTACCCTTCAATGGCTTATGACTTTGGTCTTGTTCTCCCTACCCGTGGTTTGGATGCTTAGGAAAAGCTTTGGGTGAGCTCGACTTGCCTCCTTGATGGTGCTTGCAAAGGGAATTAAACTTTGGTTGGGTATTGAGTTTGTTGGAAAATCTTCACACCTCACCTATTTTTGACTTAAGCAAAATCGAGAAGAGAGAAATGGAATGGGTTTAAGAATGCTTAGGGAAGCTTGTGGATGCTTGCCTTTGATCCTCTGAGCTCAATCGAATGCAAGGAAGAATGTTTGAGTGGAAATGAGGGGGAATATATCTCCCCCTACTTAGAGCAGATAGCCAGAGCTTGCCTTGACATTTTGGATCAATTGATGAGATTGAATGGGTTGTTTAGGTTGTTAGGAGCTCCATGGGGTTCGATTTTGGCAGAGGAGTGGAAGTGTGGAGGTGCACATGAGTTAAAATGAGTGTGGGAGGTGTTCCAAGTGGAGAAATTTGATTAGAGGGGTCGATTTGGCCTTGGATTGTGTCATGGATGACCCAAACCCATTGAATTATGTGCACCATCTACCTTGGTGTCCAAATGGTCCATTAGGAGGATGCCAAGTGGCCATGAAAAGGAATTGATCAAATTCCAAGTGGATTTGATCATAGGTTACCCTTTGACCTAGGGTAAAATGGTAATTTGATTTTGATTTTGATTTAGGCAGATTTTATATGATTGAAAAATGGGTTGTGCCAATTTTTAATGAATTTGGAGTTGATTTGATATGATTTGGCTCAAGTTGACCCATTTAGGTCAAAATGGGTCAACTTGGGTCAAGTTGACCAATTGGTCAAATTAGGTCAAACCATTGATTGGGTTGAGTTCACATGACCATTTGGAGCCTATGGGTATCATTGGTTTGGTTTAATTTGGTTTATATTTTATTTTGGTTCATTTGAGTTCACTTAGGTCAAATGGGTCAAGTTGACCAATTTAGACCCAATTGTGTTAGGTCATGCATTGGTTTAGGCTTGGTTGATCATTTGAAATGTTTTATAAGCTTTGGTTTCAATCAATTTTGGTTTGGTTTGAATTCAAGTTGATTTGACCTTTTAGGTCAAGTTGGGTTCATGGTTAATTGGGCTAGGTTGGGTCTAGTTGGCCAATTAGAGCTTTAGTCAAGTTCAAAAGTGATTTAGATTGAATTTGACCCATTGGTTGTAATCAATTTGGCTAGATCAAGATTTAAAATATTTTGACTTTTTAGGTCAACTTGGGTCAAATGGTCAATTGGGCTAGGTTTGGCTCAATTGATGTCTTGATCATGTTCAATCATTGATGATGGATTGGTTTAGATCAATGGTTTCAATCAATTTGGCCTATGGTGAATTTTGGTTAGTTTAGGTTTCATTTAGGTTAAGTGTTGACTTTGTCAAAGGCTAGGTTTGACTTGGTTTGACCCAATTTGAGTGATTGATCATCCTATGGTGATTGTTGCTCACAATGTGAGGCTTAGATGGGCTTAAATCAATCCAATTTGGGTAGGATTAGAATTTGGCTCAAAAAGGTGCTTGGATCACTTTGGGTCAAGTGGGCCTAAGTGGGTCAATTGACTTGATAAAGGCTTGATCCAAGTTTAGTTGAACTCACATATGAACTTATGATTAAAACATAAATTCATTTGCAAGTGATTTGGAGTCTAATGAGTTTTGATTCATTTGATAATTTCAAGAAAGGATGAACATGGGTTGATTTGGGTTTGAGTTTTGAATTTAGTTTGGCTTGATGATTGAAGTTTATGTTTATATTTGGTTTGTTATTGAAGGATTGATTATTTGAAGAAAATCCAAAGGTTTGGATTGATTTGAGTTTTATTTGGTTAAGTTCAAGGATTTGACTTGAAAAAGCATATGCTGAATTTGAGTTGGATTTGGGTTTAAGTTTTGAATTTGGTTTGATTATTTGAATTTATATTTCATTTATATTTATGAATATAAATGAGAATATAAATGGGTTATGAGAAAATCTTTTGAATTTGAATTGATTTGAGTTTGCTTTGAAGGAGGTCAAGGATTTATCTTGAAATAGTTTAGGTGGGATTTTGATTGGATTTGGAATTGAGCTAAGGTCATAAGATGAAATCAAAATGGCTTAGGAAAGATTTTGGATTTGGAATTCAATCATGGGTTTCAATCATTTGGAATTGATTCATGATTTGAGAAAATACATTGGGTTGTAATTGATTTAAGATTTGATTTGGATTTGAAGTTTGACTTAAAAGAAAGAAGTAAGGATTTAGTTCGAGCTATAGAGTAGACCAGTTTTCCTAACACTCCTAAGGCATAACCTCTTCCAATGACTAACTCTTCTAAGTCTCTAGGGTTAGGTTAAGTGTTCACCTAATCACTTGAAGTGTCTTAATACTAAGGAACTCTTAATGTTTAAGAAGAGTCCTATGTCTAAGATGGAGAAGTTGAGAGCTCACTCCAAAAGTGTGGTCAACAAGGATATATGTGATCCGCTTAAGATAAAAGAAGGTTGGGATATTTTCTTATCCCAAACCTTTAAAAAGATTATTTCTAAGATCAAGAAACTCTCTTTATAGGTGCTGAGGTAGCTCAAACCTCCAACATCAAGGAAGGTTTGCAAGTTGCCAAAGGCAACTTAGGGAAAGTGGGAACTCAGCAGCAGCAACAACAGTCCGCACTTTCCCATAATAGTAGTAGCATAACCACCAACCGAATCTAGCATTCCTTCTACCGTGGCAGCTACTACTTCATCCAATTCTTCTTCTGACAGGAGTGTTGTATCAACGGACAAGAGCACTAAAACCTTTACCCCACTTACTTTATTTGATTTCTATCATGTAGCTCCACTTTAAAAGAAATCAATGAAGAAAGTAGAATCCACTTACATCTTGTCCATTTATGATGCTCTTGATTTTATTTCTATTGAAAGCACTCCAAGCCTAGAAAATAATAGTAGCTCTAATAATTATGGTCCCTTAAGTTATGATTTAGAATTAGACTTTCCTTTTGAATCAATCAAGTTCACCCATTGAGATTGACTTGGAGTCATCTGACTCCAAAGGTTCCATAGGAGAAGCTATAGGTATACCCGACGAGTAGGTAGAACTTTCTCCAACCCACCACATGAAGTCACTAAAGTCAACCTACATAGTGACAAAGTTCTACCTCCTATGGTAGCACCTCAGGAGAATGGTAGGCAAGTCATTGGTTTCAGTGAGTAGATAGCCCCTCCACAGGATGCTCCACCTATGGATATGCTTATGGAGGACCAGCCTAGAGTTGATTGCAATGTCCTAGCTCACCTTAGAAAATTGCTAGCTAAGTTAAGCATATATGACTCCCTTATCTTATCCAAAGAGATGAGAGAATCTCTAATCAAGGCTCTTCTTGATCCAGAGATGTGCTTAGCTCAGCTGACCGCTATTGGAGAAGAGACTCACTATTTAGAGGATGTCCCAGGAGTCACTTTCAGAGATGAATATTTACTTTTAGGGATGATCAAACACAACTGTCCCCTCTACATCACAGTGGATATGGGTAGATTCAGACTGTCAAGGGTGTTGGTTGACCTAGGTGCAACAGTCAACATCATTAGTCTAAAGACCCTTGCCTACTTGAGGATCGACATCTCTAAACTCAATTCAAAGAGGATGATGTTGAAAGGATTTAATGAGCAAGGCGAGAGGGCTTTATGCTCCATAATGTTGCCAATGGAGATTGATGAGTAGAAGAATGAAGCCAAGTTTCACATTATAGATTCAAATACATCTTTCAATGCTTTGCTAGGGAGACTGTGGATATATGAGAACAATATGGTCCCATCCTCTTTGCACCAGTGCATCAAGTTCATGAGAGGTGGGATCGAGTACTATGTCAAAGGAGATCTTAAGCCATTTATAGTTCATGAGATCAGCATATATGAGGATGTGGCCTACTACCTCCCTCAAAATCAATAAGTCTATTCTCATGAACTTGGTCAAAGCTACAAAATAATAGAAAAAGAAAAGAGAAAGAAAAATAAAAAGAAGAAAAAGAAAAAAGAAAAGGAAAAGAAAAGAAAAAAAGAAAAAGATTGAAAATAAAAGGGAGCGAGAAATAGACTTGGAGGAGGAAATGGAGCTTGACATTAGATTCCACCCACAATTTGTTACTCTATTCGAACATGTTTGTAGGATGACTCCCACTAGAGGAAGAGGCCGTGAGGCGTCCGGGTGGAAAACCTCCTTATTGGCCATTGTAGTGAAATTTTTATAATATTTTTAAAGAATGCATACTTTCATCTTCAATCTATGCAGAATAAAATGAAGATAGAAATATACTTTTTGTATGCATTTTTGGAAACCACATAGATCCACATATGTTTTATTGAGGGTGATCGAGTGCGACATTGAAGAGAGGTGTACTATCTCAAAAGATAGAAGTCACCACCCTACAATGGACTTAATCACCTCAACAAAGACTCCTAAGGACAATGGTCTGCATATGTACCAGAGATTCTTCCCCTACTTTACATGTAAAAATTAAAGTAAAGTTTATTTTAAATCGGTTTGAAAGTTCATGGGGGGCAAGCCATAGTTAATTACATCCTAAGGAAGGGATTCTTAGAATACTCTCGAGGTAAATGATCATCTCCAAAGATTTCAATAGGTAGGACTATCAATAGATTAGTTTATTTTGAAAGATCAAATAAGATTGATCAAAGAGAGAGAGAGAGTTATTACTGAAGCCAAAGGAAGATAAGTATGAGATGCTCACGATGCTAGGAAACCTAGTGATCATGTCAGACTATCATACGGTTGGGCTTTATGTTTTTGAAATTGAATTATTTATTTGAGTTGAATTTTTATTAGAAGTTTAGGGCTTAGAATTCCACAATAGAAGGTTATGGAAATATCTAAGAGGTGAGGATTTATGCTTATGGCCCATAAAATGGAGAAGCAACCTTAGAACCTAAATCTAGTGAGCTTTGGTGAGGGCCAAAAGCACGACCTAAAGTTAAGGCAAAAAATGAGTATTTAGTTTACCTCCACAAGAGTGGACAAATCACCCACCTTCTTGGACTTATAATTTCTTGTGGGTAGCCTCCAACTAACTCATCCTATGATTTTAAATTCATGTAGACAAGTCATATGCTTTATGCAAGATAGCTAGGTTGTTATTTATTTAGAAAGAGACTAAGTCCTTAAACTCACCCCCTAAGAGACTAGATCATGTAAGAGCATGAAAAATGACCTAGATCTAATGCAATATTACATTTTACTTCATTTTTGGACAATTATTTGACTCAGGCTTATAGGATTCATATGCTTAATGCATGAGAAGTAATATTATGGGCCAAAATCAGTGAGAAGGGGGAGGTGTGTTTCCACCATGGCTCTCAAAGGTCAAGCCATATTTTCTGGCAAAGGTGGAAGCCCTCCAATCAAGAGTGTAACAATATGCTTTTATGCATGATGTTATAAAAGAAATACTCATCCAACTAAGGGTTGCTAATTCTTTTATCTTGATTTTAACTTAGGCTTTAAATGAGGTTATGAATTATTTATTTTTAATTTTGAGTTGATTAATTTGGTAGAATATTTTTTTCCCATGAGCCTAATAGCCATCAGGCCATACATCAAAGCAAGAAAGAAATTAGAAAAACATGCCATCTTAATGCACAAGCTAAACAAAACATCAAATATTTTATAAAGCTAGCACAAAAGAATAAGATGCCATCTGTGATTGGGCACCATCGCACAAACCCAAAAATAAATTGGGTAGCCGAGCTCTACCCTTATACAACCTGGATTACAAATGAATTAATTTATAATCAGTAAAAAAATTCATGTTATGGGGTCTTCATTTCTTCTTTTCTTCTTTCTTCTTTCTTCTTTCTTCTTTTGGTTCTTTCTTTTGGATGGTTGGAAGGTGGTTGCTCCAAAGGCTTCACATGGTACATAAGATATAATATTATAACCAATGCTCATCCTAATCCCCCATAACATTCATTCTAAAATCATAATTATAAAAAATACATGAAAAGGAAAAGTAAATCTAACTAACACCTGTAAAACAAAGATTAGCTAAACAAACCATACAAATCCCAAGCATGTATATTGGACTTAGCACCCCACACATGGGTAACCAAGTCCACCTAACATATTGGATTATGCTTAGGGGTATAAGCACTTGCACAACAAAAGCATTTATATTTTTATCACAACACCTCTTAAATACAATCCCCTGCAGAAAATAATGATTAGACTAAATCATCCTACCATTCATTCTATGCACATTCACTCTAACATCTAGACTAGTAATAATATATCACAAAACAATAGAAAATATCAAGTGATGCACCACCCTAACCTAAAGCTAAAAGTGGTGACTTAACCTAATGTGTGTGCTTTAAAAGGTTTGTGTGGTATGCTGAGCTATGGCTTTAAGGCTTAAATTTTCTAAGTGTTAAAATGTTCAACTTAGATGGGTTGTTTCATTTACATTGTTTAGTTGATTTGGGTTGATTTTATTTTGTATTTTGGTTTGATTTAAGTGAACCCTACAATTAATTACTAAGTTTTAAAGAGAGAAAAAAAAGAAGAGAACTTCTCTTTTCTTCTCTACCTTAAGTAATTTCTAAAGTAGATTCATATTTGATTTTATTTAGTGAATATTTTATTATGTATTTTAATTAATCCTAAGTTTAAATTTTCCCTAAACCAACTTATTCAAAAGAAAGGCATTTTAAGATTAAGTAAAGTGAACTCATATCATGAAACACACATCACTTCATTTCTCTCCTAACATGTACAACATGCATATGAATGAATCCTTAGCATATCTATACATACAAATGGAAATGTTTGGCAAACTTTATCATGAATGCTAAGAAATGTTACTTAAGAAAATTTGAATGCTTTATGATGCATGGTTTCATTAAGTAGAAAAGAGGGGGTTTCTTTTATCCATTATTCACATGCACATGTATATGTATGAAAGGCATAAGTGAGTATGATTCTATTTTTAGTACTAGAGGTGTAAGGTACAAGACCTACTTAGGGCTACTTAAAGCCTCGTAGCCCTGGGGTTGTCAGACTGATATACCACTTTCCTTAAATATAAAGACATTTACAAAAGAAATGAATAGAAAAAGAAAGATGCAAAAAGTTTGTATTTATTTATTTATTTTATTTATGCAATTTATATGTACAAGTGTGGATGTCCTTCTTAGATAATAACATGAAAATGAATAGGAATAAGTTTAGGCAAGGGTTGTGTTTTTTTAAATGAACTGTACACTTTGCCAAATCCTATTCAAAAGTATGCTAAGTGTTTGTGTTCTTTTAAATCATATTTTTACTTTAGCCAAAACATGCAATTTGACATAAAGAAAATAATTTCATTTTGATTTTAATTTTTGAAAAGCATGAATGCATGAAATTCATATGACATACACATTTAGCATGTTAGGAAAGAACTAAAGTGATGAAAGCATAAAAACACATTCACCCTAATTAGTTTCTAAAGACAATCTTTTGAAATAAGAAAGCTTAAAGCAAATCAAGTTATATTTAAGGAAGGTTTGATTTTGTTTTGAGTTTGATTTAATTTAAGAAATATGAGGTGAGTTTGTTATTCCTAACCCACTCACACATATGTTTGTTGATTTAGTTTGTTCTTAGGATTATTAGATGATTTTTATAGGTTGCTTAGGTTAAGGTATGAATTAAGTGTGTTAATTACCCATTACCTACACCACTTTAGCATAGTTAATCAAATAATTATGAGCTAATGATATGGCATAAAACCACACAAGTAATTTAAATCAATAATGCACCTAAGAAAAAAAGGTCCCTAATGCAATTGGCTCATGATTAAGGATTAATTAAGCTAAGGGATTTATTTTAAGTAATTTCATAACACCTCTCACATGTGAGTTGAGTTTTGATTTCCTTAATTGTACTTAGGCTATTGAAAACCTAAGAATCTACCCAAGATAGATTAATTGAGTTCTAGAAAGTTTTAGAATTTTATAAAGTTAATTAAAGGGTAATTAGTGAATTAACCCTTAGTGGATTAAGGAAGAAAGAGAGGGGTTAGAATATCTTAAGGAAAGTATCCCAAAATTATTCCCTAAATCTCATATTCACTTAAGAAAAACTTAATTGATTCAATCAGAGGGTTATACCACTAATTATACCCTTAATTAAGCTAAATTACATTAAGGGAGTGATTAAGGAATGAACTAGCAATTCCTCTAATTAAATCACCAATAAATCCCAATAAAATTAGGGGAGGCATGAGCCATCCCACTAATTATGCACAAGAAGGTTGGGATTAATTAGTGGAGTAATTAAAGGGTAATTAACAAAATAACATTCTCAATAAAACCCAAATCGAGAAAAAAACACTAGTCAAAATCCATTAAAACCATTTTTAAAATATTCTATGTTCAATTATCTATCTAATGCAATTTATTTCATATTTTTCTAATTTTTCTAGGCTTAAATATGAATTTAGGAAGTTTTGATGATTAGTTAGGTGATTTAATAGCCTAATTAAATGTTTAATCCCATCGACGCCATGTGGACCGTTGGCGCGGCATGGGCTTTCCACGTGGTGTGATGGGATTCAATATTTAAGTTGTCACATCATTTCATTTGGCATGCTTTCTCCTCGTCGATCAAGGATCGGACTAAGTAAAAAGCGTTCTAAAAGGATAAAACATGAGATTTACATGTCTTTGTTCAAGGCCGTCCATCCAAAATGCACGGATGGATAGCCCATGATCCTTCCCTATTCTTCTCTGTGAGAAATGGACACCATCCATCTTCTAGGAGAAGATCCGAGCTCGATTGAGCTTAGATTGGATTGAAACTAAATCCACACCATCAACATGCAAAGGAGATCACATCTAATGGCTAGAATCTCATGGGGTGACACTTTATTTCACAAAGGATAAAACCACATCTAGATTAGCTCGGTTTAATAGCATACCTCACCGTGCTCGATTCTCTTGGAGAAGCTTCGTCTAGTGGAGATGAAGCTTTGTAGAGAGTTTGAGGCCTTCAGATTGGATGGATCCTTCTAGAGGCCAAGCTCCCCTTCAAGTAGGATCGATCTTGATCAAAATAGCACCTCCCTTGCCTTAGAACTTGGGAAAAGGTCTAGGAAAGTTTGATTTGATCCTTTGATGAAGCTTGAGGGAGGAATTGGCTTAGTATGAAGTATTGGCTAAGTTGGATTTCAAGTGGAGCTCCCTTATTTTTAATCTATGAAAATTGAAAAATGGAAAATCAATTTCACTCTAGGAAGCTTGGGATCACTTGGCAATGGCTTCTCTAGTTTCCCTAAGTTCAATCAGAGTGTGAGAGTGTTGAGACTGAATTGAATTAGGGGGAGTATATCTCCCCCTTGAAGGATCGGATGATCGTGCCTTCACTTGCCATTTTCATCCAATTGACCCTATTTAATGGGTTGTTTGAGCTGTTTAGAGTGGAATGACATTCAGTTTTGGCCAGAGGAGGAGTGGGTGAGGTGGCCATGTGCTCAAACAAGGTGGAGGGAGGATTCCATGTGGCCATTTTCAAAGGAGGTGGTCAATTTTAGGTTTAGGTTGGGTTTGGCTGACCAAAACCCATTGGGTCATGTGCATTGGGTTCATTAGTGACCATTTGGTCCACTAAGAGGAAGCCAAGTGTCCATGAAAAGGAATTGACCAAATTCCAAGTGATTTTGATTTTAGGTTACCTTATGCCTAGAGGTAAAATGGTCATTTGGCTTGGGTTTCAATTTGAATATGCTTGATATGTTTGAAAAATGGGTTTGGCCAAGTTTCATTGAATTTGGAGTTGGTTTGATATGATTTGGCTCATGTTGACCCATTTAGGTCAAAATGGGTCAACTTGGGTCAAGTTGACCAATTGGTCAAATTGGGTCAAACCAAGGGTTGGGTCAAGTTCATATGACCATTTGAAATGTTTTGGTGGCTTTGTTTTGATTCAATTTGGTTTATATTGGGTTTTGGTTCAATTGAGTTCATTTAGGTCAAATGGGTCAAGTTGACCAAATTGACTTATTTGACCTATTTGAGTTAGGTCATGGGTTGGTTCATGTTTGGTTGGTCATATGAAATAGATTGGTCTCTTTGTTTCTAATCAATTTGGTTTATATTTGAGTTTAGCTCAATTTGACCTTTTAGGTCAAGTTGAGTTCAAGGTTAATCGGGCTAGGTTAGGTCTAGTTGGCTAATTGAGACTTTGGTCAAGTTCAACAATCATTTTGAATGAATTTGACCCATTGGTTTCAATCAATTTGGATTAGATCAAGTTTTGACATATTTAGACTTTTTAGGTCAAGTTGGGTCAACTTGGATCAAGTGGCCAATTGGGCTAGGTTAGGCTTAAATGTTGGCTTGGTCAAGTTCACACATTGATCATGAATGAACTTAGATCAATGGTTTCAATCAATTTGGCCTATAGTTGATTTAGGCTAATTTAGGTTTCATTTTGGCTAAGTGTTGACTTGTTCAACCCTTAGGTTTGACTTGGTTTGACCCAATTTGAATGATTGATCATCTCATAATGATTGTTGATCATGATGAGGGGCTTAGGTGGGCTTAGTTCAATCCAATTTGATTAGGACTAGAATTTGGCTCATAAGTGTACTTTAGGTCACTTTGGGTCAAGTGAGCCTAAGTGGGTCAAAATGGCTTGGTCAAAGCTTGATTTGAGTTTGATTGAACTTGATGGACTTATGATTGAAATATAAATCCATTTGCAAGTGGTTTGAAGTCAAATGTGTTTTGATTCATTTGATAGTTTCAAGTTCAAAGGGTGAACATGAGTTTGACTTAGGTTTGATTTTTGGATTTAGTTTTGGTTTGATGATTGAAGTTTATATTTATATTTGGATTCATGATTGAATGCTTGATTGAATCATTAAGAAAAATCAAGAGTTTGGCTTGATTTGAAATTGATTTAGGTAAGTTTGAGATTTTGACTTGAAAGGCTTAGGTTGGATTTTGATTGAATTTGAGTTTGATTTTTAGAGTTAGTTTTGGTTGTTTGAATTTATATTTCATTTATATTTGTGAATATAAATGAGAATATAAATGGGTTATGAGAAAATTTCAAGGATTTGAAGTGGTTCAACTTGATTTAGTCTAAGTCCTTAAGAGGGAATCAAAGTGACTTAGGAAAGTTTTTTTGATTTGGATTTGAATTTATATTTCATTTATATATGAATATAATTGAGAATATAAATAGGTTATGAGAAAATTTCAAAGATTTGAAGTGGTTTGAACTTGATTTAGGCTAAGTCCTTAAGAGGGAATCAAAGTGACTTATGAAAGATTTGTGATTTAGAGTTAACTTTTGGATTTAATTTCATTAATTTGAATTTATATTTCATTTATATATGTGAATAAAAATGAGAATATAAATTGGTTGTGAGACAATTTCATGAATTTGAAGTGGTTTGAACTTGATTTAGGCTAAGTCCTTGAGATGGAATTAAAGGACTTAGGAAAGATTTTGAACTTGGAATTGAATTTTGGATTTAGTTCCATTGATTTGAATTTATATTTCATTTATATATGTGAATATAAATGAGAATATAAATTGGTTGTGAGAACATTTCATGAATTTAAGGTGGTTTGAATTTGATTTAGGCTATGTCCTTAAGAGGGAATTAAAGGACTTAGGAAAGATTTTGAACTTGGAATTGAATTTTGGATTTAGTTTGATTAATTTGAATTTATATTTCATTTATATATGTAAATATAAATGATAATATAAATGGGTTGTGAGAAAATTTCATGAGTTTGAATTGATTTAGATTTGATTTAGGCTAAGTCCTTAAGATGGGATTAAAGGACTTAGGAAATATTTGGAATTTCAATCATGGGCTTCAATCATAAGTTTCAATTATGGGTTTCAATCATTTGGAATTGATTTAGGATAAGTCCTTAATAGGGAATTTCATTTATATATGTGAATATAAATGAGAATATAAATTGGTTTTGAGAAAGGTTCATGAATTTAAGGTGATTTGAATTTGATTTAGGCTAAGTCCTTAAGAGGGAAGTAAAGGACTTAGGAAAGATTTTGAATTTAGAATTAAATTTTGGATTTAGTTTAATTGATTTGAATATGTATTTCATTTATATATATGAATAAAAATGAAAATATAAATGGGTTGTGAGAAAATTTCATGAGTTTGAATTGATTTAGAATTGATTTAGGCTTAGTCCTTAAGAAGGGATTAAAGGACTTAGGAAATATTTGGAATTTCAATCATGGGCTTCAATCATAAGTTTTGATTATGGGTTTCAATCATTTGGCATTGATTTGAGTTTGGAGAAAATCAATTAAGATGGAATTTATTTAGGCTTGATGTTGATTTGATTTGAAGTTTGACTTGAAGGAAGGAAGTAAGGAATGTGGTTCAAGCTATAGGATAGACAAATTCTCCTAACATCCCTAAGGCATGACATATTCCTATGGCTAACTCTTCTAAGTCTCTAGGGCTAGGTTGAGTGTCCACCTAATCACTAGATGAGTCTTAGGATGAAGGATCTCTTAAAGTCTAAGAGGAGTCCTATGTCTAAGATGGAGGGGTCGTGAGCTCATCCTAAAAATGAGGTCAACAGCCACCCAATAGAAGATATGTCCCAGTTACCAAAAGTACATCTACTATCCATATAGACTTAGAATCTAGTTCAGAGGATGAGTCTTATATGGTTAGCACACCAACCAGGTCTTCTCAATAGTAGATTCCTTTCGAGGTGACACTTGAGCCAGACAGTGATGAAGACTGGGCTCCAAAGCAAAGCATGAGTGTATCCAAGTCTATATGTGAAATAGTCAAGCATCAGTTGGGAACCTTAGCTCTAACCCCACTTTCCTCACAAAAATTTAAGGGTTTGGTAGTTAAGGAAGCCCCTAAGCCATCCATAGATGTGAAGATTCAGAGATTCTTTCTAGGAGCATCTTCCTCAAGTCAAGAAGTTGATGTAGAACTTAAAGATGATTCATATAAAGTTTTAATATAGTTGCCTTTTGATTGATACTCACAATATGTTCTTAATCTAGCAAAGAAAGGATTAATCCCACATACATGGTCTAAACATATGTTAGATTACTTCAAGAGGTTATGAGATAACAAATGTAGGCATTCTAAATTAAGACCAGGACAAGGATTCGGGATAGTGGGTCCAGTCGATGATGACGATTATTGCTTAGTCATCACCAATCATTTTGATTGGTACTGCATTGTGTTCTTAATCTAGAAAAGAAGGAATTAATCCCACATACTTGACATAAACATAGGCCAAATTACTTCAAGAGGTTATGTGACAACAAATGCAGGCATTCTAAATTAAGACCGGACTAGGATTCAGTACAATGGGTCCAATCGATGATGAGGATTATTGCTTAGTCATCACCAATCATTTGAAATCTGATAGGTTCTTTTCAAATCACATTAACTCATATGAGGAGGCATGCTTAAAAACTTTAGATGCTCTAGATGATTTTGAAGTCAAAGATACATCACTAAAGTTTGAAGAAGAAATAAAATCAACCATTGATGAACTCAAAGAAATCAACTTAGGACTAGAGAAGATCCACACCCAACATACATCAGTTCCTTGTTGAACCAAACTGAAACCAATGACTTAGTTAGGCCATTGACTGAGTTTAAGGACTACTTTGCATGGAGTTATGAAGAGATGCCCAATTTATCTCCTAACATAGCAGTCCAAAAACTAGTAGTAGAGCTTAGTGATAACCATGTCAAGCAAGCTCCTAGATGTATGCGGTTATACATTGAACAACAAGTCATTTTGAAGTCAAGAAATTGATTGATGCTGGTTTCATCAGAGAAGAAAAGTACCCCACCTGGTTGGCTAGTGTCATCCCAGTTAAGAAGAAGAATGACCAAATTTGTATATGCGTTGACTTTAGGGACTTAAATAAGGCATGTCCAAAAGACGAATTTCCACTACCAATCCCAGAGCAGATGGTGGACATTGCCTCATCTCATGTAGTCTTCTCTTTCATGGATGGCTCATCTAGCTACAACCAAATTAAGATGGCCCCTGAAGATGAGAAAAATACTACTTTTTGAACCCCAATCAGAATTTATTGCTATAAAGTCATGTCTTTCAGCCTTAAAAATATTGGTGCTACATACCAGCGGGCTATGACTCAAATCTTTGATTAACTCATTCATCATCAAGTTGAGTGTTATGTTGATGATCTCGTAGTCAAAAGTAATGAAAAGGAAGACCACCTCTTTGACTTGAGAGTAGTTTTTGAATGGTTAAGATAATTTAACATCAAAATGATGCTTTTGAAGTGTGCATTTGAGTAGCTTCAGGAAAGTTCCTTGAGTTTGTTCTCCGACACTAGGGAATCGAGATCAATCCGGAGAAGATCAAAGAGATATTGGAAATGCCACCCTAAAAAAGTCTAACTCAACTCAGATCATTTCAAGGGTGGTTGGTGTATCTAAGATGCTTCATATATAACCTATCAAGAAGGTGCCAACCATTTTCACACTTGTTAAAAGGACGCCATGTTCAAGTGGGATGATAAGTGTCAGCATGCCTTTGAAGACATCAAGCACTACCTAATGACACCGCCAGTTCTACCAGCTCCTATCCCAGGCAAGCCGCACATCATCTATTGCATTAGATGACTCCCTTGGCGCTTTGTTGGCTCAAGCCAATGATGAAGGGAAAGAGAATGCTATTTACTATCTCAGCCATCATCTAATCCCTACTGAAGTTAATTATCCACCCATTGAGAAATATTGCTTTACTTCAATATTTGCATCCCAAAAGTTATGACATTGTATGTTTTCTCATAAAGTCAACTTGATCTCTAGAGTTAATCCACTGTAGTATCTCATGACACGCCAACGCTATCCGAACGTGGCATGATGGTCCATGATTCTATCATAGTTTGACATTACTTTTGATCTCACTTTTGGAGTGAGCTCTCAACTTTCTTATCATAGATTTAGGACTCTTATAGAAACTAAGAGTTCTTTAGTCTTGAGACACTTCTAGCAATTAGGTGAACACTTAACCTAATCCTAGAGACATAAAAGAGTTAGCCATAGGGATAAGTTGTGCCTTAGAGATTTAGGAGGACTTGCCTATCTTATAGCCCAAATCAAATCCTTGCTTCTTCTTCCAAATCAAATCTCAAATTTCCAAAATTAAATCCAATTATCAAATGACAGAAACCCATGATTAAATTCAAACTCCAAATCAAATTCCAAATCATAAATCAAATCCAACTATCAAATGATTGAAACCCAAATCAAATTGAATTCCTAATTTTAGCCCTTTTAGCCAAATTCTTGAACTTGGCTAAATGATACCCAAACCAATTCAAAATTCATAGATTTCTTCCTGATTCAATCATTCCTATAATTAGTAACCTAAATATAAACATAAACCACCATTATCAAATGAAATCCAAGCTAACTCAAATCAAACCCAAGTTAGCCCTTTTGATTTGAAATTTTCATATAAACCAAAACCCATTTGGCTCCAAACCACTTGCAATTGGATTTATATTTCAATCCTAGGCTCATGTGTGAGTTTAACTAAACTTGAATCAAGCCATGATCAAGCCAATTAACCCATTGAGGATCACTTGACCCAAAGTGGCATAAAAGAACCTTTTTAAGCCAAGTTCTAACCCAACCCAAATTGGATTGAACTAAGCCCATCCAAACCTCACAATATAACCAACAATCCCAAGGGTGATCAATTACCTTAAATTGGGTCAAACTAAGTCGAACCTAGCCTTTGACCAAGTTAACATTTATCCCTAAATGAAACTTAAACTAGCTAAAATTCACCATGCTAAATTGATTAAATCCATTAATTCAAACCCACTCATAATCACTTATTGAACTCTATCAAAATCATAATTGAGCCCGAGTTGACCAATTGGTCAATGACCCAGGCTAGCCTAAATTGACCTAAAGGGTCAAATTAGCCAAAATCTAAATTAAATCTAAATTAAACTAAAAAAAAAAAATCCTACAATCATTTTCAATTAGCCAATTGAACTTGACTCAACACCTAACCCAACCCAATTTGGTCAAATTGATTAAATTGACCCATTTGACCTATATAAACCCAAATAAGCCATAATCAAATCCAAAGCAAATTGAATCAAACTAATGACACCAATACACTCCAATTGGTCATGTGAACATGACCCAACCCTTAGTTTGATCCAATTTGACCAATTGGTTAACTTGACCCAACCTAACCCAATTTGACTTAAATAGGTCAAATCAAGTCGAATCAAATCAAATAAACTCAAACCACTTGAAATTTGGCTAATCCACTTTTGACCAATTTCAAATCTTCCTAAATCAAAGCCATAACCAAATAAGCATTTTTCCCTTGGGTTTAGGGCATCCCATGAGATAAGACACATGCACATTGGGTCATTTTCTCCCCTTATCCACTTGACCTCCATTCATAGTTCCACTTAGGCACCTTGGACCATGGCTAACCTGACCCAAGGGTGGTTGGGTCGGCCAAGACTCATGTGGAGGTGAAATCACCTCTCTATTCCCATTGAAACACTTGAAAATCCATAGGACACCCACTACTCCCATGGTAGCCACTCTCACACCCTCCTCCACTCAAAGGAAGCCATCTAACATGATTCTCTGCCCAAATCTAGCTCCCCATCTCAACTATTGATCCAAAAAGCCAAAATAACCATTGCCGTCTA
Organism: Cymbidium sinense; assembly: GCA_021442155.1. Taxonomy (NCBI): domain Eukaryota; kingdom Viridiplantae; phylum Streptophyta; class Magnoliopsida; order Asparagales; family Orchidaceae; genus Cymbidium; species Cymbidium sinense. The sequence goes on along the minus strand of CM038233.1, from coordinate 8,495,655 downwards.
ATCCAAGGAATGAGGGGGTATACCCCCCTCATTCTCACTCACTCACTCATACACACACACACACTCAATTCAACCCTAACAGCCAAGGAGAGAGATCCTAGAGCAATTTCCAAGGCTTCCAGTGCTCCCCAAAGTCCCCATTCTCAGTTTTACATGAAACCAAAATAGGGGAGGTCACCTCCGATTGCCTTTTGCTCAAACCTCCACAAAAGTGCAATTAACTTTGCACACACCTTCCATAAAGCTAAACAAGCAAGAACAAATTGTTTCCCATCACCCTCGACCACCGGAAGGAGGAGTTTGGCCAAGACCGATCACCTATGCCTCGTGCATTGGTCTTCCAAGGAAACTACACCAAATCAAAGCTTGTGTGGCTTAATAGGGCTTCATTTATACCAAATGAAGCTTCCTCAATCGTTGGAACCGCCAGTCACAAGCTCTGGTGAGGTATGCCATTAAAATTGATCCTTGAATGAAAATAGCTTGGTTTTTATGAAAGAAAGTGTTATGTCACACAATTTCCACCATTGGATTGCTTTATTTTGCTTCCACAAAGGTGTGAGATTGATTTCATCTCCATCTGAGCTCAGATTGATGGATGGTAGTCATCGTTCACCGCTCGAAAGGAGATAGATCAGAGACCATTCATTTCGTGTGATTGAAATGGACGGCCCTAATTTGATCATGAGTAGAAATGCTCATTTTCCTTTAGATCTGTAGGTTTAATTGTGGTTGTCTGATCTTAGATTGGATGGTCCATGAAGTTACCACATGTGCCACCATTCGAGTCACCCTTTGGATGTGATAACTTAAATAGTGAATCCGTCACCCCATGTGGAAAGCGCGTCGCGTCACCACCATGTGGAAAGTGCATCGCGTTAGCCACCACATGGCCCTACAGGATTAAGGCTTTAAATAAGCTTAATTAATTTATTTTTAATCAAAAACTTCTTAAATTCATAACTAATTCTACAAAAATCCAAAAAAAAAAAAATACAAACTTAGGCTCATTTTAAAGATATTTCAGAGTAGAATATAGAAAAATTAGTATTAATTGATTTTGAATAGTTATTTTAGCTTAATTAAGGTTTAATTAGAAATATAATTATCTTAATTAATCCTTAATTAATCACCCAGTTGATCTCTAGCTTTCTGTAGATGTTTAGGGGGATGCCCTTTGCCTCCCCTATTTTCTTGGATTTTATTGATTGCTTAATTAGGAAAATAAATTGATTAAACCTTAATCATTTTCTTAATTTGATTAGAGATAATTAGTGAATGAATAGTAATTTAATTAATTATTTAAGCCTAATTATCTCTATTGAACAGTAAGGGAGCTTAGGGAATGTGTTTGAGATACTTTTCCTAATTTATTTCCTAAGTTTTCTTCACTTTTTGGAATTTAATTAGTTAATGATTAATTATGTAATTAATTGCTCAATTAATTAATTAATCTCCAAGATAAAAAAAATCAGAACCTAATTAAGTGTTTGAAGTGACTTAGGGGTTAAGGATTTGAGGCCTTGTCCTTGATCCCTTTCCCTAAGTTAATTTCATCATTGTAATCAAAATATAATGAAAGAAGTCAATCAATTAATTAATGAACTTGATTAACACAATCTAAAATTCACTTCATACCTAAGCAACCTCTAACTAATCTTGGGTAGCTCTTTGGGTGTTCAATAACCCAAAGTGGGAGATAATGAAATTAAAGTTAGCTCACATGTGTGAGAAAACCATAAAAGTAGTTAAGTGAGATCCCTTAAGCCTTATCAACTATTATTCATGAGCCAATTGCATTAGACCCCTTTCATTTCTTAGGAGCATTGCAAATTTACTTTTCATGTGGTTGCATATCATATTAGCTCATTATTAATTAGTTAATTAACTTAAGGTGATGTAGGCAAGGGTTAATTAATTGGATTAATTCATACCATAACCTAATTAAACCATAAAATCAACTTAATTACTTCTTCATTAAACCAAATTAACTCACACATGGGGAATATATTAGGATCAGCAAACCTCTTTCATTTCCTAAATCAAATCAAACTCCTAATTGAAATGTCATTAAGGACTTTAGTTTATTTTAAGTAGCCTTATTTTGTATGATTGTCTTTAGAATTAATTGGAATGAATGAGATCATGTGCTTATGTTCCTTTATTTCTTTCTAATCATGTTAAATGTTGCTTTCCATATGTAATCATGCATTGATTTCTTTTAAAATTAACTAAATGAAATGGTTTCTTTTATGTCAAATTGCATGTGGTGATTTAAATTAAAATAGGTGTGGCTATTATTACTATTAAATCAAAAGTTATTTTTAAAAGCCCATAAATCAATTATAATAGATGGAATGATGTTAATTACAAGTATCTATAAGTTCATATGTGTTGATAATATAAGATATGCAATATGAAGCACTCTTTTCTTATCTTATATAGATTTGCATGGGATTAATAAATGTATAGTTCATTTGAAAAGAACACAACATTTGTCTAAATATACTCCTATACATCTCCATGCTAAGACTTGGGAAGAATTTCATATCACATATGTAAATCATATAATCAAATTAAATATGACTTCTTGTGATTTCTCACTCTTTTTGGCTCTTTTTGTACATTCACATGTATCTAAGAAAAGTGATATATTAGTCTTGACACCCTAGGGCTGTGAGGCTTTAAGTAGCCCTAAGTAGGTCTTGTACCTTACACCCCTGTTGTAGAATAATGGTATCGTACTCACTTAAAACTCTTATACATATGTATGTATGATGTCACCAATGAATAAGAATCATAATCAAATAAATTAAATATAACTTTTGCATGGGTTTTCCTATCATTGTAGTTGTTTATACATCTATATGTATCTAAGAAAAGTGGTATATTAGTTTGGACACCCCGGGGCTACGAGGCTTTAAGTAACCTAAGTAGTTCTTGTACCTTACGCCCTAGTGTAGAGAAATGGCACTGTACTCACTTAAAACTTTTATACATGTGAATGTGTACCTAGCTAATGGATGAAAAATCCCTCTTTTTCTAATAAAAATACATGCATTCATAATTCAATCAAATGAAATATTTAAATTTCAAACACATTTCTTTGCATTCATCATTTAAGTGTGCTAAGACATACATTATATGTATAGGTATGCTTAGGATTTAATCATATGCATGATATACATGATGGAAAGAAATGAATAAACATGTGTTATGTGATAGTAACTCATTTTAATTAATTTTAAGGTGTCTTTCTTATTGAATAAGGTCATTTAGAGTGAACCTAAACTTAGGATTGATTAAAACATATAATAAGCCATTTACTAAAGAAAATTGATTAATTAGCTTACTTTATAAGTAGGGATGAAGAGAGTTTCTCTCTCTTTCTTCTCTTTATAACACTTAGTTAAGTGTAGGCCATATGAAATAAAAGAAAATACTAAGTAAAATCTTCAAATCAATTAAATCACTTAAAGAGAAATCAACCCTCTATAAATTAAATCCCTCACACTTAGCAAATTACAACTCTAAAGCCTAGTTAAGACATATCACATAAGCTTTAATTCACACACATTAGACTAAGTCACACTTCTATCTTTATGTTAAGGCGGTGTGTGGTTTGATGTATGCCTATTTTGTGATGTATTATTATAGACTATATGTTAGGGTGTATGCGTAGTCTGGATGTTAGGCCGATATTAGCCTAATTATGATTTATGTAGGGGGTTGTGCTTAAGGGGCCATTGTAATAAAAATATAAATACTTTTTGATGTGCAGGTTGCTTAGCCACTAAGCATAACCCAAGTTAGGACATGTGGGCTTGCTTACCTATGTGTGGGGTACTAAGTCCAAATTATTTATATAACTGCTTGGGTTGTATGCTGTGTTTAGCTAATGTTTGTTTTGCAGGTATAGCTAGATTTACTTTTCTTCTTTTAATGTAATTTTGCATTATGACTAGGTAAGTGTTATAGGGGACTAGGATGAGCATTGGTTATGAGACCAAGTCTTATGTACCATGTGATGCCTTTGGAGCAAACACACTCAAATCAAGCCAGAAGGAAGAAAGAAAGGGATCAAATAAAATGAAGAAATGAAAGATGAAGAGATGAAGAATGAGGAATGAAGAATGAAGGCCCCAATAATATTCATCATTTATAATTGTAATTATTCTCTTATAATTCAGGTTGTATAAGGGTAGAGCTTGGCTACTCATGTTTCTTTTTGAGTTGTATGACGGTACCTGATCGCATCGACCATTTATTCTTTTGCGATAGTTTTATAAAATTATTTGATGATTTATTTAGCTTGTGCATTAAAAAAGCATGATTTTTCATAGTTTATTTATGATTGGTTATTGTTGTATGACTTGGATGCGATTAGGCTCCTAGGATAAAAATTAATCTTTCTACCCAAAGTAACAACTCATAACTAAACCTCTAAAATAACTCATAACCTCATATAAAAGCCTAGGCATTAAATTAAGATAATAAAATATTTAATGAACCCTTAGCTGAATGTTGTATGTTTAATATCATGCATAATTATCTTATTTCACTCTTGTTAATAGAGGGCTTCCATCTTTGTTAGATAGTAAGGGATTAACCTTTGAGAGCCTATGATGGAAGAACACCTCTTTCCCTTTTGATTTGACCCATAATCAACTTCTCATGCATTTAGGCATACAAAATACCATAGCCTGTGTCAAAATAAAGAATCCCAAATTAAATGAAATTTGAAAAAATTTGCATTAGATTTAAGTCGTTATTCATACTCCTCATGCTTTAGTCTCTTAAAGGGGTGGGTTTAAGGACTTAATTTATTTTCTAAATAATAACAACCTAACCATCTTGCAAAAGCATATGACTTGCCTACATGGATTTAAAGTGTTTGAGGAGTTAGCTGGCTGCCATTCCAGGCGGTTATAAGTCTAGCAGTCAGGTGGTTTATTCTCTCTTATGGAGGTAAACCATATTCCCACTTTCTCCTTAGATTTAGGTCATGCTTTGCCCTTGCAAAAGCTCCCTAGATTTAGGATCTAAGGTTGCTATTTCTATTTGGGGCTATGTTGACCTCACTTTGGGAGTGATCTCTCAACTTCCTTATCATATATCTAGGACTCTTATAGATACTGGTAGTTCTTTAGTCTTAAGACACTTCTAGTGATCAGGTGAACACTTAACTTAACCCTAGAGATTTAGAAGAGTTAGCCATAGAGATAAGTTGTGCCTTAGGGATTTAGGAAGGCTTGCCTACCCTATAGCCCAAACCAAATACTTGCTTTCTTCTACCCAAATAAAATATCAAATTCAAATCCAAAATCCAAAATCAAATCCAACTATCAAATGATTAAAACCCATGATCAAATTCAAACTCCAAATCCCTTCATAAGCCCTTTGATTTTATCTTATGGACTTAGCCTTAACCAAATTCAAATCAATCCCAATTCAAATGATAACCTTAAATTGAAATTCAAATCTCTAATCAAATTCTAAATCATAAATTGATTCCAAATTCAATGATTGAAACCCATGATTAAGTCCAAATTCCAAAATCTCATCCTAAGCCATTTGAACCACCTTCATATGCTTAGTCAAAACTCCTTCAAACCAACTCAAGCTTGGTTGATTTCTTTATAAATCAATCATTCATTCATTTATATTCACAAATATAAATGAAATCAAAATCCAAATGATTGAAACTCAAACCAAATCAAATTCTAAAATTTAGCCCTTTTAGCCAAATTCTTGAACGTGGTTAAATGATTCCCAAACCAATTCAAAACTCATAGATTTTCTCATGATTCAATCATTCCTACAACTATTGACCCAAATATAAACATAAACCATCATTATCAAAGTAAACCCAAGTCAACCAAAGCCAAGTCCATGTTGGCCCTTTTTACTTGAAATTATCATATGAACCAAAACCCATTTGGCTCCAAACCAATTGTAACTAGATTTATATTTCAATCCTAGGTCCATGTGTACATTCAACTAAACTTGAATCAAACCTTAATCAAGCCAATTGCCCTATTTAGGCTCACTTGACCCAAAGTGGCCTAAAAGACTCTTTTCTGCCAAGTTATAATCCAACCCAAATTGGATTAAACTAAATCCATCCAAACCTCACAACATAACCAACAATCACCCTAGGGTGATCAATTTTCTTAAATTGGGTCAAACCAAGTCAAACCTAGCCTTTGACCAAGTCAACATTTAGCCCAAATGAAACCCAAACTAGCCAAAATCCATCATATGCCAAATTCATTGAAAATTTTGATTCAAACTAACTCATGATCAATGATTGAACATGAACAAACCTTCACTTGAGCCAAACCAAGCCTAATTGGCCATTTATTTGACCCAAATTGACTAAAAAGCTAAAATGGGTCAAATCATGATTTGATTCAAATTGATTGCAACCAATGGCTCAAGTTCATCCAAATTGATTGAACTTGACCAGAGCCATAGTGAGCCCAAGTTGACCAATTGGTCTTGACCCAGCCCAATTTGACCTAAATGGTCAAATTAGCAAAAATCTAAATTAATCCAAATTGAATCAAACTAAAACCTATAATCACTTCCAATTAGCCAATTGAACTTGACTCAACACCTAACCTAATTTGGTAAAGTTGGTCAACTTAACCCATTTGATCTATTTGAACCCAAATGAGCCATAATCAAATCCAAAGTAAACTGAACTAAACCAATGACTCCAACACACTCCAATTGGCCAATTGAACTTGATACAACCCTTGGTTTGACCCAATTTGACCAATTGGCCAACTAGATCCAACCTAACCCAATTTAACCTAAATAGATCAAATTGAGCCAAATGAAACCAAACAAACTCCAAACCACTTGAAATTTGGGCTAACCCACTTTTGAATTCCAAATCTATCGAAATCAAACCCATAGCCAAATGACCATTTTGGCCTTGGGTTTAGGGCATCCCATGAGATGAGACACATGCACATTAAGTCATTATCTCCCCATGGCCACTTGACACCCAATCATAGGTTTGCCTAGGCACCTAAGACCATGGCTAACCTGACCTAAAGGTGGTTGGGTCAGCCATGATCCAAGGGGAGGTGAAATCACCTCCCATCCCCATTGAGCTTTTCAAACTACCAAGGACAAGCACTTCCTCCTCTCTTGGAAGCCACCTCCACACCCTTACCCAACCAAACTGAGCCACCTCATCCACCCAAAGACCTCCATTACCCTTTGAAATGACCAAATGATCAAGAATAATCCAGTTGGCCATCGATCCAAGGAATGAGGGGGTATACCCCCCTCATTCTCACTCAAACTCACACACTCACATTTGATTCAACCCTAGCAGTCAAGGAGAGGAATCCCAGAGCCATTTCCAAGCCTTCTGAAGCTTCCCCAAATCTCCATTTTTAGTTTTACGTGAAACCAAAGTAGGTGAGGCCACTGACATTTACCATTTGCTCAAATCTCCACAAAAGTGCATTTAACTTTGCACACACCTTCCTTGGAGATAAACGAGAAAGAATGAATCCTTTCCTAAGCATCCCTATGGCTAGAGGATAGAGTTCGATCAGGATCGACCACAGTCATCTAGTGCCTTGGTCGAGCAAACCACACCAAAGAAAAGCTCGTGCGGCTCAACAGGGCTTCATTTCTACTAAATGAAGCTTCCTCAATCATTGGAACTGCTGATCACAAGCTTCGGTGAGGTATGCCATTGAAATCAATCCTTGAATAAAAATAGCTTGGTCTTTTCTGAAAGAAATTCTCATGTCATGCCATTTCTGGATTTGATTATTGTACTTCCCTGAAGGTGCGGGATCATTTTCATCTCCATCTGAGCTCGGGTGAGCTCAGATCGAGCAGTGATCGATTGACGGTAGCCATTGTTTGACGCTTGAGAGGAGATAGATCATGGACTGTCCATCTCGTATGATTAGAATTGATGGTCTTGATCGAATCACACTTAGAGCTTTGATTATTCCTTTGAAACTATGAGTTTGATCATGGATCAATAATCGGAGTCCATGGAGACACCATGCCACCATCTCGGATGTGACTAACAAATAGCAAATCCATCATGTGGAATGTGCGCGTCGACCGCCCGCCACACGATGGGATTAAGGCTTTAAATAGGGCTAATTAACTTATTTTTAATCCCAAAACTTCCTAAATTCATAACTAATTATAGAAAAATCTAAAAAAATACCAACTTAGCCTCATTTTAAAGATATTTCAGAGTATAATTCAAGAAAATTATCATTAATTGATTTTGAATAATGAATTTGGCTTAATTAAAGTTTAGTTAGAAATGTAAATAGCCTAATTATGCTTTAATTAACCATCCAATCAATCTTAACTTTTGTGTTTATTTAGGGGAATGACTTCTGCCTCCCCTATTTTTTTGGGATTTTATTGGTTGTTTAATTAGGAGAATCAGTGGATTAAGTCTTAATCACTTTCTTAATATAATTAGTGATAATTAAGTAAATGAATAGTAAATTAATCAATTAATCAAGTTTGTGAACATCTATTAATGATGATGAAGTCTAGGTAAATGGATTGGGATTCCCTCTTCCATTCTTTTCTTTAAATCTTCTCTAATCCCTTAAGTAATTAATTAATTAACACCCTTAATTAGTTAATTAACAAGATTAATATCAAACTTGAACCTTAATTAATTAATTGAGAGATTTAAGGATTAAGACTTGGACTCCTTTCTTTGTCTCTTTCTCTAAGCCCATCTCACTTTAATTGGTTAAGTTTAATTAAGACTTAATTAGTTAATTAATGAACTTGATTAATTCAATTGAACCTAATTTCTCTTTCGAATCTGGGGTAGCTCTTTGGTGTTCAATAACCCAAAGTGAGAGATGATGAAATTATGGTTAGCCCACATGTGTGGGAAAATTATAAAAGTAGTTAAGTGAGATCCTTAAGCTTAAATTAATGAGCCAATTGCATTAGGCCCCTTTCATTTCTTAGGAGCATTGTAAATTTACTTTCCATGTGATTGCATATCATATTGGCTCATTATTAATTAGTTAATTAACTTAAGGTGATGTAAGTAAGGGTTAATTAATCCACTTAATCCATACCTAAGCTAATTAAAATATAAAATCAACCTAATTACTTCTTCATTGAATCAAAACTAACTCACACATGGGGAATGGATTAGGACCACCAAAATTCTTTCATATTTCTTAAAACAAATCAAACTTAAAATTAGAAATGATCTTAAAGAACTTTGGTTTACTTTAAGTGAATTTTTTTAGTATGATTATCTTTAAGAATTAATTGGAATGAATGAGATCATGTGCTTATGTTCCTTTATTTCTTTCCCTATCATGCTAAATGTTTCTTGCCATGTGTGATCATGCATTCATTCCTTTTAAAATTAATTTGATGAAATGGTTTCTTTTATGTATAATTGCATGTGTTGATCTAAATTAAATAGGTGTGGCTATTATCACTTATAAATAAAAAAAAGTTATTTTCAAAAGTGTATGAATAAATTATAATATATGGAGTGATGCTAATTACAAATATCTATAAGTTTGCATGTGTTGATAATATAGGGTATGCAATTTGAAGCTTTCTTTCCTTATCCTACATGGATTCACATGGGATTCATTAATGTATAGTTCACTTCAAAAGAACACAAAATTTGTCTAAATCTATTCCCATGCATCTCCATGTTAAGACTTAGGAAGAATTTCATATCACATATAAATCATATAATCAAATCAAATATGACTTCTTGAATGACTCCTTATTCTTATGGTTTCTTTATGTACATTCATATGTATCTGAGGAAAGTGCTATATTAGTCTGGACATCTTGGGGCTACGAGCTTTAAGTACCCCTAAGTAGGTCTTGTACCTTATGCCCCTGGTGTAGAAAATAATGGCACTATACTCACTTAAAACTCTTATACATATGCATGTGTGATATGACCAATGAATAGGAAGTATAAATCAAATGAATTAAATACACCTTTTGCATGGGGTTTCCAATCCTTATAGTTGCTTATACATCCATATGTATCTAAGAAAAGTTGTATATTAGTCTGGACATTCCAGGGTTGTGAGGCTTGAAGTATCCTTTATGTACCTTACTTAGTGTAGAAAATAATGTAATGGTCGCTCACTTAAAACTTTTATACATGTGGATGTGTATTTTGCTAATGGATGAAATATCTTTCTTTTCTATCAAAAAGGCTTGCATTCATAATTCAATCAAATGAAATATTTAAATTCTAAATACACTTCTTTGCATTTATCATTCAAGTATGCTAGAAATCTAAATTGCATGTATAGATTTGCTTAGGATTTATTTTTATGTATGATATACATGATGGAAAGAAATGAAGGAATATGTGTATGTGATAATAATTCATTTCAATTAATCTTAAGATGTCTTTCTTATTGAATGAGTTTATTTAAACTAAGCCTAAACTTAGGATTAATCTATAATAAGCCATTCACTAAAGAAAATTCATTAATTAAATTTTTTTTAGAAGAGACTTAGGGTAGGGAAGAAAGAGAGATTCCCTCTCTTCACCCTCTTTTTAACAAAATATTAAATAAAAATCTTCAATTCAATTAAATCACTTAAAGAGAAATCAACCCTTTATAAATTAAATCCCTCACACTTAGGAAATTATAACTCTAAAGCCTAGTTAGGACATACCACACAAGCTTTAATTCACATACATTAGACTAAGTCACCATTTCTAGCTTTATGTTAGGGTGGTGCATGGTTTGATGTATGCTTATTTTATGATGTATTATTTTAGAGTAGATGTTAAATGTATGTGCTTAGTCTAGATGTTAGGCCGATATTAGCCTAATCTTGTTTTATGTAGAGGGTTGTGCTTAAGGGGCCACTGAATAAAAATATAAATGCTTTCACTGTGCAGGTTTCTTAGCCTCCTAAGTATAACCCAAGTTATGATAGGTGGGCTTGGTTACCCATGTGTGGGGTGCTAAGTCCAAATTATTTATATAATTGCTTGGGTTGTATGGTGCGTTAGCTAACATTTATTTTGTAGGTGTAATTGTATTTACTTTCCTTCTTTTAATGTAATTTTGCATTAAGATTATGATGAATGTTATGGGAGATTAGAATGAGCATTGGTTATGAGACTAAGTCTTATGTACCATGTGAGCAAGAACACATCAAATCAAAAGGAAGAAAGAAATGGAGTAAATCAAAATGAAGAAATGAAGAAATAAAGAAGGAAGAATGAAGAATGAAGACCCTCATAACATTCATTATTTGTAATTGTAATTACTTTCTTGTAATAAGAGATATATAAGGGTAGAGCTTGCTGCCCATATTTTTTTTTGGGTTGTATGGCGGTACCCAACCACATCTACCTTTATTCTTTTATGATAGCTTTGTAAAATTGTTTGATATTTTGTTTAGCTTGTGCATTAGAAAAAGCATGCCTTTTCAAAGTTTGTTTATGATCAGTGATTGTTGTATGGCCTGGATGCGATTAGGCTCTTAGGATAAAAATAAATTTTCTATCCCACTAATAACTCATAACTAAATCTCTAAAATAACTCATAACATTATATAAAAACCTAGGCATTAAATCAAGATAATAAAATATTTAGCAACCCCCTTAGATGGATGATTGTATGTTTAATATCATGCATAATGATATTCTTTTAGTCTTGATAAGAGAGGGCTTCCATCTTTGCTAGATAGAATGGACTTAACTTTTGAGAGCCTATGATGGAAGAACACCTCTTTCCATTTTGATTTGACCCATAATCAATTTCTCATGCATTTAGGCATACAAAATCTCATAGCCTGTGTTAAAATAAAGAGTCCTAAATTGAATGAAATTTAATAAAAATTTGTATTGGATTTAAGCCATTATTCATACCCCTCATGCTCTAGTCTCTTAGGGAGTAGGTTTAAGGACTTAGTTTCCTTTTCTAAATAATAAAAATCTAGCCATCTTGCAAAAGCATATGACTTTCCTACATGGATTTGAAGCGTAGGAGGAGTTAGCTGGCTGCCACTCTAGGCGATAATAAGTCCAGCAGTTGGGTAGTTTACTCTCTCTTGTGGAGGTAAATCATATACCAAATTTTCCTTAGATTTAGGTTATGCTTTAGCCCTCCCCAAAGCTCCCTAGATTTAGCATCTGAGATTGCTATTTCCCTTTGCGGGCTATAAGAATAAATTCTTACCTCTTAGGCATTTCGACAATCTTGTATTGTGGAATTATAAGTCCTAGATTTCTAATAAAATTTCAACTCAAATAAATAAATCTTCTGAACTTCAAATACATAAAGCCCAACCATATGATTGATTGGAGTGCTCACTAGTTTTCTTAGTATCATGAGCACTTCTATTTATCTCCCTTGTCATCGATAATAACTCTCCCTTTTGAGCCATCCCACTTGATTTTATAAAAATACAACTAATTTATTGATAGTCCTATCTTTGAATTCTTTGGAGACAATAATCTTCTACTTTAATTGAGTATTCTTAAAAAATTCACTTTCCTTAAGATGTAACTAACTATGGGGGCTTGCCTTCATAGGGAACTTAACGAACCTAGTTTAAATAAGCTTTGCTTTATTTTTCATGTAAAATAGGAAAAAAATTCTTTGGTATATTCGAAGACCCATCATGCCTTATGAGTCCTTTTTATGTGATTAGGTCCATTGTAGGGTCTGAGACTATCTTTCCTTCCATTGGCACTTAACTTATTTCATTCTTAAGCAAAGTCAACCAACATCCTTTAAGTTTTAGGACCTGACTCCATGTAGGTCTTGAAACCCCTATTGGGCTCCCTAATAGGTGAAAAATAAAAAAAAATCAATTAAGGAGAGATAATAAAAATTTAGGACCTCCTTACCAGCTTAGTGAGGAAAGGCTCATCATAAATTTAAGAAAACAATCTCTTTAACAAAATGACACTTTCCAAAAGCACTTTTTTTGAAAATAGCCACCTTCATTCAACATACTCAAATTTGTCGAAGAAGATTCGATTTTCAAATCATAACATAAAATTGAATGTCCACTCAACATATTTCACATATGCTATAGTGGAAGTTTCTATCTTTTCAAAATCAAGTGGAAGTTTCTCTCTTTTCAAAATCAAGAAATAACATACATGGCATCAAAACATATCATTGAAATCTATTTAACATACTTAAGATTTGTTAAATAAATTTCACCTCTATTTTTAATCTTATTTGACATTTATTTATCAAAAGAATTCCCTCTCTTTCCAAAAGAGAAGAGAGCACATCAAATACATTTGATTCCCTTAACATGTCAAAGTTGTAAAAGTGAGAATCCCATTTTCATATGCATTTCATTCCCACTTAACATGTCAAGGTTGTTAAGTGAGAATCTTATTTTCATGTCACATTTTGATTCCCACTTAACATATCAGAGTTGTTAAGAATCTTATTTTCATGTGCATTTGATTACACTTAACCTTTCAAAGTTGTTAAGTGAGAATCTCACTTTCACATACATTTGATTCTCGCTTAACATATTAAAATTGTTAATTGAGAATCTCATTTCCTTGACACATTTGACTTTCACTTAACTTGTCAAACTTGCTAAGTGAGAGTCTTATTTTCATAAATCACATTGGGCTTTCACTTAATATGTCAAACTTGCTAAGTTAGAGTCTTATTTTATAAGTCATATTTGATTCCACTTAACATATCAAATTTGTTAAGTGAGAATCTCATTTTCATGACATATTTGACTCCCCACTTAAAACACCAAATTTGTTAAGTGAGGGCCTCATTTCATATCACATTTGACCTCCGCTTAACCTTTCAAATTTTTTATGTGGGAGTCCCATTTTCAAAACTTAAACCAATCACACTTGGGCTCTTACTTAACAAACCAAATTTGTTAAATGAGAGGTCCCATTTTCGAAGAAAAGCAAAAAATAAATCAGATCACATTTAGACTTCCACTTAACATATCAAATTTGTTAGTGGGAGTCTCATTTTCAAAACATAAATCACATCACATTTGGACTTTCACTTAACATACCAAATTTGTTAAGTGAGAGTCCCATTTTCAAAAGAAAAGAAAAACATACATCAATCACATTTGGCTTTCACTTAATGTACTAAATTTGTCACGTGAGAGTCCCATTTTCAAACATAAATCAAACACATGTGGCTTCTACTTGACATATTAAAATTGTCAAGTAAGAAGCCCCATTTTCAAATCAACATTTCACACATCACAAGTAAAGACATTCTACAAATTTTTTTTAAACACACAATCATAACATCTTCTTAGCAAAATCAAATTTTTAAGTAGAGGTTCTTTCAAATCATCAATATTTTCAAACAAGATATAAAAGACACAAATATCTCTAAGAAAATCTCTCCTCAAATTTATGAACCCCACCCAACCTACATAAATTGGTTGGGTATGGTTTCTAAAATTAAAATAAAATGGCAAAGACTCTCCTCAATATCAAAATATCTCCACTGAACCCACTTAACATATTTGGATTGTTGAGTGCAGGTTAAAGACTCCAAATCTATCTAACTTTCTCAGGAAAAATATTAAAGGAGAAATTTGACTCAGATTACATTTCAACACATGTAGAGATACAGTGCAGTCGATAAGTACAATCAATTTTTGCAGTCAAGACACACGGCTTCACAGAAGTTCATTTTCACTTTCCCCTTTGGGATGGATTTGGCCTTGGATTGGGCTAGCCTCCCCAAGACCGACTCCACCCATCTAATTTTCTTTTGCCGAGGCTTTGAGGGAGAATGAGTTACTTGTGAGGGGGTGACCCTCATTATCGTTAGTCGGGATGAGGTGATTGGGTAGAAAATAGTCCTATGCCGCCTCCATTTTGAGATTTTCACACTCCAGTCCAGTATCCCCACCATTGCTCTGAGGCACTACCTTTTCATTGGTCACCCTGAAGGGGAAGACTATCTTAGCTTATGAGATAGTCTCCTCTACTTTTGAGATAGGTACTAGTTCTCGCTATGCCTTGTTTATCGTACTCAACATCATAGTAAAAATTGAAAGATTAAGTGGGAGCACGAGTGAGCAGCTAGAGAGTTTGAGGCTGCATCACATATAGCCGAGGAGGGTTCTCCCTGAGAAGTCTCTCCATTTTGGCTAGCAACAAGTTCCACCCCTCTCGACCTCAGATGGAGAGGAAGATTATCGGAGGATTATTTCTTCTCCTCCATATTGACTAGGAGACATAGGATAGGGAGCACATGAGGCCCTATGCCAGGCTTAGGACTGTCTTACGCCAGGTTGGTAGAGCATACGAACTCTCAGAGTCTAGTACTTTATTTGATTTATGATCTTTGATCCCTAGAAGCATTAGGGGTTAGATTCATAGGGAGAGAGCCGTGGAGGCTAAAGCATCTACTCAAGAAGGAAGGAGGGAGTGATGGAGGTATGCAAGGTAGTCGATGACCTCTGCTTAGATGGATTTTACTGATTGCCCCCCTGTTAGGGCTAATCATTCAGACAAGATTGTTCTTATTGGCGCTACCTGCCACAGGCAGAGATCTCCCATTGAGGGACAATTGGTGTTGCCTTCACACCACTCCCCTCATCATCCACCATCACCCATACAACTCACAGTATCCACTACTTCTGCAATAAGATCCAAAAGCCCCCATCTGGGGAAAGACCAGCTCCTTTGGTGATCCGGCTACGACCTCCATCTACTCCATCGACTGAGGTGAGAGTGAGTTCCCCAACTCAACCTTCTACTTCAGTCTTGGTGAAGAAGGAGTGGAGACCCTGCTGCTTCATGGTCGCATCACCACCACCACCATTAGAGTCAGTAGCAATGGTAGTTGCAGAGGGGGAAGGTGAAAGTTTTACAGTTCACATGGCAGTGGATCTCCCAAAAGACACCACTCCATCGATGAGCAGTCATGAGCATATCTCTTCCAGTGAGCATGACCCTCCCAGAGCTAGCACTCTAGTGGTAGGCAATGTTAGGTGTATCTCCATCAGTGAGCATCATCCCTCTACCGGTCAGTAATGTGTGTTTGTGCCAGCACATTTACACCACTCTTTAGATGACATTTTAGTATAGTACTTTGCCAAAAAGAGGGAACCCTTGCGCGATCCCATATACTCGAAGAATGAGAGGGTAGCCTTTGATCACGATAAGGATGACCTTCTTGAGGATTCGGTCGAGGTCCACATGGTTGACACTAGGAGCTCCCTTCATAGAGATCATAGTCAGGAAGGTGTTTTAGTTGAAGAAAATGATGCTGTCCATTCAACCCAACACCTCCATCAGTAGCTTAAATAGAAGAATGATCAGATAAACTAGATGGAGAAGAGGATGGAAGACTTATTAGTATCAAAATCAGGCCTCAGTCCCGCAGCATATATCAATAGAGATAGATCATCCCAAGTCAGCACATATCCTAGATCAACCCAAGAGCACTTCTCCAGTAGATCAGGATAATGGTAGCTTGCATAAGAAGGTGGTGGACAACACCTCCATGCATGAGAAACACATTAAAAAATTGGTGGAAAACTAGGTGAGGGATGCGTTGGCACAAGCTCGAGGTGACTTATTCATTCCAAAGGGTAGAACCTACCCAGAGGAATTTCATGTTGTCCAATATCCTAAGGGTTTTGTACCTCCTTCCTTCAAAATCTTTGATGGTAGTGGAAACCCTCACCAGCACATTGCACACTTCAGGGCCAGCTATTGCAACGCTGGAGGTAGCGACGGTCTTCTTTTCATATTGTTCATTAGCAGTCTAGCGGGTGTTGCATTTGATTAGTATGCCGAACTGCCCGACTGTGAACCTCGGTTGAATCCTCAAGAAGGTTATCCTCATCAGGATCAAAGGCTACATTCTCATTTTCTGAATTTGCGATCAATGCCTAAGAGTTCCCTCTTTTCTAATAAAGTACTGTGCTAAAATGTCATCTAAGGAGCGGTCTAACTATGCCGGTACAAATAGATGCTGCTGACCGATAGAGGGACTATGCTCATTGATGGAGATACATCTAACACTGCCTCTCACTGGAGTGCTAGCTCTAGGAGGGTCATGCTTACTAGAAGAGATATGCTCATGACTGTTCATCGGTGAAGTGGTGTCCACAGGAGATATACCACCATGAACTATAAATTATCCCTTCCCCTCTCACCACCGCCGCTCTAATGGTGGTGGTGTTGGTACAACTATGACATTGTGGGGTCGCCCCTCCTATCAAACCTGGCAGGTAGAGGGATAGGAGGGAGCGATCTCACCTTAGGTGGATGGAGGGAGGGAATCCACAGGCCATAGGCTGGATCACCAGAGGGGAAGGTCACTCCCTGGATGGGGGCTTCTGAGTCATGGCAGGAGTGGTGGATGCTGTGAGCTATATGGGTGATGGTTGACGATGAGGGGAGCGGTGTGAAGGAAAGATCGACTGTCCCTCAACAAGAGATCTCTGCCTATAGAGGGTATCACTGGTAAGAACAATCCTATCTAAATGATCAGCCCTGATGGGTGGATAATCAAGAAAATCCATCAGAGCGGAGACTACCGACTGCCTTGCATACCTCCGTCGCTCTCTCATGTCTACCTGAAGATGCTCGAGCCTCCACAGCTCTCCCCCTATGGATTTGACCCCTAACACTCCTAGGCATCAACGATCATAAATCAAATAAGGTACTGGACTCCGAGCATCCGTATGCTCTGCCAACCTAGCGTAGGACAATCCTAAGCCTAGCATAGGGCCTCTTGTGCTCCCTCTCTGGTGTCTCATGCTGATGGTGGAGGAGAAGTAGCAATTCTCCGATAATCTTCCTCTCCTTGAGCCCAGAGGGGTGGCTGGTCAGTGAGAGATCTCAGGGATAACCTCCTGTTGCATGGGATCGGCTCTCTCAGCTCTCATGCCTTAATCTTTCAATTTTTTGTGTGTGGCAGTGAACAAGGAAGGAACCAGTACCTACTTCAAAAGTGGAGGAGAATATCTCAGAGGCTAAGATAGCCTTCCCTTTCGAGGTGACCAATGAGGAGGTAGTAGCTCTCACTAGAGCAATGGTAGGGATAGCTGGATGGGCAGGTGCTGAAACTATCACAAAATGGGGTGTGGGAACCACTGCGACCTTCCTTTTCAATGAAGGGTACTCAGAATCATAGGGCATGTCAATGCGGATGATTGGCTTCTGCCAAGCCACCTCATCTTGACTAACGGTAGTGAGGGTCGCCCCCTCACAGGTAACACATGTTCCTCAAATCCTCGGCCAAAGAAAATTAGGTGGGTGGAGTCGGTCTTAGGGAGGCTGGCCCAATCCAAGGCCAAATTCATCCTGAAGGGGAAAGTAAAAATGAACTTCTGTGAAGCCATGTGTACTGTCTGCAAAGGCCAACTATATTGACCGGTTTACACTATATCTCTCCATGTGTTGAAATATAATCTGAGTCAGATTTTGTGCTTTACTATTCATCCCAAGAGAGTAATATAGATTTGGTATTTTGAACCCACACTCAACAATTCAAATATGTTAAGTGGGGTTCATTGGAGAGATTTAGATATTGAGGAGAGTCTTTGCCATTGATTTTAATTTTAGAATTCATACCCAACCAATTTATGTAGGTTGGGTAGGGTTCATAAATTTGAGGAGAAATTTTCTTGGAGTTATTTGTATTTTGTGTATATTGTTTGAAAGTATTGATGATTTGAAAGAACCACTACTTAGAAAATTTGAGTATGCTAAGAAGAGGTTGTGATTGTGTGCTTGAAAATTTTTTGTTAAATACATTTTGCTTATGATGAGTGAAATGTTGATTTGAAAATGGGACTTCGTACTTGACAAATTTGATATATCAAGTAGAAGCCACATGTGTTTGATTTATGTTTAAAAATGAGACTTTCACTCAATAAATTTGGTATGTTAAATGAAAGACAAATGTGATCGATTTATGTTTTGCTTTTCTTTTGAAAATGGGACTCTCACTTAAAAAATTTGGTATGTTAATTGAAAGTCCAAATGTGATGTGATTTATGTTTTGTTTTTCTTTGAAAATGGGACTCTCACTTAACAAATTTGGGATGTTATGTTAAATCCCAAGTGTGATGTGATTTGAAAAAAAAGAGATTCTTACTTAACAAATTTGGTATGTTAAGTAGGAATCAAATGTGTATTGAAAATGAGACTCTCACTTAACAAATTTGGTATGTTAAGTGAAAGTCAAATGGGACTGATATATGTTTTGAAAATGGGACTCCCACTTTATAAATTTGGTATGTTAACTGGAAGTCAAATGTTACATGAAAGTGAGACCCTCACTTAACAAATTTGGTGTGTTAAGTGGGGAGTCAAATATGTCATGAAAATGAGATTCTCACTTAACAAATTTGATATGTTAAGTGAAATCAAATATGATTTATGAAAAATGAGACTCTCACTTAGCAAGTTTTATATGTTAAGTGATAGTCAAATGTATCATGGAAATGAGATTCTCACTTAAACAATTTTAATATGTTAAGTGGGAATCAAATGTATATGAAAGTGAGATTCTCACTTAACAACTTTGATATGTTAAGTGTAATAAGGTATGATAGGAAAAAAAAATAAGATTCTCACTTAACAACCTTGACATGTTAAGTGTAATCAAATGTGACATGAAGATAAGATTCTCACTTAACATCTTTACATGTTAAGTGGGAATCAAATGCATATGAAAATGAGATTCTCACTTAACAACTTTGATATGTTTAAGTGGGAATCAAATGTACATGAAAATGAGATTCTTACTTAACAACTTTGACATGTTAAGTGGGAATCAAGTGCACATGAAAATGAGATTCATGTACATGAAAATGAGTTTCTTACTTAACAACTTTGACATGTTAAGTGGGAATCAAGTGTACATGAAAATGAATTCTCACTTAACAACTTTGACATGTTAAGTGGGAATCAAATGCACATGAAAATGAGATTCTCACTTAACAACTTTGACATGTTAAGTGGAAATCAAGTGTATTTGATGTGCTCTCTTTCTTTTTGGAAAGAGAGGGGAATTCTATGTTTGACAAGTGTTGCATCTCAAATAAGATTCCAAAAGAGAGGTGAAATTTATTTAACAAATCTTAAGTATGTTAAATAGATTTCAATGATAAGTTTTGATGCCATGTATGCATTTTCATGATTTTAAAAAGAGAGAAAATTCAACTCTAGCATATATGAAATATGTTGAGTGGAGTTTCAATTTTATGTTATGATTTGAAAATAGAATATTCATTCAACAAATTTGAGTATGTTGAATGAAGGTGGCTATTTTAAAAAAAAGTGCTTTTGGAAAGTGTCATTTTGTTAAAGAGTTTGGTCCTAAAACCTAAAGGATGTTGGCTAACTTTGCTTAAGAATGAAATAAGCTAATTACCAACAGAAGGAAAGATAGTCTTAGGCTCACATAAAAATGCACGTCCACTATCGATGCTTGGAGACAACAATCATCTACTAGAGATGGAGAGAGAACCATCAGAGTTGCAGAAAAATTTGTGGAGTTTATTTTTGATTCATTTGTATGGGGCACATAGATCGAGGGTGTACTTATTATGTATGATATTGAGGAATAGTGTACTATCTCAAAGGAAGATAGAAGTCACTACCTACTATGGACTGTGCTAATAAGACTCTAAGGCATGATGGGTCTTGAATATACTAGAGATTTTTCTCCTACTTTACATGAATGAATAAAGTAGGGTTTAGTTAGACTGAGATCTAAAGTTCCTTATAGGGGCAAGCCCCCATAGTTAATTACATATTAAGAAAAATGAATCCTTTAAGAATACTCTCGATTGAAGTAGGTGATTGTTGTCTCTAAAGAATTCAAAGATAGGACAATCAATAAATTGGATGTGCTTTAGAAAATCAAGTGGGATGGATCAAAAAGGAAGAGTTATTATCGACACTAAAGGAGATGAGTAGTGCTCATGATACTAGGAAACCTAGTGATCACTCAAATATATCATAAGGTTGGGCTTTATATATTTGAAGTTGAGAAGATTTATTTATTTGAGTTGAAATTTTATTAGAAATTTAGGACTTATAATTCCAATACAAGATTGTGGAAATGCATAAGAGGTGAGGATTTATACTTGTATCCCAGGGAAACAATAACCTTAGATCTTAAATCTAGGGTTCTTTGGCAAGGGGAAAAGCACGACCTAAATCTAAGGCAAAAGTGGGTATATGGTTTACCTCCATAAAATAGAGTAAACTACCTGACCGCCAAACTTATTATCGCATGGAGTGTTAGCCAGCTAACTCCTCCATGCTTTAAATCAATGTAGGCAAGTCATTTGCTTTTGTAAGATGGCTAGGTTGTTAGTATTTAGAAAAGAAACTAAGTCCTTAAACCCACTCCCTAAGAGGTTAGAGCATGAGGGGTATGAATAATGACTTAAATCTAATATAAATTTTTATCAAATTTCATTTAATTTGGGACTCTTTATTTTGACACAGGCTATGGGATTGTGTATGCCTAAATGCATGAGAAGTTGATTATGGGCCAAATCAAAAGGGAAAGAGGTGTTATTCCATCATTGGCTCTTAAAGGTTATGCCCTTACTATCTGAAAAAGATGGAAGCCCTCTCTTAACAAGAGTGAAATAAGATGAATATGCATGATATTAAACATACAACATCTAGCTAAGGGGTTGCTAAATATTTTATTATCTTGATTTATTACTTAGGATTTTATATGAGCTTATGAGTTGTTAGTTTAGGTAGAAAAATTAATTTTTATCCTAGGTGTCTAATTGCATCTAGGCCATACAACAATCACCAATCATAAACAAACTATAAAAATGTATGCTTTTTCTAATGCACAAGCTAAACAAAGCATCAAATAATTTTATAAAGCTATCGTAAAAGAATAAAAGGCTGATGTGGTCAGGTACCATCATACAATCCAAAAAGAAATGTGGGTAGTCGAGCTCTACCCTTATATAACCCGGATTACAAGAAAATAATTACAATTATAAATGTTGAATATTATGGGGGTCTTCATTCTTTATTCTTTTTTCTTCATTTCTTCATCTTCCATTTCTTCATTTGATTTGCTCCATTTCTTTCTTTCTTTTGGCTTGATTTGGATATGCTTGTTCCAAAGGAATCACATGGTACATAAGACTTGGTATTATAACCAATGGTCATTCTAATCCCCCATAACACTCATCCTAATCCTAATGCAAAGTATATTAAAACAAGGAAAGTAAATTTAGCTACACCTGCAAAATAAATGTTAGCTAAACACACCATATAACCAAAGCAATTATATGAATAATTTGGACTTAACACCCCACACATGGGTAACCAAGCCCACCAGTCCTTACTTGGGTTATGCTTAAGGGTTAAGAAACCTGCATAGCAAAAAACATTTATATTTTTATTATAGTGGCCCCTTAAGAATAACCCCTACATGAAGTATAATTAGACTAATATAGACCAAACATCCATACCACACACATAGACCCTAACATCTAGTCTACAATAATACATCACAAAAAAAGCATACATCAAACCATACATCGCCTAACATAAAGCTAGAAATGGTCTCTTAGTCTAATGTGTGTGAATTAAAGCTTTTGTGGTATGTCCTAACTCGGCTTTAGAGTTGTAATTCACTAAGTGTGAGGGATTTAATTATTAAAGGGTTGATTTCTCTTTAAGTGATTTAATTGATTTAAAAATTTTACTGTTTTCCTTTGTTTCATATGGCCTACACTTAACAACTAAGTGTTATAGAGAGAAGAAAGAGAGAAAATCTCTCTTTCATCCCTACTTTAAGTCACTTCTAAAGCAAGTTAATTAATTAATTTCTTTTAGTGAATGGATTATTATATGTTTTAATCAATCATAAGTTTAGGTTCACTTTAAGTAAACTCATTCAATAAGAAAGACATCTTAAGATTAATTAGAATGAATTAATATAATATAACACATGTGTTGACCTCACTTTTGGAGTGAGCTCTTAACATCCTCTTAGACTTAGGAATCTTTTAGACACTAAGATTTCCTTAGTCATAAGACACATCTAGTGATTAGGTGAACACCTAACCTAAGCCTAGAGACTTAGAAGTGTTAATCATAAGATTAGGCTATGCCTTAGGGTTTAAGGAAATTACCTATCCTATAGCCTAAACCTAATCTAGATACACTTTCAAATCAAACCCAGACTCAATTCTCAAATCAAATCTTAAATTCAAATTCAAATTCCAAATCTAATTTCAAAATTTGACTCCAAATGATTGAAACCCAAAATCAAATCCAAACCCTAAAACCCCTTTCTAAGCCATATGAACCATATTCATAAGCTTAGCCAAAACTTTACTTAAATAAAATCAAACTCAATTCATCTCTTTATAAATCAATTATTCCTTCATTTATATTCACAAATATAAATGAAATCCAAATTCAAATGACCAAAACTATATCGAAAATCAAATCCAAACTCAATCTAAACCCTTTAAGCCAATTTTTGGACTTAGCCAAATTCTATCCATATCAAGTCAAAACCAATGAATTTTCTCTTGAATCAATCATTCATTCAATCTACCCAAATATAAATGAAACCTATCAAAGATCAACCCTTACTTGAAAATAAATTTTTAAACTCCAAATATTTTATCTAGGGCTCATATATAAGTTCAACTAAATCAATCAACCAAAACCAAACTAATTGACTCTTAGGTGCACTTGACCTAAAGTGACCTAAAGACCCATTTGAGCCAACTTCTAATCCAAACCAAATTGGATTGAACCAAGCTCACCAAAATCTTACACTATGATTGTCGATCACCTAGATGATCAATTGCAATCAATTGCCAAACCAAGCCCAATTGGCCATTTGATCCAAATTGACCCAAATTGGCCTAAAGAACCAAATCGGGTCAAATCATGATCTAACCCAAATTGATTGTAACCAATGGCTCAAGTTCATTCTAAATTGATTACTGAACTTAACCAAAGCCACAATTAAACCCAATTTGATCAATCGAGCCTAATTGGGTCAACTTGACTCAACCTAGCCCAAATTGGCCTAAAGGGTCAATTTGGCCTAAATCAAAATTGAACATAAATCAACCCACAACCCAAGGTAATTTGGCCAATTTTGGTCAAATGGGT
The DNA here is from genome assembly GCA_021442155.1 of Cymbidium sinense. NCBI lineage: Eukaryota > Viridiplantae > Streptophyta > Magnoliopsida > Asparagales > Orchidaceae > Cymbidium > Cymbidium sinense. The sequence goes on along the minus strand of CM038233.1, from coordinate 8,471,507 downwards.
CAATTTGGCCCAAAATGACCCGTATGACCCAAATTGGGCCAAATCCCTTGAAACCAAGCCAAAACCCATTGGGGCTGGTCAAATCCGACCATAACCCATTTGGGATCAGCCCAAAATAAACCCAACCCATTTTAAATCCCTCATGAATCCTCCCCACATAGGATTCCCCTAACCTCATTTAATTCCCCATCACTTAACATCACATGGCCCAATATTTCAATTAAACAAATTTGATCATATGAAGAGAGGACTTTGGAGTAAAATCCAAAGTCCTCAATCAATCTAGATCTAAACCTAACCACCCCAACAAGATGGCATTCAATTTGGAGCCAAAATAATTCAAAAAAAATATATTTTCATCCATTATAAAAAGAGGGGGAGATGAGGCTTGAGCTCTCTTCCTACCACCACTATTCAGCTCCCAAAAACTCCCAAAAGCAAAAGGGAACCCATCCCCCACTTCGTTTAGCCACTTTGAGCTCAAATAATACAAGAATTTGCTCTTTCGACGAGGCGACGGTAAACATCAGAGAAGTAGGCATTCCGAAGAGAAGCAAGGGCTAAAGATTACTCTGAGGCTTCCTCACACATACAGGATCTCCCTCGGATCTTCACCGCTGCCGAAAATCATCCCGGTGAGGTAACTTTCATTAAACCGTAGCCAACCTTAGGATTTTGCATATTTTGTATTAAATTTTCACGATTCTAGGAATTTCCTTTAGAAAATCCAGATTTTTATTTTAAATCATCCCAAATAGGAAAATTTTTTTTGGTGAATAAAATGGTCCATTTGGATAAGTTTTGCTTAGAAACTTTCATTTTTCCAAAATACCGAAAACATGTCACCACGGCCACACCATCCCATCCTTCAGCTCAGATCTGACGCGCTGGATCGCGTATCCGCCTTTCGATCGCGTGATGACGTCCGGACGGCGCCACGCATCGATGGATCATGATTCAAACTTGAGCGAAGATCAGCCGATCAAAATGATATGCATCCATGACCATGGCGACGCCCGCATCACTCGATCATATGATGGTCGAACGTCCGATCTGATTGGACGGTTGTGAAAGAAAAGGTCGCCTTTCTCAAACCGCTATATATATATATATATATATATAAAAAAATAAAAAATAATAATTTAAATCATCTAAAAATTTAAAAATTCATAGAAAATAAAATACTTAACCAAAAATTGTAAACAAGGGCTCGTTGGATTTGTCTATCCGAGAGAAATCCAACAAACCCAAAATACTCAAAATTTACTGAGTATTGTTGAGCGTAATTTAGGTTTTAGTGAAAACCATATTTCATTAATTAAGCCAAAAATATAAGTTAGATTAAGTTGAGATTTTCAGATATTGAAATTAATGTTAAAATACACCTACAATAAAAATTTCAAGTTAAAAGAACTTTTGGATTGGGAAAAATTAAAATTTTAAATTCAGATTATCAATTTTGATAAAATAAATTAAATAAAATTGAAATTTACAAAAATCTTCAAGATGACCTAAATCACTTCAATTGACATCTAGACTCTTAAGAAAAAATGATTTTATCTTAATCTTAAGAAACCCAAATAAACACTTAAGATTAGAGTTTAAACAAAAAAAGTTAATTAAAATATAATCTAAAAATAACTCAAATATTAAATCAAAAAAAAAAAGATTGAATTTCATTAAATCATTAATCAAACTTTAAATCAGAAAAATATCATCTTTAAAGGAGATTAAATTAAATATGATTAAATCTATTTAAGTTAATAAAACTCAATTAAATGATTAAATCTTAAATCAAACTCAAAATCCAACAAACTTAGAAAACTTTAATAATTTGATACTAATCGAATTAAACTAAATAAAATTAAAGCAAACTTAATTAACCTATGATTTTCACATCCATTTGGAATGAGATAATTAAATAACCATTAAATATTTCAACCTAATAACTAAATTGAACATGTTAATGAAATCAAACAAACATAAAAAATCAAATCAAGTAAAACCCTAATCATAAATAATCAAACTTAATTAGTCAAACATTTAATTAATGAAAATTTAATAAATTAATCCATCATCTTAATTAATCAAATTAATTTAAATAAGTTACATTAAAGTTAACTCTAAGATTAAGCTTAAATCAAACCCCCAATTTAAATTTAATCACACCCTCAAAACAATTAAGTAATTAATCATATTAAACCTAAACTTAATCAAATAAAATGCAAATCAAAACATAAATTAAATAAATTATTAAGTCATTGATCTTTAATTAAACAAACCTTTAATTAATCTAATTACCTTAATCAAACTTAATTAGTCAAACATTTAATTAATGAAAATTTAATAAATTAATCCATCATCTTAATTAATCAAATTAATTTAAATACATTAAAGCTAACTCAAAATTAAGCTTAAATCAAACCCATATAAATTAAATAATCACACCCTTAAATAAATTAATTAAGTTAATTAAATTAATCATATGAAACCTAAACTTAATCAAACATAATTAAGATGCAATTAAACACTAATCAAAACTTAAATTAAACCTAAATCATTAAGTCATTAATCTCTAATCAAACAAACCTTTAATTAATCTAATAATTAATTGACCCTTAATCAAACTTAATTAATCAAACATCTAATTAATGCAAACTTAATAAATTAATCCATTATCTTAATAAACCAAATTTAACTTTATAAATCGAAGTTAATTCAAATTAAATACTTAATTAATCTACTAATTAATTTAATCACACCTATTAAATAAATTAATTAAGTAAATTACATTAATCATATTAAACTTAAGCTTAATCAAACATAAAATGCAATTAAATGATAATCAAACCCTAATTTAAACTTCAATCATTAATTCATCAATTACATCATTAACTCAAATAAACATGAAATCAAATTAAAAGTTAAACAAATCTTTATTTAATTTAATCATACCTCTTAAACAAACTAATTAAGTTAATCAAATTAATTACATTAAACTTAATTAATCAAAATGCAATTAAATATTAATCAAAACATAAATTAAACCTAAACCATTAAGTCATTAATTACATCATTTGTCTAAACAAATATGAAACTAAATTAAAAAATTAAACAAACCTTTATAATTAACATAAATACACTTAATTAAACAAATCACATAATCACATTGAACCTAAGCAAACCCATAGACCAATAAAGCTAATTAAATCAAATTGAATCAAATTAAGTTAAATCAAGAAAGATTCTCATCAATTTAATATAGAATCAAATCAAATCTCATTCAACCTACTTAAATAAAATAAACTAATTAACTATCCAATATGAAATCAAAATGCAAACCAAACTTTGATGAACATGACAAATGGATGTGATTAAAAATAAAATCCAATAAAGAATCAAACCCAATTAAAATCAAAATAAAATCTCAATTAATCTAATCCATCAAACTACAAATAAATGAACCACAATCAATTAAATAAACATAAAGTTAAATCACATAACCATGATCAAAGAAAAGAATTAAATATTTAAAAGGATATTGAATTATCAAGATTCATTAAATCAAAACACCTAATCTAAAATTAATCAACCAAAAACACATGAACTTAAACAAACTTAAACTCATTGACATTAAGGATATTGAATTATCAAGATGCAATTAAACTAAAACATCTAATCCAAAAAATCAATCAATCAAATACTTAAAAAATTCTAAATTCTAAATCAAATAAAATCAAATCAAATGAATTACAAGTTCAAATGGGCTAATCAAGATACTTAAGGACTTTAGTTAGATTCTTAGAATTAGGATGTAGAATGTGAGTCGTCTCCAGATGGAATTCATCCTACTCTTCATTCTTGAGAACCTAAATATCATTTCAACCAAATAAACTAAAATAAAAATGAAAACAAATCATTAAATCATTTAGATTGAAATCACCCAAAGGTAAAATTTAAATTCAAACCTCAAATTGGAACTTAAACTAAAGAAGCCTAGTAAAGTCTTGCTACAAGCCTTAAGCACACATTAGAATACTAAGTCACTACTTCTAGTGCTAAGTTGGGGTTGTATGTATGATGTTGTGTTTTGTTTTGTGATGTAATGTTTTAGACTGGATGTTAGGGTGTATGTTTCGTAGAGGATGTTAGGCCGTTATTAGCCTAATCATATTTTCTGCAGGGGTTGTGCTTAAAGGGGCCGCTATAATAAAAAAATATAAATGCTTTTGTATGTTCCTAAGTGTAACCCATGTTAGAGTTTGGTTACCCATGTGTGCTAAGTCCAAATTATTCATATAACTATTTGGGTTGTATATGTGTTTAGCTAACATTTGTTTTGCGGTGTGTAACTAGATTTACTTTTCTTATTTTGATGTAATTTTGCATTAGAATTAGGATTAGTTATGGGGATTAGGATGAGCGGCAAGGCTTAGTCCTGGGTGCCTGTGATGCCTTTGGAGCAAATCAAATCAAAAGAAAAAATGAAAGAAATGAAGAAATGAAGAAAAGAAGACCCACAAGATATATATTATTTTTTGTAATTGCAGAGGGGTGAGCTGGCATCCATATTTTCTTTTCTCTTTGTATCGGAACCAATGACTGCCTTTTATTCTTTACGTAGTCTATAAAATTGTTTGATGTTGTGTTTAGATTGCACAGAACAACATGCTTTTCATAGTTTGTTTATGATTGATGCTTGAATGTGGGATGCGAGCTCTGGATAAAATTAATTTTCTACCCCATTAACAACTCATAACTAAAATTTTAAAACAACTCATAACCTCACATAAAAGCCTAAGAATTAAATCAAGATAATAAAATTTTAGTGACCCCTTAGCTGGATGGATGAATGTATAATATCATGCATGTCATATTCTTTCACTCTTAAGAGGGAGCTTCCATCTTTGCCAGAGAATCAAGGCTTAACCTATGAGAGCCTTTGGTGGAAGACACCCTTTCTTCTTCTCTTGATTTGGCCTATAATCAAATTCTCATGCATTTAGGCATACAAAATCCCATAGCTGTGTCAAACAAAGTCCAAAAGAATCAAATAAATTTGATAAAATTTGCATTAGATTAAGTCATGGATTCATACCACTCATGCTCTAGTCTCTTAGGAGTGAGTCTAAGGACTTAGTTTCTCTAAATGAACAACAGCCTAGCCATCTTGCAAATCATAAGACTTGCCTACATGGATTTAAAGCGTAGGAGGAGTTATCCACCTGTGAGTAATAAGTCCGGGTGGTTTATTCTCTGGAGGTAAACCATATACCCATTTTTTCACCTTAGATTTAGGTTGTGCCTTCATTTTGTACCAAGGCTCCTTAGTTTAGAATCAGGTATCTATTTCCTTTACAAGCATAAATCCTCACTTAGGCATTTCACAATCTTATGTGGAATTATAAGCCCAAGAATCTAATAAAATGTCAACTCAAATAATCAACTCTCTTCAATTTCAAAAATATAAAGCCCAACTATAGATTGGAATGCTCACTAGGCTTCCTAGTATCATGAGCATTTCCTACTTTCTCCTTTGGATTCCAAAATAAGTCTTCTCCTTGATCTATCCCATTTGATTTTCTAAAATAGCCAATCCTTTGATAGTCTTAACCTTGAAATCTTTGGAGACCCTAATTATCTACTTTAATCGAGAGTATTCTTAAAGAATTCTCATTTCTTAGGATGTAATTAACTATGGGGGCTTGCCTCCATAGGAAACTTAACAAACCCGACTTAAAATAAACCCTACTTTACTTTTCCATGTAAAAGTGGGGAAAGATCTCCGTATATTCAAGACCCATCATGCCTTAGAGTCCTTGATTAGGTCCATTATAGGTGCTGATTTTTATCTTTTGATATAGTACATCATTCCTTAATATCGTATATGGTCACTTTAATAAGTACCCCCTAAGATCTGCATGGTGTCCCACATCTCAAAAATAAACACCACATATTTTTTTGGCGACTCCGTTGGGGATAGTTCCTCTCTCCATCTTTAGTAGATAATTATTGTCTCCAAGCATCGATAGTGGACTTATATTTTATATAGGCCCTAGACTATCATTCTTTCCATTGGCACTTAGCTTATTTCATGCTTAAGCAAAGCCAACATCCTTAGTTTTAGGACCTCACCGTAGGTCTTAAAATCCTATTTCCCCAATAGGTGAAAATTAAAATTAATCAAATAGAGGAGATGACCAAAATTAAAAAATCTCTTCACCATTCTGATGGTGAGGCAAGGTTCATCCCATGAACAATAAGAGAATAAAACTCTTCTACAAAATAACATGTCTTTCCAAAAGCACTTTTTCAAAATCCACATAATAAGGGTTGTACACAAAAGTTTATAAGAAATTTTCACAAAACACATATAACCAAACCTCATTTAACAAATCTGATGATTGTTATAAGGAGGTTCTTTAAAAAAAAATAAAAATCAAAATCAAAATCAACAATTTTTAATTTTCAAAAGCACATTTTCTTTGAAATGGCTATCCCCATCCCACACACTCAAATTGTTGGATGGAGATTCTATTTTCAAATAAAACTATGATATAAAAAAAAATTTGAAACTCCACTTAGCATACTCCACATGTGCAATAAACCATACACACACAAAAGAGAAGTCAAGACATATTTGAACACCGACATAACCAAATTTGTCAAATGGGAGTTCCCCTTTGGAGAAGGTCATAAATTGAATTCTATTTGCATTTGTCGATAATTCTTCATGCCAAAGTCTTGAACTTCAAAACACATTGGGAGCTCATTTGACATGCCCCAAGTATATGAATGAGAACTCCATTTTGAAAATCATAAGTACAAAGTGAACTCCATTTAACATAAAGTCTGTTAAATAAGTTCATTTTCTTTCAAAAATCATAAACACATTTGACTTTCACTTAACATACCAAATTTGTTAAGTGAGAGTTTCATTTTCAAAATCATAAACACATTTGACTTTCACTTAACATACAAAATTTGGTAAGTGAGAGTTTCATTTTCAAAATCAAAACATTTGACTTTCACTTAACATACCAAATTTGTTAAGTGAGAGTTTCATTTTCAATCACACACTTGAACTTCCGCTTAACATACCAAATTTGTTAAGTGAGTGTCTCATTCTCAAAAAAAAAAAAAAAAAATAAAAAAAAAAAAACATATCTCAAACAAATTTGGGGCTTTCACTTAACATATCAAACTTGTTAAGTATGACTCCCATCTTCAAAGAAAAGCAAATTTATCTCACACATTTAACTTTCACTTAACATACCAAATTTGTTAAGTGAAAGCCTCAGACCAAACACAAATCAAACACATGTGGCCTAACTTAACATACCAAATTTGTTAAGAAGAAGCCACATTTTCAAATCAAAATATCATACAATCAAATCTTCATAAGCAAAAATATTTCAAACACACAATCACAACCTCTTCTTAGCATACCCAAATTTGCTAAGTAGTCTTTCAAACTATCAATATTTTCAAACAAGATGCACAAAACACAAATATCTCCAAGAAAATCTCTCAAATTTTAGAACCCCGCCCAACATACCTAAATCAGTTGAGTATGGGTTCTAAATTGAAATCAAATGGCAAAGACTCTCCTCAATATCCAAAATCTCTAAAATTTTGATGAACCCCACTTAACATCCTTAAGATTATTTAGTGTGGGTTCAAATTCAAATCAAATCTTGAAATCAATGATTGAAGGTGAATATCAAGGCAAGTGTCCGACTCACAAATTTCAATAATGATTTCGGTGCAATCAATTATTTTCATCGATCTATGGCTCCCAACAAGCTCGTGTTTTCCTTCCCCATGGCCTAAACTAGCCTTGGATCAAGCTAGTCTCTACCACGGCTCCACCGAGGTCATCTACTTTGGCCATGGTTTGAGGGAGTGAGGATTTCTATGAGGGACCCCTCACCAGTTAACAAGGAGGAGGTGGCAGCATGCCACTCATTGAAATATGCCATCCGACTGAAGCCTCCACTAAAGAGGAAGGCCACTTGTTCTGCCCCCAGTATCGGTTCGTGCTGCCATCACTGGGTCAGACCCTACTACATACTACCTCCTTGATTCCCCAAAGGGAAGATTGTCTTGCTTTCAAATAGTCTCCTCCACATTGAGGTGGGTGCTCGCTCTGCCATACCCACACATCACTCGCAACAAGAACCGCAAGATCAAGACATCACAAGAGGCAGAGAGAGAGATGGATTGCTTCCCATGTGGTCAGGAGGGATCTCCCATGAGACCTCTCCACATTTGAGTGGTAGGTTTCACCCCTTCACCTCGTGATGGAGAGGAGGACAGGAGGATTGCACCTCCACCACCAAGATATTTTAGACACCGGGAGCATGAAGCCCCATGCCTGTGAGCCAGCCAGTTGGTGAGCCCACTGACGCCGAGAGTATTTTGATCCGAGGATTATCCCTGGGGAGAGTAAGTCGACACAGGGGAGAGCCTTGGAGGCTCAAGCATTAGCTCAGAGTGAGGGAACAGTGAGGTTTGTCGGTGCTGCCTCCATTGATGGATTTTCCCGATTGTCACCCTACCAGGGTCGATCGTTCAGATAACATCATCCTTATCGATGCTAATATCATAGGAGGAGTAGGCCTATAGTCGAGGTCGATGCTACCTCACCGCTCCACTCACCACCCACCATCCATCAACTCACGCATCCCCCATTCACCAAGATCCGTAAGCTCCATCGGGAAAGACCGACCATTGGTGATCCACCATGGCCCAAGGATCCCACTCATCTCTACAGGTGAGGTGAGCTCTATCTCGACCGCCTCAACTATGGAGAAGAAGGAATGGTGACCCAAGGCCATGTGGGAGTCACCATCACGCACACATTAGCCCTTGCGCCACCGCAAACAAAGAGGCGAAGGGATGAGGATATAGATGTAGTCCACGGTAGATCCTTCCACGTGTAGCCAAGCAAAGTGATCAACATATACCTATGAAAGATCCTCTTAGAGATAGTAGTAAATGGCAAATAATGCCCATGTATTTTGGCTGAGTATAGCCTCTCCACCGGTCAAGAATGAGTGTTTATCCCCGCACACTAGACGCTCTTCGGATGAGATCGTTGCATAGTACTTGGAAGAGGGAACTCTGGGGATGACCGCTCGATGAAGAGGATGCTATAATTTTGATATGGGGATGATCTCTTGGAGGACGAAGTCCATATGGTCGACACTTGGGGTTCCCTCCTGTGGATCAAGATAAAGAGGGTGTTGTAGTTGAGGAAGAAGACATAACTCATTCAACCCAACACCTTCATGAGGAGAGATGAGCATATGGAAGAGAAAAGAGTTGAAGATTTATTAGCGGCAGTTTTAGCACTTCAAGGCCAAGCTCCATCATACTACTCCTGAGTCACCACCGGTTGTTGCATGTTTTGGATCAGCCCAAGAGTACATCTCCGTAGACCAGGATAGTGGCAACATGCATAGGAAGGTGGTGGACAACACCTCCATGCAAGAAAAAGATATTAAGCAGTTAGTGGAGCAGCAAGTGAAGGATGCATTGGCACAAGCCTGAGGTGGCTCATCTGTTCAAAAGGGTAGACCCTACCTGGAAAAATTTGATGGTGTCCAATATCTTAAGGGTTTTGTGCCTCCTTCCTTCAAAATTTTGAGTGGGAACCCCCACACATATACACATTTTAGGCGGCAATGTCTTGATGCACTATTCCTCTCTTCATCGATTTGACAGCATCACATTTGATTGGTACTAACTACCCAATGGTTCTGAAGACTTTTGTCGAGTTAGCACCTCTTCATCAAGAGGTTTGTTTGGAGCCCAAAGAAAGGGTAACTGGTGACCTGGCCCAACAAAATCCAAATGAGTCCCTTGTTGATTATATTCTCAGGTGGCGAAACCTGAGTATGAAATGTGAACCACAACTGTCTGAACAACATGCTATAGAAATTCTTCTCAAGAATATTCATGGCCCGGTTGCCTTCATGCTCAAGGGATTTATGATCAAAACCTTTGAGAAGTTAATCAACAAGGTGGCTAGCCTACAAGGGGAAGCCAAACAATTACCTTTTCAAGACCAATCATTCAAGCCCAAGCCACAGAAAGCATTCGAGAAGAAGCTGGGTAGAAGTGTCGAGAAGAGGGAAGCTAACCGAGCTCGATGAGAGACCTCAGAAGCCTCCATTACCACCTCCTACCACCACCTCGGCGATATATCGACCACCATAGCCACGTACCACCGCCCGCCTCACAATATACTCAGCAACGGTACTCATATCCACCGCTAAGTAGCTATTACCCACCTATTCTTGTCGATAAATTGAATAAGCCATATTCATTCAAGAGAGAGGTAGTTAGGAAGATCTTTAAAAAATCTCTTAAAGAAACCCGACTAGTTACTGAGCCCAAGTGGCGGAAGATGTGGGCAAGAGTGATGATCCTAACTATTGCCTACCATCGCATGGTGTCATGTCTTGGAGGATTGTGTCACCTTTAAGGACCAGCTTGAGCAGCTACACAAGTCGAGCTATTGTCATCCCCAAAGAGTACTTGTTAGAACAACCCTCTAGTTCTATCAGAGTAATTCTTGGGGATACTTACTATCCACTTAAGTCAAAAGAAGGTTGGGATATTGTCTTCTCCTGAACCTCTAAAAAAGTGGTCTCTAAGATCAAGAAGCTTTATACAAAGTAACTCAAACCTCCAACACTAAGGAAGGTTTGCAAGTTGCCAAAGATAACTTGAAGAAGGTGTCAACCCAGGAAGGCTACCTTACTCTGGATAGCATAAGAAGACAACCACCGTCTCCCAGACTCCATCCACTATTGCAGCTACTACTTCTTCCTCCACTAGCTCCTCTTTTGCCAATAGGAGCGTTATATCAGCGGACAAGGGCACTATACCCCTTTCTCCGCTTACTTTATTAGATTTCTATCATGTACCTCCATCTAAGAAGAAATCAATGAAGAAAGCTTTCACTTACATCTTGTCCACTTCTGATACTCTAGATTTTATTCCTCTCGAAAACTCTTCAAGTCTACAAAATAATGATGACTCTAGTTCCGATCATTCCACCTTTGATTTAGAAATGGATTTTCCATTCAATCATTCTGTTCACCATTGAGATTGATTTGGAGTCATCTAACTCCGATGATCCCATAGGAGAAGTCATAGGTACACCTGATGAGAAGGTAGAACTTCTACAAATTCATCATCCCAAGAGGTCACTGAAGTTAACCTTTGCAGTGGCAAAGTTCTACCTCCTAGGGTGGCACCTCAGGATAAGGGTAAGCAAATCATTGGTTATAAAGAGCAGATAATATCTCCACAAGATGCTCCACCCATGTATATGCTTTTGGAGGATCAAGCCAAGGTTGACTACAACATCCTAGCATCTTAGAAAGTGCCGCCTAAGTTAAGTATATATGACACCTCATCTTATCCAAAGAGATGAGGGAATCTCTAATCAAGGCCCTCCTTGATCAAGATATGCTTAGCCCATGACCGCTACAAGAGAGGCTTGCGCTCGTGAGGACACTCTAGAGTTACATTTAGTGATGAAGACTTGCTTCTAGGAATGACCAAGCACAACCGCCTCTTTACATTACGGGATGTTGGAAGATACATGATATCCGAGTTCTTGTTGAGGGTGCATGGTGAATATTATGAGTCTAAAAACTCTCGCTTACTTAAAGATTGACATCTCCAAACTTTCAAAAGAGAGGATGATGTTGAGAGGATTCAATGAACAAGGCGAGAGGGCTTTAGGCTCTATAATGTTGCCATTAGAAGTGGATGATTGGAAGACTACCGCCAAGTTTCATATTATAGACTCAGATACATCTTTCAATGCTTTACTTGGGAGACCGTGGATACATGAGAATAATGTGGTTCCATCCTCTCTACATCAAGGCATGAAGTTCATGAGAGGTGGGATTGAATAATACATCAAAGGAGATCTTAAGCCATTCACGCTCATGAGGTCGAATATAAAAGATGCAACCTACTATCTCCCTCAAAATCAACAAGTCTATTCTCGAACTTGGTGAAAGTTCAAAAATAAAGAAAAGAAAAGGAAAAGAAAAAGAAAAAGAAAAGAAAAAGAAAAAAGAAAAAGAAAATAAAAAAAGGAAATGAGAAAGAAAATAAAAGGGAGAGAAATAGACTTGAGGAGAAAGTAGAGCCTAACATTATATTCCACCCACTGCTTACTCCATTCAAACATATGGGTAGGATGACTCAACCTCCACCGTGCAGGAAGAGGCATCCGAGACATGCCTAGAGATGGAAGACCTCCTTATTGGCCATCCAATAGAGTTATGTCCCCGCTACTGGACTACACCTACTATCTATATGACTTAGAATCTTTCGGATGATGAATTATATATGATTAGTACACTAGCACTTCCAAATAGATATCCCCATGCAAGTGAGCTGAGACAAATGATGAAGACCGGCTCCTAAGCAAAGCATAAGTGTATTCGAGTCTATATATGAAACAGTGAAGCATTAGTTGGGAACTTTAGCTCTAACCCCACTTTCATCATAAAAATTTGAGGGTTTTATAGTTAAAGAAGCCCCTAAGTCTTCGACAAATGTAAAGGTGCAGAAGTTCTTTCTTGGAGCATCATGCTCAAGTCAAGTGGTAGAACTTGAGGATGATTCATATAAAGATTTAATAGAATTACCTTTTGATTGGTATTCGCCTTGTTCTTAATTTAGCAAAGAAAGGATTAATTCCACATACTTGGTCTAAACACATGATTACTTGAAAGGTTATGGGACAACAAATGCGCATATTCACAATCAAGACCGGACTAGGATTGCAAGTGGGTCCAGCTTGATGATGATTACGCTAGTCATCACCAATCATTTGGAATTGACAGTTCTTTTCAAATCATGCTAACTCATATGAGGTTTAGAAACTTAGATGATCCAAATGACTCAAAGATGCATGAAGTTTGAAGAGGAGATCGATCAACTATATGAGCTCAAAGAAATCAACCTAGAATCAAGAAGATCCACCAACATATATCGCTCTATTGAATGAAAAAGAAACCAATGATTTAGTGAAACTATTGATTGAGTTTAAGGATTGCTTTGCATGGAGTTATGAAGAGATGCCCGATTTATCTCCTGACATAGCAGTCCATAAACTAGCAATAGAACCTAATGCTAACCCTATCAAACAGGCTCCTAGACGCATGCGATTAGACATTGAACAACAAGTCACTTTTGAAATTAAGAAATTGATCGATGCTTTATTAGGGAAGAAAAATATCCTACGGTTGGCGCTGTCATCCGCTTAAGAAAATGAATGGCCAAATTGATATGATTTTAGGGATCTAAATAAAGCATGTCCTAAGGATGAATTTCCACTTCCTATACTAGAATTAATGGTGGACATTGCCTCATCTCATGCAAGATTCTCCTTATGGATGGGTCATCCGCTACAATCAAATTAAGATGGCCCCTGAGGATGAAAGAAACACCGCCTTTCAACCCCAATCAAATATATTGTTATAAGGTCATGCCTTTAAAAATGCTCTGCCCACATACCGCCATGACTCAAATCTTTGATGAACTCATTCATCATCAAGTTGAATGCTACGCCGATGATCTCATTGTCAAAAGTAAAGAAAAGGAAGACCATCTCTTTGACTTGAGAGTAGTTTTTGAATGGTTAAGACAATACAACCTCAAAATGAACCCCTTGAAATATGCATTCGAAGTAGCTTCAGGAAAATTTCTTGGGTTTGTTGTCCGACACTGGTGAATTGAAATTGATCTAGAAAAGATCAAAGCGATATTAGAAATGCCACCCCTAAAAGCCTAACATAACAAGGTCATTCCAAGGGCATGATCTAAGATGCTTTTCCAACTTATCGAAGATGCCAACCATTCTCAAGACTTATCAAAAAATATGCCAAGTTCAAATGGGATGACAAGTGCCGCATGCTTTCAAAGACATCACATATCCGATGACACCTCCAGCTAGCCCTATCCTCAAGCAAGCCGCATATTATATACCGTGATTAGATCCTCGCTTTGTTGGCTCAAACCAACGATGAAGGGAAGGAGAACTCTCTATTATCTCGCCATCATCTAATCCCTCGAGGCTATCCACCTATTGTGCACGCTAGCTTTAATCTTTTGCATCCCAAAAGCTACGACACTACATGCTTTCTCATAAGGTGAACTTGATCTCCAGAGTCAATCCACTATAATATCTCATGACACAACCAACCTTATCTGGACGGTTGGCACGTTGGTCCATGATTTTTTTTCAGTTTGATATAACATTCGTACCCCTCCGTGCTATAAAAGGACAAGCACTTACGGATTTCTTAGCAACACACACACTCCCTGCCGATTCTCTGCTTAATGATGATCTCCTCGATGAACAAATCATGAACTTAGGGGGTACTAGTGCTTGACACTGGGAGATGTACTTTGATGGTACAACTTCCTCTCAAAGAGGAGGAGAACCACAACTTACTATCCTGAAAGGTGGGTAGGAATAGTTCTCCTAACCTGCATCAATATGATGAGATTCTCATATCATTTGTCCAATCCATGCACAAATAATGAGGTCAATATGAGGCTCGATTGTCCCGAGTTAGTCATTACACTATGCATCCGAGTATCAACATCTTTGGGATTCTCGCTAGTCATCAACCAAATCACCGGGTCCTACAAGTTCTAAAGCCTAAGCTCCATCATTACCACAAGTACACTATGGAGTTGGCCCAAATAGGTTACCATCTACAAGATTCCTCGAGAGAACGCAATACAGACGATAGCTGCCAAGTACAAAGTGTCATGCGAAGATGAGTCCATTCCAATAAGGGTCCAAAATAGACAAGTCTTATCCCTTGAGGAACTCATTGAGAGATTCTCTCAAGGGAGGCTGCCATTTCCGTAAGGACGAGGAGCCAGATTGGAGGAAACCATTCATAGATTATTTAAATGTAGGCAAACTACCTCAAGAGAAATCACTGGCACACCAGGTGAAGCAGAGAACCCTTTCCTATACTCTTATAGGCGGCACCTTGTACCGGAAGTCTTTTGATCATATGTGGTTAGGTTGTCTGGAAAAACACAAAGCCCATAGAATCGTGACTGAGGTACACTCAGGGTTATGCGGGGCACATCAATCCGGTCCGAAGATGAAAGCCAAGATCAAGAGACTAGGAAACTACTAACCTTCGATGATCACAAACTGCATGGATGTAGCTAGGAGATGCCATCAATGTCAGGTACACGATGTGGTCCTACATCAACCTCCTAACATTCTACATCCTACATTGGCCTCATGACCATTCAGTTGGGGTATGACATCAGGGTCCGATCGATCCTCCTTCTTCCAAGGGTCATCGATTCATTCTACCACATCAATACTTTTCCAAATGGGCGAGGCAATTTTAGAGGTCACAGCTCAACATGTGCTCCAGTTTTTCAAAAATCATATCGTATGTAGGTTTGGGGTGCCTCAACTAATTATATCCGATAATGGTACTGCATTCAAGAGCACTAAAATCAATAACTTTGGTCAAAGATACAACATCGATTGGAGATATTATACCATCTACTATCCAAGAGCAAATGGGTTAGCAGAAGCCTTCAACAAAACCCTCATTCAAATACAAAAGACACTAGATGACAACAAACGATGATGGCATGAAAGCTTGAAGCTTTATGGGCCTACCCTCACATATAGAACTCCAACACAATCTACCCCTTTCTCCTTAGTGTATGGGTCAAGCGCTCTACCATTGGAAGTCTAACTCATCACTAAGGATAGCCATGGGTAGAAAAAATCACAATGGAAATGTAAAAGTTACTTGGAAGAGCTCAAAGGTTTGAGGAGAGACGCAAGCATGCCAAAACCTCATTATACAAAGCCAAGATGATTCAAGCTCATAATAATTTGGTCCGTCCTAGAGCTTTTCAAGTAGGAGAGCTTATTTTAGTTCTAAGGAGACCAATTGTTGCTCATCGAAAGATATGAGGAAATTTTGAACCCACTTGGGAAGGCCCTTATGCCATAGAGAAGGCCTACCAAGGAAGGTCTTACCAACTCATAAATTATAAAGGAGAGCACCCGATGCTTCCAATCAATGGGATCTACTTAAAGAAATATTATCTATAAACCTTGTTTGAAAATAATTATTAATAAATTCTCTTTTCATCTAAAATTTTATTTCTTCTGTGTTAGAAATATCTTTTGCTTGTGAATTCACCATGGTATATTTAGGGTCCCCAGTGGCATCCTATTCCTTCATATCAAACACAAACACACATATCTTTATCTCGCTATTTTGATGGGGAGCAAGCTGTGGCACTCACTCATTAGTGCTCTAGTTTGATTTATTGTCCAAAGCAACCGATCACCCCTGGTCATTTGTTGGAGGATGTGAGTCCTGCGGCTTTCCTAATTTGACCATTGCAAACCGACAGTGCCTTATCGGTAGTCTTCACGCCTGTTAGTTAACTACCTTATGTTGGCTTTAAGAAGATGTGAGTCCTGGCTTTCCATAGCCACCATTATGAGTTTCCCGAGGTTTAGTGTAAGAGTCCTGGCATCCTATTCCTTCATATCAAACACAAAAAACATATATATATATATATATTTTTCTGGCTATTTTGATGTGGGAAGCCCCTGCCCCACTCATTAGCCTAGTGGGTTCGATGATTGTCCAAAGCACCCATCATCCCAGTGGTCATTTGTTGGAGGATGTGAGTCCTCGTGCTTTCTTCCTAATTTGACCATTACAAATCGATGAGCGCCTTGTTAGTTTCATAGTCTTTGCTTACTATCTCATGGTTGATCCTGTTTGAGAAGATGTGAGTCCCCTGCTTTCTTCTTGAACTAATCATCATGACCTAACTAGGTCAGTATATTTGAGGTTTAGGTAAGTCCCCCGTGAGGCTCCTTTCCTCTTGACTACGTTAAGTTGATATAAGCCCCATGGCATTCACTCGATCGCCTAGGTCGTGATGACACTGTCAAACAAGACGACTATCCCGCTCCCCACTTTAGAGATGTAAGACTACACGCTTTCTAGAATTTTATTGAAACCGATGGGCACCATAGGTTTTGATGTTCGCTATGTTGACAAGGACTCACCCGTGGTACTCTGGAAGATGTAAGTCCCCACGCTTTCTCATGAGTTGGCCACCAATACCTATGTGATACCGATATATGACTAGCCATGTCATTTTCTCGAGATTGAAGACCCTACCCTTTCCTGCATTCTATTTGGATCACATCCTTTGAGACCCCATTTAGATACTACCCGTTACTTTTGGATTGGTCCCCTTTCTTGGTAGCCACCTGTGGTTGGAGAATCCATTCAATGGATGCTAGATTCTCAAGAATAGAAGGTCGATATAAACTCCTTCTTTGATCCTCAAAACTAACAGGTCCATGATAAACAAATTAAACAAATAAACAAAATATTTTCTTAATTAGAATTAAAGCCCCAATGGCCCCTTTCCCAAGTATATCTTCTATCTTGTGTCAAGAAACTCCCTATAGGAATCACTGACTACCGAGTTGAGATAAATCCTCTGACTCCCAGCCTGGTCGTTCAACTTGTTGCCACCAACAAGTTACCCCGGTATCATCTTTTCTTTGAAAGATATAAGTCTATTACGCATTCTTTCCAAGACGATTATTAAAACCACCAGTCGCCTAGGCCATTTGTCATGCAATTAATCACCCCAAGTGGATTCTTGTTTAGGAAGATGTGAGTCCCCCGCTTTCTTCCTAACTTGATGATTAACCCAAATGCACCCTTAGTTGGTTCTACCCCAACGGGTAGACTATCCCTTTGGATTTGTAAACCTAAGATAGGTCTAGCATATTAGCTCTTCTTAGTAGATTTATTAAACCGATAGGGTCCATCTAAAATTAAAGTAATCACTATTCTTGAGTCAATAGAGTCCACACAAGATTCGCCAAATAGTCACCTCTAGTCGGATTGACCAGTAATGTATCACCCCAACCCACTGATCCCTACTGGAAGATGTAAGTCTGCTTTCATCTCAAGATAATCATCAAGACCAAAGGAAACCCTTAGGCGGATAGTCTTACCTTGGTTAGTAGACTACCCCTTTGGACTTAAATCTGGAGAGGTCAATCGACATACCTTCTCGCTCCATGTCGGCTGTGGTCCACAAAATGAATTACTATAACATAACACATGTGTTGACCTCACTTTTGGAGTGAGCTCTTAACATCCTCTTAGACTTAGGAATCTTTTATACACTAAGATTTTCTTAGTCATAAGACACATCTAGTGATTAGGTGAACACCTAACCTAAGCCTAGAGACTTAGAAGTGTTAATCATAAGATTAGGCTATGCCTTAGGGTTTAAGGAAATTACCTATCCCATAGCCTAAACCTAATCTAGATACACTTTCTCAAATCAAACCCATACTCAATAAAATCAAATTCAAATTCAAATTCCAAATCTAATTTCAAAATTTGACTCCAAATGATTGAAACCCAAAATCAAATCCAAACCCTAAAACTCCTTTCTAAGCCATATGAACCATATTCATAAGCTTAGCCAAAACTTTCCTTAAATTAAATCAAACTCAATTGATCTCTTTATAAATCATTATTCCTTCATTTATATTTACAAATATAAATGAAATCCAAATTCAAATGACCAAAAAAAATCAAATCCAAACTTAAACCCTTTAAGCTTTGGACTTAGCCAAATTCTATCCAGATCAAGTCAAAATAATGAATTTTCTCTTGAATCAATCATTCATTCAATTATCTACCCAAATATAAATGAAACCTATAACCATCAAATCAAATAAAACCAACCCAAGTCAAACTCAACTCTTTTGACTTGAAAATTTCAAGCCAAAATCCCTTAAACTATTGCTGAACTTATATTTCACCCTAGGGCTCATATATAAGTTCAACTAAATTTGAATCAAACCAAAACCAAACTGACTCACTTAGGTGCACTTGACCTAAAGTGACCTAAAGAACCCATTTGAGCCAACTTCTAATCCAACCCAAATTGGATTGAACCAAGCTCACCAAAATGATGATCACCCTAAGATGATCAATTGCAATCAATTAGGCCAAACCAAGCCCAATTGGCCATTTGATCCAAATTGACCCAAATTGGCCTAAAGAACCAAATCGGGTCAAATCATGATCTAAACCAAATTGATTGCAATTAATGGCTCAAGTTCATTCCAAATTGATTACTAAACTTAACCAAAACCATAATTAAACCCAATTTGATCAATCGAGCCTAATTGGGTCAACTTGACTCAACCTAGCCCAAATTGGCCTAAAGGGTCAATTTGGCCTAAATCAAAATTAAATCTAAATTAATTCAAACCAAAGACCACATTCATCTTCAATTAGTCAATTGAACATAAATCAACACATAACCCAAGCTAATTTGGCCAATTTTGGTCAAATGGGTCAATTTTGCCCAAAATGACTGGTATTCCCAAATTGGGCCAAATCCCTTGAAACCAAGCCAAAACCCATTGGGGGCTGGTCAAATCTGACCCAAACCCCTTTAGGATCAGCCCAAAACAAACCCAACCCATTTTAAATCCCTCATGAATCCTCCCCCACATAGGATTCCACCTAACCTCATTTAATTCCCCATCACATGCACTTAACCATCACATGGCCCCAATATTTCAATTAAATAAATCTAATCATATGAAGAGAGGACTTTGGAGTAAAATCCAAAGTCCTCAATCAATCTAGATCTACAACCACCCCAACAAGATGGCATTCAATTTGGAGCCAAAATAATTAAAAAAAAATTGTATTTTCATCCATTATAAAAAGAGGGGGAGATGAAGCTTGAGCTCTCTTCCTACCACGACTATTCAGCTCCCAAAATCTCCCCAAAGCAAAAGGGAACCCATCCCCCACTTCGTTTAGCCACTTTGAGCTCAAATAATACAAGAATTTGCTCTTCTAAGATGAAACATCGAGAAGGAAGCATCAAGAGAAGCAAGGGCTAAAGATTACTCAAGTTTCCTCACACACAGGATCCCTCGATCTTCACCGCCAAATCATTCCGGTGAGGTAACTTTCATCAAACCATAGCCGGCCTTAGGATTTTGTATATTTTGTATTAAATTTCTCGTGATTCTAGGAATTTTCTTTAGAAAATCCAGTATTTTTATTTTAAATCATCCCAAATAGAAAATAAAATTTTTTTTGGTGCGAATCGGCGTGAAAATGGGTCCATTTGGACAAATTTTGGCTTAGAAAATTTCATTTTTTCCAAAATATCCTCAAAAATTGTTCACCGCCGAGGCACAATACATCCGATCCCAGTCATGGATCGACGGCTCGAATCATGCGTGATCACGCGATCCGGCCAGATCGCGGTGATGCGATGACCATCCAATCGCGATTTCAGGATCGATCCGATCATGTATCCGAGCGAGTAAAGCGATCCGAAGCTTCCCGGAAATCACCGCCCGACAAGGTTTCGATCGATTGATCGGATCTCGCTCGATCACGCTGATCATCTAGTCCGATTGAACGCATCATCTTTTCCCCAAACCTTATATATATATATATTTAATAAAAAAATAATAATTTAAATCATCTGAAAATTCCAAAATTCATAGAAAATAAAATACTTAACCAAAATTAAAACAAGGGCTGGATTTGTCTATCCGAGAGAAATCCAACAAACCCAAAATACTTAAAATTTAATGAGTATTTTTAGTATAATTTAGGTTTTAGTGAAAATAATATTTCATAAATTAAGCCAAAAATATAAATTAGATTATATTAAGATTTTCAGATATTGAAATTAATGTTAAAATACACCTACAATAGAAATTTCAAGTTAAAAGAACTTATAGATTGGGAAAAATTAAAATTTTAAATTCAGATTATCAATTTTAATAAAATAAATTAAATAAAAATTTAAAAATTTACAAAAAATCTTCAAGATGACCTAAATCACTTCAATTGACATCCAGGACTCTTAAGAAAAATGATTTGATCTTCTGAATCTTAAGAAACCCAAATAAATACTTAAGATTAGAGTTTAAACAATTAAAAAGTTAATTAAAATATAATCTAAAAATAACTCAAATATTAAATCAAAAATCAGAAATTGAATAGTGTTTATTAAATCATTAATCAAACTTTAAATCAGAAAAATATCATCTTTAAAGGAAATTAAATTAAATATGATTAAATCTATTTAAGTTAATAAAACTCAATTAAATGATTAAATCTTAAATCAAACTCAAAATCCAATAAACTTAGAAAACCTTAATAATATGATACTAATCGAATTAAACTAAATAAAATTAAAGCAAACTTAATTAACCTATGATTAAGTCACATCCATTTGGAATGAGATAATTACTAACCATTGAATATTTCAACCTAATAACTAAATTGAACATGTTAATGAAATCAAACAAATATAATAAATAAATCAAATTAAGTAAAACCCTAATCATAAATAATCAAACTTAATTAGTCGAACATTTAATTAATGAAAATTTAATAAATTTATCCATCATCTTAATTAATCAAGTTAATTTAAATAAGTTACATTAAAGTCGACTCTAACATTAAGCTTAAATCAAACCCTAATTAAATTTAATAATCACACCCTCGAATAAACTAATTAAGTTAATTAATCATATTAAACCTAAACTTAATCAAACATAATTATGATGCAATTAAACATTAATAAAAACATAAATTAAACCTAAATTATTAAGTCATTGATCTTTAATTAAACAAACCTTTAATTAATCTAATTACCCTTAATCAACCTCAATTAGTCAAGCATTTAATTAATGAAAATTTAAGAAATTAATCCATCATCTTAATTAATCAAATTAATTTAAATAAGTTACATTAAAGCTAACTCTAAGATTAAGCTTAAATCAAACCCATAATTAAATTTAATAATCACACCCTTTAAATAAATTAATTAAGTTAATTAAATTAATCATATTAAACCTGAACTTAATCAAACATAACTAAGATGCAATTAAACACTAATCAAAACTTAAATTAAACCTAAATCATTAAGTCATTAATTTCTAATCAAACAAACCTTTAATTAATCTAATAATTTTAATTGACCCTTAATCAAACTTAATTAATCAAACATCTAATTAATACAAACTTACTAAATTAATCCATTATCTTAATAAACAAAATTTAACTTTATAAATCAGATTAAAGTTAATTCGAATTAAATACTTAATTAATCTACTAATTAATTTAATCACACCTATTAAATAAATTAATTAGTAAATTACATTAATCATATTAAACTTAAGCTTAATCAAACATAAAAAATGCAATTAAATGATAATCAAACCCTAATTTAAACTTCAATCATTAATTCATCAATTATATCATTAACTCAAATAACATGAAATCAAATTAAAAGTTAAACAAATCTTTATTTAATTTAATCATACCTCTTAAACAAACTAATTAAGTTAATCAAATTAATTACATTAAACTTAATTAATCAAAATGCAATTAAATATTAATCAAAACATAAATTAAACCTAAACCATTAAGTCATTAATATCATTTGTCTAAACAAATATGAAACTAAATTTAAAAAAATTAAACAAACCTTTATAATTAACATAAATACACTTATTAATTAAACAAATCACATAATCACATTGAACCTAAGCAAACCCATAAGACCAACAAAGCTAATTAAATCAAATTGGATCAAATTAAGTTAAATCAAGAAAGATTCTCATCAATTTAATATAAATCAAATCAAATCTCATTCAACCTACTTAAATAAAATAAACTAATTAACTATCTAATATATGAAATCAAAATGCAAACTAAACTTTGATGAACATGACAAATGGATGTGATTAAAAATAAAATCCTAATTACAAAGAGCCAAACCCAATTAGAATCAAAATTAAAATCAAATAATCGATACAAATAAATGAACCACAATCAATTAAATTATTAAATTAATCAAAGAAAAGAATTAAATATTTAAAAGGATATTGAATTATCAAGATTCAATTAAATCAAAACACCTAATATAAAATTAATCAACCAAAACACATTGAACTTAAACAAACTTAAACTATTAGACATTAAGGATATTGAATTATCAAGATGCAATTAAACTAAAACATCTAATCTAAAATCAATCAATCAAATACTTAAACAAACTCATTCTAAATTCTAAATCAAATTAAATAAATCAATCAAATGAATTACACAAGTTCAAATGGGCTAATCAAGATACTTAAGGACTTTAGATTCCTTGGGATTAGGATGTAGAATGGGAGGTCTATGATGGAATTCATCCTACTCTTCATTCTTGAGAACCTAAATATCATTTCAACCAAATAAAATTGAAATAAAAATGAAAACAAATCATTAAATCATTTAGATTGAAATCACCCAAAGGTAAAACTTTAAATTCAAACTTCAAATTGGAACTTAAACTAAAGAAGCCTAGTAAAGTCTTGCACCCTTAAGCACACATTAGAATATTAAGTCACTACTCTAGTACTAAGTTATTGTATGTATGATGTTGTATTTTGTTTTGTTATGTAATGTTTTAGATTGAATGTTAGGTGTATGTTTTGTAGATGATGTTAGCCTTTAATCATATTTTCTATAGAGGGTTGTGCTTAAAGGGCCGCTATAATAAAAGAAATATAAATGCTTTTGCTGTGCTGTTTAGCCTAAGTGTAACCCATGCTAGAGTGTGGTTGGTTACCCATGTGGGTGCTAAGTCCAAATTATTCATATAAGCTTGGTATGGTGTTTTAAGTAACATTTATTTTGCAGGTGTAGCTAGATTTACTTTTTTCTATTTTTGATGTAATTTTGCATTAGGAATTAGGATGAGTGCTATGGGGGATTAGGATGAGCAGGGTAAGGCTTAGTCTGGGTGCCTGCGGATGCCTTTAGAGCAAATCAAATCAAAAGAAAAAAAATGAAAGAGAATGAAGAAATGAAGAAAAGAAGACCCCCATAGCATATATATTATTTTTGTAATCCGGGTTGTATAAGGAGCTCTACTACCCATATTTTCTTTTCTCTCTGGTGTATGAAAACTAACAAGACCGGCCTTTTATTTTTACGTAGTCTATAAAATTGTTTGATGTTGTGTTTAGATTAGAACAACATGCTTTTATAATTTATTTATGAATGATGCTTGAATGTACTGGATGGTAGGCTTAATAAAAAATTAATTTTTCTACCCCAATTAACAACTCATAACTAAGATTTTAAAATAACTCATAACCTCACATAAAAGCCTAAGAATTAAATCAAGATAATAAAAGTTTTAGTAACCCCTTAGCTAGATGGATGAATGTATAATATCATGCATATGTCTTTCTCACTCTTAAGAGGGAGCTTCCATCTTTGCCGAGAATCATGCTTAACCTATGAGAGCCTTTGGTGAAGACACCCTTTCTCTCTTGGTTTGGCCTATAATCAAATTCATGCATTTAGGCATACAAAATCCCATAGCTGTGTCAAACAAAAGTCCAAAAGAATCAAATAAATTTGATAAAATTTGCATTAGATTAAGTCATGGATTCATACCACTCATGCTTTAGTCTCTTAGTGAGTCTAAGGACTTAATTTCTTTCTAAATGAACAACAACCTAGTCATCTTGCAAATCATAAGACTTGCCTACATGGATTTAAAGTGTAGGAGGAGTTAGCTGGCTCTGACTCCAGGCGATAATAAGTCCAGCAGTCTAGTTGTTTATTCTCTCTTGTGGAGGTAAACCATTTAACCATTTTCACCTTAGATTTAGGTTGTGCCTTCATTTTGTACCAAGGCTCCTTAGTTTAGGAATCTGAGGTAGCTGTTTCCTTTAGGCTACAAGCATAAATCCTCACCTCTTAAGCATTTTTACAATCTTATGTTGTGGAATTATAAGCCCTAACAATCTAATAAAATGTCAACTCAAATAATTAACTCTCTTCAATTTCAAAAATATAAAGCCCAATTATAGGGTAGATTGGAATGCTCACTAGGCTTCCTAGTATCATGAGCATTTCCTACTTTCTCCCTTTGGATTCCAAAATAAATCTTCTCCTTGATCTATCCCATTTGATTTTCTAAAATAGCCAATCCTTTGATAGTCTTAACCTTGAAATCTTTGGGGACGCTAATTATCTACTTTAATCGAGAGTATTCTTATGAAATTCTCATTCCTTAGGATGCAATTAACTATGGGGCTTGCCTCCATAGGAACTTAATGAACCCGCTTAAAATAAACCCTACTTTACTTTTCCATGTAAAGTGGGGAAAGATCTCGGTATATTCAAGACCCATCATGCCTTAGAGTCCTTATTAGTGATTAGTCCATTATGGGTGGTGATTTCTATCTTTCAAGATAATATATCATTCCTTAATGTCTTACCCGATCACTTCAATAAGTACCCCCCTAAGATCTGCGTGGTGTCCCACATCTCAAAAATAAACACCACAACATGCTTATTCATTTTCTTTTCATCATGTATATCATGCATATGATTAAATCCTAAGAATACCTATACATATCAATGTATGCCTTAGCACAATTAAATGATGAATGCAAAGAAGTGTGTTTGGAATTTAAATATTTCATTTGATTGATTTATGAATGTATGTCTTTTTAATAGAAAAGAGAGATTTTTCATCAATTAGCTAGATACACATTCACACGTATAAAAGTTTTAAGTGAGTACGTCGCCATTATTCTATACCAAGGGTGTAAGGTACAAGACCTACTTAGGGATACTTAAAGCCTCACATCCCCGGGATGTCAAGACTGATATACCACTTTTCTTATATACATGTAGATGTATAAGCAACTATAAGGATAAAAAACCCATGCAAAAGTTGTGTTTGATTCATTTGTTTTATGCTTCTTATTCATTGGTCATATCACACATACATATGTTCAAGAGTTTTAAGTGAGTATGGCGCCATCGTTCTACACCAGAGGTGTAAGGTACAAGACCTACTTAAGGCTACTTAAAGCCTCGTAGCCCTAAGGTGTCCAGACTAATATGCCACTTTTCTCAGATACATATGAATGTACAAAAAGGAACCACAAGAATGAGAAGTCATATAAGAAATCAAATTTGATTTGATTATATGATTTAAATATGTGATATGAAATTCTCCCTAAGTCTTAACATGGAGATGCATAGGAGTAAATTTAAGCAAATGTTATGTTGTTTTCAAATGAACAATACATTTGTAAATCCTATGTGAATCCTTGTAAGATAAGGAAAGAGAGCTTCATATTACATACCTTATATTATCAACACATGCAAACTTATAGATACTTTTAATTAGCATCACTCCATCCATTATAATTGATTTATGGGCTTTTGAAAATAACTTTTGATTTAATAGTAATAATAGCCACACCTATTTTTAATTTAAATCACCACATACAATTTGACATAAAAGAAACCATTTCATTTAGTTTATTTTAAAAGAAATGAATGCATGATTACACATGAAAATCAATATTTAGCATGATTAAAAGAAATAAAGGAACATAAGCACATGGTCTCATTCATTCTAATTAATTTCTAAGGATAATCATACTAAATAAGGCTATTTAAAACAAACCAAAGTTTTTAAAGGTTATTTCATGTTTATGTTTGATTTGAGTTAAGGAAACGTGAAAGATGTTTGCCAGTCCTAATCCCATTCCCCCGTGTGAGTTAATTTTGGTTCAATGAAGAAGTAATTAGGTTGATTTTATTATTTAATTAGGTTAGGGTATAAATTAAGCCACTTAATTAATCCATACCTACATCTTAAGTTAATTAACTAATTAATAATGAGCCAATATGATATGCAATCACATGGAAAGTAAACTTGCAATGCTCCCAAGAAATGATAGGGGCCTAATGTAATTGGCTCAAAATTAATAGTTAATTAAGCTTAAAGGATCTCACTTAACTACTTTTATGGTTTTCTCACACATGTGAGCTAACCATAATTTCATCATCTCTCACTTTGGGTCATTGGACATCCAAAGAGCTAAAGAAGATTAACTTAGAGAAATAGATTTAATTGAATTAATTAAGTTCATTAATTAACTAATTAAGTCTTCATTAATCTTAACCAATCAAAATGAGATAGACTTAGAGAAAGAGACAAAGAAGGGAGCCTAAATCTCAATCCCTAAATCCTCTCAATTAGTTAATTAAGCTTCAGGTATGATTTGAATTTTTAAGTAATTTTGTTAATTAATTAATTAACTTATATTAATTAATTAATTATTTAAGAGATTAGAGAAGGTTTAATGAAAAGATAGGAAGAGGGATCCCCAATCCATTTCCCTAGACTTCATCACCATTAACAGAGGTTAATAAGCTTAATTGATTGATTAATTTACTATTAATTTATTTAATTATCACTAATTACATTAAGAAAGTGATTAACACTTAATCTATTGGTTTTCTTAATTAAGAAACCAATAAAATCCTTGAAAAATAAGGGAGACAGAAGTCATCCCCCTAAACATATACAAAAAGTTTGAGATTAATTGGATGGTTAATTTAGGAGTAATTAGGATAATTAAATTTCTAATTAAACCTTAATTAAGCTAAATCAACTACTCAAAATCAATTTATAATAATTTTTCTGAATTCGACTCTAAAATATCATTAAAAAGAGCCTAAGTTTATATTTTTTAGATTTTTATAAATTTAGTTAAGAATTTAGGAAGTTTCAAGATTACAAATAAATTATTTAGCCCTAATTAAAGCCTTAGTCTCGGGCCACATGGCGGTTGATGCGGCATGCTTTCCACATTGCATGATGGGATGCACTATTTAAGGTTTCACATCCATGTGCTGACTCGGATGGTAGCGTACGCGGTAACTCCATGGACCGTTCTATCCAAGATCGGATGACCATGATTAAACTTGCAGTTTTGATGGATTAATCAGAGGTTCTAAGCATGATTAGATCAGGACCATCGATTCTAATTATGCAGGATGGACGGTCCATGATCTATTTCCTCTTGAGCATCAAATAATGGTTACCGTCCATCAATCGTCACTCGATCCGAGCTCACCCGAGCTCGGGTGGAGATGAAAATGGTCCCACACCTTCAGGGAAGCACAACAAACAAATCTAATGGTGGAAATTGTACAACATTGAAATTTCTTTCACAAAAGATGAAACCATTTTCATTCAAAGATCTGTTTTAATGGCAGATCTCACCAGAGCTTATGACTGGTGGTTCCAACGATTGAGAAAGATTCATTTGGTAGAAATGAAGCCCTGTTGAGCCACACGAGCTTTGATTTTGCGTAGATCGCTCGGAGGACTAAGGCACTAGGCGTAGGTGGTCAGTTTTGATCGAACTCTACCCTCCAG
Organism: Cymbidium sinense; assembly: GCA_021442155.1. Classification (NCBI taxonomy): domain Eukaryota; kingdom Viridiplantae; phylum Streptophyta; class Magnoliopsida; order Asparagales; family Orchidaceae; genus Cymbidium; species Cymbidium sinense. Next base: position 8,443,112 of record CM038233.1, on the reverse strand, counting down.
CTGTCAGGAAGCTTGCGAAAAGATTCATTCTCGCTTGTTTAGCTCCAAGGAAGGTGTGTGCAAAGTTAATTACACTTTGGTAGAGGTTTATGCAAATTGGAATCGAAGGTGGCCTCCCCTATTTTGGTTTTACGTAAAATCAAGAATGGGGATGTTGGGGAGCTTGGGAAACCATGGAAATGGCTCTGGGATTCCTCTCCTTGGCTGGCAGGGTTAAATCGAGTGTGAGTGTGTGAGTTTGAGTGAGAATGATGGGGGTATACCCCCTCATTCCTTGGATCAGACTACCACAACTAGTTTGGATTCTTCTTGATCAATTGGCCATTTCAAAGGGTTGTGGAGGTCCTTGGGTGCATGATGTGGCTCAGTTTGGTTGGGTGAGGTTGTGGAGGTGGCTGCCAAGGGAGGTGGGTGCTTGTGGTGGTTTGAAAAGAACCTCAATTGGATGGGGAGGTGATTTCCTCCCCCAGTCCTGCCTTAACCACATTTGGTCAAATCAGCCATGGTGCCAAATGCCTAAGTAGACTTATGATTAGGTGCCAAGTGGCTAAGGGGAGAAAATGACTCAATGTGCATGTGTCTTATCTCATGGGATGCCCTAAACCCAAGGGCAAAATGGTCATTTGACTATGAGTTTGATTTGGGCAGATTTGAAATGGGTCAAAAGCGGGTTAGCCTAAATTTCAAGTGGTTTGGAGTTTTATTGGTCTAATTTGGCTTGATTTGACCTATTTAGGTCAAATTGGGTTAGGTTGGATCAAGTGACCAATTGGTCAAATTAGGTTAAACTAAGGGTTGGGTCAAGTTCACATGACCAATTGGAGTGTGTTGGTCATTAATTTGATTTAATTTTCTTGGATTTAATTATGCCTCATTTGGGTTTATATAGGTCAAATGGGTCAAGTTGACCAATTTGACCAATTTGACCAAATTGGGTTAGGTTAGGTGTTGAGTCAAGTTTAATTGGCTAATTAAAAATTATTGTAGGCTTTGGTTTGGTTTAATTTGGAATTAATTTAGATTTTAGCCAATTTGACCCTTTAGGTCAATTTGGGCTAGGTTGGGTCAGGTTGACCAATTGGTCAACTTGGGCTCAATTATGGCTTTGGTCAAGTTCAATAAGTGATTTGTAATGAACTTGAGCCATTGATTGTAATCAATTTGGAACAAATCATGATTTGACCCATTTTGGTTTTTTAGGCCAATTTGGGTCAAATTGCTAATTAGGCTTGGTTTGGCTCAAGTGAAGGTTTGGTCATGTTCAGTCATTGATTATGAGTGGGTTTGAATCAATGGTTTTAATCAATTTTCCATATGATGGATTTTGGCTAGTTTGGGTTTCATTTGGGCTAAATGTTGACTTGGTCAAAAGGTAGGTTTGACTTGGTTTGACCCAATTTAAGGAAATTGATCACCCTATGGTAGTTGTTGGTTATGTTGTGATTAAAACTTGTTTCAAAAAGGTCCTTTAGATCACTTTGGGTCAAGTGAGCCTAAATGGGTCAATTGGCTTGATCATGGCTTGATTTAAGTCTAGTTGAGCTCACACGTGAGCCTAGGATTGAAATATAAATCCAATTGCAATTGGTTTAGAGCCAAATGAGTTTTTGATTCATATGATAATTTCAAGTCAAAAGGGCTATCTTGGGTTTGATTTGGGTTAACTTGGATTTGGTTTGATAATTATGGTTTGTGTTTATATTTGGGTCAATGATTGTAGGAATGATTGAATTATGAAGGAATTCATAAGTTTTAAATTGATTTGGGTATCATTTAGCCAAGTTTAAGAATTTGGCTAAAAGGGCTAAAATTGGGAATTTGATTTGATATGGGTTTCAATCATTTGGATTTGATTTTGGAATTGATTTATGATTTGAAATTTGGTTTGAGATTGTATTTAATAATTGAGAAAATCAATTGAATTAGGGTTGATTTGAATTTGGTTAAGGCCAAGTCCATAAGATAAAATAAAAGGGCTTAGGAAGGGATTTGGAGTTTGAATTTGATCATGGGTTTCAATCATTTGATAGTTGGATTTGACTTTAGAATTTTAGATTTGAATTTGAGATTTGATTTAGAAGAAGGAAGCAAGGATTTGGTTTGGGCTATAGGGTAGGCAAAGTCTTCTAAATCCCTAATGCACAACCTATCCCTATGGCTAACTCTTCTAAGTCTCTAGGGTTAGGTTAAGTGTTCACTTAATCATTAGAAGTATCTTAAGACTAAGAAACTCTTAGTGTCTATAAGAGTCCTAGATCTATGATGAGGAAGTTGAGAGCTCACTCTCAAAATGAAGTGAACAAATATCCATGGCACGATCGCTTTCATGCTTAAGGGTTTACAATCAAACTTTTGAGAAGTTATTCAACAAGGCGGCTAGTCTACAAGAAGAAGCCAGTCAGTTGCCTTTCCATGGCTAGTCAACCAAGCCCAAACCTTATAAGGCATTTGAGAAGAAGCCAGGGGTATTCACAACAGTTGATAAAGTGAAGCAGTCATCTAGGGTTCAATCAGACAGGCCTTGAGCTCACCAGTCTCCTCTACCACTTTCTTTGCCACCATCTCAGCTATCATACTGGCCACTTTAGTTTCCACAGTGACCTCCACCGCTGCCTCCTTAGCAGTATCCTCATTAGCATCATCAGTAGTAGTATTCCTATCCACCACCAGGTAGCTATCATTTACCTACTCTTATCGATAAATTAAATAAACTTTATTCATTCAAGAGGGAGGTAGTTAGGAAGATATTTAAGAATCTCTTAAAGAAACCTGATTTCCAGTTACCAGAGCCTAGGAGGCCCGAGGAAGTGAGTAAGAGTCACGATCCAAACTATTGGCCTTACCACCACATGCTAGGACATGTCTTAGAAGATTATTTAACCTTTAAGGACTGGCTTGAGCGTAGCTAAGTCAGGTGCAATTATCATCCCTATGGAATACCTACTAGAACAACCCTCTAGTTATGTTAGGGTGATCCTTGGGGATACACGTGATCTTATTAAGATAGAGGAAGGTTGGGATATCTCTTATCTCAAACCTCCAAAAAACTCATTTCTAAGATCAAAAAGTTACCCTTGCGTGAACTTGAGGAAGCTCAAACCTCTAACTCTAAGGAAGGTTTGCAAGTTGCTAAGGATACTTGAAGGAGGTAGAAGCCCAACAGTAGCAGTGATAGCCTCCACTTGCCCAGGATATCACAGAAGCACAACCACCGACTGAGTCCATCACTCCTCCCATAGTTGCAGCTACAGTTCCTCGAGCCAGCTCTTTTCTAGTCGCTGTATTGTATCAGCGGAGGGGGGTGCCAAATCCCTCACTCCACTTACTTTTCTTGATTTATTTTGTATCATCATCCAAATCTAAGAAATCAATGAAGCAAGTTGATTTCAGTTACATCTGTGCACTTTTGATGATCTTCTTGAGTTTATTCCTTTAGATAGCTCTCCAAGTCTAATTAATAATAACTCTAATCTCATTCACTCCTCTTCTTCTAATTCAAAAAAGGATTTTCCATTTTGATCATTCGAGTTCTCCCATTGAGATTGATTTGGAATCATCTGACTCTGATGATTCCATAGGAGAAGCTGTAGGTGAACTGATGACCGTAGAACTTTCCACTAAATCATCTCATGAAGTCACCGAAGTGAACTCCTCAGTGGCAAAGTTCTACCTTCTAGGGTAGCACCTCAGGATAAGGGTAAGTAAGTCATTGGTTCAAGTGAACAGATAGCCCCTCCACAGGGTGCTCCTCCTATGGATATGCTTGTGGAGGACTAGCCCAGAGTTGACTACAATGACTTTGCTCACCTAAAGAAGTTTTCAGCTAAACTAAGCATATATGATGCCCTTATCTTATCCAAAGAGATGAGGGAGACATTGACCAAAGCTCTTCTTGATCTAGAAATATGCTTAGCTCAACTTTGAGAGAGGAGGCATGTTATTCAAGAGAAGACTGTGGAGTTACATTCACCGATGAAGACCTTCTATTAGGGACAATCGAGCATAACCATCCCCTCTACATCAGAGTGGACATGGGCAGATTCAGACTCTCCAAGGTGTTAGTTTATCCAGGTGCATCAATGAACATTATGAGTCTAAAGACCCTTGGCTACTTGAGGATTGACATCTCAAACTCAAAGAGATGGGATGATGTTTAGAGGATTCAATGAGGAAGGTGATAGGGCTTTAGGTTCTATAGTGTTGCTATTAGAGATAGATGGCTGGAAGACAAAGGCCAAGTTTTTGATAATTGATTCAGATACATCTTTCACTACTTTGCTTGGTAGGCCATGGATACATGGAAATAATATGGTTCCATCCTCTTTACATCAGTGCATCAAATTTTGAAGAGGTGGAATCGAGCATTATGTCAAAGGAGACTTGAAGCCATTCTTAGTTAAAGTGGTCGAGATATATGAGGATGCAACTTACTATCTTCCTCCTGAATTAAAAAGTTTATTTTGTGAACTTGGTGAATGTTATAAAATAAAAGAAAAAGAAGAAAAAGAAAAAAAAGGAAAGAAAAAAGAAAAAAGAAAATGAAAATAGAAGTGAGCGAGAATCAGACACTGAGGAAGAAGTAGAGCCAGATATTGGATTGCCCACAGTTGGTTCCTCCATACAAACACATGGGCAGGATGGCTCGACCCTCACCAAGTAAAGGTAGAGGCAGATCTAGAGATAGTTCTAGACATGGAAGACCTCCTCCCTATTGGACACCCAATAGGAGCTATGCTATAGCTCATAGGAGTACCCCTACTATCCATATGGACTTAGAATCTAGTTCAGAGGATGAGTCTCATGTGGTTAGCATGCTAACCAACCCCTCCTAGTGGGTCCCTTTGGAGGTGGCATTCGAGCTAGACAACGATGCAGATAAGGCCTCCAAGCAAAGTATGAATCTATCTTAATCACTATTATGTAGAACAGTTTGGAAACAGTTGGGAATCTTATCTCCAACCTCACTTTCTTCCTAGAAAGTTAAAGATTTAGTAGTTAAGGAGGCCCTCAAGAGATTTTTGTTGGGAGCATCATCCTTAAGCCAAGAAGTAGATGTAGAACTTGTTGATGATTCATATAAAGATTTAATACAATTGCCTTTTGATTGGTATTTGCCTTGTATTCTTAACTTAGCAAAGAAGGGATTAATCTTGCATACTTGGTCTAAACACATGTCATATTACTTTGAAAGGTTATGGAACAACCAAAGCAGATATACTCAATCAAGACCAAGACTAGAATTGACATAGTGGATCTAGTCAATGATGACAACCATTGCTAGTCATCACCACTCATTTGAGGTTTGATAGCTTCTTCTCAAATCATGCTAACTCTTATGAGGAGGTATGTTTAAAACTTAGATGAAATGAGCTTGCTTGATGATACCGAGTTTGAAGAGAGATCAAATCAACCATCGGTGAGCTCAAAGAAATCAACTTGGGAATCGAAGATAATCCACGTCCGACATACATCAGTTCTTTATTGAATGAAAAAGAAACCAATGATTTAGTTAAGCTATTAGCTGAGTTTAAGGATTGCTTTGCATGGAGTTATGAAGAAATGCCTAGTTTATCTCATGACGTAGCAGTCCACAAATTAGTAATAGAACCTGATGCTAACCCTATCAAACAAGCTTCTAGATGCATGGGATTAGACATTAAACAACATGTCACTTCTGAAATCAAGCAATTGATCGAAGCTGGCTTTATTAGAGAAGAAAAATATCATACCTGGTTGGCCAGTGTGATCCTAGTTTTGAAAAAGAATGGCCAAATTCACATATGCATTGATTTGAAGAATCTAAATAAGGCATGTCCTAAGATTGAGTTTTCACTTTCTATACTAGAGTTAATGGTGTACATTGCCTCATATAGTATAATCTTCTCTTTCATGGGTGGGCATTTGGCTACAACCAAATCAACATGATCCCGAGGATGAAAGAAAAACTACTTTTTAAACCTCAATCATAATATATTATTATAAGGTCATGCCTTTTGGCCTTAAAAATGCCAGTGCTATATACTAGCGAGCCATGACTCGGATCTTCAACGAACTCATTCATTATGGTGAAATTTTTTAATTTTTCTAAAAGAATAAAAATATATACTTCCATCTTCACTCCATGCGGGATCAAATGAAGATCAAAATATACATTTTTCTTCTTTTTAAACAATTTTTACCACCACATAGATTTGCAGATGTTCTTATTGAGGGTGATCGGATACGACATTGAGGAGAGGTGTACTATCTTGAAAGATAGGAATCACCACCCTACAATAGACCTAATCACCTCAACAAGGACTCCTAAGGATAATGGGTTTGCATGTGTTCCAGAGATTCTTCCCCTGCTTTACATGGAAATGCAAAGTAGGGTTTATTTTAAATGGGTTCATTAAGTTCCCTACAAGGGCAAGCCCCCATAGTTAATTACATCATAAGGAATGAGATTCTTAGAAATACTCTTGATCAAGTTAAATGATCATTATCTTCAAAGATTTCAATAGGTAGGACTATCAATCGATTAATTTATTTTGGAAGATTAAATGAGATTAATCAAAGAGAGAGAGTTATTATCAAAGTCAAAAGAAGTTAAGTAGGAGATGCCTACAATGCTAGGAAACCTAGCGAGCATCTCAAACTATCATACGGTTGGGCTTTATATTTTTGAAATTGATTTAATTTATTTGAGTTAAAATTTTCATTAGAAATTTAGGGCTTATGATTCCATAACACAAGCTTATGGAAATGCCTAGGAGGTGAGGATTTATGCTTATGGCCCATGGAAGGGAGAGGAAACCTTAGAACCTAAATCTAACACAAAAATAGGTATTTGGTTTGCCTCCACAAGAGAGGACAAACCACGAGCTTGGACTTACAACCACACAGGGGTGTTAACCAACTCTCCTATGATTTTAAATTCATGTAGGCAAGTCATATGCTTTATGCAAGATAACTAGGTTATTTATTTAGAAAGAGACTAAGTCCTTAAACTCACTGCCTAAAGAGATTAGATTATGTAAGGGTATGCTTCAAATGACCTAAATATAATACAAATTGTATTACATTTTATTTTTATTTTTGACAATCATTTTGACTAAGGCTAATAGGATTCATATGCCTAATGCATGAGAAATGAGATTATTAGCTAAAAATTAATGAGAAGGGAGGAGGTGTGTTTCTGCCATGGCTCTCAAAGGTCAAGGCAAGTTTCTCTGGCAAAGGTGAAAGCCCTCCAATCAAGAGTGAAGCAAGATGCATTTGTGCATGATGTTATAAAAGAAGTACTCATTCAACTAAGAGGTTGCTAATTCTTTTATCTTGATTTTAGCCTAAGCTTTATGTGAGGTTATGAGTTCTTTATTTTTAATTTTGAAATTATTAAATTTGGTAGAAGATTTATTTTTCCCAAAGAGCCTAATCCACATCTAGGCCATACATAAAGCAAGGAAGAAACTAGGAAAAGGATGCCACTTAATGCACAAGCTAAACAAATCATCAATCAATTTATAAAGCTAATCACAAAAGAATAAGAGGCCATTATGGTTGGGTACCACTGCATAAACCAAAAAAACAAATTGGGTAGTCGAGCTCTACCATTATACAACCTGGATTACAAATGAATTAAATACAATTAAGCAAGGAATTCATTATTATGGGGGTCTTCAAGCTTCTTTTCTTCATTCTTCTTTTCTTCTCTTCTTCTTTTCTTCTTTCTTCTTTGGTTCCTTCTTTTGGATGGTTGCAAGGTGGATGCTCCAAAGGCTTCATATGGTACATTAGATGAGATCTTATGAACAATGTTCATCCTAATCCCTATAACAATCATTCCAAAATCCTAATTGCAAAAATTACATGAAAAGGAAAAAGTAAATCTAGCTAACACCTGCAAAATAGAGATTAGCTAAACAAACCACATAAATCCCAAGCATGTATATTCGACTTAACACCCCACACATGGGTGACTAAGTCCACCAAACATATTGGATTATGCTTAGGGTTATAATCACCTGCACAACAAAAACATTTATAGTTTTATTTATCACATCGTCCCTTAAGCATAATCCCCTACAACAGGTAATGGTTAGACTAAGATCACCCTACTATTCATTCTACGCATATTCACCCTAACATCAAGACTAAAACATATATAATAAAATAAAAGCAAACATCAAACCATGCACCACCCTAACCTAAAGCTAGAAGTGGCGGCTTAGCCTAATGTGTGTGCTTTAGAGGTTTGTGTGGTATGCTTAGCTATGGCTTTAAGTTAGAATTTTCTAAGTGTGAAGAATGTTCAACTTAGAGGAGGGTTTCATTTAAGTAATTTAATTATTTTGGATTGATTTTATTTTATGTTTTGATTGGGTTCAAGTGAATCCTAGAATTAATTACTAAGTTATTAAGAGAGGGAAAGAGAATAGAACTTTTCTTTCCTTCCCTGACCTAAGTAATTTATAAAGTGGATTCATAGTTTAGTTTTGTTTATAAAATTTATTATTATTATTTTTAATTAATCCTAAGTTTAGATTTACTCTAAACAAACCTATTTAAGAAGAAAGACATTTCAAGATTAAGTAAAATGAACTAATTTCATAAAACATTCATCACTTCATCTCTTTCCCAACATGTATAACATGCATATGAATGAGTCTAAACATATCTATACATGAAAATGGGAATGTTTAGCACACTTTATGATGCATGTTAAGTAATTCATTTAAGAACATTTGAATGTTTATGATGCATAATTTTCATTTAAGTAGCAAAGGAGTTTCTAATCCAATTTTTACATGCACATATGAATATATGAAAGACATAAGTGAGTACAACGCCATTGCTAACTATAGGTGTAAGGTGCAAGACCTACTTAAATCTACGTAAAGCCTCACAACCCATGATTTTCCAGACTAATATACCACTTTCCTTAAATACAAGCATGTGTACAAAAGAAATGAATGGAAAAGAAAGAATGCAAAAGTTTATGTCGGTTAATTTATTTTTGCTTATACAATTTATATGTACAAGTATAGGTATCCTTCTTATGTAATAATATAGGAATGAATAAGATATGGAATTAGGTAAGTGTTACATTTTTTCAAATGAACTATACACTTTGCCAAATCCTATTCAAAATCATACTAAAAGAGAGGAGAAGCAAAACCTACACTAAGCACATCCTTATATTTTACTCACATGCAAACTTATAAGTAAGATATAAGTAATACACTTTTAGATTTGATAATTGATTCATATATTTTGAAAATAATTTGGATTTGATTGTGATAATATCCACTTATATTCTTACTTTAGTCAAGACATGTAATTTGACATAAAGGAAATATTTTCATTTTAAATTTGATTTTTGAAAAGCATGAATGTATGAAACCATACGACACACATATTTAGCATATTGGAAAAAAACTAAAGCAATGAAAGCATGTAAATACATTCACCTTAATTAATTCTTAAAGACAATCTTATGAAATAAGAGAGCTTAAAGCAAATCAAAGTTTATTTAATATGATTTTTATTTGATTTTGAGTTTTATTTAATTTTGAAAATGTGAATTGAGTTTGCTATTCATAACTCATTCCCACATGTGTTTGATATTTTTTTTTTCAATTTTTAGATGGTTAGATTCATTTTATATTTTGATTAGGTTAAGGTATAAATTAAGCATGTTAATTATCCCTTACCTACACCACTTTAACATAGTTAATCAAATAATTATGAGCTAATGAGATGACATAAAACCTCACAGAATTTAAATTTGCAATACACCTAGGAAGAAAAGGCCTAATGCAATTTGGATCATGATTAATGATTAATTAAGCTAAGGGTTTACTTTAGGTAATTTCAAAACACCCCTCACACATATGAGGTGAATTTTGATTTTCTTAATGGTACTTAGGCTCTTGAGCACCTAAGCATCTACCCTAGGTAGATTAATTGAATTCTAGAAAGTTTTAGGATTTTAAGAAATTAATTAAGAGGGTAATTAGTGAATTAACCCTTTAATTAAGAGAGGATTAAGGAAAAAGGGGTTTAAGGAATAGCTTAGGGGAAATTCCCCAAAATTATTTCATAAACCTCTTATTCACTGAAATAGACCTTAATAAACTTCAATAATGGATTAAACCACTAATAATACCCATAATTAACCTTAATTACATTAAGGGGGTAATTAGAATGAACTAGCAATTCCCCTAATTAAGCCACCAATAAATCCCAAGAAAATTAGGGGAGGCAGAAGTCATCCCTCTAATTACACCCAAGAAGTTTGAGATTAATCAATGAATTAATTAGGGAGTAGTTAGCAAATTAACATTCCTAATAAAACCCAAAATTAGAGAAAGTCACTGCTCAAAATCAGTTGAAATTAATTTTATAAAATTCCAGATCAAATTATCTATCTAATGCAATTTATTTCATATATTTTTTTGATTTTTATATGTTGAGATATGAATTTTAGAAGTTTTGGTAATTAATTAGAATTATTTAAATCCTAATTAAATCAATCCATTAAAACATATGCTATGACATGACATCCCTTACATGTGAGTGCTCGATTGATAATTTAAAATATCACATGTTGCGTGGCGGCTTATGGGATTTTCCTCGCTTTCAATAAGGATCGGATGGCTGAGATTAAAGCCACAGATCAGAGAATTAAAATAGGATATATAACTTGTTTTAATCTCGGCCATCCATCCAAAATGCCAGGATGGATGGCCAGAGATCTTCCCTAATCTCCCCTATGAACAATGGATGCCATCCATGTTCTAGGAGATGATTGAAGCTCGATTGAGCTCAAATTGATCCCAAATTTTACCCACACCATCAACATGCATAAGAGATTACATCCAACGGTCAAGATCCAATTAGGTTAATATTTCTTTCATAAAGCTCCACACTACATTGAGTTTAATGATCAAAAAATGGCTAACCTCATTGGAGGTGCTCACTGGTGCTCAATTCCCTTGGAGAAGCTTCATTTGGTTAAGATGAAGCTTTGGTGAAAGTTTGAGGGGCTGAGGTTGAGTGGATCTTCTTATGGGTCTCCTCCTCCTTAGCTTGAGCTCAACTTTGATCGAAATGGATCTCACCTTACTTCAAGAACTTGGAAGAGAGCTTTGGTGCACTCGACTTGGTCCTCTCATGAAGCCTGAAGAAGGAATTGAGTGGAGTTTGAGTGTGGAGAAAGTTGGAAATTCAATTGGCCTCCCCCATTTTTACTTAAGAAAAACTGAGAAGATGCAAATTGAATCTCCCTATAGGAAGCTTAGGATCACTTGCAAATGGCTCTTATGAATCCCTCTTTGTCAATGACTATGACTCTGTGAAGATTTAAAAGAATTAGGGGGAGTATATCTCCCCCTTTGGAAATGGACGACCGAGCATAAGCTTACCATTTTGATCCAATTGCCTTGATTCAGTGGGTTATTTGAGCTATTAGGATTGTCCTTGAGTTCAATTTGGCTAGAGGAGTGGGAATATGAACTCCCATGTGCTCAAAATAAGTGGAGGCATGATTCTCATGTGGCCATTTCAAGGGGAGTGGTTGGTTTGGCCATTGGGTCAAGTTGGGATGACCCAAACCCATTGGGTTGGGTGCATCACCCTCCCTAGTGTTCACTTGATCTATTAAGAGAGTATCAAGTAGGTATGAAGAGGATTTGACCAAATTCCAAGTGGAATTGGCCAAAATTTGCTCTATGGCCTAGGGGTAAAATGGCCATTTGGCTAATTTTTGAATTTGGGTATGTTTGGTATGTTGAGAAAATAGGTTTGGCCAAGTTTCATTAGATTTGGAGTTCATTTGCTATGGTTTGGCTTATGTTGACCCATTTAGGTCAAAATGGGTCAACTTGACCAATTGGTCAAATTGGGTCAAACCAAGGGTTGGTTCAAGTTCATATGATAATTTGAAATGTTTTGGTGGCTTTGGTTTGATACAATTTGGTTTAGGTTTGAATTTGGTTCATATGACTTCATTTAGGTCAAATGGGTCAAGTTGACCAATTTGACCCATTTGACCTATTTGAGCTAGGTCATGGGTAGGTTTAGGTTTGGTTAGTCATATAAAGTGGATTGGTATCTTTATTTCTAATAAATTTTGGTTAAGTTTGAATTTGGCTCAATATGATCGTTTAGGTCAAGTTGGGTTCAAGGTTAATTGGGCTAGGTTAGGTCTAGTTGACCAATTGAGGCTTTGATCAAGTTCAGCAAGTGGTTTAGAATGAACTTGACCCGTTGGTTTCAATCAATTTGGCTTAGATTAATTAACACATTTTGACTTTTTAGGTCAAGTCGGGTCAATGGGGCTAGGTTAGGCTCAAATGGTGACTTGATCAAGTTTAAACATTGATCATGAATGAACTTAGATCATTAGTTTCAATCAATTTGGCCTATGGTGGATTTTGGCTATGTTGGGTTTTATTTTGGCTAAGTGTTGACTTAGTAAACCCTTAAGTTTGACTTGGTTTGACCCAATTTGAGTGATTGATCATCTCATGATGATTGTTGATCATGATGAGAGGCTTAGGTGAGTTTGATTCAATCCAATTTGGTTAGGATTAGAATTTGACTCATAAGGGTACTTTAGGATCACTTTGGGTCAAGTGAGCCTAAGTGGGTCAAATGGCTTAGTCAAAGCTTGATTTGAGTTTGATTGGACTTGTATATGGACTTATAATTGAAATATAAATCCGTTTGCAAGTGGTTTCAAGTTCAAAGGGTGAACATGAAATGGATTTTGGGCTTGATTTTTGAATTAGGTTTTGGTTAAGTGATTGAAGTTTGTATTTATATTTGGATTCATGATTGAAGGATTGATTGAATCATGAAGGAAAATTAAGAGTTTGCTTGATTTGAAGTTGATTCAACTAAGTTCACAAATTTGACTTGAAAGGCTTAGATTATATTTTGAATGAGTTTGAGTTTGACTTTTGGAAGTGGTTTTGATTGTTTGAATTTATATTTGTGAATATAAATAAGAATATAAATGGGTTATGAGAAAATTCCATGAATTTGAAGTGATTTGATCATGATCTAGGCTAAATCCTTGAGGTGAAATTAAGGTGACTTAGGAAAGATTTGTGAATTGATCTTGAATTTTGGATTTAGTTTGATTGATTTGAATTTATATTTCATTTATTTATGTGAATATAAATGAGAATATAAATGAGTTATGAGAAAACTTCATGACTTTGAATTGATTTGAAGATGATTTTAGGCTAAGTCCTTAAGAGGGAATTAAGGACTTATGAAGGATTTTGAATTAGGAATTTGAACTTTGGATTTGATTTGATTGATTTGAATTTATATTTCATTTATATATGTGAATATAAAATGAGAATATAAATGAGTTATGAGAAAATTTTATGAATTTGAATCGATTTAGATTTGGTTTTGGCTAAGTCCATGAAAGGAAATCAAAGGACTTAAGCACGATTTAGAATTTGGAATTTCAACTTGGAATTCAATCATGGATCTCAATCATGTGTTTTAATCATGTGTATTTCAATCATGTGTTTCAATCATATGTTTTTGGTTTGAGTTTGAAAAAATAAATAAGATTGATTTGGAGTTTGACTTGAAGGAAGGAAGTGAGGAATGGTTCAAGCAATAGGGTAGGCAGATTTTCCTAACACCCCTAAGGCATGACCTATTCCTATGGCTAACTCTTCTAAGTATCTAAGGTTAGGTTGAGTGTTCGATCACTAGATGTGCCTTAAGACTAAGGATCTCTTAAAGTCTAAGAGGAGTCCTATGTCAAAGATGGAGTGTTTGAGAGCTCATCTAAAAAGAGGTCAACATTCATCATCAAGTTGAATACTATGCTGATAATCTAGTAGTTAAAAGCAAAGAAAAGGAAGACCATCTCTTCGATTTGAGAGTAGTTTTTGAATAGTTAAGATAATTTAACCTCAAAATGAATCCCCTGAAGTGTGTATTCGGAGTAGCTTCAGAGAACTTCATTGGGTTTGTTATCCGACATCGGGGAATAGAGATCGATCCAGAGAAGATCAAGGCTATCTTAAAAATGCCACCCCCTAAAATCCTAACTCAACTTAGATCATTTCAAGGGCAGTTGGTTTATCTAAGACACATTTCTAATCTATCAGGAAGATGCCAATCATTCTCAACACTTATAAAAAAGGACACCAAGTTTAAGTGGGATGACAAGTGCTAGCATGCCTTCGAAGACATCAAGCACTACCTGATGAAGCCGCCAGTTCTTGTAACCCCAATCCCAGGCAAGCCATTGATCCTCTACAATGCTGCATTAGATGACTCTCTTGGCACTTTTTTGGCTCAAACCAATGACTAAGGAAAAAAAAATGCACTATACTACCTTAGTCATTATGTAATTCCTGCTGAGGCAAACTACCCATCTATTGAGAAGCACTGCCTAGCTTTAATCTTTGCATAACAAAAGGTATGACACTATATGCTTTCTTATAAGGTGTATTTGATCTTTGGGATCAATCCATTACAATATCTCATGACACGTCCAACACTATCTAGATGGATGCATTGATCCATGACTTTATCATAGTTCGATATCACATTTGTACCCCTCCATGTGAAAGGACATGCACAAACAGATTTCTTAGTAAACACCTACTTCCTATTGATTTCCCACTTAGTGATGACCTCCCCGATGAACAAATCATGAACTTAGGGGACATTAGCATTCTCCTTTGGGAGATGTATTTTGATGGTGCAGCTTCCTTTCAAAAAGGAGAAGAACCACAATCTACTCTCTTAGGGAAGACAATAGGAATAGTTCTCTTAACTCTGGACTATGATGTGATGAGATTCTCATATCATCTATACAATCCATGAACCAGCAACAAAGCCAAATGTGAGGCTTTGATTGCCAGTCTAGAGTTAGTCATTATGCTATGCGGCTAGATCATCAACATCTTCGGGGAGTCTCAGCTCATCATCAACCAAATTGCTGGGTCCTACAAGGTTCTAAAGCATAAACTCCATCATTACCATAAGTAAACTATGGAGTTATTAGCCCAAATCCTAAAGGTTACCATCTACAAGATTCATCAAGGATATTACGCAGTAGTAGACACATTAGCAAAACTTGCCAAAGAGCTGGCATGTCCAAAAGATGAGTCTATTCCAATAAGGGTCCAAAATAGACAAGTCTTATCCCTTATTGAAGGTGAACTCATCGAGAGACTCTCTCTTGAAGGGGAGGTTTTCATTGCCAAAAAGGATGAAGAGTCTTGTTGGAGGCAACCATTCATGGATTATCTAAATATAGGCAAACTACCTCAAGAGAAATCACTAGGTGAAGTAGAGAGTCCTTTCTTATGCTCTCGTAAGTGGCATCTTGTATCGACAGTCTTTCGATCATATGTGGTTAAGTTTTCTGGACAAACACAAAGCCCGTAGTATCATGACAGATGCACACTCAGGATTATGTGGAGTACATCAATCCGGTCCAAAGATGAAAGACAAGATCAAAAGACTAGGATACTATTGGCCTTTGATGATCACAGATTACATGGACGTAGCTAGGAGATGCCACCAATGTCAGGTGTAGGGTGTGGTCTTACACCAACCACCCAACATTCTACATCCTACATTGGCCTTATGGCCATTTGAGAGTTGGGGGTACCGACATAGTGGGTCCGATCAATCCTCCTTCTTCCAAGGGTCACCAGTTCATTCAAGCTTCCATCGACTACTTTTCCAAGTGGGCAGAGACAATCCCACTTAGAGAGGTCATAGCTCAACATGTGCTCTAATTTTTCAGGAATCATATTGTATATAGGTTCGGGGTGCCTCAAAGAATTATATTTGATAATAGTATTGCATTCAAGAGCACTAAAATCAATAGCTTTATCTGAAGACACAACATAGATTAAAGATACTCTACCATCTATTACCCAAGGAAAAATGGTCTAATAGAAGCATTCAACAAGGCTCTCATCTAAATATTAAAGAAGACACTTGATGATAACAAACGATAATGGCATTAGCAATTAGTTGAAGCCTTGTGGGCTTACCGCACCACATACAAAACTCCAACTTAATCTACCTTGTTCTCCTTAATGTATGGGTCTGAAGCCATTCTACCAATAAAAGTTTAACTCCCATCATTAAGGATAGCTGTGGGTAGTAAAATCACTACAGAGTAGAGCAGAAGGCCAAGTTGTAGTTGGAAGAGCTCAAAGGTTTGAAGGAGACGCCTCCTGTCATGCTAGAATCTTGAGTTGTACAAAGCCAAAATGATTGAAGTTCACAACAAGTTGGTCCGTCCTAGAGCTTTTCAAGTAGAAGAGCTTATTTTAGTTCTAAGGAGACCAATTATTTTCCATCGAAAGATGGGAGACAAGTTTGAACTCACTTGGGAAGGCTCTTTTGCTATAGAAAAGGCATACCAAGGAGGATCTTATCAACTTATAAATTATAAAGTGCGAGCTCCAAAAATTTACCACCGACCTCTCAAAAAATTGAAGAGTGTATGGTTTAAAATGTGTCAATGTAATTTTCAGAAAGTAGATGAGATAGTAGATAAGACACTACCTAGATTTTGACCTCATTTGGTGAGGACTTTAGATCTAGTTCCAGGTGTCTTATAAGTGCAAGCCCCTATAGTTAATTACCCCTCTCAAGAAGTGAGAGAGAACTTTCGATTAAGGCTAGTTGTTAGATCACTAAATACGTAGCGTATAGTAGCAGCATATGTAGTTTTAAGAATTTTAGATTTATGAAATTCATCATTTCAACTTAAACTGAATAGTTAGGGGAATGATGATGTGCTCGATCTAGATCCCATGGTTCTGTCATCCCAGGCTATCATGATCTCTAGTCTACTTAGTCAGAGGAGGTAGGACCCAACCTAACCAAAGGATCTTTATCAGCAACACATGTGTTACATCGTCCAAGAAATCTTTGTAGACCTAGGGTGATGTTTGTCTAAGAAGACAGACTTAAGTCTACCTTAGCTGACAAAAGGATTTTTGCCCTATCAAGTATATCCTATGATTCATAACTTAAAGGGCAAAACCATTGGAGCATCAAGCTCGTGATTCATAATATAATGGAGCCTTATTGGCCAAAACCACGTCGAGGACTCTAGTCATAGCATCATTTTATGGAGCTTATCACCGATCAGTATGTTTCACGTCCTTACTAGCATGAGATTGATTAAGAGTGAACATAGTGAAACACTTGATTTGACATTGGCTTCTTTATGAGATAGAGTTTTCTTAATTTGTCACCCCCGATAAATAATTACAGAATGTGGATAGATTAAGTTTTTCTTTAAGCTTTAATGATTGATTTTCATTTAAATAGTTTTTAGATTGATGCTTGATTTGAGTTAGTTTGATTTGTGATTAGAATCATATTTTGTTGGAGTATCCCCTCTAGTTGAAATCACCATTCAAGATAGCCACCATCATGGTAGTTAATTAATTAACTCAAATATATTTGAGAACTTCAGATCTTGTCAACTCTATTTTGCTCTAACGATCGGTCGTTGCAAATTAGCTTCTAAGATATTTTACTAAGTTGATATTCTTATAATAGATTTTTGGGTTTAGTTAACCCGGAGCTAGTCCTAAGACTAAACCCAGAAGCATCCCATGTAGCATCCTTGGACACTTGAACCTAAACATTCAGCATAGTGTCGGGGCCCATGCGGGTATATTTAAGAATGCCTTAATTAACGCCTTCTGTGCACTTGTATGATGTGTTGCAAATCTGGTGGTGTTTTGATTTAGATTGTAATTTAAAATATTGCTCACAATTAACTTACTTATTGGATTTTCCAATTCTCAAATATCATTTGGCTTATAGTCTTTCCAACAGGTTACTCATCTTTAGTGAAAATCTCTTTTGAAATCCATTTTATTTTCAACTCAACTTGAAGATAGCACTCATCAAATTTCATATGCGCCAATTTTATGTTCAATGGAAGCCTTTATTAGAAATCCATTTTAAATTAGACATTCCAATATATGGATTACATAAGAAGACTTATTCTTTATGAATCTCACTTTAGGGTTTGAATTGAGCTCTATCTCATTTAAAAATTAACCTTCTAGCTTCATGTAACCTCCTAATAAGTATTACATGAATTCAAAGTTATATTTACATTTGGATTATTCTATTTCAATCATTTTCACACATGATAGGACATAAGCCACAAGAATCAATTAGTTCTTCTTAACTAATTAACCATTAACCCTTATAGTATGCTATAGAATGTAAATGAATTATTAAGCTTCATCGTCATTCTCCAAGCTTGATTATACTTAATTAAGATCACTTTACATTTCTCACGCATAAAATGTAATGATTTAAAATCCATTGAACAAATCATTTTCAAGTTTATGACACATTATTAAGTCCTTTATAAATATCAATCCAAGTTTGATTTCTTTGCAAATTAATTTTAATTTTTGGACTTTGCACTTTCATATTATTTCATTGTTTATGTGTTTTCACCTTTTTAATGAATTTTGATTCTTTCCCCCTTCTTTTTCTAGGTCTAAAAATTTGATAAAATTTTGGCAGCATTTCGACTAGGGGGAGCGACATCTAACAGATGTTGGCTTACTCGGTATGCCCTAATGAGCATAGCGAGTATTATCTTGTGACACCACAACTATTTTTTCATCTGTCATGCCCTAATGAGCACGATGAGGCCTTCAAACCTCAAAGAAATATAAGTAGATACATATACACAATCACATATTGATTTCATATGTTCAGACTCATTTTTTGCCCATTTGGAATGATCGACAAGGGGATGGAAAGGGAGATGCCGAAAACTAAGAGAGGAATCTGCCTGATGACAATGTTCCTCTTTGGCTGTGGCAAGAGAAAAGGTCAGAAGGAGACAGAAATGCTAGAAACATAGAGAAGAACCCACCTGATGATGATGTTCTTCTTCGACTGTGGTGAAAGAAATTGTTAGAAGGGTATGAAAATGCGAAAACCTAGAGAAGAACTTGCCTAATGATGCCTCTCTTCTTCAGCTACGAAAAAAGGAATTGTCAAAAGGGCACAAAATTCTAGAAGCCTAGAGAAGAACTCACTTGATGATGGTGTTCTTCTTCGACTGTGGCAAAAGGAATTGGAAGGGTAATGGAAAAGATGATGATAGAAATCGAGGGAAGAACCCGCCTAATGATGATGTTCCTCTACGGTTGTGGCAAAAAGAAATTTTGGATTGGGGGAAAATAATAAAAAATGGAAGAAGCTATTTCTAGTTTTGTGGAAAATGAGGGAAGAAAAGGAGAATGAAGTTGGATTGTTTATGGAAGAAAGGAAAAATGAAGGAAGAATGAGGAGAAGGAGGATTCATTGGTTAGGAGAAATGAAGAAGAAGAAAGGAGTCTTCTTTTGAGAAGAGATCAGAGGGAGAGGAGAGAGAGAGAGAGGTAAATGTTGAAAGAGTGAGATTCGTCACGAAGAGGAGAGCTTGGTCGAATACATTAGAGGGAGGAAGGCTTCACATCATCTATGTGTGAGGAGCTAAGTGGGTCGAGCATGAAGAGGAGCAGATCGAACAATAGGTTAGGGCCGATCAGTTTATTAGAGTGGGATTTAGGATTTAGGTTTTTAAATTGATTTTTAAATTGATTTTAAATTGATTTTCTAAGTGTTTAATTGGATTTAATGTGAATTTTATGCCAACCTCAATATAGAGTTGATATATATATTAATTCAAGGTTATTCTGATATTCCAGACATAACGATGTAGTCCATTTTGCAATCAGAGGTTGTTTGGTTGGAGTCAACATAAAATTGGGTCCATTTCAGCTCAAAATACGCGTTATCATTTTTGACACTCAATTTTGGCATAGACTTGTCCGAATTGAGTGCAAATAGTCTTACTTGATAGATTTTAATATTTCAAGGCTAACAACATAATAAATTTTATGAACGGAGGTCATTTGGTTTACATCGTTACCTCCTGACTGAGATATATGTGCAGGCACGTTGAAGACTCAATCGCTTGATCGGTTGATCATCAAGTTATGCAATATTTATATTCTGACTAATTTTGATGTTCTAAATGTGATGACAAAGTTCATTTATTGATTGGAGGTTATTTTGATTATTTTGATGTTTATGGTCATTTTGAGCCATTGCGCCTGCTATTCATCGAAGTTCATTTGACTTATGGGCTTGACTCAACTTATGACACATATATGGAGGTCAACATCAGCGAGAGTGCTCGATGTTTTCAATTGCTCTACTTAAAGAAATACTATCCATAAATCTTGTTTGAAAATAAATCATCAATAAACTTCTTTTCATATTGTGGTGATATTTTTATATGTAATAATTTCCAAAGAAGTAAAATATATACTTCCATCTTCACTCTATGCAGGATAAAAATGAAGATGGAAATATACATCTTCTTCTTTTTATGCATTTTTGACACCACATAGATCCACAAATGTTCTTATTAAGGGTGATCGGGTATGACATTGAGGAGAGGTATACTATCTTGAAAGATAGAAGTCACCACCCTACAATGGACCTAATCACCTCAACAAGGACCCTAATGACAATGGGTCTGCAAGTGCACTAAATATTCTTCCCCTACTTTACATGAAAAAGTAAAGTAGGGTGTATTTTAAACCAGGTTCATTAAGTTCCCTACAGGGGCAAGCCCTCATAGTTAATTACATCCTAAGGAATGAGATCCCTTAGGAATACTCTCAATTAAGATAAATGATCATTATCTCCAAAGATTTCAATAGGTAG
Organism: Cymbidium sinense; assembly: GCA_021442155.1. Classification (NCBI taxonomy): domain Eukaryota; kingdom Viridiplantae; phylum Streptophyta; class Magnoliopsida; order Asparagales; family Orchidaceae; genus Cymbidium; species Cymbidium sinense. Next base: position 8,422,355 of record CM038233.1, on the reverse strand, counting down.
GACTATCAATCAATTAGTTTGTTTTGGAAGATCAAATGGGATTGATCAAAGAGAGGGAGTTATTATTGAGGCCAAAGAAAATAAGTAGGAGATGCTCATGATGCTAGGAAACCTAGTAGACATCTTAGATTATCCTATGATTGGGCTTTACATTTTTGAATTTGAATTATTCATTTGAGTTAACTTTTTATTGGAAGTTTAGGACTTATAATTCCATAATACAAGGTTATGGAAATTCCTAAGAGGTTATGGAAATGCTTATGTCCCATAGAAGGGAGAAGCAACCCCAGAACCTAAATCTAAGGAGCTTTGGCCAGGGCCAAATAGCATGACCAAAATCTAAGGTGACAATGAGTATTTGGTTTGCATCCACAAGTTAGGACAAACCACCTGACTGCTTGGACTTACAACCACCTGAGGGTGGCTACCAACTAACTCCTCCTATGATTTTAAATTCATGTAGGCATGTCATATGCTTTATGCAAGATATTTAGGCTATTATTTATTTCAAAAGAGACCAAGTCCTTAAACTCACTCTCTAAAGAGACTAGATCATGTAAGGGCATGCTTCAAATGACCTAGATCTAATGCAAATCATATTACATATTATTTTCATTTTTGGACAATCATTTGACTCAGTCTTATAGGATTCATATGCCTAATGCATGAGAAATAAGATTATTGGCCAAAATCAGTGAGAAGGGAAGAGGTGTGTTTCCACCATGGCTCTCAAAGGTCAAGCCAAGTTTCTTTGACAAAGGTGGAAGCCCTCCAATCAAGAGTGAAAATAATATGCATTTGTGCATGATATTATTTATAAAAGAAATACTCATCCAACTAAGGAGTTGCTAATTCTTTTATCTTGATTTTAACTTAGGATTTAAATGAGGTTATGAGTTGTTTAATTTTAATTTTGAGTTGATTAATTTAGAAGAAGATTTATTTTTTCTTATGAGGCTAATCGCCATCTAGGCCATAGATCAAAGCAAGGAAGAAACTAGGAAAACATGATATTTATAATGCACAAGCTAAACAAAACATCAAATATTTTATAAAGCTAATGCAAAAGAATAAAAGGCCAAGTGTGGTCAGGCACCATCGTACAAACCTGAAAACAAATTGGGTAGCTGAGCTCTACCCATATATAACCTGGATTACAAATGAATTAATTACAATTAAGCAAGGAATTCATGTTATGGTGGTCTTCATTCTTCATTTCTTCATTCTTGTTTTCTTCTTTCTTCTTTCTTCTTTTGGTCCTTTCTTTTGGATGGTTGGAAAGTGGTTGCTCCAAAGGCTTCATATGGTACATAAGACATAGTCTTATTACCAATGCTCATCCTAATTCCCCATAACAATCATTCCAAAATCCTAATTGCAAAATTACATGAAAAAAAGTAAATCTAACTAAAATTTGTAAAATCAAGATTAGCTAAACAAACCACACATTCCTAAGCATGTATATAAAAAAATTGGACTTAGTACCCCACACATGGGTAACCAAGTCCACCTAGCCTATTTTGGATTATGCTTAGGGGTATAAGTAACCTGCATAGCAAAAGCAATTATATTTTTATTACAATGCCCCTTAAGCACAATCTATTGCAGAAGACAGTGATTAGATTAAATCATCCTACCATTCATTCTGCGGATATACACCCTAACATCCAGACTAAAATATCACATCACAAAATAAAAGAAAATATTAAACCATGCACTGCCCTAACATAGGATTAGAAGTGGTGACGTAGGCTAATGTGTGTGTTTTAAAAGGTTTGTGTGGTGTGCTTAGCTGGGCTTTAAAGTTAGGATTTTCTAAGTGTGAAAGGTTCAACTTAGAAGGGTGGTCTCATTTAAGCTGTTTAGTTGATATGGGTTAATTTTATTTGATGATTTGATCTAGTTTGAATGAACCTACTGTTAATTTCTAAGTTTTAAAGAGAGGGAAAAGAGAAGATAACTTCTCTTTCCTTCCATACCTTAAGTAATTTCTAAAGTGGATTCATATTTGATTTTGTTTAGTGAATTTTTTATTATGTATTTTAATTAATCCTAAGTTTAGACTTTTTCTAAACAAACCTATTCAAAAAGAAAGGCATTTTTAAGATTAAGTAAAGTAAATTACTATCACAAAATACACAACATTTTATTTCTTTCCCACATGTGTATCATGCATATAATGGATCCTAAGCATATCTATACATACAAATAGGAATGTTTAACATACTTTATAATGAATGCTAAGTGATTTACTTAAGAAAATTTGAATGCTTTATGATGCATGATTTTCATTAAGTAGAGGAGAGGTTTTCTTTTCCATTTTTTGCATGCACACATGCATGTATGAAAGGCATAAGTGAGTACAAAGCCATTGTTAACTAGGGGTGTAAGGTATAAGACCTACTTAGGGCTACTTAAAGCCTCACAACCCTGGGGTTCTCTAGACAAATATACCACTTTCCTTAAATACAAGCATATATATAAAAGAAATGAATGGAAAAGAAAGATATGAAAATTTGTATTTATTTGTTTGATTTGTTTATGCAATTTATATGTGCAGGTGTGGATGTCCTTCTTTAAGTAATATCATAGGAATGAATAGGAATGGAGTTAGGCAAGTGTTATGTTCTTTTCAAATTAACTATATACTTTGCCAAATCCTGTTCAAAACTATGCTAAAAGAAAAGAGAAAGAAAAGTGTACTATGAACATCTTCATATTTATATCCACATGCAAGCTTATAAATAATTATAAGTAGCACACTTTCAGTTTTAGGTATTTGATTTATAGATTTTGAAAATAGTTTTGAATTTAATAGTGATAATAGCCACTGATATTTTTTACTTTAGCCAAAACATGCAATTTGACATAAAGAAAATATTTCATTTTGAATTTGATTTTAGAAAAGTATGAATGTATGGAACTCATATGACATACACATTTAGCATGCTAGGAAAGAAATAAAGTGATGTAAGCATGTAATTTCATTCACTCTAATTAATTCTTAAAGACAATCTTATGAAGTAAGATCATTTAAAGAGAATCAAAAGTTGTTTAAAGAGACTTTCATTTTGCTTTTTGATTTAAATTAGAAAAATGTGAGAAGGTTTGCTGGTCCTTACACATTTCCACATGTGTGTATTATTTTTGTTTACTTTTTATGTGATTAGATTAATTTTATGCTTTGGTTAGGTTAAGGTGTAGATTAAGTTCGTTAATTACCCTTTACCTATACCACTTAAACATATTTAATCAAATAATTATGAGACAATGTATGACATAAAACCACAAAGAATTTAAATAATCAATGCATCCAAGGAAGGAAAGGTACCTAATGCAATTGGCACACAATTAATGATTAATTAAGCTAAAGGGTTTAATTTAAGTACTTTCATAACCCTTCCCACACATGTGGATTAGGTATGATTTTCTTAAGCTACTTATATTATTGAACACCTAAGCATCTACCTGAGAAGGATTGATTAAGTTTTTAGATTAATTTTAGTTTTTATAATTTGATTTGATTAATAAGTAGATCATTAGTGGATTAACCCTTAATTAGATTTAGATTTAAGGAAGAAAGGGGGTTTAGGGAATAGCTTAAGAAAATATCCCAAAATCATTTCATAAACCTCTAATCATTTAAACAATAATTATCTTAATCAAGGAATTAAACCACTGTTCACATGCTTAATTAACCTTAATTATATTAAGAGAGTGATTAGGGGTTCATTAATTAATTTCCTTAATCAACTCATTAATAAATTCCAAGAAAATTAAGGGAGGTAGAAGTCATCCCACTAAACATGCCTGAGAAGTTTGGAATTAATTATTAAAGCCATTAGGGAGTAATTAGGGTTATTAAGTTTTCAAATAAGCCCTAATTTAGAAAAAAGTTACTATTCAAATTCAATTAGAAATAATTTTATTGGACTCTCCTCTGAATTATCTTTAACATGAACCTGAGTTTGTATTATTTGGATTTTTTTTTCTACAATTAGTTATGAATTTAGAAAATTTCAGTTCATTTAAGTGATTTTTATGAAGTTTGTTAATTTATTTTATTAAAATAAATCATTTGAACAAAATTCAATATCTTTTAATCCAAAGGTCCTTTTGACTTGAAATATTTATGGTCGTGTATTTTAACTTCAATTTTAATCTCTAAAAATTTCAACTTAATCTGACATGTATTTTTGGTTTAATTAATGAAATTTGATGTTTACTAAAACTCAAATTAAGCTCAAAATATTTAGTAAAATTTGGGGATTTTGGGTTTGTTGAATTCCTCTCAGAAAGATGAATCTAATGAGCACTTGTTTGTAATTTTTGGTTAAGTATTTTATTTTTTATGAATTTTTGAAGGTTCAGGTGATTTAAATTAATTTTTTAAATAAGAAAATTAGATTTTCCTATTTAGCCCAATCTCACACGTAACGTGGCACGACGCCACGTGTCATTGATTGGCGTTGGCGCATGCGTCGCGAGCAGAAAGACCGATCAATAGGTGTGGCGGCGTGATTTGATTTCGTCGATCCCGATCGGTCGTTTAGATCGATTGTGATCGAGGCCAAAATTGTGCGATTGGTGCACAATCTAAGCCGTCTGATCGTGCGAACCATTCAATCGGACGGTCCAGATTGCTTTAGGCGATCTAAGGTCTGAATCGCGTGATCTAAGGGTTCGGATTGCACGATCCATGCACGATTCGAGCCTTCCAGTCCTGTCAACTGCGGGATCGAATGGAGGTTATTTCTCGCCGATGGTGAATAGTGAAATCAGGGCTATTTTTGGAAAAGTGAGGGATTCTAAGTGAAAACTTGTTCAAATGGACTCATTTTGCATCAATTCGCACCAAAAAACTTCTATTTTCTAATTGGGATGATTTAAAGTAAAAATGCAAGATTATCTAGGGTAGATTCTTAAAAATCATGCAAAATCATCACAAAATAAAGGATCCTAAGGGAGGCTATGGTTTTTGAAGGTTACCTCACAGGGATGATTTAGGTGGTGATGACTGCATCTGTTGAGTGAAGAGGCCTTGGAATGAGCTTGGACCTCCGCCTTCACATTGAAATGAAGCTTCCTCTAGTGATCGCCATTTCCCTGCCAAAATTTACTTAGTTTTGAAGTATTTCTCTCCAAAATAAAGTGGGGGTTATTCCAATGGCTTTAGGAGCTATAGGAGAGGGAGAATGAGAGGAATGAATGAATGCTTCAGCCTCTAAAATTTTGGCTCCAAACTCATGTCATTTGGCTTGGGGTGGTTGGGAATGGAAGAGAATCATCCAAGGCAGCTCCCTATGGTTGGCTAAGGCATGGAAAGTGGCTACCATGAAGGATAAATGGTTGTCCTAGCTAAGGGGAGGTGAGGGTCCTTCATGCCAAGTGCTCTAATGAGAGAGGTGAGGTGATTTCACCTTCCCTTGAGTCATGGCTGCCCCAACTACTCCTTGGGTTAGAAAATCAGTATCATTGGTGCCTATGTGGACCATTAGATAAGTTCCAAGTGTCTTTTCTCATGGGATGCCTTTGAACCAAGGAAAAAGTAATAATTTGGTATTAAATTTGATTTGACCAGATTTAAAATGAGTCAAAAGTAAGTTGGACCAAATTTCATGTCATTCGAAGTTCATTTGGTCTAATTTGGATTAATTTGACCCATTTGGGTCAAATTGGGTTAAAATGGGTTAGGTTGACCAATTGGTCAAATTAGGTCAAACCAAAGTTGGGATAAGTTCAAATGATTATTTGGAGTATATTGGTTCAATTGGTTTAATTTGGATTTAATTTAAATTTTGATCAATTTGATCCTTTAGGTCAATTTGAACTAAGTTGACTGATTTGACCCAATTGACCAAATTATCTTGAATCATAGCTTGGTTTGGGTTTGGTTGACCATTTGTAATATATTGTAGGCTTTGGTTTCAATTAATTTTAGTTTGATTTAATTTCAAGTTGATTTGACCTTTTAGGTCAAGTTGGGTTCATGATCAATTGGGCTAGGTTAGGTCTAGTTGGACAATTGTTCAAATTTGGTTTAATTGAGGCTTTAGTCAAGTTCAATAATCAATTTAGATTGAACTTGAGCCATTGTTTGCAATCAATTTGGTTTAGGTTACAATTTGGCTAGTTTGGGTTCATATGGGTTAAAGGATTGACTTGGTCAACGGGCTAGGTTGACTTGGTTTGACCTAATTCATGACAATTGATTAACCTATGATGATCAACAAACATGACATGAAGTTTGGATTGGCTTAACTCACTTTGATTTAATTTGAATTGAATTGGATTTTGATTCGTGTAGGTCAAATTGGCCACTTTGGGTCAAGTGAGCCAATTGGGTTTAATTGGCTTGATTAAGCCTTGATTCAAGTTTGGTTGAACTCATATATGGATTTATGATTAAAATATAAATCCATTTGCAAGAGATTTAAAGTTAAATGGGTTTGATTCATTTCACAATTTCAAGTCAAAAGGGTGAATATGAGTTTGACTTGGGTTTGATTTTTTGAATTTAGTTTTGGTTAAGTGATTAAAGTTTGAGTTTATATTTGGATTCATGATTGAAAGATTGATTGAATCTTGGAGAAAAATCAAGAGTTTGGCTTGATTTGAGTTTGATTTAGCTAAGTTCAAGATTTTGACTTGAAGGCTTAGGTTAGAGTTTGGTTGGATTTGAGCTTGAGTTTTGATTTTAAGTCCATAAGATAGAATCAAGGGGCTTAGGAAATATTTTTAGAATTTGAATTTGGTTATCGACTTCAATCATGGGTTTCAATTATTTAGAATTGATTCATGATTTGAGAAAATCCATTGAAATTGATTCAAGGTTTGATTTGGAGTTGAAGTTGACATGAGTTTGAGTTTTGAATTTGGAAGAAGTGAAGTTCAAGCTATAAGGTAGAAAAATTTTCCTAACATCCATAAGGCATGACCTTTTCCTATGACTAACTCTTCTAAGTCTCTAGGGCTAGGTTGAGTGTCCACCTAATCATTAGATGTGTCTTAAGACTAAGGATCTCTTAAAGTCTAAGAGGAGTCCTATGTCTAAGATGGAGGGGTTAAGAGCTCATCCAAAAAAAAAATGAGGTAACATATATCAAATTTCATCTCTTATGTGTTAGAAATATCTTTCACTTGCGAATTTGCCATGACATATTTAGGGTTGGTGTAAGAGAACCTGAGAGACATCCCATCCCTCCACAACACAAACACAAACTACAAACGATCCTCTAGTGCTATTGAATTAGGTGTAAGAGAACCTAAGAGGCATCCTATTTCGACTAGTATAACTAAGTTAGGTGTAAGAGAACCCGAGCGACATCCTTTCTTAGTGGAGTCACAATTTCCCTCCCAACACCATTTCATCCATTCTTCTATGTGTTTAGGGTAGGTGTAAGAGAACCCAAGTGGCATCCTATTCCCTCTTTCACAACACAAATGAACACATATCTTTTATCTCGAGCTATTTTGAAGTGGGAGTAGCCCTGTGTCACTCGTTCATTAGCTGATCTAGGTTAGGCTGATATGCTACTTTGTTAGTGTGTACCCCAGTGGTTACTCATTTGGCATATGTGATTCCCGTCTTTCTTGACCTTATCATGTGCCTTATCGGTTTGGTAGGTTTTCTAGCAGAGTAAGCTACCCCATGTTGACTTTATTTAAGAGGATGTAAGCTTACATGCTTTCTTCTTAGACTAGCCATCATGCACTGACTAGGTCGAGTATATTTGAGGTTTAGGGTAAGTCTCCCAGTAGCTCCTTTGCTCTTGGCTACTTCAAGCTTGGGTTAAGTCCTTACATAGGACTCCTCACTTAGAAGTCACCCTAGGTCAGATAGTTCCTATCTCACCGAAGACAGATTATCTCGATGATCAGTTCTGCTTTTGAGAGATGTAAGCCTTCTTTATAATTTTCACAAAAGACACCTTATGTTGGTTGGTTATGCCACGTTGATGGTGACTCACCAGGTGGGTTCACCACTCTTGGCAGATGTGAGTTCCTGCGCTTTCTCCTTGAGTTACCACCAAATACCTATAAGCTTTCTTTTATAGAGTTTTGAATAACACCCCCAACGACATCTCCCCTGTGGGTACTCTATTTGGATCACATCCTTAGCGACCCCATTTAGACACTGCTCGGGTTGCTCTTGGATTGGAAAGTTTCCCTTTCCTAGTAGCCATTTATGTGGTTGGAGAATTTTCTTACAGATACACAGATTTTCCCTTGGTCCAGTAAGTTTAAGATTGGACAAGTATGATATGAGCTCATTCTCAGTGTGGTCCCTTGCAAATTAACATGGTCCATGATAACATAAAACAAATAAAGTATATATTCTCCCTTTAGCGGGCATCTATCTTGATGTAAACTCCCTAGGAATGGACTTCTTTGAGTTGAGATAAGTCCAGTTCTCTCTTTTGCCCTAGGTTGGGATCAATTTGTTACATAAGCATCCACTCGTCCTAGTGGTTCTTTGTGTAGGAGGACGTAAGTCCCTGTGCTTTCTTCCTAACTTGACCATTGCACACCGAAAGGCACCTCCTAGGTTAGTTAGCTCTACCCCACGGCCGGTTGACTATCCCTTTGAACTTCTAAATCTAAGATAGGTCTAGGCTGATATTAGCTCCTTCTTAGTGGATCCATCACATACCAATGAGATCCGTAAAATTAAAATAAAAAGAAATTAAAATAAATGCAATTCAATCAAATGACATTATCCTAACTACTTTTGAGCTGATATAAGTCCTCCAACGGCATTCATTCAGTAGTCGCCCCAGGTCGGGTTTGATTGGTTGCATCCAACAGATCACCCTAGCAGTTGTCCCTTGCTTTTGGAGATGTAAGTATACTACACCTTCTCTCTAAGCACAACCATTGTACATTGAAAGGAAACCCCTTATGTTGGATAGTTCTACCATGTAGTTGGTGGACTACCCTTTTGGATTGTAAATGAGAGGAAGGCCATTGCTCTTTCTCGATTCGGTCCATCTGACAGTCCATCCAAAAGTTTAAACTTAAAACAAACAATCAACCAACTTCACCTTATTGAGGCATCAATCATCCCAACCTCCCCAGTGGAGTCAATTAAATCAAGTTCAAACTTGCATTCCCTAGCAAGTGCACCTCAAAATCTCATCAAATCTTTATCCCTAGTGGATAACCCAAACTAGCTTCCCTAGTGGAAGGTTCATGCATCTATCCTTGGTGAGTTATACATTCTAATCCCCAACAGATACTCTACCCAAATCATATCTTGCATCCAACTCAAACCCCTTATCTCAAGTGGATAACCTGAACCTGCTTCCCTTGTCGAAAGTTCATATGCTTTCCATTCTTCCTCCCTTATGCCCTTAGCATGAGTGGAGTTGCATTACACTAAGATATTGATTGCTTCTACATCTCAGGTTTAGGGGTAGATTATTTCTGTTAGTGTTTGTGATCATTCAGACGTTGATGATTATCTCGGTCAACACCAATACGTGCGGTGTGCCTTGTTAGTCTCACTACACCTATTGTGCTCCGTTTGTTGACCTCACTTTTAGAGTGAGTTCTCAACTTCCTTATCATAGATCTAGGACTCTTATAGGCACTCAAAGTTTCTTAGTCTTAAGACACTTCTAGTGATTAGGTGAACACTTAACCTAACCCTAAAGACTTAGAAGAGTTATCCATAGGGATAGGTTGTGCCTTAGGGATTTAGGAGGACTTGCCTACCCTATAGCCCAAACCAAATCCTTACTTCATTCTTCCAAATCAAATCTCAAATTCAAATCCAAATTCCAAATTTAAATCTAACTATCAAATGATAGAAACCCATGATTAAATTCAAACTCCAAATTAAATTCCAAATCATAAATCAAATCCAACTAACAAATGATTGAAACCCAAATCAAATTGAATTCCCAATTTTAGCCCTTTTAGCCAAATTATTGAACTTGGATAAATGATACCCAAACTAAATCAAAACTCATGGATTTCTTCTTGATTCAATCATTCTTGCAATCATTGACCTAAATATAAACATAAACCACCATTATCAAACCAAACCTAGGCTAACCCAAATCAAACATAAGTTAGCCCTTTTCACTTGAAATTGTCATATGAACCAAAACCAATTTGGCTCCAAACCACTTGTAATTGGAATTATATTTCAATCTTAGGCTCATGTGTCAGTTCAATTAAACTTGAATCAAGCTATGATCAAGCCAATTAACTCATTTAGGCTTACTTGACACAAAGGGGCCTAAAGGAATCTTTTTAAGCTAAGGTCTAACCCAACCCAAATTGCATTGAACTAAGCCCATCCAAACCTCACAATATAACCAACAATCACCTTAGGGTGATCAATTACCTTAAATTGGGTCAAACCAAGTCAAACCTAGCCTTTAACCAAGTCAACATTTAGCCCAAATGAAACCCAAACTTGCAAAAATTCACCATATGCTAAATTGATTAAAACCATTAATTCAAACTCACTCATAATCAGTTATTGAACTTGACCAAAGCCTAATTGAGCCCGGGATGACCAATTGGTCAACTTGACCCAACCTTGCCCAAATTAACCTAAAAGGTAAAATTAGCCAAAATTTAAATTAAATCTAAATTAAACCAAACCAAAGCCTACAATCATTTTCAATTAGCCAATTGAACTTGACTCAATGCCTAACCCAACCCAATTAGATCAAATTGGTCAAATTGGTCAACCTAACCCATTTGACCTATATGAATCCAATTGAGCCATAATCAAATCCAAAGCAAATTGAATCAAACCAATGACACCAATACACTCCAATTGGTCATGTGAACTTGACCCAACCTTTGGTTTGACCTAATTTGACCAATTGGTCAACTTGACCCAACCTAATCTAATTTGACCTAAATAGGTCAAATCAAGCGAAATCAAATCAAATAAGCTCCAAATCACTTGATATTTGGTCTAACCCACTTTTAACCCATTTAAAATTTACCCAAATCAAACCCATAGACCAATGTCCATTTTTCCCTTGGGTTTAGGGAATCCCATGAGATAAGACACATGCACATTGGGTCATTTTCTCTCCTTAGCCACTTGGCACCCATTCATAAGTCCACTTAGGCACTTTGGACCATGGCTGACCTGACCCAAGGGCGGTTGGGTCAGCCATGACTCATAGGGAGGTGAAATCACCTCCACATTCCCATTGAACACTCAGAAAGCCATAAGATACCTACTACTCCCATAGCAGCCACTCTCACACCCTCCTCCACTCAAAGGATGCCAACTAACATGATTATTTGCCCAAATTGAGCTCCCCATCTCAACATTGATCTAAAAAGCCAAAATAACCATTTGCATTTGATCCAGGAATGAGGGCGTATACCCCTATCAGCTAAGGAGAGAGATCCTAGAGTAATTTCCAAGGCTTCTCGAGCTCTCCAAAATCCTCATTCTCAATTTTATGTGAAACCGAAATAGGGGAGGTCACCTCTGATCTCAAACCTCCACCAAAGTACAATTAACTTTGCACACACTTTCCTAATTTGATTAGTAATAATTAGTGAATGAACAATAGTTTAATTAATTATTTAAGCCTAATTACCTCTATTGAACAGTAAGGGAGCTTAAGGAATGTGTTTGGGATACTTTTCCTAATTGATTTCTAAGTTTCCTTCACTCTTTGGAATTTAATTAGTTAATGATTAATGATGTAACTAATTGCTTAATTAATTAATTAATCTCCAAGATAAAAAAAATTAGAACCTAGTTGAGTGTTTGGAGTGACTTAGGGGTTAAGGATTGAGGCCTTATCCTTGATTCCTTTCCTTACATTAATTTCATCATTGTAATCAAAATATAATCAAATAATTCAATCAATTAATTAGTGAACTTGATTAACACAATATAAAATTTACTTCATACCTAATCAACCTCTAACTAATCTTGGGTAGCTCTTTGTTTGTTCAATAACCCAAAGTGAGAGATAATGAAATTATGGTTAGCTCACATGTGTGAGAATATCATAAAAGTAGTTAAGTGAGTTCCATTAAGCCTAATCAACTATTAATCATGAGCCAATTGCATTCGGCCCCTTTCATTTCTTAGGAGCATTGCAAATTTATTTTTCATGTGGTTGCATATCATATTGGCTCATTATTAATTAGTTAATTAACTTAAGGTGATGTAGGTAATTAATTCTTAATTCATATAACCTAATTAAACCATAAAATCAACTTAAATACTTCTTCATTAAACCAAATTAACTCACACATGGGGAATGAGATTAGGATCAACATACCTCTTTTATTTCCTAAATCAAATCAAACTCAAAACTAAAAATGTCATCTAAGAACTTTGGTTTATTTTAAGTAGCCTTATTTAGCATGATTGTTCTTAGAAAATAATTGGAATGAATGAGATGATGGGCTTATGTTCCTTTATTTCTTTCCAATCATGTTAAATGTTGCTTGCCATATGTAATCATGCAGTCATTTCTTTTAAAATTAACTAAATGAAATGATTTCTTTTATGTCAAATTGCATGTGGTGATTTAAATTAAAAATAGGTGTGACTATTATTACTATTAAATCAAAAGTTATTTTTAAAATTCCATAAATAAATTATAATAGATGGAATGGTGTTAATTACAAGTATCTATAAGTTCGCATGTGTTGATAATATAAGATATACAATATGAAGCTGCCTTTCCTAATTTTATATGGAATTGCATGGGATTTATAAATGTATAGTTCATTTGAAAAGAGCACAACATTTATCTAAATCTACTCCTATACATCTCCATGCTAGGACTTAAAAAAGAATTTTAAATCACCTATATAAATCATATAATCAAATCAAATATGACTTATTGCATGACTTCTCATTCTTTTGGTTCTTTTTGTACATTCACATATATGAGAAAAGTGGTATCTTAGTTTGGACACCCCGGGGCTATGAGGCTTTAAGTAGCCCTAAATAGGTCTTGTACCATTCACCCTTAGTGTAGAACAATGGCACCGTACTCACTTAAAGCTCTTATACATATGTATGTATGTTGTGACCAATGAATAAGAATCATAATCAAATAAATCTAATACAACTTTTGCATGGGTTTTCCTTTCCTTGTAGTTGTTTATACATCTATATGTATCTAAGAAAAGTGGTATATTTGTCTAGACACCCCAGGGCTATGAGGCTTTAAGTATCCATAAGGTCTTGTACTTACGCTAGTGTAGATCAATGGTGCCATACTCTCTTAAAACTTTTATACATGTGAATGTGTACCTAGCTAATGGATGAAAAATCTCTTCTTTTCTATTAAAAAGACATGCATTCATAATTCAATCAAATAAAATATTTAAATTCCAAACACATTTCATTGCATTCATCATTTAAGTGTGCTAAGACATACATTGTATGTATAGGTATGCTTAGGATTTAATCATATGCATGATATACATAATGGAAAGAAATGAATAAACGTGTGTTATGTGATAGTAACTCATTTGAATTAATCTTAAGATATCTTTCTTATTGAATAAGGTCATTTAGAGTGAACCTAAACTTAGGATTGATCAAAACATATAATAACATTTGATAAAGAAAATTGATTAACTAACTTGCTTTAGTAGTGACTTAAGGTAGGGATGAAAGAGAGATTCCCTCTCTTTATTCTCTTTATAACACTTTGTTATCAAGTGTAGGCCATATGAAACAAAAGAAAATACTAAGTAAAAGCTTCAAATCAGTTAAATCACTTAAAGAGAAATCAACCCTTTATAAATTAAATCCTTCACACTTAGCAAATTATAACTCTAAAGCCAAGTTAAGACATACCACACAAGCTGTAATGCACACACATTATACTAAGTCACCACTTCTAGCTTTATGTTAGGGCGGTGTGTGGTTTGATGTATGCTTGTTTTGTGATATATTATTGTAGAATGGATGTTAGGGTGTGTGTGTGTAGTCTGGATGTTAGGCTGATATTAGCCTAATTATGCTTTTTGTAGGGGGCTTATGCTTAAGGGGCCGTTATAATAGGTGGGCTTGGTTACCCATGTGTGGGGTGCTAAGTCCAAATATTCATATAACTACTTGGGTTGTATGATGTGTTTAGCTAATATTTATTTTGCAGGTATAACTAGATTTACTTTCTTTCTTTTAATGTATTTTGTAGTAGGACTAAGATAAGTGTTATAGGGGATTAGTATGAGCATTGGTTATAAGACCAAGGCTTATGTACCATGTGATGCCTTTGGATTAAGCACATTCAAATCAAGCCAAAAGGAAGAAAGAACATGAATGAATGAAATGAAGAAATAAAAAATGAAGAGATGAAGAATGAAGACCCCCATAACATTCATCATCTATAATTATAATGATTCTCTTATAATCGATTGTGTAAGGGAAAAGCTCGGCTACCCACGTTTCTTTTTTGGGTTATACGATGATACCCAACCGCATTGGACTTTTATTCTTTTGCGATAATTTTATAAAATAGTTTGATGATTTGTTTAGCTTGTGCATTAAAAAAGCATGCCTTTACATAGTTTATTTATGATTGGTGATTGTTGTATGGCTTAGATGCAATTGGGCTCCTAGAATAAAAATTAATCTTTCTACCCAATCTAATAACTCATAATTAAACCTTTAAAATAACTCATAACCTCATATAAAAGCCTAGGCATTAAATCAAGATAATAAAATATTTAATAACCTTTTAGCTGGATGTTGTATGTTTAATATCATGCATAATCATCTTATTTCACTCTTATTAATAGAGGGCTTCCATCTTTGCCAGATAGTAAGGGCTTAACTTTTGAAAATCTATGATGGAAGAACGCCTCTTTCCCTTTTGATTTATCCCATAATCAACTTCTCATGCATTTAGGTATAGAAAATCCCATAGCCTGTGCCAAAATAAAGAGTCCCAAATTAAATGAAATTTGATAAAAATGTACATTATATTTAAGTCATTATTCATATCCCTCACGCTCTAGTCTTTTAGTGATTGGGTTTAATGACTTAGTTTCTTCTCTAAATAATGACTACCCAACCATCTTGCAAAAGCATATTACTTGCCTACATGGATTTGAAGCATAAGAGGAGTTAGCTGGCTACCATTCTAGGCAATTATATGTCCAGTAGTCGGGCAATTTACTGTCTTGTGGAGGTAAACCATATACCCACTTTCGCCTTAGATTTAGATCATGCTTTGGCCCTTGCTAAAGTTCCCTAGATTTAGGATCCAAGGTTACTATTTTCCTTTAGGGCTACAAGCATAAATCCCCACCTCTTAGAAATTTCCATAATCCTGTATTGTGAAATTATAAGTTCTAGATTTCTAATAAAATTTTAACTCAAATAAATAAATCTCCTTAACTTCAAATATATAAAGCCCAACCATAAGATAGATTGAGCTCACTAGGCTTCCTAGTATCATGAGCACTCCCTACTCATCTTCTTTGGTTTCGATAATAACTCTTCCTTTTCAATCCATCCCACTTGATTTTCTAAACACAACAAATTTATTGATAGTCCTATCTTTGAATTCTTCAAAGACAATAATCTCCTACTTTAATTGAGAGTATTCTTAAGGGATTCATTTTCTTTAGATGTAATTAATTATAGGGGCTTTCCCCCATAAGGAATTTTAGAACTCGATTTAAATAAACCCTACTTTATTCATCCATATAAAGAAGGAAAAAAATCTCTAGTATATTCGAAGACCCATCATACCTTAGGAGTCCTTATTAGGTTATTAGGTCCATTGTAGGGTAGTGACTTCTATCTTTCGAGAAAGTACACTAATCTTAATACCATATTTGATCACCTCAATAAGTACACCTTCAGATCTACATGGTATCCCCCCCATACAAATGAATCCGAAAAGAAACACCACAGTACCCCTTCGTACAATGAAAGAACAAGCTTTGGCAGACTTCTTAGGAACACATCTACTTCTTACTGACTCTCACTAATGATGATCTCCTCAATGAGAAAATCATGAACTTAGGGACACTAGAAATTGCCGATGGGAATTATATTTTGATGGTGCAGCTTCCTCTCAAAAAGGAGAAGAACCACAATCTACTCTTCCAGGAAAGGCAGAGGTAGGAATAATCCTTCTAACTCCAGACCATGATGTGATGAGATTCTCATATCATCTATCTAATCCTCGCACCAGTAATGAAGCTGAGATGAGGCTTTGATTGTTAGTCTGGAATTAACAGTCACACTATGCATCCAGAACATTGACATCTTTGGGGATTCTCAATTGGTCATCAACCAAATCACTGAGTCCTACAAGGTTCTTAAGCCTAAGCTCCATCATTATCACAAGTACACCATGGAGCTATCATTCCAAATCCCAAAGGTTACCATTTATAAGATCCATCAAGAAAAAATAGCGGATGCTTTAGCCAAGCTTGCCAAAGAGTTGACATGTCCAGAAGATGAGTCCATATCAATAAATATTCAAAATAGATAAGTCCTATCTCTTATTGATACTAAACTTATTGAGAAATACTCTCTTAAAGGGGAAGTTATCATTGCCAAAAAGGATGAGGAGCTGGATTAGAGGCAACCATTCATAGACTATCTAACTAGAGGCAAACTACCTCAAGAGAAGTCATAAGCCCATCAGATGAAGCAACAAGCCATTTCTTACACTCTAATCGATGGTACCTTATACCCGGTCCTTCGATCATATATGGTTACATTATTTAGAGAAGCATGAAGCCCATAAAATCATGATCGAGGTACACTTAGGATCATGGAGATCACCAATCTAGTCCAAGATGAAGGCCAAGATTAAGAGACTGGGGTACTACTGGCCTATGATGATTACCGACTGCATGGATGTATCCAAGCATTATTACTAATGTCTGGTGTATGGAATGGTCCTTCACCAACCACCCAACATTCTACATCCAACATTGGGCTCTTAGCCATTCGAGTGTTGGGGTACTGATATTATGGGTTCGATCGATCCTACTTCTTCTAAAGGTCATCGATTCATCCTTACCGCTACTGATTACTTTTCCAAGTGGGTAGAGGCGATTCCTCTCAGAGAGGTCAAAGCTCAGCATCTGCTCTAATTTTTTAGGAACCATATTGTATATAGGTTCGGGGTGCCTCAATAAATTATATCCAATAATGGTACTGCATTCAAGAGCACCAATATCAATAACTTTGCTCGGAGACACAACATAGATTGGAGATACTCTACCATCTATTCCCCATGAGCCAATGGTTTAGCAAAAGCATTCAACAAAACTCTCAACCAAATATTAAAGAAGACGCTTGAAGATAATAAATGATAGTGGTATGAGCAGTTAGTTGAAGCTTTATGGGCTTATCACACCACATACAAAACTCCAACTCAATCTACTCCTTTCTACTTAGTGTATGGGTTCAAAGCCGTTCTACTATTAGAAGTCCAACTCTCATCACTAAGGATAGTTATGGGTAGCAAGATCACGATAGAATAGAACACCAAGTTTTGGTTAGAGGAGCTCAAAGGTTTGGAGGAGAGACACTTACGAGCATGCCATAACCTCAAGTTGTATAAAGCTAAAATGATTCAAGCTCACAACAAGTTAGTCCATCATATACATTTTCAAGTAGTAGAGCTTATTTTAGTTCTAAGGAGGCCAATTATTTCCCATCAAGGTGAGAGGCATGTTTGAACCCACTTGGGAATACCCTTTTATCATAGAAAAGACATACCAAGGAGGATCATATCAGCTCATCAACCATAAGGGAGAGCTTCCAAGGATTCCAATCAATGGGCTTTGTTTAAAGAAATATTACCCATAAAATTGTGTTTTGAAAAAAAAAATAATTATCATCAATAAAACTCCATTTCTATTCATTAAATTCAATCTCTTCAAACTGAAAGCATTTTCGTCTGCAAATCTGCGACGACATATTTAAGATAGGTGTAAGAGAACCCAACCGACATCTTATCCTTCATCAACACAAATACAAATTACACATAATTCTCTAGTGCTATTAGGATAGGTGTAAGAGAACCCAAGAGGCATCCTATTTTGACTAGCACAACTAAGTTAGGTGTAAGAGAACCCGAGCGCCATCCTTTCTTGGTGGAGTCACATTGCCTTTGTGGCACCATTTCATCCATTCTTCGATGTATTTTAGGATAGGTGTAAGAGAGCCCAAGTGAAATCTTAATACTTCTTTCATAACCCAAACACACATGCATATCTTCTATCTCAGACTACTTTGATGTGGGATAATTCCCCCCGTGCCCCCACTCATTGGTCGAGGTCTTTTACCCTATGTCACCCCAATTCCTATCCGGAGGATGTAAGCATGCTTTCTTCCTTCTGACTTGACCAATGCACACCGATGAGTGCTTTATTAGCATGGTTGGCCTTACTATGTGGTCGGCAAGGTACCCTCATGTTGGCTCTGTTTAAGAAGATGTAAGTCTGCCATGCCTTCTTCTTAAACTAGCCATCATGAACTGACTTGGTTGAGTATATTGAGTATATTTGATAAACACACATACACATCTTTTATCTCAGGCTACTTTGATGTGGATAATGCCCCTTACGACACTCACTCATTAGCCGCTCTAGGTCGAGGTGACGTGTTGCCCTGTTAGTGCATTACCCCAGTGGTCCCTTGTTCAAGAAGATGTAAGTCTGCTATGCTTTTATTCCTAATTTGATCAGTGCACACCGACGAGCTCCTTGTTAGCATGGTAGACCTTACTACATGATCGACAAGCTAGCCTCATGTTAGCTTCATTTAAGAGGATGTAAGTCTACTACACCTTCTTCTTAAACTAGCCATCATGAACTGACTTGGTCGAGTAGAGGATTAGGGTAAGTCTCCCGGTGGCTCTTTTCCTCCTGACTACTTCAAGTCCTCTGACTCTCTACTTATCAGGTCGGGTTTGATATCAGCAGGGTCACCCTGGGTTGATCCCTACTTTAGAAGATGTAAGTCGCTATGCTTTCTTCTGGCAACCATTGTACATCATGTACTCTAGTCGAAATACTGTGAGTCGAGATATCATCGACATCCTACTTTAGGGAGATATAAGTATACACGCCTTCTCTCGATTGTCAACACCACACCTTAGGTTGGTTGGTATTCGCTATGCTGAAAGTGACCCACCTGGTGGATACAACACTTTTGGTAGATTTAAGACTACTATGCTTTCTCTTTGAGTTGGTCATCAAATACCTACAGGCATTATTTTTTTCAGGGATCAGGATAACGCCCCTCAGAAAACTGTCTCTACTTGCCATCAGACCATTTAGACACTACATGGGTTACTTCTGGATTTGATAGTACCCCTTTCCAAAAAACCACCCATGTGGTTGGAGATTCAGTTCAACGGATGCACAAATTCTCCCTTGGTCCAGTAAATCTAGAATAGGTCAAGGCTAACATAGCCCCTTTCAGTGTGGTCCCTCACACACCAATAGGGTCCATGATATAAAACAAAAAAATATATTTTTGCTTGTGGACTAGGAATTAAAGCCCCTAACAACACCTTTCCCAAGTAATCATCTTATCTTTAGGGTAGCATCAGCAAAACTCCCTATAGAAATCACCTAACTACTCTTGAGTTAAAATAAGTCCTATGCATCACTCTCTCAGTAGTCACCCTTAGGTCGGGTTCAATCTGTTTTGCCACCAACAGGTTACCTCGGTGGTTGTTCTCGCTTTGAAAGATGTAAGTCTGCTACACATTCTTTCCAGCATGACTGTTGTACACCGACGGGCAGCTTTAGGTTGTGTTTGATTTATTGTACATCAATAGGCCACCCAATGGCTGGTCCTTACTTAGGAAAATGTAAGTCTACTATGCTTTCTTCCTAGTACAGTCATTGCACACTGAAAGACACCCCAGGTTGGATAGTTTTACCCTTTGGCTGGTAGACTACCCCTTTGGAATGATAAATCTGAGAGGCAAAGGCCAACATAGCCCCTTCT
Source organism: Cymbidium sinense (assembly GCA_021442155.1). Lineage (NCBI taxonomy): Eukaryota > Viridiplantae > Streptophyta > Magnoliopsida > Asparagales > Orchidaceae > Cymbidium > Cymbidium sinense. The sequence goes on along the minus strand of CM038233.1, from coordinate 8,402,398 downwards.
CAGTGTGGTCCATCACACACCGATGAGATCCATTAAATGAAATTACTCTCGCCTATTTTGAGTTGACATAAGTCCCAACGACATTCACCAGTCGCCATATTTATTAAGCATATAATGGATTGCCCAAGCGGTTGATCCCTGCTTTGGAAGATGCAAGTCCACTACACTTTCTTCTTAAGTACAACCATTGCACACCAACAGGTAGCCTTAGGTCAGGTTCAATTTGTTGTACCATCGATACAACACCCCAATGGATGATCCCTACTTTGGAAGATGTAAGTCTTCTATGTTTTCTTTCTAGTACAACCGTTACACACTGTTGACCTCATTTTTAGAATGAGATATCAACCCATCCATCTTAGGCATAGGATTTCTCTTAGACTTTAAGAGTTCCTTAGTCTTAAGACACATCTAGTGATTAAGTGGACATTCAACCTAGCCCTAGAGACTTAGAAGAGTTAGCCATAAGAATAGAGCATGCCTTAGGGGTGTTAGGAAAATTTCCTACCCTTAGCTTAAACCATTCCTCACTTTCCTTCCTTCAAGTCAAACTCCCAAACAATTCTATTTGATTTTCCCCAAACTCAAATCAACTCCATTATTGAAATCCATGATTGAAACCCATGATAAAAATCCATCGAAAAATTCTCAAGTCCAAATTTTACCTAAGTCCTTAACCTTCCTTAAGGACTTAACCAAAATTATGATCAAAACTTATTCAAATCTTTAAGAATTTCTCATAATTCATTTATATTTCCATTTATATGCACATATATAAATGAAATATAAATTCAAATAAATCAAACTAAACTCAAAATTTAAAATCAGTTCATGAAATTCTCCTAAGTCCCTAAATTTTCCATTAATGGACTTAGCCTAAATCTTGATCAAACCATCTCAAACCTATGGGATTTTCTCAAAACTCATTTATATTCACATATATAAATGAAATATAAATATAAATCAATCAAATCAAACTCTCCAATTAAATTCTTAATTTAAAATTTTCCTAAGTCCTTTAATTTTCCATTAATGGACTTAGCCTAAATCTTAATCAAACCATCTCCAAGTCATGGGATTTTCTCATAATTCATTTATATCCTCATTTATATTCACACATATAAATGAAATATAAATATAAATCAATCAAACCAAATTCAAAAATTCAAACTTCAAACTATAAAATTTTCTTAAGTCCTTTAAATCCTTCTTGATGGACTTAGCCTAAATCATGATTAAACCACTTCAAATCCTTGAAATTTTCTCATGATCAATTTATATTCTCATTTATATTCACATATATAAATGAAATAGAAATTAAAACAATCAAAACTTATTCCAAAAATCAAGCTCAAATCAACTCAAAATCAAACCTAAGCCTTTCAAGTCAAAATCTTGAACTTAGCCAAATCAATTTGAAATCAAGCCAAACTCTTGATTTTCTCTCATGATTCAACTAAACCTATAATATTGAGTCCAAACATAAATACAAATTTCAATCACACAATCAAAACCTAGTTCAAAAATCAAAGCCAAAACCCTTTCATATTCTCCCTTTGAATATGAAATTGTCAAATGGATCAAAACCCATTTGACTTCAAACCACTTGATTTATATTTCAATCATAAGTCCATATACAAGATCAATCAGCTCAAATCAAGCTTTGACCAAGCCATTTGACCCACTTAGGCTCACTTGATCCAAAGTGACCTAAAGTACCCTTATGAGCCAAAATTTTATCCTAACCAATTTGGATTGAACCAAACTCATATATCCCTCTCATCATGATCAACAATCATCATGGCATGATCAATCAATCAAATTGGGTCAAACCAAGTCAAGCCTAAGGGTTGACCAAGTCAAAACTTAACCCAAAATGAAACCTAACATAGCCAAATTCCACCATAAGCCAAATTGATTGAACCATTGATCTAAGTTCACTCATGACCTATGTTTGAACTTGACCAAGCCAACATTTGATCCTAACCTAGTCCAATTGGCCACTTGACCCAAGTTGACCCATTTTGACCTAAAGGGTCAAAATGTGTTAAAAACTTGATCTAAGCTAAATTGATTGGAACCAATGGGTTAAGTTCATTCCAAATCACTTGTTGAACTTGACCAAAGTCTTAATTGGCCAATTAGACCCAACCTAGCTCAATTGACCTTTGACCTAACATGACCTAAAGAGGTCATGTTGAGCCAAAATTGAACTTAACCCAAATTGATTGGAAACAAAGATACCAATCCACTCCATATGATTAACCAAACCTAAACCTACCCTTGACATACCTCAAATAGGTCAAATGGGTCAAATAGGTCAACTTGACCCATTTGACCTAAATGAAGTCATTTGAGCTAAATTCAAAACTATACCAAATTGAATCAAACCAAAGACACCAAAACATTTTAAATAGTCATATGAACTTGACCCAACCCTTGGTTTGACCAAATTTGACCTATTGGTCAACTTGACCCAAGTTGACCCATTTTGACCTAAATGGGTCAACATGAGCCAAACCCTATCAAATGAATTCCAAATCTCATGAAACTTGGCCAAACCTAGTTTCTCCACATACCCAACATATCCAAAGTGGAAAATCAATAAAATGACCATTCTACCCCCTAGGCCATAGAAGAAATTTTGGCCTAATCCATTGGTAATTTGGTCATACCCTCTTCATATCCACTTGAGGCTTTCCTAAAAGATCAAGGGGACTTAATGAGGAGTGGTGCACCCAACCCAATGGGTTTGGGTTTGCCCAATTGGTTCCTAGACCAAACCCAACCCCATGGGTCAAAATACAAAATTCAAACTCCCTCTCCCACACAAATTCAAGCATATGAGAGGTTGGCAATCCACTCCTTGGCTCAAACCGACCATGTGCACACTCAAAATAGCCAAAATAAACTCCCCAATATGATAAATTGGATCAAAATGACAAGTGCATGGACGACCGTCTGATCCTTCAAGGGGGAGATATACTCCTCCTAATTCATTTCACCCCCTCATGTTGATTGAAGCTAAGAACTGAGCAAGCCTCAGAGAGTATTCCCAAGCTTCTTAGAGAGGATTTAAAAACTCCATTTCTTACTTTTAGAGTTTGAAAATAGGGAAAGTCTATTGGAGAGCTAACATCCTTTTCACTCAATTTCCATCCAATTGATCTTGCAAACATCATCAAGGAGCTAAGTCGAGTGCACCCAAGCATCTTTAGAGTTCCCATAGTAAGGAAGAGTTGAATTGGATCAAGGTCGCAACTAGCTAAGGAGGAGTTGGTCCATATACCAATCCACTCAACCTCAAGTGCTCATAATTTTAGCAAGGCTTCGTCTCAACCAGACGAAGCTTCTTCAAGGGAATCGAGCACTACTGATCACCTTTGGTGAGGTATGGGATTTTTTGATCCATTAAACTCAATGTGATGTGGAGCTTCATGAAAGAAATTTTAATCCCATGGATTTTTGACCGTTGGATGTGCCGCTTTTTAGCTTTAGATGGTGTGGGTTGAGGTTTTAATCTGAGCTTGATCAAGCTCGGATCTTCCCCTTGATCATGGATGGTCTCTATTGATCAAGGGGAAGAACTTGGGAGATCTCAGCCATCCATACACACATTTTGGATGGATAGCCAAGATAATTCCCCACGTTTAGCTATCTGTTATCCATTTTAAAATCACAGGGAGAACTCTGGCCATCTGAGCTTTGATTAGACGACAAAGATCAAATTGCGTGTGCCACCAGCCACCTTTAGATTTGATGTTTAAGTGAATCCTCACTCGCGATGTAAGCGCACCGCCACACGCCGCTAGTGGGATTAGAATGTTTTAATTAACGCTGATTAATTTAGGGATCTTCCAAAATTTATAACTCCCCTAGAAAATTCAAAAAATTATGAAATAAAATCCTATAGAAAGATAATTCAACCTAAAATATTTTAAAATTAATTTCAATGGGTTTTGAGTTATATTTTTCTCTGAATTTGGGTTTTATTGGAAACTTTATTTTGCTAATTATATTTTAATTAAGCCTCTCATTAATCAAAAATTTCTTAGGTGTGTTTTAGGGGATGACTTCTACCTCCCCTAAATTTCTTGGGATTTATTGAAGGCCTGATTAGAAGAATTATATATGGATTTCTTAATAACCCTCCTTATGAAATTAAGCATAATTAAGGTGTAATTAGTAATTTTAATCCATGATTAAGGTTGATTAAGGTCAGATCCAACAAGTAGGAGGTTTATGAAATAATTTTGGGGCATTTCCCCTAAGCTATTCGCCAAACCCCCATTTTCTCTCCTTAATCTCATTTTAAATAAGGGTTAATTCATTAATTATCCCCTTAATTAATTTTTAAAAATTCTAAAAGGTTTCAGAACTTAACTAATCTACTTTGGGTAGATGCTTAGGTGTTTAATAGCCAAAGTTCAATTAAGGAAATCAAAACTCAATCCATAAGTATGAAAGGGTGTTTTGAAATTACTTAAGCTAAATCCCTTAGCTTAATTAACTTTAATTTTGAGCCAAATTGCATTAGGCCTCTTTCTTATTAAGTGCATTGCAAATTTAAATTCCTTGTGAGTTTTATGTCATCTCATTGGCTCATAATTATTTAGTTAATTATTCTAAGGTGGTGTAGGTAAAGGTTAATTAAGTTACTTAATTCACACCTTAACCTAATCAATGCATAAAAATGGATCTAATTATTTTAAAAATAAACAAAAATATCAAACACATGTGGGAATGGGTTAGGAACAACAAACTCATCTCACCTTTTCAAAAATAAATTAAACTCCAAACTAAAAAAAAATCACTTTGAATTCACTTTGATTTATTTTAAACTTTCTTATTCTATAAGAATGTATTTAAGATTTAAGTGAAGTGACTTATTTATATGCTTTCATTGCTTTAAATCTTTCCCCAACATGTTAAAGTTGTATGCCATGTGATTTCATGCATTCATAATTTTAAAATTCAAATTTAAAATGAAATTATTTACTTTATGTCAAATTTGCATGTGTTGGATGAAGTATAAATATAAGTGGCTATTATCACTACTAAATCCAAATTATTTTCAAAACTTATAAATCAAATATCAAATCTGAAAGTATGCTACTTATATTCTAATTATAATCTTGTATGTGAAAGAATATAAAGGTATGCTTAGCGTAGGTTTCCTTTCTTTCTTATATTGGTATAGTTTTGAATAGGAATTTGGTGAGGTGGTTCATTTGAAAGGAACCTAACCTCACTTAATTCCATATCCATTAATTCTCACCACTTAAGAAGGGTTACCTATACTAGCACATTAAATTATATAATAAAATGAATTCATTAATGCAACTTTTGCATTCTCCTTTTCCATTTCATTTCTTTTATGCATATGTTTGTATTTAAGGAAAGTGGTATATTAGTCTGGACAACTCTGAGGTTGTGAGGCTTTAAGTATCCTAAGTAGGTCTTGTACCTTACACCTTTAGTTAACAATGGCATGTACTCACTTATGCCTTTCTTACTTTCATGTGTGTATGTGAAAATTTGGATAAGAAAATCCCTTTCTACTTAAAAAGAAAATCATGCATATTTAGCTTCTAAATTTCCTTAAATAAGTTACTTAACATGCATCATGAAGTGTGTTAAATAGTCTCATTTGTATGTATAGATATGCTTAGGGTCCATCCATATGCATGTTATATATGCCAGGAAAGAAATGAAGTAATGTGTGTTATGTAAATTTTGATTCAATTTATTTAATCTTAAAATGGCTTTCTTTTTGAATAGGTTTGTTTAGAGTTTATCTAAACTTAAGATTAATTAAAATATTTAATCAAAACATTCACCTAAATGAAACTAAAATGTGAATATACTTTAGAAATTACTTAGGTTAGGGAAGGAAAGAGAAGTTTTCTTCTCTTTCCCTCTCTTCATAACTTAGTAATTAATTATATAATCCACTTAAACCAAATCAAAACATGAAATAAAATCAACCCAAAATAATTAAACAACTTAAATGAGACCCTCCACTAAGTTGAATATGTTCTTCATACTTAGAAAATTTGAACCTAAAGCCATAGCTAAGCATACCAAACAAACCTTCAAAGCATACACATTAGCCTAAGTCACCACTTCTAGCTTTAGGTTAGGTCGGTGCATGGTTTGATGTTCTATTTTGTTTTGTGATATATGTTTTTAGACTGGATGTTAGGTGTATGCTCGTAGAATGAATGGTAGGATGCTCTTAGCCTAACTAATCTTTTCTGCAGGGGATTGTGCTTAAGGGGTGCTATCATAAATAAAAATAAAAATTCTTTTGCTTCCAGGTGCTTTATACCACTAAGCATAATTTAGTAGGCTAGATTGACTTAATCACCCATGTGTGGGGTGATAAGTCCGATATACATTCTTGAGATTTGTGTAGTTTATTTTAGCTAACCTTTGTTTTGCAGGTGTTAGTTGGATTTCCACTTTTCATATTCATGTAAATTTATGCAATTAGGATTTTTGAATGATTGTTGTGGGGATTAGGATGAGCATTGGTCATAAGATCCTATCTTATGCACCATGTGAAGCCTTGGAGCATCTACCTTCCAACCATCCAAAAGAAGGAACCAAAGAAGAAAGAAGAAAAGAAGAAAAAAGAAGAAAAGAAGAAAGAAGAAATAAAGCTTGAAGACCCCCATAACAATAAATTCCTTGCTTAATTATAATTTAATTCATTTGTATGGTTGTATAAGGGTATACCCATATTTGATATTTTCGGGTTTGTGCGGTGGTGCCCGACACAACGACCTTTTATTCTTTCTACGATTAGCTTTATAAATTGATTGTTGATTTATTTAGTTTGTGCATTAAGTGGCAAGGTTTTTCCTAGTTTCTTCCTTGCTTTATGTATGGCCTAGATGTGGATTAGGCTCTTTAGGGAAAAATAAATCTTTTACCTAACTTGATAATTCAAATAAAAAAAATTAAACAACTCATAACCTCACCTAAAGCTTAGGTATAAAATCATGATAAAAGAATTAGCAACCCCTTAGCTGGATGAGCATTTCTTTTGTAATATCATGCACAACAACATCTTATTTCACTCTTGAGTGGAGGGCTTCCACCTTTGCCAGAGACACTTGGCTTGACCTTTGAGAGCCATGGTGGAAACTCACCTCCTCCCTTCTTGCTGATTTTGGCCAATAATCTTATTTTGTCATGCATTAGTCATATGAATCCTATTGAGTCAAAATAAATGTCCAAAATGAAAATAAAAATAAAATTTAAATTACATTAGATTTAGGTCATTTGAAGCATGTCCCTTTACATGATCTAGTCTCTTTAGGGAGTGAGTTTAAGGACTTAGTCTCTTTCTAAATAAATAGCTTAGCTATCTTGCATAAGCATAAAGACTTGCCTACATGTATTTAAAATCGTAGGAGGAGTTAGTTGGCAGCCACCCTGTTGTAAGTCCAAGCTGTCGGATGGTTTGTCCTCTCTTGTGGAGGCAAACCAATTACCCATTTTTTGCTTTAGTTTTAGGTTGTGCTTTTGTCCCTCGCCAAAGCTCCCTAGATTTTGGTTCTGAGGTTACTTCTCCCCTTTGTGGGCTCTAAGCTTAATTCCTCACCTCTTAGGCATTTTCTTAATCTTGTGTTAAGGAATCATAAGTCTAAATTTCTAATGAAAAATGTAACTTAAACAAACTAAATCAATTTCAAAAATATAAAGCCCGACTATAGGATAGTTTGAGATACTCACTAAGTTTCCTAGCATCGTGGGAATCTCCTACTTATCTTCCATTTTGGTTTTGATAATAACTCCCTCTTTTGATCAATCCCATTTGATCTTTTAAAAATAAACCAATCGATTGATAGTCCTTCCTATTGAAATCTTCAAAGACAATGATCATTTATCTTAATCGAGAGTTTTCCTAAGGAATCCATTCCTTAGGATGTAATTAACTATGTGGGCTTGCCCCTGTAGGAAACTTAACAAACCCAATCTAAAATAAACCCTGCTTTACTTTTCCATGTAAAGTAGGGGAAGAATCTTTGGTATATATGCATACTCATTATCCTTAGGAGTCCTTGTTGAGGTGATTAGGTCCATTAAAGGGTAGTGACTTCTATCTTTCAAGACAATACACTATTTCCTTAATGAGGTACTCGATCACCTGAATACGTACATCTGCGGATCTGTGTGGCATCCTAAAAAGATGAATTTCTATATGCTTGTTCTCTTTCATTTCTCTCCACAAATTTGAAGGTGACCCCTCCTATAAGAATTTTTCTCCACACACACCAAAAGGCAACCACTTAGGTTAGATAGTCCTACCATGTGGCTGGTAGACTACCCCTTTAGATCAGTAAATCTGAGATAGGTCAAGGTTGACATAGCCCCTTCTCAGTGGGTCCATCGAACACCAACAAGGTCCAAAACATAATACACCAAATTAAATTAAATCAAATCAAATAAATATAAATCAAATTAATCACTAGGAATACTCTTGAGTTGAGGTAAGATCCCCAGCGACACTCACTTAGTAGTCGACTTAGGTTGGGTTTGATATTTTGTGCCATCAACAGGTCACCCCAATAGTTGTTCCCTGCTCTGGAAGTTGTAAGTCTGCTATGCTTTCTTCCAAGCATAGCCGTTACACACTGAAAGGCAACCCTTAGGTTAGATAGCCCTACCCTATGGCAGGTGGACTACCCCTTCAGATTTATAAATCTAAGACTGGCCAAGGCCTCCGTGGCTCCTTCTTAGTGGGTCCATCGCACACCAATAAGGTCCATGAAAAATTAGATTCAAAAACTAACCTCCTAAGTGAGTCAAATTAAACATATTGAATAAACTAAACTTCTCCCCAGTGAGGCGCAAATCAAATTAGCCTCTTTAGTGGAGCCTAAATCTAAATAAAAAATCTAATTGAGTGTACATCCCTAGCAGATAAGCCCTCAATCCAAAACCCTTCTCCTTGGTGGAGCCATAACAAATTAAACTAACCTCCCCAGTGGAGTCTAATCAAAGAAATCAAAGAAATCCAACCAAACTCTTATCCTCAACGGATAGCCCGAACCTACTTCCCTAGTGGAAGGTTCACATTTCCAATCCCTAGTGGATATGCCTCCACATCAACTAAGATAGAATATATCCAAATTAATTTGAGCTTGATCCCCATTAGATTATAGATTTTATCCCCAAAGGATACACACCTAAACAAATCATATTTATAATCAAACTCAGATCCATATCCCCAACATATAGCTTGAACCTGCCTCCCTAGTGGAAGGTCCATGTACTCGATTCCAAATGGATTCCTTCTGGCCCTCTTATGCCCTTGGCATAAAGAGAGCTGCATTGCACTAAGCTCATGATTCTATCTACCTCTCGGGTCTAGGTAAAGATCATTTTCATTAGTGTTTATAATCTTCTGGATGTTATTGATCATTTCGGTCAATGCCAATACGTGCGATGTGCCTTGTTAGTTACACCACACCTATTAGGAGTCCTTTTATTGACCATACTTTTAGAGTGAGCTCTCAACCTCCTCTTCTTAGACTTAGGACACTTCTATACACTAAGAACTCCTTAGTGATAAGACACTTCTAGTGATTAGGTGAACACTTAACCTAAGCCTACAAACTTAGAGGGGTTAATTATAGGGTTTAGGCTATGCCTTAGGACTTATAGAAATTAGCTATTTTATAACATAAACCGAATCATATGTACCTTCTCAAATCAAATTTTAAATTCAATTCAAATTCCAAATTCCAAATCCAAATTCTAAATCAAATGATTGAAATCCATGATCAAATCCAAATTCAAGACCCTCCTAAGCCCTATGATCCTATCTCATGGACTTAGCCCTTAACTAAATTCAAATCAATTCTAACTTAATTGATTTTTTCAAATATAAATTTGATTATTCAATTAAACTATCAAATTCCAATTCAAAACCCAATTCCAAATGATTGAAATCCAAAAATGAAATCCAAAATCCAAATCCTTCTTGAGCCATCTAATATGGTACCATGAACCTAGTCAAATCTTAATCCAATTCAACTCAAATTTGATTGATTTTCTTATAAATGAGTTATATCTTAAATTATCTTCACAAATATAAATAAAGTCTACACTCTAATGATCAAAACTAAATCAAAATCCAAGCTAAGCCTTATGAACCACCTTTATAAGCTTAGTCAAAATCCCCTTTAAATCAAATCAAATTCAATTGATTTCTTTATAAATCAATTATGCCTTCATTTATATTCACAAATATAAATGAAATCCATTTCCAAATAATCAAAAATAAATCAAACTAAATCAAACCAAACCAAAATCCCTTTTAAGCAAGATTGACCTACCTCCATGTGCTTAATCAAATTAGCCATCAAACTAATCCAAACTCAATCGATTTTCTTATAAATCAATTGTTCCTTCATTTATATTCATAATTATAAATAAAATATAAATTCAAATGAACAAAACTAAATCCAAATCAAATCAAAATTGAAATTTAATCTCTTTTAGCCAATTCTTTGGACTTGGCCAAATGACATCCAATTCAAGCCAAAATCAATGTATTTTCTCTTGAATCAATCATTCCTTTAATTATCTATCCAAATATAAATGAAACCTACAATCATCAAATTAAATCCAAGTCAAGCTCAACTTAGCCCTTTTGACTTAAAACTTTCAATTGAGCCAAAACCTATTGAACTCCAAATTGATTGTAGTTAGATTTATATTTCAATCATAGGCTTAGATATAAGTCTAACTAAACCTAAATCAAGCCAAAACCAAACCAATTGACAAACTTAGGTCCACCTAACCTAAAATGACCTAAAGGATCCATTTGAGCCACTTACAATCTAACCCAAATTGGATTGAACTAAGCTCACCAAAACCTTCCACCATGATTGTTGATTATCCTAGGATGATCAATTGCAATCAATTGGGTCAAACCAAGTCAACTTGATCACCTGACCAAGTCAACCCTTTAGCCCAAATGAACCAAAACTAATTAAAACCCATCCTACATCAAATTAATTAAAACCAATGATTTAAATCAACTCAAAATTAATATTTGAATATGACTTGACCACCAATTGAGCCAAACCAAGCCCAATTGGCCATTTGACCCAAGTTGACCAAAATTAGCCTAAATGACCAAATTGGGTTAAATCATAACCTAACAAAAAATTGATTGCAACCAATAGGTCAAGTTCATTTTAAATTTATTATTGAACTTGAACAAATCCATAATTGAACCCAATTCGATCAATTGGGCCCAATTGAGCCATTTAGCCCATATTGACCTAAAGGGTCATTTTGGCCTAAATTTAAATTAAATCCAAATTGATTCAAACTAAAGACTAAATTAATTTTCAATTAGCCAATTGAACATGAATCAACTCATAACCTAGGCCAATTTGGCCAATTTTGGTCAAATTGGTCAACTTGACCCATTTGTCCCATTTGATTCAAAATGAGCCAAAATGAATCCTAAGCCAAATTAAATCAAATTGATCATACCAAAATACTTCAAATCATCATTTAAACCTAACATAAGCCTTTGTTTGACCCAATTTGACCAATTGGTCAACCTAACCCAACATGACCCAATGTGATCCATGTGACCCAAATTGAGCCAAATCCCTTGAAACCAAGCCATGACCCATTGGGAGATGATCAAACCCAACCCAAACCCACTTGGGATCAGCCCAAAATTATCCCAAATCCAATTGGATCCAAACCTAAGGTAGTCTCTCCTTGAAATGACATCCCACATGTGATCTTACCCAAAGAGAGCAAAGTCCACTCCTCTCATCCTTGCATTCAATGGAGTTGGTCCTATAGCTGAAAAAAAAGACTTTGGAGCTAAATCTAGAGTCCTCAATCAAGCCATCACCACCCAACCACCTCCCCATCACCCTTAATGAAAAAATTCGGTCATCCCCTTGAAAGGAGAGAAAGATGCCTCATTCCAATAATTCTTGAGCCACACACATTCCAGGAGCTTCCCCAAACAAGGAGCAACCTTCCCCCACTCAATTTGAGCAAAAAAAAAAAATTGAAGCTTAACCAGTGAGGAGGAGGTAGCCATTGGTGAAGATGATGTTCCAAAGAAAGGCATAGGTTTAAACTTATTCCAAAGTTCCCTTTCACACCTAGGAGCTCGTTCAGATCTTCATAGCCATCAGAAACCATCCTCGGTAAGGTAATTTTACAAAAGTTTAGCTGGTAGTAGGATTTATTATTTATGATAGTTTGTGCATGATCTTAGAATTTCCCTTAGATAAACCATAAATTTTTCATTTTACATAATTCCCATGTGAATCGAGAGATTTTTTGGTGAAAATCGATGCTAAATTGAGCCTATTTGGATGAAATTTCGCTCAAAATCATGAAAAACACCACTAGAATAGTGTTTCCATCCATCCGTTTGCCAGATCATTTGCCAGCCGTCCAATCTTCCATTCAGGGAGATGGATAGCTCAGATCGAGCAATTTTGATCGGATCATGCAGGTCGTACGGATCTATCTAGACTGTCTGATTCATGATTGAACGGTCCAAAATGATCCGCATCATGATCCTTCCCCCATGTGAATTCCTAGTCATTTATTGATGTGGCATCATGCCGTGCGCTGTACGCGGCTCACCATGTGGAACCGCAATCCAATCGCGCACGCGGCACCAGCCGACACATTAGCGGAACCGAGGTTTGGTGGGAAATCACCTATTTTCTAATTTTAAAATTATTTAAAATTGCTCAAAGCTTAAAAAATGCATAAAAATAAAATACTTAATGAAAATTTTTAAATAAGGGCTTGTTGGATTCATCTTTCTGAGAGGAATCTAACAAACCTAAAATCCTCAAATTTCATTGAGTATTTTGAGCTAATTTGAGTTTTAGTGAAAATTAATTTTCATTAATTAAAAGAAAAATACACATTAGATTGATATGAAATTTTGTGAAGATAAAATGCACCTACCAAAAAAATTTCAAGTCAAAATTTTTGGATAGGAAAATATTGCTTTTCAAGTTCAAATTGAAAATAAATTAATGGAAACTATAAAAATCATGGAAAATCACTTAAATAAAATGAAACTTTGAAAAAATCATAACAAATAATAGAAAATCATAAAAATACAAATAAACATTCATTTTAAGGTGTTTCAGAGGAGAATTTAATAAAAATATTTCCCAAGTGATTTTGAATAGTAATTAAGGCTTAATTTAAGTTTAATTGAAAAATTAATTAGCTTAATTTATCTCTAATTACTCAAGTAAATAATTCCAAACTTTTTGAGGTTGATTAATGGGATGACCCCTACCTTCCATAATTTTCTTGGGATTTATTTCTTGGTTAGTTAGGAAAATTGATTGTCTCAGCCTTAATTGCTTTCTTAATTAATTAGGTGATTAATTAACATGCTAATAGTAAGAAGCCATTAATTAAGTTGGATAATCATTAGATAATAGTGAATGAGCAGAGAATGAGATTGGGACCTCTTTCCTAATCTTTTGCTCTAAGTACATTTCATTTGAATGCAATTTAATTAATTTAGGATTAATGGTTTAATTCATTAATTAAAATGGCTTAATTAATTAAATTAAAATCATAATCATTTCAAAACTCATCTAATTAAGTTTCTTGGATAGGTCTTTAGGTGTTTAATAACCTAAACTATTTAATAAAATTATGACTAACCTACATGTGTGGGAGCCATAAGAGTACTTAATTAAGTTTTTTAATCTAATTAACCACTAACTGTGAGCCAATTGCATTAGGCCTTTTTTTCTTAGGGTCATTGTTGATTTAAATTCCAATTCATATACATGCTTGTTGCTCATAATTAATTTGTTAATTACTTTAAGGTAACTTAGGTAAGGGGTAATTAATGAACTTAACTCATATTGCAACCTAATTAATCTATAAAATCAACTTAATTTCTTTTCATTGAACCAAATTGATTAACCAATATAGAAATGGGTTAGGAGCCTCAAATGATTGAGTCTCTCTTTTCTCTAAATCAAATCAAACATCCAAAACTAACTTAATAATAAACTTTGGTTTATTTTAAATGATTGTATTTGATATGATTGTCTTAGGAATTAATTTGGTTGAATGAAGTTATGTGTTTTATGTTGCTTATTTGTTTCCAATCATATTAAATGTTGTATGTCACTTGTAACCATGCATTCATCTATTTCAAAAATCAATTAAATCAAATGAAAATTTCTTTATGTTGAGCTTGCATGTGTTGAACTTAATTTATAATATGTGTGGCTATTATCACTATTAAATCAAAAATTATTTTCAAAAGCCTATAAATCAATTACAATATTTGGAGTAATATTAGTCATAAGTATATGTAAGCTTGCATGTGTTCTAGTTTAAACATATGATGTGGAGTTCTCTTTCTTTAATTCACATATAGATTTGCATAAGTTTGAACATTTATAAGTGTATTGTCTATTTAAAAAGACACGACACTTATTTGAATTCATCCTTACACATTTTTATATTATAATTTGGATATAACTTTAACTCATATGTATAAATAATTTCAATTTAGAAAGATACAACTTTTGCATGATTTTCCATTCTTGTAGTCTTTTGTACATTCATGTGTATTTAAGAATAGCGGGTATATCTAGTCTGGACATTCCAAGGATGCACAGCTTTAAGTAGCCACAAGGAGGTCTTTACTTCACTCCCCTACTTAATAATGGTGAAGTACTTGCTTAACATCTTTCATTTAAAGTGTGTTAAAAGAAATATATTGCATGTTTTAGTCATACTTAGGATTCAATCATATGTATGCTAAATGTGATGGAAAGGAATAATCTAATGTATGTCATGTGTTAATAGTTCATTCAAATTAATCTTAAGATGCCTTCCATATTTAATGGAATCATTTAAAGTGAACCTAAACTTAGGTTTAAGTTAAAATGTGTAATAAGCCATTCACTAAAGAGAACAAATTAAATTAACATGCTTTAGAAATTGGCTTAGGGTAGGGATGAAAGAGAGTTATTCTCTTTCCTCTCTTTATAACACTTAGTTTCTAAGTGTAAGACATATGAAATAAAAAAATACCAAATAAAATTCTTGAATCAATTAAACCACTTAAATGGAAATCAATCTCATATGACTAAACATCCTTTCACATTTAGAAAATCACAACCTTAATGCCTAGTTAGGACTTACCACACAAGCCTTTACATACACATTAGAATTAAGTCACCACTTTTAGTCCTAAGTTTGGATAGTGTATATTTGGTGTATGTTTTATTTTGTGAGATAATATTTTAGACTGGATGTTAGGGTGTATACTTCATTGGATGGTAGGCCATGATTAGCCTAATCTTATTTTCTGTAGGGGGTTATGCTTAAAGGGTCCACTTAAAAATAAATATAAATTCTCTCTTTGCAGGTTGCTTATGCCCTTAAGTATAATCCAAGTTAGGATAGGTGGGCTTAGTTACCCATATATAGGGTGCTAAGTCTAAATTATGACATAACTGCTTGAGTTGTATGTGTGTTTAGCTGACACTTATTTTGCAGGTGTAGTTAGATTTAATTTTCCTATTTTTAATGTAATTTTATATTAGGAATTAGGATTATTTCTATGGGAGTTTAGGATGAGCATTAGTCAGAAGGCTTAGTCCTAGGTGCCATGTGATTCCTTGAAGCCTACCACATCAAAAAGAGCAAAGATACAATGAAATGAAGGAGACATGAAGAATGAAGACTTGAAGACTCTTATAGCATTTACTATTTGTAATTATAATTATTCTTTTATATATTGGGTTGTATAAGGGTAGAGCTCAGCTATGCATTTTTTCTTTTTGAGGTGTACGGTGGAACCCGACCACACCGACCTTTTATTCTTTTACGGTTATCTATTAAATTGTTTGATGTTGTGTTTAGATTATGCATTAGAAACAACATACTTAGTTTCTTATATCTTTGATGTTTGAATGTGTGGCTGATGTGGTAGGCTCTTAGGATAAAATAAATTTCTACCCAACTAATCACTCATAACTAAAATTCTTAACAACTCATAACCTCATCATAAAGCCTAGGACATAAATCAAGATAATTAAAAGATTTAGCAACCCCTTAGTTGAATGTTGTATTTTTAAGATCATGCATATCATATTGTTTCACTTTTTCTAAGAGAGGGTTTTCATCCTTGCATGATAGGGGAAGACTTGACTTGAGGGTCTCCTCTGTATTGGAAAACATCTCTTTCTTGCTGATTTAGCCCATAATCAACTTCATCATGCATGTAAACATAAAAATTCCAAGCCTTTGTCCAAATGAAGTGTAAAAAATTGAATAAAATTTGAAAATATTCTACATTAGACTAAGTCATTATTCATGCCACTCATGCTCTAGTCTATTAGGGAGTGGGTTTAAGGACTTTAGTCTCTTTCTAAATAAATAATAGCCCAACTATCTTGCACTTTCATGTGACTTGTCTGCATAGATTTAAAGCATAGGAGGTGTTAGCTGGCTATCACTCCAAACAGTTGTAAGTCCAGTAGTTGAGCAGTTTATCCTCTCTTATGGAGTTAAACCTTATTCCCTTTTCCCATTAGATTTAGCTAAAGCTCCCTAGATTTAGGATCCAAGGTAGCTATTTTGTTCAGGCTACAAGCATAAATCCCACCTCTTAGGCATTTCCATAATCTTGTTGTTAGATTATAAGCCATAGCAATCTAATAAAATTTCAACTCAAATGAATAAATCTCTTCAATTTTAAATATATAAAGCCCAACCATTAGATAGATTGAAATGCACACTAGGCTTCCAGTGTCATGAGCATTTCCTACTCATATCCTTTAACTTTGATAATAAGTCTTCCCCTTAATTTTTCTATTAAATTTCCAAATATAACTAATCCTTTGATAATCTAACCTTGAAATCTTTGGAGACTCTAATTCCTACTTTAATTAAGATTATTCCTAAGGGATCCCATTCCTTAGGATGTAATTAACTATGGGGCTTGACTCTATACAAAACTTAACAAACTTGGCTTAATATAAACCTTATTTTACTTTTCCATATAAAGTAGGGGAAAGATCTCTGGTACATTCAAGACCCATAATACCTTAAGAGTCCTTAATATGTGATTAGGTCCATTATAGGGTGATGATTTCTATATTTCAAGATAGTGCATCATTCATTAATGTCATACCCGATCACTTCAATAAGTACCCCCTAAGATATGCATGGTGTCCCACATCCAAAAATAAATCCCACATTGAGAAATGAGGAAGTTGGAATTGGATGTGAACTCCCCTATTTTAGTTTCACACGGGGAGAGGAATTCCAAATTGGGGAAGCCTTGGAAATGCTCTGGAAAGTGCTAGGGCATTTTAACTCTTGGGAGCTCAAACGAATCAAAAGCATGTGTTTTTTAGTTTGAATTGAGGGGGTATATCCCTCAATTTTCTAAGGTGGACGGACAAGATTGCCTTCCATTTTTTGGCCAGTCAGCCACCGCCAGGGCACCACAGTGGTCGCCATCATGTCCACATGGCTCAGTTTGGTTAGAGAATTCATGGGAGGTAGCTTAAGGCTTGATTTGTGCTGATATCCATGCTTGTATCCAAGGGGTGCTCGATTTATAAGAGAGGGGAGTTGGCTCAACTCTCTTTGGTCCATGACAAGTCCTAACCTTTTTAGGGTGGGTTAAGATGTTAGGTTTGACCCCAAATGGGGTGAGTGAGGGCTGCCAAGTGATGTGAGAGTGGACTTTGCCATTTATGGGTGGAATCCTATGTAAAGAAGGCTTGACCAATGGATAATGGCTTGGATTGGACCAACTTGGCTTTTGGGTTGACTTTAGGCTGACCCAATATAGGTTTAGGTTTGATTAGCCTTTAATGGGTCATGGGTTGGTTTTATGGGTTTTGGCTCAATTTGGTCATATAGGTTCAATTTGGGTCATGTTGGGTTAGGTTGACTAATTGGTCAAATTAGATCAAACCAAGACTTGGGTTAGGTTCAAATGATGATTTAAAGAGCTTTAGTTTAAGTGGTTTAAATCAATTTGGCCTAAATTTGATTTTGGCTCATTTAGATTCATATAGGTCAAATGGGCTAAGTTGACCATTTTGACCAAATTGACCAAATTAGCTTGGGTTGGGTATTGGTTCAAGTTTAATTGGTGATTAAAAGTGATTGTAGGCTTTGGTTTGAATCAATTTGAATTTTATTTAGATTTTGGCTAATTTGACCTTTTTGGTCAATTTGGGCTAGGTTGGTCAATTGGGTTAGGTTGGGTCTGATTGACCAAATTGGAGCTTTGGTCAAGTTCAACAATTAATTTGGAATGAACTTATACCATTGGTTGTAATCAATTAGAGTTAGATCATGATTTGACCCATTTTGGCCTTTTAAGTCAATTTGGGTCAACTTGGGTCAAATGACCAATTGAGTTTGACATGGCTCAATTGATGGTCAAGTCATATTCAAACATTAATTATAGGGTTGATGTGAATCAATGGTTTCAATCAATTTGGTGTAGGATGAGTTTTGGCTAGTTTGGATTTAATATGGGCTAAGAGTTGACTTAATCAAATGACTAAGTTGCTTTGATTTGACCCAACTCAAGGTAAGTGGTCATCCTAGGGTGATTGTTGATCATGATATGAGGCTTTGATGGGCTTGGTTCAATCCAATTTGAGTTGGACTAGAACTTGGCTCAAAAGGTCCTTTAGGTCATTTTGGGTCAAGTGGACCTAAATGGGTCAATTTGTTTGGTTTTGGATTGATTCAAGTTTATTTTAACTTATAGATGAGTGTATGACTGAAATATAAATTCAACTGCAATCAATTTGGAGTCCAATGGATTTTGGCCCATTTAAAGTTTTCAAGTTAAAAGGGCTAACTTGGGCTTGACTTGGGTTGACTTGAGTTTAGTTTGATGATTATAGATTTCATTTATATTTGGATAGATGATTGAAGGAATGATTGATTCAAGAGAAAATCTATTAGTTTTGACTTGATTTGGATAGGATTTGGCCAAGTCAAGAAATGGCTTAAAAGGCTTGATTTGGGTTTTGATTTGGTTTTGAATTTGGTTTTGGCTATTTGAATTTATATTTCATTTATATTTAGGAATATAAATGAAGATATAAATGATCCATGAGAAAATCACTTGAGTTTGGAGTGATTTAGAAGCAAATTTGATTAAGCTCATGGAGGTAGGTCAAAAGGGATTAAGTAAGAAATTGATTTAGTTTGATTTTATTTTGATCATTGAAATGTGGGTTTCATTTATATATATATATATATATATATATATATATATATATATATATATATATATATGATTGATCTTGATTGATTTGAATGGGATATGGTTAAGCTTAAGGAGGTATGTCCATATGGCTTAGGAAGGGTCTTGGTTGGATTTGTATTTAGTTTGGTTTATTTTTGGTCATTTGGTTTAATATTTCATTTATATTTATGAATATAAATAAAGATATAAATGATTCATGAAGGGATCAATCAAATTTGGGTTGAATTGGGTAGAGATTTGGCTAAGTCCATGGAATTCAATCATAAAGTTTATGAAAAATTTTGGACTCGAATTTGATCATGGGATTGAATCATTTGAAGTTGGATTTAAATTGGAATTTGATAGTTTGATTGAAGGATTGAATTGATATTTGAGAAAATAAAATGAATTGGGATTGATTTGAATTTGGTTAAGGCTAAGTCCATAAGATGAAATCAAAAGGCTTAGGAAGGTTTTTTGAATTTGAGTTTGATCATGGATTTCAATCAAATGATTTGGAATTTAGAATTTGAATTGGAATTTGAGGTTTGGTTTGAGATTTGAATTTGGATTAGATTGGGTTGGAGAAGGTGCATATGGACTAGGTTTAAGCTACAAGGTGAATGGTTCCTGTAAGTCTTAAGGCATTGCCTAATCCTATGATTAACCCTTCTAAGTCTCTTGGATTCGATTAAGTGTCCACCTAATCAGTAGAATTGTCTTGAGATTAAGGAACTCTTAGTATCTATAAGAACCCTAGATCTATGCTGAGGAGGTCGATGACTCACTCTAAAAGTGAGGTCAACGAAAGGACCCCCAATAGGTGTGGTGTAATTGATAAGGCACACCACATTTATTGGCATTGATGAGATGATCAACAACGTCTAAAGGATTGCAAGCGCTAATGGAAATGATCTACACTTAAATCCAAGATGTAGATAGAATCATGATCTTAGTGCAATGCAACTCAACTTATGCTAAGGGCATAAGAGAGCAAAGAAGATTTGGTTGGAATTTCATGTCAATTACATGATGGAAGATCTGCTAGGGGATCACACATGCATTGGACATAACATGTGAGAGATTTATGGTGATGGCATAAAATGAGGAATCTGCTAGGGACTGAGTATATGAGCTTTCCACTTGAAAAGCAGGTTCAAGCTACCCGCTGGGGATGCGAATTTGATTTAATTTAATTTGTGATCATTGGGCTCCACTAAGGGGAGGATATGATTTAGTTTAATGTGAAGTCGAGAGTATATTTATTGGAGATATGAGCGCAGATCTGCTGGGGATAAGAGTGGATTTAATATACGGACCCTGTCAGTGTGTGATGGATTCACTAAGAAGGGGCTATATGAGCCTTGGCCTATCTCAGATTTATAGATCCAAAGGGATAGTGTACCAGCCATGGGGTAGAACTAACAAACCTACGGGTGACTACTGAGAGAGTGCCGCTAGGGACTTATCTCAACTTGAAAATAGTCAAAAATATCATTTTAATTTAATGGACCCTATCGGTGTGCAATGGATTCACTAAGAAGGGGCTATATCAGCCTTGACCTATCTCAGATTTACAAATCCAAAGGGATAGTCTACCAGCTGCAGGGTAGAGCTAACCAACCTAAGGGGTGATTTTTGTTATGAAATGGTTGTGCTAGGAAGAAAGCGTGTAGACTTATATCTTCCAAAGCGGGAAGTAACCACTGGGGTGATCAGTTGGTAGCACAATAAATCGAACCTGACCTAAGGCTATCCATCGGTGTGCAACGGCCGTGCTAGAAAGAATGCATAGTAAACTTATATCTTCTAAAAAAAGGATGACCGTCGGGGTGAGCCGTTGGTGGCACAACAAGTCAAACTTGACCTAAGGGTGACTACTAAGAGAAAGCCACTGCGGACTTATATCAACTCAAGAGTAGTCAAGCGATTCTTATAGGGAGTTTTGCTGACATTGCCCTAAAGATAGGATGCTTGCTTATGAAAAGGTACCACTGGGGGTGTCCTCCTAATCCATAAGTGAAAATATATTTTTTTTATATGTTTGAATGGACCCTGTTGGTATGCGAGGGACCACACTGAAAAGGGGCTCATATCAGCCTAGTCCTATCTCAGACTTACTGGACCAAGGGAGAATCTGCATATTCGTAAGACAAGTTCTCTAACCACAGGGGTGGCAACTAGGAAAGGGGGACCGTCCAATCGAAGAGTAACCCATATAATGTCTAAATAGGGTCACTAAGGATGTGATCCAAATAGAGTTCCCACATGGGAGGTGCCACTAGGGGCTTTATCCTGGACCCTATAAAAGAAAGCTAGGTGTATAGCCAACTGAAGGAGAAAGCTTGTAAACTTACATATGCCATGAGTGGTGTATCCACAGTGGGTTGCTATCAACATAGTGAGAACCAATCAACCTAAGGTTCCCGTCAATGTGAGATAATCAATCTGAGAAGAAGGCTTATAGTCTTACATCTTCACAAACAAAAATGATCACCAAGATAGTCTATTGTTGGTGGGACAGATGTTATCCGACTTAGGCTAACTACTAAGTGGGGAGTCTGATGAAGACTAGACCCATACTTGAAGTAGTTAGAGGAAAGGAGACACAAGGGGATTTATCCTAAACCTCAAATATACTCGACCCAGTCAGTGCATGATGGTTAGCTTAAGAAGAAAGTGTGTAGGCTTACATCTTTTTAAACAAAGTCAACATGAGGTAGCTAATCGATCACACCGTAAGGCCTACCAAACTAACGAGGCACTCATTAGTTTGCAATGGTCAAGTCAGGGAGAAAGCGTGTAGACTTACATCCTCCTAACAAGGAACCACTGGGATGACACACTAGTAAGATAGCATGTCAGCTCAACCTAGAGCAGCTAATGAGTGAGTGCCGCTAAAGGCTTTATCCCACATCAAAGTAGCCGGAGATAAAAGATATATGTTTATTTTATATGTGGTTGTGTGTAGTTTTGTTGGTGTTGTGTTCATAGAGGATAGGGAACCGTTTGGGTTCCTTACACTTACCCTAAACATATTGTGGGAGATTCGCAAATAAAGATGTTTCTCAACATAGAAGAGATGGAATTTGAGATGAAAAAAAATTATTGATAATTATTTTCAAACAAGATTCATCGATAATATTTCTTTAGGTAGATCCATTGATTGGAAGCATTGAGCACTCCCTTATGGTTTATGAGCTGATAAGATCCTCCTTGGTAGGCCTTCTCTATGGCAAAAGGGCCATCCCATCTTGCGAAGGGCAATAATTGGTCTCTTAGAACTAAAACAAGCTCTTCTACTTTAAAAGCACTAAGATGGACCAACTTGTTATGAGCTTAAATCATTTTGGCCTTGTACAACTCGAGGTTATGTAATGCTTGTAGGCATCTCTTCTCCAAACCTTTAAGCTCTTCTAACCGCAACTTGGCATTCTACTCTGTTGTGATCTTGCTACCCCCAATTATCCTTGGTGATAGGAGTTGGACTTCTAATGGTAGAATTGCTTCAGACCCATACACTAAGGAGAATGGGGTAGATTGAGTTGAAGTTCTGTATATTGTGCGGTAAGCCAACAAGGCTTCAACCAACTGCTCATGCCACTATCGCTTGTTATTGTCGAGTGTCTTCTTTAACATTTGGATGAGAGTTTTGTTGAAGGCTTTTGCTAAACAATTTTCCCTCGGGTAATAGATAAAAGAATATCTCTAATCTATGCTATGTCTCTGGGCAAAGCTATTGATTTTAGTGCTCTTGAATGCGGTACCATTATCAGATTTAATTCATCGAGGTATCTCAAACTTATATACGATATGGTTCCATTATAGGATATAATTCATCGAGGTACCTCGAACCTATATACAATATAGTTCCTAAAAAATTAGAGTACATGCTGAGTTGTGACCTCTCTGAGTGAGATTGCCTCTGCCCACTTGGAAAAGTAGTCGATGATAGCTAGGATAAACCGATGACCCTTAGAAGAAGGAGGATCGATCGGACTATGTTGGTACCCCAACACTCAAATGGCCATGAGGACAATGTAGGATGTAGAATGATGGGTGGTTGGTGTAAGGCCACACCATGCACTTGACATTGGTGGCATCTCCTAACTACATCCATGTAGTCTACGATCATCGAAGGCCAGTAGTATCCTAGTCTCTTAATCTTGACTTTCATTTTTGGACTGGATTGATGCACTCTGCATAAACCTGAGCGTACCTTAGTCACGATCTTATGGGCTTCGTGTTTGTCCAAACAAAGTAACCACATATAATGAAGGATCAAGATAAGGTGCCATCCACGAGAGCATATAAAAGGGCTCTCTACTTCACCTGATGTACTAGTGACTTCTCTTGAGGTAGTTTACCTATATTTAGATAATCCATGAATGGTTTCCTCCAATCTGACTCATCATCCTTTTTGACAATGATAACCTCCCCTTCAAGAGAGAGTCTCTCGATGAGTTCAATATCAATAAGGGATAAAACTTGTCTAAATGTGCTAACTCTTTAGCAAGCTTGGCTAAAGCATCTATTACGACATTCTCTCCTCAAGGAATCTTATAAATAGTAACCTCTGGGATTCAGGCCAACAACTCCATAGTGTACTTGTGGTAGTGATGGAAACTTAAGCTTTAGAACTTTATAAGACCCAGTGATTTGGTTGATGACTAATTGAGAATCCCCAAAGATGTTGATATTTTGGATACATAGCATAATGGCTAACTCCAGACTAGAAATTAGTGCCTCATGTTAGGCTTTGTTGTTGATGCATGGATTGGATAGATGATATGAGAATCTCATTACATCATAGTCTGGAGTTAGGAGAACTATTCCTTCCCCCTGCCTTCCCTAGGATAGTAGATCGTGATTTTTCCTCTGACAGAAGGCGAATCATCAAAATACATCTCCCAACGGTGAATGCTAGTGTCCCCTAAGTTCATGATTTATTCATAGGGAATGCATCACTAAGTGGGGAGTCAGCAGGAAGTAGGTGTGCTACTAAGAAATATGCTAGTGGTTATCCTTTCATCACACGGAGGGTTACGAAAGTGATGTCAAATTGCTATAAAATCATGGACCAATGCACCAGCCATCTAGATAACGTCCACCGTGTCATGAGATATTATAATGAATTGATCCTAGAGATCAAGTTCACTTTATGAGAAAGCATGTAGTACCATAGCTTTTGGGATGCAAAGATTAAAGCTAAGCAATGTATCTTGATGGGTGGATAATTTGCCTCAGTAGGGATTAGATGATGGCTAAGATAGTAGAATGCATTCTCTTTCCCTTCATCATTTGTTTGGGCCAACAAAGCGCTAAGGGGGTCATCTAATGCAACAATATATAGTTTGAATGGCTTGCTCGGGATAGGGGCTACTAGAATTGGTGGTGTCATAAGGTAGTGCTTGATGTCTTCAAAGACATGTTGGCACTTGTCATCCCACTTGAACTTAACATCCTATTTGACAAGTGATAAAAATGGTTGGCATCTTCTGAATAGGTTAAAAATAAAGCATCTTAGATACACCACCATCCTTGGAATGATCTAAGTTGAGTTAGACTTTTAGGGGGTGTCATTTCTAATATTGCCTTGATCTTCTCCAGATCACTTTCTATTCCACGGTGCCGGACTACAAACATAAGGAATTTCCCTGGAGTTACTCTGAATGCACACTTCATGGGATTCATTTTGAGGTTAAATTTTCTTAATCATTCAAAAGTACTCTCAAGTCAAAGAGATGGTCTTCATTTTCTTTACTTTTGACTATGAGATCATTGACGTAAAACTCGACTTGATGATGAATGAGTTCATCAAAGATTTGAGTCATGACCTGCTGGTAGGTGGAACCGATATTTTTAAGGCTGAAAGGCATGACCCTATAGTAAAAGATTTTGATCAAGGTTCAAAGATAGTGTTTCTTTCATCTTCTGAGCCATCTTTATTTAGTTATATCTAGATGAGCCATCCATGAAAGAGAAGATTGCATGAGATGAGGCATTGTCCACTATCAGTTCTAGTATTAGTAGTGGAAATTCATCATTTGGACATGCCTTATTTAGATCCTAAAATCAATGCATATGGAAATTTGGCCATTCTTTTTCTTAATTAGGATGACTAGCTAAGCAAGTAAAATATTTTTTTTCTCTCATGAAGCCAACATCGATTAGTTTCTTGACTTCAAAAATGACATGCTATTTAATGTCTAATCGCATGTATCTAGGAGCTTGCTTGATAGGGTTAGCGCTAGGCTCTATTACTAGTTTGTGGACTTCTATATCAGAAGATAAAATGGGCATGTCTTCATAACTCCATGCAAAATAGTCTTAAACTTAATTAATAGCCTAACTAAGTCATTAGTTTTAGCTTCATTCAATAATGAACTGATGTTCGGATGTGGATTGTCTTCAGTTCCTAAGTTGATATCTTTGAGCTCGTTGATGGTTGATCTGATCTCCTCTTTAAACTCTGGTAGTGCATCTTTGACTTCGAAGTTATTTGGATCATCTAAAGTTTTTAAACACACTTCCTCATATGAGTTAGCATGATTTGAAAGAACCCGTCAGATTCCAAATGATTGGTGATGACTAGACAATAATCATCATCATCGACTGGACCCACTATACTGAATCCTAGTCCTTGTCTTGATTGAGGATGTCTGCTTTGGTTGTCCCATAACCTTTCAAAGTAGTTTGACCAATGTTTAGACCAAGTGTGTGGGATTAATCCCTTCTTTGGTAGATTAAGAACACAAGGCAAGTACCAATCAAAAGGCAATTATATTAAATCATTATATGAATCATCCTCAAGTTCTACATTAGCTTCCTGACTTGAGGATGATGCTCCCAAAAAGAATCTATGAGTCTTCCCATCTGTGGATGACTTAGGGCTTCCTTAACTATCAAACCCTTAACTTTTTGTGAAAAAAGCAGGGTTAGAGCTAAGTTCCAACTGATGCCTTACTATTTCATATGTAGACTTGGATACATTTATGTTTTACTTTGGAGCTTAGTCTTCATCACTATCTTGCTCAAGTGTCACCTCAAAAGGGATCTACTATTGATAAGAGTTGGCTTGTGTGCTAATCACATAAGACTCATCCTCTAAACTAGATTCCAAGTCTATGTAGATAGCAGGTGTACTCTTGGAGGCTGTGACATACCTCCTATTGGGTGGCGAATAGGGAGGCTTTTTGCCTCGAGGGCTTCTTCTGAACTATCCTCTACCTCTGGCTGGTGGAGGTCAGGTCATCCTACTCATATGTTCAAATGAGTGACGAACTGTGGGTGGAATCTAATGTCAGGTTGTATATCTTCACCAGTCCATGTCTCGCTCTCTTTTATTTTATTTTTATTTTATTTTTCTTTTCTTTTTATATTTATATTTATTTTTCTTTTCTTTCTTTTTTCCCTCATGGGGATCATGACTAGATTCACGAGAATGGACTTGTTGGTTTTGGGGGAGAAAGTAGGTTGCATCCATATATCCCAACCTCATGAACTTTGAAGGGTTTGAGATCTCCTTTGATGTAGTATGCAATCCCATCTCTCATGAACTTCATGCACTGATGTAGAGAGGATGGAACTGTGTTGTTTACATGTATCCATGGTCTCCCAAGCAAAGCATTGAAATATATATATCCAAGTATATCAAATGAAGCTTGGCTTCAGTCTTACAATCATCTATCTCCAATGGCAACACTATGGAGCCTAATGCCCTCTCGCCTTGTTTATTGAATCCTCTCAACATCATCCTCTCTTTTTGGAGTTTAGAGATGTTGATCCTTAAGTAGGCAAGGGTTCTTAGACTCATAATGTTGACAGATGCACTTTGATCAACCATAACTCTTGATAACCTGTATCTGTCAACGTCCATTATAATGTAAAGAGGGATTGCATTTGGTTGTCCCTAGAAGCAAGTATTCATCACTGAATGGAACTCCTAAGATGTCCTTTGAGAGTGTGTGCCTCCTCTTTATAGTGGTCAGGTGAGCTAAGCATATCTATGGATCAAGAAGAGCCTTGATTGGAGACTCCCTCATCTCTTTGGATAAGACATGGGTGTCATATATGCTTAACTTAGCTAGCAACTTTATAAGATGTGCTAGGATGTTGTAATAAAAACTAAATTGGTACTAGACAAGCATATCTATAGGTGGAGCATCCTATGGAGGGGCTATCTGCTCATTGAAACTAATGACTTATTTTCCTTTATCCTAAGGTGCTACCCTAGGAGGTAGAACTTTGCCACTGTGCAGGTTAACTTCAGTGACTTCTTGGAATGATAAACTTGTGAAAAGTTCTACCTTCTCATCAGGTATACCTATAGCTTCTCCTATGGGATCCTCGGAGTCAGTTGACTCGAAGTCAATCTCAAGAGGTGAACAATTGATTTAGAAAAAAAGGAAAGTCGATTCAATCGTAAGAGAGGGATTGAATGACTAGAGCTATTTTTTATTTTCTAAACTTGGAGAGTTTTAAGAGAAATAAAATATAGAGTATCAGAAGTAGACAAGATGTAAGTAAAAGCTTTCTTCATTGATTTTTAGGTAGAGGTACATGATAGAAATTATACAAAGTAAGCAGATTAAGGGATTTAATGCCCTTGTTTGCTAATACAATGCTCCTACTAGTAGAAGAGGAGCTAATAGAGGAAGAAGTAGTAGCTATAACTATGGATGGAGTGGACTTGGATGATGGTTGTGCTATTGAACTATCCCGAGAAAGTAGGGTGGGCTGCTGTTGCTACTGCTGGGCTGTCACCTACTTCAGGTTGTCTTTGGAAACTTGCAAACCTTCCTTGATGTTGGAGGTTTGAGCTACTTCAGGAACCTCTAAAGATAATTTCTTCATCTTAGAACCACGTTTTTAGAGGTTCGGGATAAGGCAGTATCCTAACCTTATTTTGTCTTAAGAGGATCACAAGTATCCCAAAGAATTACCCTAATAAAATTGGATGGTTGTTCTAATAAGTATTCCTTCAGATAACTACAATATCTGACTTGTAGTTATGCTCAAGCTAGTCCTAAAAGTGATATAATCCTCTAAGACATGGCAAATGATGTGGTGGTAGGGGTAATAGTTAGGATCATTACTCTTGCCCACTTCCTTGGCCTCATCCGTAAGAAAGTCGTTCTTTAAGAAAATTTTAAAGATTTTTCTAAATACCTCTCTCTTGAATGAATATGGTTTATTCAATCTAACGACAAGAGTTGGTGGGTAATAGGTACCTAGCGGTG
Source organism: Cymbidium sinense (assembly GCA_021442155.1). NCBI lineage: Eukaryota > Viridiplantae > Streptophyta > Magnoliopsida > Asparagales > Orchidaceae > Cymbidium > Cymbidium sinense. Next base: position 8,373,862 of record CM038233.1, on the reverse strand, counting down.
GATAGGAGTACCGCTGCTGGGTAGACTGTTAAGGGTGGGAATGGTTATTGTGGTTATTGATATGAGGGCCGAGGTGGTGGTAGAGGAGGTGGCAAAGGAGACTGCTGAGCTCAAGGTCTCTCACACTAGACTTTGGCTAGATACTTCCCTTTATCCACTGACACAACTGTCCCAGCTTCTTCTCGATAACCTTTTGCGGCTTAGGCTGAGATGATTGGTCAAAAAATGGCAACTATTTGGCTTCCTCTTGTAGGCTAGCCGCCTTATTATTTAGTTTCTCAAATGTCCCGATGGTAAATCCATTAAGCATGAAGGAAGGGTCATGAATATTCTTGAGAGGAATCTCAATGGCATGTATTTGATACAGCTCGAATTATTGCTCAGGTTATGCCATTTGAGAATATAATCAATAAATGACTCATCAAAAACTTTCTTTGCTACAATGAGGTCACCTACAGTCACTCATTACTGAGCTCCAACAAATCTCTTAACAAAGAGGTGCTCCAACTCAGCAAAAGTTCTAACCAAACTATTGAGCAGTTTGGTGTACCAATCAAATGCAACCCCTGCTAGGCTGTTGATAAAGAGTTTAAACCAGAGTGCATCACTGCCACCGGCATTACAACAGCTAACTTTAAAATGTGCAATATGATGATGCGAGTTCCCACTTCCATCAAAGTTCTTGAAGGAAAGCAGCAAAAAACCCTTGGGGTATTGAACTACATCGAATTCCTCCAGGTCTGGTCTACCTTTCAGAATGGATGAGCTCCCCCTAGCTTGTATCATCACTTACCTCACCTGCTGGTCTACCATATGCTTGATATCCTTTTCATGCATGAAGGTGCCATCTATGAACTTTCTATGCAAGTTACCAGCATCATCCTCTATGGGAGTGCACTTAGGACAGTCTAAAGTATGCACCAACTCTGGTCTATCGAATACCATGGGAGAAGATTGTGAAATTAGGGATGAGGTCAGCAATGCTAATACCACTGCCATCAACTCCTCTACTTTCTTCTCCATCTTGTCAATGTGATCATCGTTCTGCCTGAGCTGGTGGAGGAGGTGCTGAGTTAAGTAAGAAGTGTCACCTTCCTTGAGCATGACACTGTGATGTTTATTTCCATTCTTCATCTATCTTTTTTGAAAAAATAAATGAAGAACAGAAATTACACTTCTTGTGTTGGACACTACGTAGATCCGCAAATGTTACTATTAGGGTGGTCAGGTATGACATTGAGGAATGATGTACTATCTCAAGAGATAGAAGTCACCATCCTACAATGGACCTAATCACCTTAATAAGGACTCCTAAGGACTATGGGTCTTCATATGTACCAGTGATTCTTCCCTTACTTTACATGAAAAAAGTAAAGTAGGGTTTATTTTAAATTGGGTTCGTTAAGTTCCTATGGAGGCAAGCCCTCATAGAAAATTACATATTAATGAATAAGATTCCTTAGGAATACTCTTGATTAAAGTAAACAATCATTGCCTCCACAGATTTCAAAGTTAAGACTGTCAATCAATTGGTTATTTTAGAAGATCAAGTGGGATTGATCAAAAGGAGGGAGTTATTATCGAAACTAAAGGGAGATAAGTAGGAGATGCTCACGATGCTAGGAAGCCTAGAGACCATCCCAAACTATCCCATGGTTGGGCTTTATATTTTTAAATTTAAAGAGAGAGTTATTTGTTTGAGTAGAATTTTTATTAGAAATCTAGACTTACAATTCCATGATACAAGATCATAAAAATGCCTAAGAGGTGAAGATTTATGCTTGTAGCCCTCAAAGGGAAACAACAACCTCATATCCTAAATCTAGGGAGCTTTGGCGAGGCCAAAGCATGACCTAAATCTAAGGTGAAAATGGGTATATGGTTTACCACCACAAGAGAGGATAAACCATCCAATTGTTGGACTTATAATTGCCTAAGGGTGGCGCCAACTAACTCCTCCTATGATTTTAAATACATGTAGAAAGTCTTATGCATTTGCAAGATAACAAGGTTATGGTTTATTTAGAAAGAGACTAAGTCCTTAAACACACTCCCTAAGAGTAGATCATGTAGGGTATCAGTAATGACTTAAATATAATATAAATTTTTGTTATGTTTTATTTTCATTTTTGTACAATTTATTTCACACAAACTATGGGATTCATATGCCTAATGCATGAGAAATTTGATTATGGGCCACAATTAGCAAGAAGGAGGTGTATTTCCACCATGGCTTTTAAAGGTCAATCCAAGTTCTCTAGCAAAGGTGGAATCCCCCCATAAGCAAGAGTGAAGAAAGATGCTTTTTATGCATGATGTGAAAACATACAACATCCAGCTAAGGGGTTGCTAAATTTTTTATCTTGATTTATAACTTAGGCTTTAGGTGAGGTTATGAGTTGTTAATTTTTAGTTTTGAGTTGATTAATTGGAGAGAAAATTTATTTATTTTTCTTAAGAGCCTAATCGCATCCAGGCCATTCATTAAAGAAAGGAAGAAATTATGAATATCATGCCATCTTAATGCACAAGCTAAACACACATCAAACAATTTATAAAGCTAGCGTAAAAGAATAAAAGGCCTTTGTGGTCATGCTCCGCTATACAAACCTGAAAAGAAATGTGGGTAGCTAAGCTCTACCCTTATAAAACCTAGATTACAAATGAATTAATTAGAATAAAAAAGGAATTCATGTTATGGGGGTCTTCATTCTTCTTTCTTCTTTTCTTCTTTTATTCATGCTATGCTTTGCTTCATTCTTTTCTTCCTTCTTTTGGTTGGTTGGAATGTGGATACTCCAAAGGCTTCACATGGTACATAAGACAGAGTCTTATAACCAATGTTCATCCTAATCCCCATAACATTCATTCCAAATCCTAATTATAAAATTACATGAAAAAGGGAAAGTAAATCTATCTAAAACCTTCAAAATAGAGTTTAGCTAAACAAACTACATAATCCCAAGCATGTATATGACTAAATTGGACTTAACTAACCAAGTCCACCTAGCCTATTTTGGATTATGCTTAGGGGTATAAGTAAACTGCACAGCAAAAGTATTTATATATATTTTATTACAGTGCCCCTTAAGCACAATCCCCTACAGAAAATAATGATTAGACTAAATTTTCCTATCATCTACACATACACCCTAACATCCAGACTAAAACATTACATCACAAAATAAAATTAGACATCAAACCATGCATCGCCCTAACATAGGGCTAGAAATGGTGTCTTAGCCTAATGTGTGTGCCTTTTAAGGCTTATGTGGCATGTCTTAGCTAGGCTTTAAGGTTAAGATTTTCTAAGTGTGAAATGGTTCAACTTAGAGGGTTGTTTCGTTTAAGTGGTTTAGTTGATTTGTTAATTTTATTTGATGATTTGATTTGGTTTGAATGAAACTACACTTAATTACTAAATGTTCTAAAGAGAGAAAACATAAGAGAACTTCTCTTTCCCCCTACCTTAAGTAATTTCTAAGGTTGATTCATTAGTGATTTTTTTAGTGGATGTTTTATTATGTGTTTTAATTAATCATAAGTTTAGAATTTCTCTAAATAAGCACATTCAAATAAAAAAAAAGGAATTTAGAATTAATTAAAGTGACTACTATCACAAAACACACAATCTTTCCAACATTTGTATCATGCATAAGAATGTACCCTAAGCAAAGCTATACATACAAATGCAAATCTTAGCATACCTAAATGAAGAATGCAAAGATATGTTTATTTAAGAAAATTTGAATGTTTCATGAATGCATGATTTTCTTAAGTAGAAAGAGAGAGATTCTTTTATCCATTAATCAATGCACATTTATATGTATGATAGACATAAGTGAGTACGACGCCATTATTTTTTACACCAGGGGTGTAAGGTATAATACCTACTTGGGGCTACTTAAAGCCTCGCAACCCCGGGATGTCTAGACTAATATACCACTTTTCTTAAATACATGTGCATGTAGAAAAAGAAATGAATGGAAAAGAATCATGCAAAAGGTTTATGTTTGTTTGTTTGATTTGTTGATTGTTTAATTTATGTGTGCAATATAAAGATCCTTCTTAATTCATGACATGGGAATGCATAGGGATAAATTCAAGCAAGTGTTATGATCTTTTCAAAGGAACTATAGACTTTGCAAATCCTATACAAACCATGTTAAGAAGAGGCAAGAAAAACCACATAACACATTTTAAGCTATATTCACCTGCAAGCTTATAAATACTTATAAGTAGGATACATTTATTTATAGTGTTTGATTTATAAGTTTTCAAAATAATTTTGATTTAGTAGTGATAATAATCACTCATAGTCTTACTTTAGCCAAAACATGCAATTTGACATAAAAGAAACATTTCATTTTAATTGATTTTCAAGAAGATGTGAATACATGATTTCATATGACATACACCATTTAGTATGCTTGGAAAGAAATAAAGTGATGTAAGCATGTAATTTCAGTCACCCTAATTAATTCTTAAAGATAAAATAAGATCATTTAAAGAGAATCAACATTACTTAAAGAGATTTTTATTTTATGTTTTACTTAGGTTAAAGTGTGAATTAAGTCTATTAATTACCCCTTAACTACACGTCCTTAACATAATTATTCCAACAATTATTAGCCAAAATATGATATGCAACCATATTGAATTTAAATCAGCAATGCACCTAAGAAAGAAAGGGGCCTATTGGCTCACAATTAATGATTAATTAAGCTAAAAGGTTCAATTAAGTACTTTCATAATATTCCCACATATCTGAGTTGGAAATAATTTTCTTAAATTTACCTTAGGTTCTTGAACACCTAAGGATCTACCCATCAAAGGATTGATTAAGTTCAGATTAATTTTGGAATTTTTATTAAGCTAATTAAATAGATCATTAGTAGATTAATCCTTAATTATGTTTGGATTAAGGAAGAAAGGGAGTCTAGGGAATGGATTAAGAAAAATATCTCAAAATCATTCCATAAACCTCCTAATCACTTAAATAATGTTTAATTATTTTAATTAGGTAATTAAACCATTATTCACATGCTTAATTACCCTTAATTACATTAAGAGGGTGAATAGGGATTCATTAATCAATTTCCTTAATTAACCATTAATAAATTCCAAGAAAATTAGGGGAGGGAGAAGCCATCCCCCAAAACATGCCTGAGAAGTTTGAAATTAATTAATAAAGTCATTAGGGAGTAATTAAGGTTATTAAAATTTAAAATAAACCTTAATTATGAAAAATTCACTGTTCAAAATCAATTAGAAATAATTTTATATTATTCCTCACTGAATTATCTTTAAAATGAGCCCTTATTTATATTTTTATGATTTTTCTTCATTTAATTATGAATATTTAAAGTTTTAGTGGTTGTTAGGTAATTAAGAAGCCTAATTAATTAACTAATCCCATCGGCGCCACGTGGACCGCTGATATTGCACACGCTTTCCACATTTCATGATGGGATTTGTTATTTAAGTTATCACATCCTATGCCACATTAGTCGGCTACGCTACACACTTTCTCTTGGATCGTCCAATCAAAGATCGGACGGTCAGGATTAAGCCTGTAGTTTTGAAGGATTAAATCATTGGATCTAATCTGATTAATTAGGATTGTCCATCCAAAACATGAGGAATGGATGGTCCATTATTCATCCATGCCCTTGTCTGCGAGAGACGGAAGCCGTCCATCCTCCATGGCTTGATCAGAGCTCACTTGAGCTCGAATTGAGCTAGGATTCAACCCACACCAACTAGGAGTAAGGGGAAACACATCCAATGGTAGAATTTAATTGGAATTAAAGTCCCCTTCACAAAGGACCAAGAATTTTCTAAGTTAAGCTCAATTTTGAAGCATACCTCACCGGAGGCTACCACCGATGCTTCCAAACATTGAGGTAGCTTCGTTCAGTGGAGATGAAGCCTTGTTGAAGGTTTGAAGGCTTGAGATGAAGTGGATCTTCCTATTAACCAAAGTTAGTTTCAATGGCTCGTGGCTTTGATCAACTCCTCCTTCCTGTGGCTTGGATGCTTGGGATTTGATTTGGGTGAGCTTGATTAGGTCCCTTGATGGTGCTTGTAAGAGAAATTTGATTTTATGGAGAATTGAGTGAGTTTGGATTTCTTCCTACCTCCCCTATTTTTAGTTTAAGGAAAATCGAGAATGGGAATTGCATGAGAGAGCTTTGGAGCTTGCCTTAGGTCTCTCTGGCTCAATCGAATGCAAGTGTCTTGAATTGGAATGGAATTAGGGGGAGTATATCTCCCCCTAATTGGATTAAATAGTTGTGAGCTCCTTTGCCATTTTAACTAAATTGATCCTATTGAATGGGTTTGTTAGGTTGTTAGGCTTCACATGGTTCATTTTGGTAGGGGAGTGTAGTGGAGGAGTTGCCCATGTGTTAAATGAGAGTATGGAGTAATTCCATGTGCTCATTTCTTATTGGGTGGTCAATTTTTTGCTTTGGGTTGGGTTTGGCTGACCCAAACCCATTGGTTCATGTGCACCACATCCCTTGGTGTCCAAATGGACCACTAAGAGGATGCCAAGTGGCCAAGAAAAATATTTGACCAAATTCTAAGTGGGATTGGCCATAGGCTACCCTTTAACCTAGGGGTAAAATGGTCATTTGGATTTTATTTTGATTTAGGAAGATTTGGAATAATTAAATAATGGGTTTTGCTAATTTTCAATTAATTTGGAGTTTATTTGATATGATTTGGCTCATGTTGACTCATTTAGGTCAAAATGGGTCAACTTGGGTCAAGTTGACCAATTGGTCAAATTGGGTCAAACCAAGGGTTGGGTCAAGGTCATATGACCATTTGGAGTGATTTGTATCATTGGTTTGGTTCAATTTAATTTAATTTGATTTATATTTGGTTTTGGTTCATTTGAGTTCACTTAGGTCAAATGGGTCAAGTTGACCAATTCAACATATTTGACCCAATCGGGTTAGGTCATGTTAGGTTTGATTGGCCAATTGAAATGTTTTGCAAGCTTTGGTTTCAATCAATGTTGGTTTAATTTGATTTTGGCTTGATTTGACTTTTTAGGTCAAGTTGGGTTCATGGTCAATTGGGCTAGGATGGGCCTAGTTGGCCAATTGGAGCTTTGGTCAAGTTCAACAAGTGATTTAGAATGAATTTGACCCATTGGTTGCAATCAATTTGACTTAGATCAATATTTGACACATTTTGACTTTTTAGGTCAACTTGGGTCAAGTGGTTAATTGGGCTAGGTTTGGCTCAAATGATGACTTTGTCATGTTCAATCATTGATCATAAACTGGTTTTGATCAATGGTTGCAATCAATTTGGCCTATGGTGGATTTTGGCTAGTTTGGGTTTCATTTAGGTTAAGTGTTGACTTAGTCAAAGGCTGAATTTGACTTGGTTTGACCCAATTTGAGTGATTGATCCTTTATGATGATTGTTTCAATGAGGCTTAGGGGCTTAGTTCAATCTAATTTGGTAGATTAGAATTTGGCTTAAAAAAAAGGTACTTGAGGTCACTTTGGGTCAAGTGAGCAAGTGGGTCAATTTGAAATCAAGGCATGATTCAAGCTTGGTTGAACTCACATATGGACTTATGATGGAAATATAAATCTATTTTCAAGTGATTTGGAGTCAAATGGGTTTTGATTCATTTGATAATTTCAAGTTCAAAGGATGAACATGGGTTTGATTTGGGTTTGAGTTTTGAATTTAGTTGGATTATTTGAATCTATAGTTCATTTATATTTGTGAATATAAATGAGAATATAAATGGGATATGAAAAAATCTTTTGAATTTGAAGTGATTTGAATTTGATTTGAGCTAAGTCCATAAGATGAAATCAAAGTGACTTAGGAAAGATTTTGGATTTGGAATTCAATTATGGGTTTCAATCATTTGGAATTGATTCATGATTTGAGAAAATCCATAAGGTTGTAATTGGTTTAAGATTTGATTTGGAATTGATTTGAGAAAATCAACTAAGTTGGAATTGATTTAAGATTTGAAGTTAGTTTTGATTTGGAGTTGGTTTGAATTTGAAGTTGATTTGATTTGAGGTTTGACTTGAAAGATGAAAGTAAGGATTTGGTTCATGCTATAGGGTAGGCAAGTTTTCCTAACACCCTAAGGCATAACCTATTCCTATGTCTAACTCTTTTAAGTCTCTAGGATTAGGTTAAGTGTTCACCTAATCACGAGAAGTGTCTTAAGACTAAGGAACTCTTAATATCTAAGATGAGTCCTATGTCTAAGCTGAAGAAGTTGAAAGCTCACTCCAAAGTGAGGTCAACAAAGGGCGCCAAATAAGTGTGGTGTGACTGACAAGGCATACCACTTGTATTGGTGTTGACCAAAATGATCAACAACACTGAACAATCATAAGCACTGACAAAAATGATCTACTCCTAACCCAAGGTGTAGAAGGAATCAAGAGCTTAGTGCAATGTGACTCTACTCATGTCAACAACATAAGAGAGTGAAGGAGGAATCCACTAGGGACTAATTATGTGAACCTTCCACTACGGAATGAGGTTCAAGCCACCCATTGGGGGATGATAGATTTGATTTGATTTGAGTCTTTTGGGGAGAATTTTGATTGAATTTTATTTTATTTGTTTAGTTTATTTTATTTATTTTGTTTGACTCACGGGAGGAGGGTTAAATTTGTTTTGATTTTACTCCATTGAGGAGGTTTATTGATTTGTTTCAAATTTTAAATTTTGATTTTCAGATGGACCCTGTTGGTTTGCGATGGATCGCACTGAGTAGGAGCCTTGTTGGCCTAGGCCTAACCTAGATTTACCAATCCAAAGGGGTAGTCTACTTACCATACGGTAGGACTATCTAACCAAAGAAGTACCTTTCAGTGTGCAGCAGTTGTACTTAGAAAGAAAGCATAGTAGATGTACATCCTACAAGTAGGGATCTGTTGTTGGAGTGATCAGTTGGTGACACAACAAATTAAACCCAACCTAGGGCTGACTATTGAGCGAATGCTGCTGGGGGACTTAAATTAGCTCAAAGATAGTTAAGATCAATTTCATTTTTTATTATTTTTGATGGATCCCATCAGTTTGTGATGGATTGCACTAAGTAGGGGCTATGTTGGCCTTGGTCTAACACAGATTTACCAATCCAAAGGGAGTAGCTTCTCAGTCGAGGGGAGAACCATCCAACCAAAGAGGTGCCTTAGTTTACATTGATTAATTATGAGAAGAAAGCATGGGTACTCACATATTTCTCGAATAAGAGATCACTGGGGTGACACATTAGTGAGGTAACATGTCAACCTGACCTAGGGCTACCCATTGATTTGTGACAGTCATGCTAGAAAGAATGCGTAGGAGACTTATATTTTCCAAAGCGAAATGATTGTTGGGGTAACTTGTTTATGGAAAATAGATTGAATCCTGACCTAAGGGCGACTACTAAGAGAGTGCTAACCTGGTGACTTATCTCTACTCAAGAGTAGTCAGGAAATTTCTATAGGGAGTTCTGCTGACACTACCCTAAAGATAGGATGTGCTTGGGAAAGGGGCCATTGGGAGCTTAAATTTCTAATCCACAAGCAAATTAATTTTTTTATTTATATATTTGTTTATTTATCATGGACCCTGTTGGTTTGCGAGAGATCATACTGAGAAGGAGCTTATATCAGCCTAGACCTATGTCAGATTTACTGAACTAAGGGAGAATCTATGCATCCGCTAAATAAATTTTCCAACCACAGGGGTGGCTGCTAGGAAAGGGGAACTCTATAATCCGAAAGCAACCTGGGTAGTATCTAAATGGGGTCGCAAAGGACATGATCCAAATAGAGTGCCCACAGGAGAAGGGGACACTAAGGGCTTTATCCAAAACCCTGGAAAAGATAATTTGCATAGGTATTTGGTGGTCAACTCAAGGAGAAAGCGCGGGGACTCACATCTACCAAGAGTGGTGTATCACAGAGTCATGTCAAGATAGCAAACATCAACCAAGATAAAACATCAAGACCTAGAAGAAGGCATCGAGGACTCACATCCTCTTAAATAAATTGATTGGGACAATTGTTTTGGCTCGTGTGAGCTATCCGACCTAGGGTGACTACTGAGTGAATGCCACTCGGGGACTTAGATCAACTCAAAAGTAGTCAAGAGGAAAGGAGCCTCTGGGGGACTTATCCTAAGCCTCAAATATACTTGACTTAGTTAGTGCATGATGGTTAGTTCAAGAAGAAAGCATGGGGACTCACATCTTCTTAAATAGAGTCAACATGAGGTAGCTTACTGGCTATGCAGTAAAGTCTACCAAACTAACAAAGAGTTCATTAGTTTGCAATGATCAAGTCAGAAAGAAAGCACGGGGACTCAAATCTGCCGAACAAGTGACCACTAGGGGGTGACATGAGGTAGCAGATAACATGTAGCTAATGAGTGCCACAGGGGGCTTGCTCCCACATCAAAATAGCCTGAGATAAACGATATGTGTTTTTTCTTGTGTTTGTGCTTGTGTTTAAGGGAATCAGATGAAATGGTGCTGTGAATGGAAGCTGTGATCCCACCAAGAAAGGATGTCGCTTGGGTTCTCTTACACCTAACTTAGTTGTGCTAGTCAAAATATGATGCCTCTTGGGTTCTCTCAAACCTATTCTAGTAGTGCCGGGGGAATTGTGTTTGATTTGTGTGTTGTGAAAGAGGGATATGATGCCTCTTGGGTTCTCTTACACCTACCCTAAACACATCGTGGTGGATTCACAAGACAAGCAAACAACACTTCGAATGAAGAGAAGATTTTGATGAATTAGAATGAAGTTTTGTTCTTTTGATGATAATTATTTTTAAACATAATTTTATGGGTAATATCTCTTTAAATAGAGCCCATTAATTAGAAGCATCGGGTATTCCCATTTACAATCAATAAGCTGATAAAATTCTCCTTGGTAGGCCTTCTCTATGATAAAAGGGCCTTCCCAAGTGGGTTCAAACTTGCCTCCCATCTTTCAACGGGCAACAATTGGTCTCCTTAGAACTAGAATAAGTTCTACTTGAAAATTTATAGGGTGGACCAATTTGTTTTGAGCTTGAATCATTTTAGCTTTGTATAACTCAAGGTTTTGGCATGCCCGTAAGCATCACTCCTCCAAACCTTTGAGTTCTTCTAATCGTAATCTAACATTCTGCTCTGTAGTGATTTGACTTCCCATTGCTATCCTTAGTGATGAGAGCTGAACTTCTAATGGTAGAATGGATTTAGATCCATACACTAAAGAGAATGGGATAGATCGAGTTGGAGTTATATATGTGGTGTGGTATGCCCATAAAGCTTCAACTAACTACTCATGCCACAGTTGTTTGTTGTCAGTGTTTTCTTTAGTATTGAATGAGAGTTTTGTTGAATGCTCCTACTAGGCCATTCGCTCTAGGGCAGTAGATGGTGGAGTATCTCTAATCTTTACCGTGTCTTCTGGTGAAGCTGTTAGTCTTGGTGCTCTTGAATGCAGTACCATTATCAGATATAATTCATCGAGGCATCCCAAACCTATATACTATATGGTTCCTAAAAAATTGGAGCACATGCTAAGTCGTGACCTCTCTGAGTGGGGTTGCCTCTGCCCACTTGGAAAAGTAGTCGGTGGTAGCTAAGATCAACTGATGACCCTTGGAAGAAGGAGGATTGATAGGACCCACAATGTTGGTACCCGAACACTCAAATGGCCATGAGGCCAATATAGGGTGTAGAATGATGTTGGTCCACACTGTACCGACAGATGGCATCTCTAGGTACATTCATGCAATGATCATCAAGGCCGTAGTATCCTAGTTTCTTGATCTTTGCTTTCATCTTTGGAATTGAATTGGTGCCGATAGACTTGAGTGTACCAATCAATGATCTTATGGGCATCTTATTCAAACAATGAATACATTTGATCAAAGGATACAGGGTGCCATCCATGAGAGCATAAGAGAGCTCTCTTCATCGATGGGCTTGTGATTTCTCTTGAGGTAGTTTTTCTAATCAAGTAATCCATGAATGGTTGCCTCCAATCCAGCCTTGTCCTCAACTCCCCTTCAAGAGAAAGTCTCAACAAGTTCGACATCAGGGATATGACTTGTCTTTTGGACCCACTTGAGAGTTTTGCCAAAGCATCTACTGCGTTCTCTCCTCGAGGGACCTTATAGATGGTTACCTCAGGGAACAACTTCATGGTATACTCATGGTAATGACGAAGCTTAGGTTTTAGAACCTTGTAGACCGACAATCTAGTTGATGACCAACGAGAATCCCAAAGATGTTGATGCTCTTGACACAAACCGTAATGGCTAACCTGATCACAAGCCTTATACTCGCCTTCATTATTAGTGTTGAGAGATAGTATGAGAATCTCATCACATCGCAGTCAGGAGTTAAGAGAACTATTCCTACCCCTGCTTTTCCTAGAAGAGTAGATTGTGGTTCTTCTCCTTTATGAAAGGAAGCTGGACCATCAAAAATACATCTCCCAATGGCGATTTCCAACCTCCCCTAAGTTCATGATTTGTTCATCAGGGAGATCATCGCTAAGAGGAGAATTAGCAAGAAGTGGGTCCACTGCTAAGAAATCTGCTTGTCCTTGTCCTTTCATGACACGGAGGAGTACAAATGTGATATCAAATTATGAGAGAATCATGGACCAACATGCCAAACGCCGATAGATCATGAGATACCAATGGATTGAAAATCAAGTTCACCCATGAGAAAGCATATAGTGTTGTAGCTTTGGGATGCAAAGATTAAAGCTAGGCAATGTTTCTAAATAGTGGGTAGTTTTCAATAAGGATCGATGATGGTGAGGTAGTAGAGAGCCTTCCTTCATCATTGGCTTATGCCAACAAAGCAAAGGTGATGAGTGGCTGCCGGATAGGTGCTAGAATTGGCAGCTTCACCAAATACTGCTTGATATCTTCGAAGGCATGCTGACAGTTATCATTCCACTTGAACTTGTCATCCTTTTTGAAAAGTGCTGAAAATGCTTTGCATCTTCTCGATATATAGGAGATAAAGCATCTTAGATATGACAACCACCCTTGGAAAGATCTGAGTTGAGTTAAACTTTTAGGTGGTGGCATTTCTAAGATGGCTTTGATCTTTTTTGGATCTATTTCTATTCCCTAGTGTCGGACAACAAACCCAAGGAACTTCCTTGAAGCTACTCTGAATGCACATTTTAGGGGATTCATTTTGAGGTTATATTGTCTTAACCATTCGAAAACTACTCTCAAGTCAAAGAGATGGTCTTTCTTTTCTCTGCTTTTGATTACTAGATCATCAACATAGCATTCAACTTGATGATGAATGTTCATTGAAGATCTGAGTCATGCCCGGGTATATAGCACTAGCATTTTAAACCCAAAGGCATGACCTTATAATAATATTTGATTGGGGTTCAAAAGTAGTGTTTCTTTCATCCTCGGGGCTATCTTGATTTGAGCTAGATGACCCATCCATGAAGGAGAAAATTGCATGAGATGAGGCGATGTCCACCATTAATTTTGGTATAGGAAGAGGAAACTCATCCTTAGGACATGCCTTATTTAAGTCCCTGAAATCAACATATATGTGAATTTGGCCATTCTTTTTCTTAACTTGTATGACACTGGCTAACCAAGTAGGGTATTTTTCTTCCCTGATGAAACTAGCATCGACCAATTTCTTAACTTCAGAAATGACCTCTTGCTTGATCTCTAATCTCATGCATCTAGGATCTTGCTTGATAGGGTTAACGTCAGGGTCTATTGCTAGTTTGTGGACTGCTACGTTAGAAGATAATCTGCATTTCTTCATAGCTCCATGCAAAGCAATCATTAAACTCAATTGATAGCCTAACTAAGTAATTGATTTCTTCTTCATTTAGTAACAAACTGATGTATGTCGGGCATGGGTTTTCTTCTATCCCAAGGTTAATTTCTTTAAGCTTGTCGATTATTGAATGGATTTTTTTCGAATTCTGGTAGTACATTTTTGATTTGGAGATCATTTGGATCATCTGAAGTTTCTAAACACAAATCCTCATAAGAGCTAGTGTTGTTTAAGAAGAACTTATCAAACTCTAGATGATTGGTGACAACTAAGCAGTAATCGTTGTCATCAACTGGACCCATTGTACTGAATCCTAATCCTAATCTTGATTGTGCATCCCTACCTCTATTGTTCCATAGCTTTTTGAAATATTCTGACCTGTGCTTAGACCATGTATAAGGAATCAAACCTTCCTTTGCAAGATTAAGAACACAAAGAAAATACCAATCAAAAGGCAATTCCATTAATTCTCTATATGAATTATCCTTAAGTTCTACATCACCTTCTGGACTTGAGGATGATGATCCCAATAAAATCTCTTCGGCTTGACATAATGAAAGATTGAGAGACTTTCTTAACTACTAAATCTCCAACTTGTTGAGAGAAAAGTGTGATTAGAGCTAAGGTTCCTAACTGTTGCCTAATAGTTTCACATAAACTTGATTCAAATACATTCTGCACTTGGAGGCCTGGTCTTCATCGCTATCTGGCTCAAGTGTCACCTCTAATGAAACCTGCTTAGATGGGTTGGCTGGTATGCTAATCACATGAGATTCATCCTCCGAGCTAGATTCCATGTCTATGTGAATTGTAGGGGTACTCTTGTGAACGAACATAACCCCTATTGGTCGCCAACTAGGGGTCTTCCATCTGGAACTCTATTTCCTCTATCTCTACCTCTACCTAGTGGAGGTCGAGTCATCCTACCCATATGTCCATATGATGGAATGAACTACGGGTGGAATGTGACATGTGGCTCTACTTCTTCCTTCCTTCCTTTTCACTTGAACTTTCATTTTTTTTTCTTTTCTTCTTTTTTTTTTTTTTCTTTTACATTTGAATTTTGACCAAGTATAAGAGAAAAGGTATTTTGAGAAAGATAGTAGATCGTATCTTCATATATCTCAACCTCTCTAATTGAAAATGACTTTTCATCTCTTTTGATACAGTATTGAATTCCATCCCTTATGAACTTGATGCACTGATGAAGAGAGGATGGAATCATCTTATTCTGATGTATCCAAGGCCTCCAACAAAGCAAAGGAATGAAGTATTCAATCAATGATATAGAACTTGGTTTTCCTCACCTATTTCCAAAGGTAACACTATGGAACCTAAAGCCCTCTCGCCTTGTTCATTGAATCCTCTCAACATCATCGATCTCCTCAAGTGTAGAGATGTCAATCCTCAAGTAAGCAAGGGTCTTTAGACTCATAATGTTCACCGATGCACCTAGATCAATAAGAACCCTAGAGAGTCTGAATCTTCCCATGCCCACTGTAATGTAGAGGGGATGGTTGTGCTTCATGTCCCCCAGAAGAAGGTCTTCATCTGTGAAAGTGAGTCCTTGGGCTTCTCTAGAATAATGTGCCTCCTCTCCAACAGTAATCAACTGAGCTAATCATATCTCTGGATCAAGAATAGCCTTGATTAATGACTCCCTCATCTCTTTGGATAAGATAAGGGTATCATATATGCTTAACTTAGATGGAAACTTTCTTAGGTGGGAGAGGATATTGTAATCCACTTTGGGCTGATCCTCCACAAGCATATCCAAGGGTGCAGCATCCTGTGGAGGGGTTTCTCGATCATCTGAGCCAATGACTTATTTCCCCTTATCTTGATATGCTGCCCTAGGAGGTAGAACCTTGCCACTATGGAGATTGAATTTGGTGATCTCTTGTGTGGAAGTTTCTACCACCATCGCTCACCTACAACTTCTCTTATAGGACCCTCAAAATGATGATTCAAGTCTATCTCAAGAGGTGAACTCTGTATTTAGAGAAGAAAGTCATAACTAAATCGAAAGGAAGGATCATGTTATAATATTTTAAACTTGAGAGTTTCAAAGAGTAGTGTTAGACAACCCATCAAAAGTGATAGATGTAATTCAAACTAGCTTTATTCCTTAATTTCTTGATTTTGAAAGAAGTACATAGTAAATCTAGTAAAGTAAGTGGGGTGAGGGATTTGATGCCCTCATGCACCAATATAAGATGTCTACTAGAGGAAGAGCTAAGAAGTGCAAGTAGTAGCAGAACATGGATTGGAGGTTAGGCTGACTGGTTGTACCTACTTGGCTATCTCGTGAGGTGTCACTCAGCCGCCTTTCCCCAAGTTGTCTTTGACAACTTGCAAACCTTCCTTGATGTTGGAGGTTCAAGCTGCCTCAAGCACCTGTAAGAAAATTTCTTAATTTTTGATACAATCTTTTTAGAGGTTCGGGATAAGGAGTTATCCCAACCTTCTTTGGTTTTGAGAGGATCACATGTATCCCCAAAGGATTACCCTAATAGAACTAGATGATTGTTCCACCAAGTATTTCTTTGGGATAACTATGGTGCCTTGTAGCTATGTTCAAGCCAGTCCTTGAATGTAAAGAAATCCTCCAAAATATGACCTAGCAAGCAAAAGTTAGGATCATTTCTCTTTCCCTTTCCTTCTTGGGTAGCTAAAGTCGGTTTCTTTAAGAGATTCTTAAAGATTTTTTGACTACCTCCCTCTTAAATGAATATGGTTTATTTAGTTTATCCATAAGAGGTGGATGGTAGCTACCTAAGATGGGTATGTACCGCACTATGAATGTATGAGGAGGAGGCGAAGGGCCATGGAGGCTAGTGGTGGTGAGGATGGCCTCTGGTGGTGAGGAGGTGGAAGTGATGGCTATGGAGCTCGAGGTATCTCATACCACTCTCCTGCCTACCTCTTGTATACCACCACGCCCGGCTTCTTCTCATGCTTTCTATGGCTTTGGGTTTGTTGATTTATCTAGAAAAGGTAACTATTTGGATTCTCCTTATAAGCTAGCCACCTTGTTGATTAGCTTCTCAAATGTCTTGATGGTAAAACCTTTGAGCATGAAGATAACTGGACCATGAATATTCTTTAGTAGTATCTCAATGGCACATGTTCAGATAGTTGTAGTTCACATTTCATACCCAAATTATGTCATATGAGAATATAATCAATGAGGGACTTAGTAAGGTGTTGTTGAGCCACGATGAGATCACCTACAGTCACCCTTTGCTGAGCTCCAACAAACCTCTTAATGAAGAGCTGCTCCACTCCACTGAACTATTGGGGAATTCAGCATACTAATCGAAGGCTATGCCTACTAAGCTACTTACGAAGAGTCAAAATAGTAATGTGGCCCTGTTACAAGTGTTGCAATACAGTAAGTGCTATGTCTACTGGGTTTCACGCCATCAAAGCTCTTGAAAGAAGGTGACATAAAATCCTTAGGACCCTTTGGAACTGATGATCCTCCTCAGGCTTGTACTAATACTTCTCTCATTTGCTACTCATCCATGAGTTTAACATCCTTTTCTTGTATGAAGATACTATTCACTACCTTCCTATACAAGCTGGTGCTACCCTGCTTTATTGGAGGCAAAACTCTAGATTGATCCAAGACATGCAACAACTCAGGCTGACCTATTTCTGTAATCATAGGATGCACTACCTGGGCTTGGTTTTGAAGTGCCAAAACTATTTCGAATAAATCTTCAAGCTTCTACCCCATCCTATCAATTTGTTCATCCTTTTGCTTTAGTTGCTGAAGGAGGTATTAGGTCAAGTAAGCTATATCATTCTGCTCAGCCCCATCACCTTCCAAATTTTGCTGATCATGAAGGAGAGAACCCCTTGTATCAGCCATGTGCACTCCTGCTGAATCCTCTAACATATCATCTTCATTAAGATCAAAACTGACCTTCTCCTCCACTAAGTTAGACTAGTCATATCCTAAGATCTCTTTCTTCTCTACTAGAAACTAGGCTACAATATGATCGAGGGATCGGTCCAACAAATGGTATAAAAGATCAGGGTAGATCACCATCATGAATAAATGCATCTAACCTCCCTGTCAAGGAGTGATCTTTGAGGACTACCACTAAGGGATGATGCTTTGGCCGCTAGATTTGGGTGGAGTGTTCCCTAGGGATCTATAGCCATGGTAGGTACTGCCTCCTTCCCCTTGGCTGCTACTATATCTCCATAGCTACTGGTGGTGGTGGTGATGGAACAACTACTATACTTATGTCACCATTCTCTTCACCAATGGCATAAGGTCAGTGAGAGCTCACCCAGGTGGTGTAGATGGAATGGAGTCTCTTACAGATCCAAGGCTCTCTTCTCCTGATGCCTTCATGGCTTTTGCTGGAATAGTGGGTGATTAAACTTATACTGGAGATGGTGAGCGTGGAGTAGAGCGGTGTGGTGGAGGCACCATCAACTCTCTGTGTGTAGAAGTTCCTCTCCTATGGTGGGTAGTACCCATAGATAATGCTATCAATGACCACACGGTAGATCATGGAAAGTCCGTGAGGGTCGAGGTCAGCCTGCTATGCCACCACCACTTCTCTAGTAACAGATGGGCCTCCCTGGCCCTCTCCTACCCGATGTGTTCCCCTACACTGTGGGGGATGACAAAATGTAAATAAAATTGGGCCCTAGACTCTGATCATCCATAAGCTCCGCCACTCTAAGAACCATCTGTGATAATCCTTCTCCTATCATCAGAGCCTCAAAATGAATTGGGCTAGGTAATCGGATCGCCCCATGTCTTCCTCTCCATCGAACCGAGGGGAGGGTCAACCCAGGGGGAGACTATCCCCGAAGATAGGTAGCCTTCCTTTAAAGGAGCCAACGAGTGGGTGCTAGCCCATCAAGCGAAGGGGAACCACTGAGCACCGGTACTTGAACTACTACTATGGGACTACCACGCCTTCAATGAGGGAAACTCTGAGTTATATGACATCTCAACCTGGATGACCAACTTCTACCCCACAATCTTGTGGTGTGGTGGTCCCTTCACAAGTGATCCTCAAAATCTCAAAAAAATGAATGAGGTGTCGACATGGGAGGCTGGCCCAATCCAAGGCCAAATCCACCCGAAAAGAAAAAGTAAACATGTACTTCTGGGATGCCATTTAGAACTGAACTAAAACTGACTGAAACTAACTGAAAGTTTGCAATGTTGGAAAATAAACCCGAATTAGATTTTTTGCTTTAATTTGACTTTTTAATTTTATTTTAAAATTTTGAACCCACACTCAACAATTTGAATATGTTAAGTGGGCTCTTTGATTTTGAGAGAGAGATTTTTGAGTTTAGAATTGAAGAGGGAATTTTTTGAATTTTGGAATCCATTTTTAACAAATTTGTGTATGTTGAAAATGGGTTCAAATATTTTGAAGAGATTGATGCTTCCATTGGTTCATATTTGAATTTGATTTTTTTAATTGTTTGGGGACCCTTCATTTAACAAATTTGAGTATGTTAATGTAAAGGGTCAATTAATTTTGTTTTGATTTGTTATTAGGAATTTACTCACTTAGCAAATTTGAGTATGCAAGGTGAGGTGTTTGAAAACAATTTTCTTTTTTATGTTTGCTTATTTGCGAACTATGTGTAAATTTGAAAATAGAATCTTTACTTAGAAAATTTGGGTATGCTAAATAAAGTCCAAGTGTTTTGTTATTTTGGAAAAGAGGATTTTTACTTAGAAAATTTGGGTATGCTAAACAAAAAATCCTATGTGTTTTGTGTTTGGTAATTTTGAAAAAAGGATTCTTAGCAAATTTAGGTATGCTAAAGAAATCCAAATGTGTTTCATTTTGATGATTTTCAAAAGATAATTCTTAGCAAATTTAGGTATGCTAAAGAAATCCAAATGTGTTTTGTTTTGATGATTTTGAAAAGAGGATTCTTAGCAAATTTAGGTATGCTAAAGAAATCCAAATTTATTTTGTTTTGATGATTTTGGAAAGAGGATTCTTAGCAAATTTAGGTATGCTAAAGAAATCCAAATGTGTTTTGTTTTGATTTTTTGAAAAGAGGATTCCTTGCTTATCAAATTTAGGTATGCTAAATAGAGGAAATCCAAATATGTTTCATGTTTTGATTTTTAAAAAAGAGTATCTTTTACTTAGCAAATTTAGGTATGCTAAATGAAAGATCCATGTGTGTTTTGATTTTTGATTTTGATTTTGAAAAGTGGATCTTCACTTAGAAAATTTAGGTATGCTAACTAAAGGAACCATATGTTGTTTGATTTTTTTGATTTTGAAAAGAGGATCTTCATTTAGCAAATTTGGGTATGCTAAATGAAGAGTCTAAAGGTGTTTTATATTTGAAAGATGATTATTGATTATTGTTTTTTTTGAAATGTTGATTGTTGATTTTATTTTGAAAATGAAATCTTCATTCAATAAATGGAATAAGGATGTTCATTTATGCTTTTTGAAAATATGATTGTTGATTTTGATTTTTTTTGAAAAGATAATTATTGATTTTATTTTTAAAAGATGATTGTTGATTTTATTTTGAAAATGAAATCTTCATTCAATAAATTGAATGAGGATGTTCATTTGTGCTTTTTGAAAATGTGATTTTAGATTTTATTTTTGAGAAGATCCTACATATAACAATCTTGAAGATTGTTAGATGGGGTTGATTTATGAAAATTTTATGCAAACATTTTATTATGTACATTTTGAAAAAGTGCTTTTTGGAAATTGATGTTTTTATAAAGGATTTATTTATTATTTATTTTTGGAATGAACCTTACCTTGCCATAGAAATGGTAAGAAGGAAGTCTTTAGTTATTTCTTTTATTAAAATTTTTATTTAACCACAACAGGGGTTTTAAGACACACACAGAGTGAGGTCTTAAAACCTAAAGGATGTTGGCTAGCTTAGCTTAAGGATTGAAATAACTAAGTGCCAATGAAAAAGAAAGATAGTCTTGAGTTCATATAAAATAAAAACTCACTATTGATACTTGGAGACAACGATCATTTACCAAAGATTGAGAGAGGAACCATCCCTAATGGAGTCGCTAGAAAAATCTACGGTGAATTTTATTTTCATTCTTCATCTATCTTTTTTTTTGAGAAAAATAAATGAAGAAGAAAAATAACACTTCTTGTGTTGGACTCCACATAGATCTGCATATGTTCCTATTTGAGTGATCGGGTATGACATTGAGGAATGATGTACTATCTTGAGAGATAGAAGTCACCATCCTATAATTGACCTAATCACCTTAATAAGGACTCCAAAAGACTATGGGTCTTCGTATGTACTAGAGATTCTTCCCATACTTTACATGGAAAAAAGTAAAGTAGGGTTTATTTTAAATTGGGTTTCTTAAGTTCCATATGGAGGCAAGTCCCCATAGTTAATTACATCCTAAGGAATGAGATTCCTTAGAAATACTATCGATTAAGGTAAATGATCGTTATCTATAAAGATTTCAAATATAGGGCTATCAATCAATTGGTTATTTTGGAAGATCAAGTGGGATTGACCAAAAGGAGGGAGTTATTATCAAAACCAAAAGGAGATAAGTAAGAGATGCTCATGATGCTAGGAAGCCTAGCGACCATCCCAAACTATCCTATGGTTGGGTTTTATATTTTTAAATTTGAAGAGAGATTTATTTATTTGAGTTGAATTTTTATTAGAAATCTAGGACTTACAATTCCATGATATAAGATCATAAACATGTCTAAGAGGTGAGGATTTATGCTTGTAGCTCTCAAAGGGAAACAATAACCTCAGATCCTAAATCTAGGGAGCTTTGGCAAGGGCCAAAGCATGACCTAAATCTAAGGAAAAAATGGGCATATGGTTTACATCTATAGGAGAGGATAAATCATTCGACTGTTGGACTTATAACCGCCTAGGGGTGGCCGCCAACTAACTCCTCATATGATTTTAAATACATGTAGGCAAGTCTTATACATTTGCAAGATAATAAGGATGTTGTTTATTTAGAAAGAGGATAAGTCCTTAAACACACTCCCTAAGAGGCTAGATCATATAGGGTATGAGTAATGACTTAAATCTAATGCAAATTTTTGTTATATTTTATTTTCATTTTTGGACAATTTATTTGACACAGGCTATGGGATTCATATGCTTAATGCATGAGAAATTTGATTATGGGCCACAATTAGCAAGAAGGAGATATATTTCCACCATGAATCTCAAAGGTCAAGCTAAGTTCCCTGGCAAAGGTGGAAGCCCTTCATAAGCAAGAGTAAAGCAAGATATTTTTTATGCATGATGTGAAAACATATAATATCTAGCTAAGAGGTTGCTAAATCTTTTATCTTGATTTATAACTTAGGCTTTAGGTGAGATTATGAGTTATTAATTTTTAGTTTTGAGTTGATTAATTGGATAGAAAATGTATTTTTTTCTTAAGAGCCTAATCACATCCAGGCCATTCATCAAAGCAAGGAAGAAACAAGGAAAATCATGTTATCTTAATGCAAGCTAAACAACATCAAACAATTTATAAAGCTAGCATAAAAGAATAAAAGGCCTTTATGGTTGGGCTCCACCGCACAAACCTGGAAAGAAATGTGGTAGCCAAGCTCTACCCTTATACAACCCGATTTATAAATGAATTAATTACAATAAAAAAGGAATTCATGTTATGGGGGTCTTCGTTCTTCATTCTTCTTTTCTTCATGTTTTTCTTTGCTTCATTTTTTTCTTCTTTCTTCTTTTCTTCCTTCTTTTGGTTGGTTGGAATGTGGATGCTCCAAAGGCTTCACATGGTACATAAGATATAGTCTTATGACCAATGTTCATACTATTCCCCCATAACATTCATTCCAAATCCTAATTACAAAATTACATGAAAAGGGAAAGTAAATCTAACTAAAACTGTAAAATAGAGATTAGCTAAACAAATCACACTATCCCAAGCATGTATATGAATAAATTAGACTTAGCACCCCACACATGAGTAACCAAGTCCACCTAGCCTATTTTAGATTATGCTTAGGGGTATAATCAACTTGCACAACAAAAATATTTATATATATTTTTTATTACAGCACCCTTAATCTCGTGAAGAAGATAATGATTAGACTAAGATTATCCTATCATCCAGTCTATGCACATAAATCCTAACATTCAGACTAAAACATTACATAAAAAATAAAATCAGACATCAAACCATGCACCGCCCTAACATAGAGCTAGAAATGGTGACTTAGCCTAATGTGTGTACCTTTTAAGGCTTGTGTGGCATGTCTTAGCTAGGCTTTAAGGTTAAGATTTTCTAAGTGTGAAATAGTTCAACTTAGAGGGTGGTTTCATTTAGGTGGTTTAGTTTATTTATTAATTTTATTTGATGATTTGATTTGGTTTGAATGAACCTACACTTAATTACTAAATGTTGTAAAGAGAGGAAAAGATAGATAACTTCTCTTTCCTCCCCACCCTAAGTAATTTCTAAGGTAGATTCATTAGTGATTTTTCTTTAGTGAATATTTTATTATGTATTTTAATTAATCCTAAGTTTAGATTTGCTCTAAATAAACCCATTCAAATAAGAAAGACATTTTAGGATTAATTAAAGTAAATTACTATCACAAACACACAACTCTTTATTTCTTTCCAACATTTATATCATGCATATGAATGTACCCTAAGCATAGCTATACATACAAATGCAAATCTTAGCATACCTTAATGATGAATGCAAAGAGTTGTTTGCTTAAGAAAATTTGAATGTTTCATGAATGTATAATTTTCTTAAATAGAAAGAGAGGGATTCTTTTATACATTAATCAAATGCACATTTATATGTATGAAAGACATAAGTGAGTACGATGCCATTATTTTTTATACTAGGGGTGTAAGGTACAAGTCCTATTTGGGGCTACTTAAAGCCTCACAACCCCAGCATGTCCAGACTAATATACCACTTTTCTAAAATACATGTGCATGTACAAAAAGAAATGAATGGAAAAGAATCATGCAAAAGGTTTATGTTTGTTAGTTTGATTTGTTGATTATTTAATTTATATGTGTAATATGAAGATCCTTCTTAATTCATGACATGGGAATGCATAGGAATAAAGTTAAGCAAGTGTTATGTTCTATTCAAAGGAACTATACACTTTGCAAATCCTATACAAACCATGTTAAGAAGAGAGAAGAAAAATCACATAACACATTTTAAGTTATATTCACATGCAAGCTTATAAATACTTATAAGTAGCATACATTCATTTATAGTCTTTAATTTATAAGTTTTGAAAATAATTTTTGATTTATTAGTGATAATAGCCACTTATATTCTTACTTTAGCCAAAACATGCAATTTTACATAAAGGAAATATTTCATTTTAATTGATTTTTCAAGAAGATGTGAATGCATGATTTCATATGACATACACCACTTAGCATGCTTGGAAAGAAATAAAGTGATGTAAGCATGTAACTTCATTCATCCTAATTAATTCCTAAATACAATCTTATGAAATAAGATCATTTAAAGAGAATCAACATTTCTTAAAGAGATTTTTATTTTTATTTTGAGTTTGATTTAGGAAATATGAACATGGTGTTTGCTGGTCCTAACTCATTTCCCTCATGTGTGTATTATTTTAGTTTAATTTTTAGAACAATTAAGTTGATTTTTTATTTTACTTAGGTTAAAGTGTGAATTAAGTCCATTAATTACCCCTTACCTACACCTCCTTAATATAATTATTCAAACAATTGTGAGCCAACATATGATATGCAACCATATTAAATTTAAATCAGTAATGCACCTAAGAAAGAAAGGGGCCTAATGCAATTGGCTCATAATTAATGATTAATTAGGCTAAAAGGCTTAATTAAGTACTTTCATAACCTTCCCACACATGTGAGTTGGAAACGATTTCCTTAAATTTATTTTAGGCTTTTGAACACTGTTGACCTCATTTTTAGAATGAGCTCTTAACCCCTTTGTCTTAGACATGATTTCTTAGATTTAGACTTAAGACACATCTAGTGATTAGGTGGACAACCCAAGTTTAGAGACTTAGAAGAGTTTATAGGAAGGTCATGCCTTAGGGTGCTAGAAAATCCCCTTTAGCTTAACCACCTTCTTTCAAGTCAAAATCCAAATAAATTGATTTTCCAAACTCAAATCAACTCCATTTGATTGAAATTCATGATTGAAATCTATGATTGAAACCCATGATCAAAATCCATCAAAATTCTAAGTCATTTTCTAAGAATCTTCCTTAAGGACTTAACCAAAATTTAATCAAAACCAATTCAAATCTTTGAGATTTTCTCATAATTATTTATATTCTCATTTATATTCACATATATAAATGAAATATAAATTCAAACCAATCAAACTAAACTCAAAATTCAAAATCAATTCATGAAATTTTCTAAGTCCTTTAAGTTTTCCCTTAAAATAAATCATGATCAAATCCATTCAAATTCATGGGATTTTTCAATTTATATTCACATATATAAATGAAATATAAATCAATCAAATTAAATTCCAAATATAAAATCTTTCTTAAGTCGTTAATTTTCCATTAACTTAACTCTAAATCATGATCAAATCACTCAAACCTTTTTTTTTCATGATCCATTTATATTCTCATTTATATTCATATATATAAATGAAAAATAAAACAATCAAAACAAAGCAAAATAAATCCACTCAAAATCTAATTCAAGTCAAAATCTTGAACTTAGCTAAATCAATTTCAAATCATGCCAAACTCTTGATTTTCCTTCATTATTCAATCAACCCTACAATCATAAATTTATATATAAATGCAAACTTCAATCAAACAATCAAAACCCAAGTAAAAAAATCATATCTAAAACCCTTTCATATTCTTCCTTTGAATATGAAAAATAAAACATTTGACTTCAAATAACTTGTAAATGGATTTATATTCTTATGTCCATATACAAGTTCATCAAATCAAGCTCAAGCCATGATCACTTAAGCTTGATTTACCTATTCAAATAAATTTAATCTAACCAAATTGGAACCAAACTCTATGCTCATCATGATCAATCATGGATGATCAATCAATCATTAGATCAAACCAAGTCAAACTTAAGGGTTGACCAATACTTAGTCCAAAGTGAAACCTAACAATATAGGCCAAATTGATTGAAACCATTGATTTAAGTTCATTCATGACCTGGAACTTGACTAAGTCAACATTGAGCCAAAATCTAATGGCCACTTGACCCAAGTTGACCAAGTTGACCTAAATGTCAATGTATCAAACTTGATCAAATAAACAATTCAAGTTCATTCCAAATCACTTATTGAAAAGTAAAGTTCATGGCCAACTTGACAAAGATCAATTGACCTTAGACCTAACTTGACTTAATGGGTCAAGAGCCAAATTTGAACAATCAATTGATTGGAAACAAAGATACCAATACTTCATATGACTAAGCAAACCTAAACCTACCTGACCTACCAAATAGAATGGTCAAATAGCTTGACCCATTTCATAAATGAAGTCATATGAGCCAAATTCAAAATTAATCCAAATTCAAAACCAAAGCCACCAAAACATTTCAAATGGTCATATGAACTTGACCCAACCCTTGGTTTGACCTAATTTGACCAATTGTTCAGCTTGACCCAAGTTGACCCATTTTGACCTAAATGGGTCAACATGAGACAAACCTTATCAAATGAATTCCAAACCTCATGAAACTTGGCCAAACCTAGTTTCTCCACATACCCAACATATCCAAAATGAAAAATTAGCAAAATGGCTATTTTACCCCTAGGACATAGAACAAATTGTGGCTTAATCCATGGGTAATTTGGTCATACCCTCTTCATATTCACTTGAGGCTTTCCTAAAAGCTCAAAGGGAACTAATGAAAATGGTGCACCCAACCCAATGGGTTTGGGTCAGCCCAATTGGCCCCTAGACCAAACCCGATCCCATGGGTCAAAAGTCCAAATTCAAAATCCCTCTTCCACTCAAATTCAAGCACATGGGAAGTTGGAAATCCACTCAAGGCCTCAAACCGACCATGTGCACACTCTTAACAGCTCAAATAGCCTTCCTATTATGATCAATTGGATCAAAATGGCATAATGGCTTATGGTCGTCCAATCCTTCAAGGGGAGATATACTCCCCCTAATTCAATCTGAATTATCCAATTCCACATTTGATTGAGTACTAGAGAGAGTAAGGAGCCATCAGAGAGTAATCCATAGCTTCCTAGAGCTCTAGCCATTTTCCTATCCTTAGTTTTTGAATAGTGAAAATAGAGGAAAATCGAAGAGCTAACTTTCTCCATACTCAATTTTCACCAAATTCCTTTGCACACTCCATCAGAGAGGCAAGTCAAGTGCACCCAAGCTCTCTTTCAAGTTCCCAAGGCAAGAGGAAGGGTAGCTCGATCAAGGATGCAAGCAAGCTAAGGAGGAGTTGGCTCATAGAGCTCTACACTCAACTTCAAGAGCTCATTCTTTCCAACATTTAAACAAAGCTTCCGGGAATCAGTGTGGGTGATCATTAGGTAATTTTACAACCATTAAACTCTATGTGGTGTGGAGCTTTGTGAAAGATATTTTAATCCCATGGAGTTTTGACCGTTAGCTATGTTTGTACCCATGCTTAGATGGTGTAGGTTGATTTCTAATTCAATCCGAGCTCAATTGATCATTACAAAGGTGAGTTCCATTTTTTGAGATTGGTGGGATAGATCCTGTCCATCCGCATTTTGGATGGACTAGAGATTAAACACACGTTAGAAAATCCTTTATCCATTTTAAAATCATGAGATCTCGTCCGATCTTTAAATGGTGATCAAAGAGTCCTCAACCACCTTTGATTTGATAACTGAAGAGTGGTTAGATGCATGTAAAGTTGACCGCCACGCACGTAGGGCTATAGGATTAGTTAAATGCTTAATTCTAATTAATCTAGGATCTTCTAAAATTCATAACTTTATTAAATTCTAATATGAAATCCTATGGAAAGATAATTCAACCTAGAATATTTTAAAATTAAATGGGTTTTGAATCATATGTTTCAATTTTATGTTTTATTGGAAACTTATTTTATTTTAATTACCTTTTAATTAAGTATTAATAAACTTCTTGGTATGTTTTATGACTGCCTTTAATTTTTTTTTGGGATTTATTAAAGGCTTAATTAAAAGAATTACATATGGATTTCTTAATCACCCTCCTTATCTAATTAAGAATAATTAAGGTGTGACTAGTGATTTTAATCCATGATTTGATAATTCATCCAATAATTAGAGGTTTATGGAATACTTTGTTATTCTATTTTCTTAATTTAATAAGGGTTAATTCATTACATCCCCTTAATTAATTTAAAAAAAATCTATTCCATAACTTAATTACTGTTTTATGTTTAGCCTAAGTTTAATTAAGGAAATTAAAACCCAATTCATATGATTGTTTTAATTACTAAGCTAAAAGTTTTAGCTTAATTAACCTTAATTGTGAGCCAAATGATTAGTTTTCTTATGTGCTGCAAATTTAAATTTCTTGTGAGTTCTTATGTCATAACATTGGCTCATAATTATTTGGAATTATTCTAAGTGTGTTAAGGGTTAATTAAATTACTTAATTCATACCTAACCTAATTAATGCATAAAAATGGATCTAATTATCTAAAAAAATTAAACAAAGAAAATATTAATTTAATAATGAAAAGGCCTAAAGTAATTTGGCTCACAATTAAAAGTTAATTAAGTTAAGGAGTTTAGCTTAAGTACTTTTAAAACACCCTTCATACTTATAAAAGGGATTTTAATTTTCTTAATTAAACTTAGGCTATTAAACACCTAAACATCTATCCAAGGTAAATTACTTAAGTTTTGGAACTTTTTAGAATTTGAAAATTGTTTAAAGGGATAGTTAATGTATTAACCCTTATTTAAGAGGGGATTAAGGAAAGAAAAGGGGGTTTATGAAATATCTTAGGGGTAATACCCTAAAATTATTCGATAAAACCCCTACTCACTGGATCTAACCTTAAGCAAACTTAATCATAGGGTAAATCCACTAATCATGACTTAATTACCCTTAATTACATGAAATGGGTAATTAGGGAATGAAATAGTAATTTTCCCAATTAAGGCATCAATAAATCTCAAGAAAATTAGGGGAGGTAGAAGTCATCTCCTAAAATGAACCCTAAAAATTTGAGATTAATTGATGACCAAATTATAGGATAATTAGCTAATTAAAATTTTAAAAGAAACCTAAATTTAGAGAGAAGGGTAAATCAAAATCCATTAAAGCTATTTTTAAAATATTCCAGAGGAAATTATCTATCCATTGCATTTTTCCTTTTATTTTTCTGATTTTTCTATGAAGAGCTATGAATTTTAGAAGATCTATGGATTAATTAACAATTAATTAGGTAAATAACTAATCCTTGATTAATCTCAGCTCACGGCACGACGCGTGGTGGCAGTGGTCAGCACGCTTTACATGCATGGTGCCATGAGCCACCCACTTAAATGTCACATCGAGAAGTTGGCTAGTGGCGCATGTGCTGATATCCTTGGCTGTCCGATCAAAGATCGAACAACTAAGGATTCACCCTCAGTTTAAATTAGATAAAGGATTTATAAAGTGTGCCAAATAATCTCAGTCATCCAGCTAAAATGCGTGGATGGATGGCTAAGATGAGCCAAGTTCTTCCTTGAGGATTAATGGAGATTGTCCATGATCCAATGGGAGATCTAAGCCCGATCTAGCATGGAATCATACAAGACTCAACCCACACAATTTAAGCATAATTACCAACTTATCCAACCATGCAATAAAAATTTCTTTTACAAAGGACCAACACCTATCAAGCTAAATGGCCAAAAAATTACATACCTCACCGATCGAAGCTCGATGAAGCTTTTTCTAGTGGAGACATATGAAAGTTTCAAGCCTTAGGGTTGAGTGGATTTTCCTATGGACCAACACCACTTGATCTCCCTTGTGGCTTTGATCCAATTGAGGCTCTCCTTACTGTGGGAACTCAAATGGATGCTTGGGTGCACTCGAATTGATCCTTAGATGAAGAGTGTAGAAGGAATTTGGATGAGATCAAGTGTAGAGGAAGTTAAATAATCACTCCACCTCCCCTATTTTTGCAATGCAAAATCGAAGGAAGAATTCTAATCTCTCAAGACCTTGGGAATGCTCTTTGATGATGCTAAAGGTTCCTAGGCTCCAATCGAGTGTGTGTGTAGTGAATTTTTATTGAATTAGGGGGAGTATATCTCCCCCTATAGAAATCGGATGGCCAAGAATAAGCTTGTTATTTTGATCCAATTGAGCCTATGGAGTGAGCTATTTTGGTTATTTTTAGTGTGCACATGGTCAGTTTGGCCAGAGGAGTGGAATTCCAACTTCTCATGTGCTTGAATTAAGCTTAATAGGGAATTTGAAATTTCAATTTTACTCTTAGTGGTCGGGTTTGGTCCATGGGTCAAATAGGCTGACCCAAACCCATTGGGTTGGGTGCACCACTCATCATTAAGTCCCCTTGAGCTTTAGGAAAGCCTCAAGTGATTGTGAAGAGGGTATGACCAAAATACCAATGGGTTAGGCCAAAATTTGTTCTATGACCTATGGATAGAATGGTTGTTTTGCTATTTTTTCAATTGGGGCATGTTTGGTATGTTGAGAAAATAGATTTGGCCAAGTCTCATTGGATTTGGAATCCATTTGATAGGGTTTGGCTCATGTTGACCCATTTAGGTCAAAATGGGTCAACTTGGGTCAATTTGACCAATAGGTCAAATTGGGTTAAACTAAGGGTTGGGTCAAGTTCATATGACCATTTGAAATGTATTGGTGACTTTGGTTTGGTTCATTTTGGTATAGTTTTGTTTTGGCTCATATGACTTCATTTAGGTCAAATGGGTCAATTTGACCTATTTGACCCATTTGACCTATTTGACCCATTTGACCAATTTGAGGTAGGTTAAGGGTAGGTTTAGGTTAGGTTAGTCATATGGAGTGGATTGGTATCTTTGTTTCCAATCAATTTGAGTTAGTTCAATTTGGCTCAACATGACCCCTTTAGTCATGTTGGGTCTAAGGTCAATTGGGCTAGGTTGAGTCTAGTTGGCCAATTGAGGCTTTGGTCAAGTTCCACAAGTGATTTGAATGGACTTGACCCATTGGTTTCAATCAATTTGATCAAGTTTTGACACATTTTAACCCTTTAGGTCAAAATGGGTCAACTTGCCAATTAGGCTCAAATGTTGGCTTGGCCAAGTTCAAACATAGGTCATGAGTGAACTTAGATCAATGGTTTCAATCAATTTGTCCAATGGTGGATTTTGGCTATGTTAGGTTTCATTTTAGGTTAAGTGTTGACTTGGTCAACCCTTAGGTTTGACTTGGTTTGACCCAATTTAATTGATTGATCATCCCATGATGATTGTTGATCATGATGAGAGGGATATATGAGTTTGGTTCAATGCAATTTGGTTAGGATCAAAAGTTGGCTCATAAGGGTTCCTTAGGTCACTTTAGATCAGGTGAGCCTAAGTGGGTCTAATGGCTTGGGCAAAGCTTGATTTGAAGTTGATTGATCTTGTATATGGACTTATGATTCAAATAAAAATCCATTTACAAGTGGTTTGAAGTCAAATGGGTTTTGATCCATTTAAAAAGTTTCATATTCAAAGGAAGATTATGTAGGTGTCTTGGGTTTGAATTTTGATTTGGTTTTTGATTGTTTGATTGAGGTTTGGATTTATATATGAGATCATGATTGTGGGATTGATTGAACCATGAGAGAAAATCAAGAGTTTGGCTTGATTTGAAAGTGATTTGGCTAAGTTCAAGATTTTGACTTGAAAGGCTTAGATTGGATTTTGAATTGATTTGAGTTTAATTTTTGGAGTTGGTTTTGATTGTTTGAATTTATATTTCATTTATATATGTGAATATAAATGAGAATATAAATTGATCATGAGAAAGTTTTAATAATTTGAAAGAGTCTAATCATGATTTAGATTAAATCCATTAAAGGGAATTAAAGGATTTAAGGGAATTTTTAAATTGAAATTTAATTTTTTGGATTGGATTTGATTGGTTTATATTTATATTTCATTTATATATGAGAATATAAATGAGAATAAAAAAAATTTAAGAAAATCCCATGAGTTTGAATAGGTTTGATCAAAGTTTAGGTTAAATCCATTAATAGAAAATTAAGGGATTTAAAGGAATTTCAAGCATTTTAAATTTAGAATTTAATTTGAGGGTTTGATTTGAATGATTTATATTTAGATTTCATTTATATATGAGAATATAAATGAGAATATAAATAAGTTTTGAGAAAATCCAAGGGTTTGAATGAGTTTGATCAAGATTTAAAGTTGATTTTGTCAAGTCCTTTAATGGAAATTAAAGGGACTTAAGAAAATTTTCATGAATTGATTTGGAATTTTGAATTTAATTTGATGGGTTTGAATTTATATTTCATTTATATATGAGAGTATAAATGAGAATATAAATGGATGATGAAAAAACCTCAAAGGTTTGAATAGGTTTAGATCATGATTTTGGATAAGTCCTTAAGAAAGGGTTAAGGACTTATGAAATTTGAACTTAGGAATTTTTGATGGATTTTGATCATGGGTTTCAATCATGGATTTCAATCATAGATTTCAATCATTTGGAGTTGATTTGAGTCATTACAAAATCAAATGGAATTGATTTGGAGTTTGACTTGAAATAAGGAAAGTGAGGAATGGTTTAAGCTACAGTGTAGGAGATTTTTCCTAACACCCTTAAGGCATAACCTATTATTGTGGCTAACTCTTCTAAGTTTTTTATAGTTTGGTTGGAGTGTCCACTTAATCACTAAATGTGCCTTAATACTAAGGAACCCTTAAAGTCTAAGAGGAATCCTAAGCCTAAGATGGAGGTGTTGAGAGCTCATTCTAAAAATGAGGTCAACAAAGGGCCAATAGGTGTGTGTGACAAGGAACACCAAACATATTGGTGTTGATCAAATGATCAACAACACCAAAAGATCATAAGCACTAATGAAAACAATCTATCCAACCCAAGGAAAAGAAAGAATCGAGCAAGTGCAATGTGGCTCTACTTATGTCCAAGACATAAGAGAGAGGGAAGAAATCCACTAAGGGATAGAGTGTGAACCTTCCGCTAGGGGAGCAGGTTTAAGTCATCTACAATGAGATGAAAGGTTGGATTTGATTAAATCTCACTGAGGAGAGATCTCCACTAGGGGAGATGGTTGAATTTGTTTCAAATTTTTGTTAGGTTTGAATTTTGAGATGAACCCTATTGGTTTGTAATGGGTTGTACTAAGTAGAAGCCATGGAGGCTAAGACCTAATTCAGATTTACCAATCCAAAGGGGTAGTCTACTAAGCATATAGTATGACTAACCAGCCAAAGGGATGCCTTTCGGTATGTAGCAGTTGTACTAGGAAGAAAGCGTAGTAGGCTTACATCCTCCAAGTAAGGACCAGTTGATGGGGTAATCTATTGGCAATGCAAAAAATTTAACCCAACATAGGGCTGACTATTGAGTGAATGCCACTGGGGGACTTAGATCAACTCAAAGATAGTCAAGATTGATTTCATTTTTTTTAGTTTTATTTGTTTGATTATGATGGATCCCATAGGTTTTCAATGAACTGCACTGAGTAGGGGCCACAAAAGCCTAAACCTAACTCAAATTTACCGATTCAAAGGGAGTAGCCTACCAACCTTAAGGTGGGACTATCCAACCAAGGAGAAATACTTTTTGGTATACAATAGTCAAGTCTTAAGAAGAAAGTACAAAGACTCATATTTTCTAAAAATAAGGAACCAGGTGATGGTTGCTTTGGGCAATCAAACCGACGAATATTGAGTGAATGTCACTGGGGACTTAAATACTCAAGAATTAATTTCATTTTTTATTTTATTTTGATGGATTCCATCAGTTTATGATGGATCACATTGAGAAGGAGCTTGTAGAAGCCTAGACCTATCTTAGATTTACTGAACCAAAGGGAGTAGCTTCCCAACCGATGGGAGAACTATCCGACCAAAGGAGTGCCTTTCGGTTTGCAATGATCAATTGAAGGGAAGAAAGCTCGGGGACTCACATCTTCCACTAGAAAAGATCATTGGGGTGATCGGTTGCTTTGGCCAATAAATCAAACCTGACCTGGGGCTGCTCGTCGATTTATGACAATCATGCTAGAAAGAATGCATCATAGTCTTATATCTTTTAAAGTGGAATGACCGTAACCGCTTGTGGAAAAATATTGAACCTAACCTGAGACTACGGAGTGAGTACCAACTGGGATTTATCTCAACTCGTGTCAAGAAATTCTATAGGAGTTCTGCTGACACCTAAAGATAGGATGCGAGAAAGGGGCCCTTTGAGGGCTTGAATTCCTAATCCACAAGCAAATATTTTGTTTGTTTATTTTAATTATTTTATCATGGATCTTGTTAATTTGTGAGGGATCAAACTGAGAAGGAGCTTATATCAGTCTAGACCTATCTTTGATTTATTGAACTAAGAGAAAATCTGTGCATCTACTGAATAAGTTTTCCAACCACAGGGGTGGCTATTAGGAAAGGGGACTATCCACCAAAGTAACTCGTGGTGTCTAAATGGGGTCACAAAGGACTTGATCCAAATAGAGTGCCCAGGGGATGGGGCGATAAGGGGTTAATCTAACACCCTAGAAAATGACATGGCTAATCATATATCCAATAGGTATTCGATGTTCAACTCAGGGAGAAAGCATGAGGACTCATATCTGTTAAGAGTGGTGTACTCACCGGGTAAATTGCTGTCAACATAACGAACATCAACCAACCTAAGGTGCCCATCAGTTTGGAACAATTAGCCTAGGAAGAAAACTTAGGGACTCACATCTCCTATAGAGAACGGGATAGTCTATCTTTATTCGAGTGCGACTAGGGCAACCATTGAGTGAATGCCACTTGGGGACTTATATCAACTCAAAAATAGTCAAGAGGAAAGGAGCCTCTGAGGGACTTATCCTAAACCTC
The DNA here is from genome assembly GCA_021442155.1 of Cymbidium sinense. Classification (NCBI taxonomy): domain Eukaryota; kingdom Viridiplantae; phylum Streptophyta; class Magnoliopsida; order Asparagales; family Orchidaceae; genus Cymbidium; species Cymbidium sinense. The sequence continues at coordinate 8,338,967 of CM038233.1, read as the reverse complement.
AAATATACTCGACCTAGTTAGAACATGATGGATAGTTCAAAAAGATAGCATGGGGCCTCACATCTTCTTAAGCAAAGTCAACATGAGGTAGCTTACTGGCTGGGCAGTGAAGCATACCATACTAATAAGGCGCTCATTGGTTTGCAATGATTAAATAAGGAAGAAAGCATGGGGACTCACATCTTCCAATAAATGACCACTAAGGTGACATACTAGCAAGGTAGCATGTAGACCCGACCTAGAGAAACTAATGAGTGAGTGCCAGGGGCTTGCTACATCAAAATTGAGATAAAAAGATTTATGTTTTTTTGTTGTGCTAAAAGGAATAGGATGCCTCTGGGGGACTCTTACACATACCTTAAAACATGCAGGAAAATTATGAAATGATGCCATGGATGGCAACAAGAATTCCCACTAAGAATGGATGTCGCTTGGGTTCTCTCACACCTATCTTAGTTATGCTAATCAAAATAGGATGCCTCTCAAGTTTTCTTATTCCTATTCTAAAAGCATCAGGAGATTATGTTTGTGTTGTGAAAGAGTGATAGGATGCCACTGGGGCTCACACCTTACCCCAAAACATGTCACAGATAGATAAGCCAAACAACACTTGAAAGAAGAGAAGATTTGATGAATGGAAATTATTTTGTTCTTTTATTAATGAATTATTTTCAAACAAGTTTTATTTCATGGGTAATATTTATTTAGATAGAGCCCATTAAATGGAAGCATTGGGTGTTACCCTTTATAATCAATAAGCTGATAAGATCCTCCTTGGTAGGCCTTCTCTATGACATAGGGGCCTTCCCAAGTGGGTTCAAACTTGCCTCCCATCTTTCGATGGGCAACAATTGGTCTCCTTATGACTAACACAAGTTCTCCTACTCGGAAAGACCTAGGCAGATCAGCTTGAATCATTTTGGCCTTGTATAAGTCGAGGTTCTAGCACACCCATAGGAGAGATCTTCTAACTACAACTTTACATTCTGCTCTATAGTGATCTTGTTACCCAATACTATCCTTCGTGAAGGGAGTTGAACTTCTAAAGGAAAAATGGCTTCGGACCCATACACTAAGGAAAATGGGGTAGAGTTGGAGTTCTGTGTATGAGGGTGATAGCCCACAAGGCTTCAACCGCCGCCGTTCACTATCATTTATTATCATCAAGAGTTTTCTTCAGTATCTTGATGAGAGTTTTGTTGAATGCTTCTGCTAAACCATTTGCTCTAGAGTAGTAGATGGTGGAGTATCACCAATCAATACCATGTCTTCTAGCAAAGCTATTGATCTTTGTAGTTTTGAATGCAGTACCATTATCAGATATAATTTGTCGAGGCACCCCGAACTTATATACGATATGGTTCCTAAAAAATTTGAAGGTGACCCTCTCGAGTGGGATGGCTTTACCACTTGGAAAAGTAGTCGAGGCAGCTAAGATGAATCGATGCCCTTGGAAGAAGGAGGATCAATTGAACCTCACAACACTCAAATGGCCATGAAGCCAAAGTAGGGTGTAGAATGTTGGGTGGTTGGTGGAGGACCACACTGCACGACATCGATGGCATCCTAGCTACGCCATGCAATCTGATCATAGAAGGCTAGTAGTATCCAAGTCTTTTGATCTTCTTCATCATCTTCAAACTGATGATGCACTCCACATAGACAGTGTACCTCGCTTATAATGCCATGGGCTTCATGTTTGTCTAAACAATGTAATCAGGTCAAAGGACCGATATGGGTGTCATCAACAAGAGCATAGGAAAGAGCTCTCTGTTTCACCTGATGGGCTTGAGATTTCTCTTGAGGTAGTTTGTCAGTGTTCAAGTAATCTATAAACGGCTGCCTCCAATCCAGCTCCTTGTCCAATTTAACAACGACAACCTCCCCTTCAAGAGAAAGTCTCTCGATGAGTTCATCATCAATAAAGGATATGACTTGTCTATTTTGGACCCTTATTGAAATGGACTCATCTTCCGACATGCCAACTCTTTGGCAAGTTTTACAAGGCATCTGCCATCATGTTCTCTACTGGGGAACCTTGTAGATGGTAACTTTGAATTGGCCAACCTTCATGGTATACAGTAATGATGAAGCTTGACTTGAGGACTGTAAGACCCGGCTGGTTGATGACCAACTGAGAATCCCCAAAAATGTTGATGCTCTTGAAGTTAATAGTGATGGCTAACTGCAAACTGGCAATCAAAGCCTCATACTCGGCTTCATTGTTGGTGCAAGGGTTGGAAAGATAGTATGAGAATCTCATCACATTATAGTTTGGAGTTAGAAGAACTATTCCTACCCCTACCTTTCCTGGGAGAATAGATTGTGGTGCTTCACCTTTAAGAAAAGAAGCAGCACCATCAAAATACATCTCCCATGGTTGTCAACCTCCCCTAAGTTCATGATTTGTTCATTGAGGAGATCATCACTAAGTGGAGAATCAGAAGTGGGTGTCCTGCTATGAAATCTATTAGTGCCAAACCTTTTACCGCACGAAGGGGTACAAAAGTGATATCAAACTGCGAGAGTATTATGGACCAATGAGCCAAACATCTGGAAAGCATTAGCAGTGTTATGAGATACTATAGTGGATTGGTTCAAAAGATCAAGTTCACCTTATGAGCAAGCATATAGTGTTGTAGCTTTGAGATGCAAAGATCAAAGCTGGCATTTTTCAATAGGTGGATAGTTTGTTTCGAAGAATCGATGATGGTGAGGTAGTAGCACTTTCCTTCCCTCATTGGGTTTGGGCCAATACAGAACCAAGAGAGTCATCTAATGCAATAGTATAAAGAATGAGTGGCTTGCTCGGGATAGGGGCTGCTAGAACTAGCAGCTTCACCAAGTATTCTTTGATGTCTTTAAAATCATGCTGGCACTTGTCATCCCACTTGAACTTGGCATCCTTTTTGACAAGTGAGAATGGTTTGCATCTCCCTGATAGGTTTGAGATAAAGCATCTTAGATATGCTAGCCATCCTTGAAAGGATCTGAGTTGAGTTAAACTCTTAGGAGGTGGCATTTCTAAGATAGTTTTAATCTTTTCAGGATCTATTTCTATTCCCCAATATCGAACAACAAACCCAAGGAATTTCTAAGTGACTCTGAATGCACACTTCATGGGATTCATTTTAAGGTTATATTATCTTAACTATTCAAAAACTAATCTCAAGTCAAAGAGGCGGTCTTCCTTTTCTGCTCTGACTACTAGATCATCAACATAGCACTCAACCCGATGATGGATGAGTTCATTGAAGATCGAGTCATGGCCCATGGTATGTAGACCCATTTTAAGGAAAGGCATGACCCTATAATAGAAGATTTCAATTGGGGTTCGAAAAGCAGTGTTTCTTTCATCATCAGGAGACATCTTCATTTGGTTATAGCCAAATGACCCATCCATGAAAGAGAAGACTGCATGAGATGAGGCAATGTCCACCATTAACTCTAGTATAGGAAGAGGAAACTCATCCTTAGGACATGCCTTGTTTAAGTCCCTAAAATTGACCCAAATGTGAATTTGGCCATTCTTCTTCTTAATTGGGATGACATTAGCTAACCAGGTAGGATATTTTTCTTTTCTGATGAAACCAACATCGATCAATTTCTTGACTTCAGAAATGACCCGTTATTCAATTTCTAATCTCATGTGTCTAGGAGCTTGCCTAATAGGGGTAACATTAGGGTCTATTGCTAGCTTGTGGACTACTGCATCAGGAGATAATCCAAGCATTTCTTCATAACTCCATACAAATAGTCTTTAAACTCCCAATAGCCTAACTAAGTCATTGGTTTCTTCTTCATTCAATGAACTGATGTATGTCGGTGGATTTTCTTCTCGAGGTTGATTTCTTTTAGCTCATCGATTGTTGAATGAATCTCTCTTCAAATCGGTGGTGCCTCTTTGACTTGGAGATCATCTAAGATCATCTAAAGTTTCTAAACACACATTCTCATAAGAGTTGGGGATGTGTGAGAAGAACCTATCAGATTCCAAATGGTTGGTAACAACTAGGCAATAATCTTTGTCATCGACTAGACCCACTGTGCTGAATCCTAGTCCTACTCTTGATTATGCTTCCCTGCATGTATTGTTCCATAGTTTTTAAAAATATTTTGACCTATGCTTGGACCAAATATGAGGAACTAAACCTTTCTGTATAAGATTTTGAACACAAGGCAAGTAAAAGTTAAAAGGAATTCCATTAATTCTTTAAAAGTATCTTCCTTAAGTCTTACATTGAGCTCTGGACTTGAGGATGATGAACCCAAAAAGAACCTTTTCTGCTTCATGTCAATGGAATACTTAGGGACTTCCTTAACTACTATACCTTCAACTTTGAGATGTAAGTGAGGTAAGAGCTCCTCAACTACCTAATAGTTTCACATAAACCATAATACTTTGCTTTGCTTGGAGGCTGGTCTTCTCTCTGGCGGATCAAAAGTCACCTCCAATGGAACCCATTGAGGGGGTTGGCTGGTATACTAATCACATTAGACTCATCCTCGAGCTAGATTCCAAGTCTATGTGAATAGTAGGGTACTCCTATGAACGGAACATGACCTCTATTTCAAGGCCAACTAGGGTCTCCACCTCTGAACCTCTATTTCTACCTCTCCTCTACTTGGTGGAGGTTGAATCCCTACCCACATGTCCATATGATGGAATGAACTGTGGGTGGAATGTGATATGCGATCCACTTTCTTCACCCCTTTCTTGCTCACTTGGACTTTTCTTTTTCTTTTCATTTTCTTTTATCTTTTCTTTTGCTTTTGCATTTGCATTTGAATTTTGTCCAAGTTCACGAGAAAGGGTGTTTTGAGGAAGATAGTAGGTCGCATCCTCATAAATCTCAACCTCTCTAACTGAGAATGGCTTTTCATCCTCGTTGACACGGTACTCAATTCCATCTTTTTTGAACTTGATGCACTAATGAAGGGAGGATGGAATGATCTTGTTCTGATGTATCCAAGGTCTACCAAGCAAAGTAGTGAATGAAGTATTTGAATCAATGATGTAGAACTTAGTTTGTCTTCTCACCATCTCCAATGGTAACACTATGGAACCTAAAGCCTGCTCTCCTTGATCATTGAATCCTCTCAACATCATCCTATCTCCTCGGAGAGTAGAGATGTCGATCTTCAAATAAATAAGGGTCTTTAAACTCATAATGTTTACTATTGCACCTGAATCCATGAGAACCCTAGTGAGTGTGAACATGCCCATGTCGATTGTAATGTAGAGGGGCTGTTCCAAGTCCCCAAGAAGGTCTTCATCCGTGAAGGTGATCCTTGGGCTTCTTTTTTGCATAGTGTGCTTCCTCACTATAGCCAACCGAGCTAAGCATATTTCGTGATCAAGGAGGCCTTGATTAGTGACTCCCTCATCTCTTTGGATAAGATAAGAGCATCATATATGCTTAGCTTAGATGACAACTTTCTTAGATGAGAAAGGACGTTGTAGTCCACCTGATCTTCCACAAGAATATATGGGTGGAGCATCTTGTGGAAGGGCTTCTCAATCTTCGCCAATGACTTGTTTCTATCTAGAGTGTGCCTAGGAGGAAGAACCTTCCCACTATGGAGGTTGACTTCGGTGATCTCTGGAGGCAAGGTGGTGGCAAGTTCTACCTGCACTTCATTCTCACCTATAACTTCTCCTATGGGACTCTCATAATCGTATGATTCCAAGTCTATCTCAAGAGGTGAACTCATAGTATTTAGAGTTGGAAGATCCAACTTTGAATCAGAAAGAGGAAGATTAGAATTATTATAGTTAATTAGACTTGAAGAGTTATCATTAGGAATAGAAGAAGATAACTCATCAGAAGAGACACAAATGTAATTCAAATTAGCTTTATTCTTCAATTTCTTGAAAGTATTTGGAGGTACAAAGTAGAAGTCAAGTAGAGTGAGTGGAAGGGATTTGATGCCCTTATCTTGATACAAGAGTTCTACTAGTAGAAGAAATAGAAGAGCTAGCTGAAATGGAAGAAGTCATCAGTGTGGAAGCGAACAAGGTCGGAGTCTTAACACTGTTGTGCTAAAGGCTATCCATGACACATGCTACTGTTCAGCTCTCACTTTCCTAAAGTTAGCACTGGTAACTTGCAAACTTTCCTTGGTGATGGAGGTTTGAGCTGACCAAGGCACCTGCAAGGAAAGCTTCTTGATCTTCTGATTATTTTCTTAGAGGTTTTAGACAAAGAAATGTCCCAACCTTCTTTGGTTTTGGTAGGATCACTTGTATCCCAAAGATTACCCTAATGGAACTGGAAGGTTATTTCACAAGGTATTCCTTTGGGATAACGATAACACCAATCTTGACACTATGTTCAAGCCAATCCTTCAATGTAAGCAATCCTCAAAATGTGGCCTAACATATGGTGGTAAGGGCAAAAGTTTGGATCATGACTTTGCTACTCTCTAGTTCGTAGCTTAAAATTAGGTTTCTTTAAGAGATTCTTAAAGATTTTTTGATTACCTCCTCTTAAAAGAATAAGGTTTGTTTAACTTATCTAAGAGTAGGTGGACCATAGCTACCGGGGATATGCATACGGTGTATGGTATGGCAGTGGTGATTGTGCTGGAGACTTGGGTGGAGGCTGGTATGGCTGCCTCAGTGGTGGCAAAGGAGGTGGAGGCTGAGGTGGTCTCTCGTGACTCTCTAGTGCGCCCCCTTGTCACTGCTACTACCCGTTTCTTTCATAGACCTTTTGGGATTTCTGCTTGGGCAACTTCTCTGGAAAAGGGAACTATTTGGCCTCTCCTTGCAGACTAGTCACCTTGTTGATTATGGTGAAGCCATTAAGCATGAAGGCGGCCGGGCCATGGATATTCTTCAAGAGAATCTCAATGGAATGTGTTCAGATAATTATGGTTCACACTTCATACTCAGGTTAAGCCATCAGAGAATATAATTAACAAGTGACTCACCGAGCTATACAAGATCACCTACAGTAACCCTTTGATGAGCTCCGTAAATCTCTTGATGAAGAGTTGCTCTTACTCAGCAAATATCTTCACTAAACCATTGGGCAGTTCAACATACCAATCAAAAGTGATACCTTAGCAACAAAGAGTCTAAAGAGTAAAGTATCATCACCAGGCAATAATCGCTCAAGTGAGCTATGCTCTTCATCACGCCATCAAAGCTCTGAAGGAAGGAGGCACGAAACCCTTGGGATACTGGATAAAATCAAATTCCTCTCGGTAGGGTCTACCCTTTGGAATTGATGATTCTCCCTGGGCTTGAGCCAAAGTTTCCTTCACCTACTGCTCAACCATGGATTTCGGATCATTATTATGTATGGAGGTACTATCCACTACCATCCTATACATACTAGTGCTAGCTTGCTCAACGGGAGGTAGACTCTTAACTGGATCTAAAACATGCACTAGCTCAGGCTGACTAACATTGACTATACTAGATGAACGAGGCTTCCTCAAGCACGACACTACGCTAACAAGTCCTACAATTGTGCCATCCTATCAATCTATTCATCTTCTCGCTTAACAAGTTAGAGGTGATAATGATTCTATGGTGTCTTCTTGATCATCTCATCTTCCATGGCCTGTTCCCTAAGAAGACAACCTCTAGTATCAACCATGCAGATTCCAGCAGAATCCTCCATCAAGTCATCTTTGTTGGGATCAAAGCTGACTCTTTCTTCATCAGACCATGCATACCCTAAGATCTCCTTTTTCTCCATAAAATAGTGTGCAACTATCTCATCTAAGGATCGATCTAACTCAATAGGTACAAATTGGCGGCCGGTGATCACCATCTTGAACGAGAGGCACCGGACTCACCAGAGGGAGTCAATCTGTGTACTCACTAGAAGAATGATACTGACCGATGGATGTAAGGGGTAACAATCCTAGGATGAACCTCTACCATTGCTTCAACTGAACTGTCATCTGGAATATCTGTGATAGTCATCACCATCTCTGCATCCAGCTGTATGGGTGGAGTTGGTGAAGGAACGACCACGATGCTTTGGGGTCACCACTCCTTCCACACCACCACCAGGGCGAAAGTCGGCAGAGAGCTCGGCCCTACCATAATGGGTGGTGTAGGAGGAGTAGGATCCTTTGGCCATAGCCAGATCACCAACGGGGTACATTTTTTCCTGATGTGGCCTTCATGGCCTTAGATGGAATGGGTGATGCTGAAACCTATTAGAGATGGATGGGTAGCGATGGAGACACCATTGACTCTCATGTAGTTGTCTTCTGGTGGTCCCTGAGGAGAATACTATCGATGGTCATGGGTAGCGCTGTCAGGAAAGTCAACCAAAGAGAAGCGGCTCGAGACGTAAACCTCCATCACTCTAGTAATGTGATGTATGGGCCTCACAGCCCTCTCATGATCTGCCTCCTACACCGAATGGGATAGTAGATGAAGATCAAACCGATACCAGACTCTAGCATCCATATGCTGCATGTATAGACAAAGTGAAGGGCATGACCTCCTACTCTAGAAATACGTGCACCACCGAGGAGGTAAACGATCTCTATCCTCTCTATCTAATCCGAGAGGATGAAACTAGTTTTATAACTGGTGAAGTGATCATGGGAGACTCATCCATGGTCGAGCACCTCAGCTCTCTCTAGCTATCCAGTATGGAACATGACCATCATTCTTGTTCCTATGCATGTAGGACAAGAGGAGTGTGAGCTAGACCCATACTCAAATGTGGGGGAGGTAAGCCCTAAAACTAGGGGAGCCTTACTCTTGGAGGGTATAGATGGTAGGATGCTACCACGCATCGGGGCAACATGTGCAACTCGGATGAACTCAGAACCGAATGAACTACTGGGTACTACATTGAAACCACTAAGTCTGAGTACTACCACAACTTCCCTCTTCAGTGAGGATACATCAATTGAGGGTAAGTATACCTCATGACCGACCACCTTCTTCATCGACATTGTGAGGGGAATGCCCTCACAAGTGATCTTGTCCCCAAATCTGCCAAAGGATCAAATGGGTATGGTCCAAATGAGGGAAGTCACCCTGATCCAAGGCTAGATCCATGCCATGAGGGAAAGTAAAGAAAAATTTTTGGGAACCTGCCATTGCACTGACTAAAGTAAACTAAAATTGAAACTCTACTTCCACTGACTGAAAAGGATCTACAATGAGAAATGAACTTCCATCAGTTTTCTATTTCCATAAATTTTTAATTTTTGAATTTTGAAAATTTGAACCCACATTCAACAACTTGGAAGTGTTAAGTGTTCAAATAGATTTGATGAGATTGATTGAAAGAGAATTTGATGAATCCAAACAGGTATGTTAAAATGTGGATTCAAAATTTTGATAGGATAATTCCTAGGTTCATTATTTTATTTTTTTGAATTTTAAATTTTTTTTTGATTAGAGACCCTTTCCTTTAACAAATTTGGTATGTTAAAGTAAGGGTCAAATGATTTTATTTTGTTTTATTATTTTGGAATTTTACTTAGCAAATTTAGGTATGCTAAGTGAAGTAGATTATTTCTTTTGAAAATTTTATTTTGTTTTTTGGTTTTAAATTTTACTTAGCAAATTTAGGTATGCTAAGTAAGAATCCAAGTGTATTTTGTTTGATTTTGAAAATAGGATTCTTAGCAAATTTAGGTATGCTAAGAAAATCTAAGTGTTTCATTTGTTTGGAAAATTTTTGATTTGAAATAGGATCCTTAGCAAATTTGGTATGCTAAAGGGATCTTAAGGTGCTTCATTTTGTTCTTTGAAATGATTGAAAATGGAGATTCAACTTTAGCAAATTTGGTATGCTAAAGATGAAATCTCACTTGGTTTTATGAAATGAAAATTTCACTTAGCAAATTTGAGTATGATAATATAAAATTCCAAATGGTGTGTTTAAAATTTTGATTTCATTTTGATTTTGAAAATGGAAACTTCTTAGCAAATTTGGTATGCTAAGGAAGAAGTTCCAAAGGTGTTTTGAAATTTTTGTTTTGATTTGGAAACTTTACTTAGCAAATTTGAGTATGCTAGGTAAAGTTCCAAAATATGTTTTGAAAATTTTGAATTTTGATTTGGAAACTTTAACAAATTTGGGTATGTTAAATGAAATTCCAAATGTTTGAAATTTTGAAATATGATTTTGATTTTGGATTTAGAAACTTCACTTAGTAAATTTGATTTAAATGAAATTCCAAATGTTTGAAAATTTTGTTGATTTTGAATTTGGAGACTTCTTTAACAAATTTGGGTATGTTAATGATTCCAAATATTTTGAAAATTTTAATTTTGATTTGAGACTTCACTTAACAAATTTGGGTATGTTAAATGAGGTTCCAAAAGTGTTTAGAAAATTTTGAAATATGATTGTTGATTTTGATGATTTGGAAACACTTAGCAAATTTGATTATATACTAAGTGAGGTTCCAAATATGTTTGAAATATTTTGAAATATGATTGTTGAAGTTTTAATAATTGATTTAAAAGGGGACCTCCATTCAACAAATTTAGGTATGTGGAATGGAGATCAATTTTATTTTTAAAATATGATATTTTTATTTTGTATGTGATTGTTGCTTTTTGAAAGAGAGAAATTCCAACTTAAAAACATATGTGGGATATGTTTAAGTGGGATTTTCCTAAATGCTATTTTATTTTTAGTTGAATGAAATCTTCATTTAATAAATAAGTATATAAATGAAGGTATGTGATTATGATGTGATTTTGAAAATTTGTTTATTTTATTTGAAAATGAAATCTTCATTCAATAAATGAAAGAAGAAGATGTTCATTTGTGCTTTTGAAAATTTATTAATTTTATTTTGATTACATGTAACAATTATGAATTGTTAAAATGATTAAATTTTGGAAAATATTTTATTAAGTGCATTTTGAAAAGAGCTTGCAAAATTCTTATGGAAGATTTATTATTTTAGATGATTTTATCATGAAAAATGATAATGGAATCTTAAGAGATGTTTCTTTTATTTTAGATCTTTTCATTTTATTGAGGAAAACCAATGTGTTTTAAGAAACAAGGAATGAGATTAAAATTATGTTGTTTATCAAGAATGAAAATTTTGAAAAGATAGTTTTATTAAAAGTATATTGATTCAGACAATGATCATTTTTAAGGATGAGAGAGGAACCATAAGCAGAATGAAAAAAACTGGTGAAAATGTTTATAGATGTTTCAAACTAGAAAATAAAGAGGAACCCTTACAAAATTTGTCTTTAAGATGCCTAGTAGATGTTTTATTTAGGTGATCATATACATCAAGAATAGTACTATCCCAAAGATAGAAGTCACTACCAAGAACCAATCACCAAAGGATAAAGATGATCATATGTACTAGATTCTTCACTTTACATGGAGTAAAATGGTTAAATGATATCCAAGATTGAAATATAAAAAAGATGAGAGTATCATTCCATGAGAATGAAATTTTGAATGACTATTCTAGAAAATTTCCATTGTGATATAAGTCATACATGTATCAAACTTTAGTGTAAGATATTAATGACATTACGCTTGTATTTGTCAAAGTATGTTTATTGTAGACTATTTGATCATGCAAGTATATTAGGTTTAGTTATCTATTATGCAACTAAATCATTTACATATATAAATAACTAAACTTTCATATTTACTTAAATAACACTTAAATCTTTATTATTACATTAAAAAGTATTTAGAGAAATGTTCTTTTTATATAAAATAAATGTTATTTTAAAATATGAAATAAATTGTTTAAAAGTTCCTACGGGCAAGCCCCATAGTTAATTACATCCAAAAGTACAAGATCCCTTAGAAAACTCTCATTAAGGTAAATGATCATTGTCTTAAGATTTCAATATGAAGGACTATCAATTGGTTTATTTTTTTGAAGATCAAATGGGATTGATTAAAAAGAGGGATTATTATTCAAAATGGAAATAAGTAGAGATGCTCATGATGCTAGAAACCTGAGCATCTCAAACTATCCTAAAATTGGGATTTTAAAAAAATTGATTTAGTTTGTTTGAGTTTATATTTTCATTAGAATTTAGGACTTAAGATTCCTTAACACAAGATTAAGAAATGCCTAAGAGGTGAGGAATTATGCTTATGGCCCACAAAGGGGAAAATCAAAACCTAAATCTAGGGAGCTTGAGAGGGCAAAGCACAACCTAAATCTAAGGCAAAAATGGTAATTGGTTTGCTCCACAAGAGAGGACAAACCAACAGCCTTGACTTACAACCACCTGGGGTACAACCAACTCTCCTACAATTTTAAATACATGTAGGAAGTCTTTGTTATATGCAATATAGCTAGTTGTTATTTATTTAGAAAGAGACTAAGTCCTTAAATTCACTCCCTAAAGAGACTAGATCATGTAAATGGACATGCTTCAAATGACCTAAATCTAATGCAATTCAAATTTCATTTTTTTTTTTGGACAATCATTTTGACTCCTAATAGGATTTTATGACTAATGCATGAGAAATCAGATTAAAAAAATCGTGAGAAGGAGAGTGAGTTTCCACCACTCTCAAAGGTCAAGTTCTCCGGCAAAGGTGGAAGCCCTCCAATCAAGAGTGAAATAAGATGCATTTGTGCATGATATTATAAAGAAATGCTCATCCAGTGGGTTGCTAATTCTTTTATCTTGATTTTAAACCTAAACTTTAGGTGAGGTTATGAGTTATTTAATTTTAATTTAAATTGTTAAGTTGGGTAAAAGATTTATTTTTCCCTAAAGAGCCTAATCCACATCCGTGCCATACATAAAGCAAGGAATAAACTAGAAAAATGATGTCACTTAATGCAAAAGCTAAACAAATCATCAATCAATTTATAAAGCTAATCGCAAAAGAATAAATGGTCATTGTGGTCAGGCACCACCGCACAAACCCAAAAATATCAAATATGGTAGCCAAGCTCTACCCTTATACAACCCAGATTATAAATGAATATTACAATTAAGCAAAGGAATTCATTTTATGGGGTCTTCAAGCTTTATTCTTCTTCTTCTTCTTTCTTCTTCTTCTTCTCTTTCTTCTTTCTTCTTTTGGTTCCTCCTTTGATGGTTGGATGGTAGATGCCAAGGCTTCACATGGTGCATAAGATAGATCTTATGACCAATGTTCATCCTAATCCCATAACAAATCATTCCAAAATCCTAAATATATAAATTTTACATGAAAAGGAAAAGTGAAATCTAACTAACACTTACAAAATAAAGGTTAGTTAAATCACACCACACAAATCCCAAGCATGTATATTGGACTTATCACCCCACACATGGGTGACTAAGTCCACCTAGCCTATGGATTATGCTTAGGGGTATAAGCACCTGCAAGCAAGAAGCATTTATATTTTTATTTATGATAGCCTTAAGCACAATCCCCTGCAAAAAAGAATAGTTAGACTAAGCATGTCCTACCATTCATTCTATGAGCATACACCCTAACATCCAATCTAAAACATTCATCATAAAATAAAATATAACATCAAACCATGCACCGACCTAACCTAAGGCTAGAAGTGGTGACTTAGGCTAATGTGTGTGCTTTGAAGGTTTGTGTGGTATGCTTAGCTTAGACTTTAAGTTCAAATTTTCTAAGTGTGAATAACATATTCAACTCAGAGGAGGGTTTCATTTAAGTTGTTTAAGTGTTTTGGGTTATTTTTATTTTATTTTTTAATTTGGTTTAAATGAAACCTAAAATTAATTACTAAGTTATGAAGAGAGAGAAGAGAAACTTCTCTTTCCTTCCCTAACCTTAAGTAATTTCTAAAGTAAGTTCACATTTTAGTTTCATTTAGGTGAATGTTTTGATTACATCTTTTAATCAATCCTAAGTTTAGATAAACTCTAAACAAACCTATTCAAAAGAAAGGCATTTTAAGATTAAATAAAATGAATCAAAATTCACATAACACACATTACTTCATTTCTTTCCCAACATATATAACATGCATATGGATGGACCCTAAGCATATCTATACATGCAAAAGAGTAGTTAACACACTTTATGATGCATGCTAAGTAATCCATTTAAGAAAATTTAGAAGTTGAATATGCATGATTTTTCTTAAGTAGGTTTTTCCTTATCCAAAATTTCACATACATGAAAGTAAGAAAGGCATAAGTGAGTACACCATTGTTAACCGAGGTGTAAGGTACAAGACCTACTTAGGGCTACTTAAAGCCTCGCAATTAGTTGTCCACTAATATACCACACTTTCCTTAAGTACAAACATGTATAAAAGAAATGAAATGGAAAAGGAAGATGCAAAAGTTGTTTAATAGTTTCATTTTTTGTTTATGCAATTTATTCATGCAAGTGTAGAAATCCTTCTTAGATGATGGCATAGGGATGAATAGGTATATAAATTAGTAAGTGTTGGGTTCTTTTCAAATGAACCCTATATCTTACCAACCCCTATTCAAAACTATGCTAACATAAGAAAGGAAAGAAAGGCTACACTAAACATTACTTTATAATCCATCACATGCAAGCTTATAATTAAAATATAAGAATAGCACACTTCTAGATTTAATGTTTCATTTATGTTTTGAAAATAATTTGATTTAGTAGTGATAATAGCCACTCATATTTTACTTTAGCCAACACATGCATTTGACATAAAGTAAGCAATTTCATTTTAAAATTTGAAACATGAAATTATGAATGCATGAATCACATGACATACAACTTAACATGTTGGGAAAGATCCAAAGTAATGAAAGCATGTAAACAAACTCACTTTACTTAAATCCTAAAGACATTCTTAAGGAATAAGAAAATTTAGAATAAATCAAAGTGAATTTCAAAATGATTTTTGTTTAGTTTGAAGTTTGATTTAATTTTGAAAAGGTGAGATGAGTTTGTTATTCCTAACCCATTCCCACATGTGTTTTGTATTTTTTTGTTTAATTTTTAGATAATTAAATCCATTTTAAGGATTAGGTTAAGTATGAATTAAGTGGCTTAATTAACCCTTACCTACACCACCTTAGAAAATTAACTAAATAATTATGAGCCAATGAGATGACATAAAACCCACAAGGTATTTAAATTTGCAATGCACCTAATAATGAAAAGGCCTAATGCAATTCTCTCACAATGTTAATTAAGCTAAGGAGTTTAGCTTAAGTGCTTTTAAAAACACCCTTTCATACCATGAAGGGTTTTTCTTAATTAGACTTAGACTATTAAACACCAAAGCATCTGCCCAAGGTAAATTAATTAAGTTTTGGACCTTTTTAGAATTTTTTTGAAAATTGTTTAAAGGGATAATTAATGAATTAACCCTTTATTAAGAGGGGATTAAGGAAAGAAAAGGGGTTTAGGGAATAGCTTAGAAGAATTGCCCCAAAATTATTCCATAAAACTCCTACTCACTGGATCTAACCATAATCAAACTTAATCATAGGGTAAATCCACTAATCACACCTTAATTACCCTTAATTACATGAAAGGGGTAATTAGGGAATGAAATAGAAATTTCCCCAATTAAGGCTTCAATAAATCTCAAGAAAATTAGGGGAGGTAGAGGTCATCCCCTAAAATAAACCTTAGAAATTTGAGATTAATTAATGACCTAATCAGAGGATAATTAGCTAATTAAGATTCAAAAGAAACCCAAATTCAGAGAGAAGGGTAATTCAAAATCATTAAAACCATTTTTAAAATATTCCAGATGAAATTATCTATTCATAGTATTTTTCCTTTTATTTTTCTAATTTTTCTATGAAGAGTTAAGAATTTTAGAAGATCTAGGGATTAATTAGGAATTAATTAGGTAAATAACTAATCCCTAATTAATCTCAGCTAATGGCACGACGCGTGGCGGTGGTCAGCACACTTTACACGCATCGTGCCATGAGCCACCCACTTAAATGTCACATCGAGAAGGCAGCTGGCGGCACACGTGCTAATATCTTTGGTCATCTGATCAAAGATCGAACGGCTAAGGATTCACCCATGGTTTAAATTAGATAAAGGATTTATAAAATGTGTCAAATGATCTCAGCCGTCCATCTAAAATGCGCAGATGGACAACTACGATGAGACAAATTCTTCCCTGAGGGTTAATGGAGACCGTCCATGATCTAAGGTGAGATCCAAGCCCGATCTTACATGGAATCATACAAGATTAAACCCACACCATCTAAGCATAATTACCAACCTATCTAATGGTTGATTTCTATTGCAATAAAAATTTCTTTCACAAAAGACCAACACCTATCAAGCTAAATGGCCGAAAAATTACATACCTCATTAGAGGTGATCACCAGCACTCGAGCTCGATGAGGTAGCGTTGTTTAGTGTAGACGAAGCCGTGTTGAAAGTTTCAAGCCTTGGGGTTGAGTGGATCTTCCTATGGACCAACACCACTTGATCTCCCTTGCGGCTTTGATCCAATTGAGGCTCTCCTTACTGTGGGAACTCAAATGGTGGGAACACTCAAATTGGTCCTTAGATGAAGAGTGTAGAAGGAATTTGGATGAGATCAAGTGTAGAGGAAGTTGGCTAATCACTCCACCTCCCCTATTTTTGGACAGTGTAAAACCGAGAAGGAAGAATTCTAATCCTCTCTCAAGGCCTTAGGAATCCTCTCTGATGATTGCTAAAGGTTCCTAGGCTCCAATCGAGTGTGTGTGTAGTGAATTTTCATTGAATTAGAGGGAGTATATCTCCCCCTATGGAAATTGGACGGTCGAGCATAAGCTTACCATTTTGATCCAATTGAGTCTATGGAGTGAGCTATTTTGGTTATTTTGAGTGTGCACATGGTCAGTTTGGCGAGAGGAGTGGAATGCCAACCTCCCATGTGCTTGAATTGAGCTTAAGAGGGAATTTGAAATTTCAATTTTGCTCTTAGTGGTCGGGTTTGGTCCATGGGTCAAATGGGCTGACGCATACCCGTTGGGTTGGGTACACCACTCATCACTAAGTCCCCTTGAGCTTTTAGGAAAGTCTCAAGTGATTGTGAAGATGGTATGACCAAAATACCCATAGGCTGGGCCAAAATTTATTCTATGACCTAGGGGTAGAATGGTCATTTTGCTATTTTTCAATTTGGGTATATTTGGTATGTTGAGAAAATAGGTTTGGCCAAGTTTCATTGGATTTGAAATCCATTTGATAGGGTTTGGCTCATGTTGACCCATTTAGGTCAAAATGGGTCAAGTTGACCAATAGGTCAAATTGGGTCAAACCAAGAGTTGGGTCAAGTTCATATGATCATTTGAAATGTTTTGGTGCCTTTGGTTTGGTTCAATTTGGTATAGTTTTGGTTTTGGATTATATGACTTCATTTAGGTCAAATGGGTCAAGTTGATCTATTTGACCATTTGACCTATTTGAGATAGGTCAAGGGTAGGTTTAGGTTAGGTTAGTCATATGGAGTGGATTGGTATCTTTGTTTCCAATCAATTTGGGTTAAGTTCAATTTTGGCTCAACATGACCCCTTTAGGTCATGTTGGGTCTAAGGTCAATTGGGCTAGGTTGGGTCTATTGAGCTTTGGTCAAGTTCCACAAGTGATTTGGAATGGACTTGACCCATTGGTTTCAATCAATTTGGCTTAGATCAAGTTTTGACACATTTTGACCCTTTAGGTCAAAATGGGTCAACTTGGGTCAAGTGAGCCAATTGGGCTAGGTTAGGCTCAAATGTTGGCTTGGTCAAGTTCAAACATAGGTCATGAGTGAACTTAGATTAATGGTTTCAATCAATTTGGCCTATGGTAGATTTTGGTTATGTTAGGTTTCATTTTAGGTTAAGTGTTGACTTGGTCAACCCTTAGGTTTGACTTGGTTTGACCCAATTTGATTGATTGATCATCCCATGATGATTGTTGATCATGATGAGAGGGATATATGAGTTTGGTTCAATCCAATTTGGTTAGGATCAAAAGTTGGCTCATAAGGGTACTTTAGGTCACTTTGGGTCAAGTGAGCCTAAGTGGGTCAAATGGCTTGGTCAAAGCTTGATTTGAAGTTGATTGATCTTGTATATGATTTATGATTGAAATATAAATCCATTTATAAGTGGTTTAAAGTCAAATGGGTTTTGATCCATTTGAAAATTTCAGATTCAAAGGAAGAATATGAAGGGGTGTTGGGTTTGATTATTTGATTGAGGTTTGGATTTATATATGAGCTCATGATTGTACGATTGATTGAACCATGAGAGAAAATCAAGAGTTTGGCTTGATTTGAAAGTGATTTGGCTAAGTTCAATATTTTGACTTGAAAGGCTTAGATTTTGAGTTGATTTGAGTTTGATTTTGGAGTTGGTTTTGATTGTTTAAATTTATATTTCATTTATATATGTGAATATAAATGAGAATACAAATTGATCATGAGAAAATTTCAAGAATTTGAAAGTGTCTAATCATGGTTAAGACTAAATCCATTAAAAGAAATTTAAAGGATTTAAGAGAATTTTTAAATTGAAATTTAATTTTTGGATTGGGTTTGATTGATTTATATTTATATTTTATTTATATATGAGAATATAAATGAGAATACAAATCAAGTTTTGAGAAAATCCCATGAGTTTGAAATGATCATGATTTAAAATTTCAAGCATTTCAAATTTGGAATTTAATTTGAGAGTTTGATTTGAATGATTTATATTTATATTTCATTTATATATGAGAATATAAATAAGTTTTGTAAAAATCCCAAGGGTTTGAATGAGTTTGATCAATACTTAGAGTTGATTTTGGCAAAGTCCTTTAATGGGAAATTAAAGGGACTTAAAGAAAATTTTCATGAATTGATTTGGACTTTTTAATTTGATTTGATGGGTCTGAATTTATATTTTATTTATAGATGAGAGTATAATTGAGAAGATAGATGGATCATGAAAAAATCTCAAAGGTTTGAATAGGTTTAGATCATGATTTTGGCTAAATCCTTAAGAAAGAGTTAAGGACTTAAAAAATTTGAACTTAAAAATTTTTGATGGATTTTGATCATTGGTTTCAATCATGGATTTCAATCATATGGAGTTGATTTGAGTCATGTGAAAATCAAATGGAATTGATTTGGAGTTTGACTTGAAAGAAGGTAGTGAGGAATGGTTAAGCTAAAGGGTAGGAGATTTTTCCTAACACCCCTAAGGCATAACCTATTCTTATGGCTAACTCTTCTAAGTCTTCTAAGGCTAGGTTGGAGTGCCCACCTAATCACTAGATGTGTCTTAAGACTAAAGAACCCTTCAAGTCTATGAGGAATCATAAGCCTAAGATGGAGGTGTTGAGAGCTCATTCTAAAAATGAGGTCAACAGCATGTTATATATGTTGGGAAAGAAATGAAGTAATGCGTGTTATGTGAATTTTGATTCATTTTTTATTTGAATCTTAAAATACCTTTTTTAATAGGTTTGTTTAGAGTTCATCTAAACTAATGATTAATTAAAAGATTTAATCAAAACATTCACATAAACAAAACTAAAATGTGATACTACTTCAAAAATTACTTAGGTTAGGGAAGGAAAGAGAAGTTCTCTTCTCTTTCCCTCTCTTCATAACTTAGTAATTGATTGTAGGATTTACTTGAACCAAATCAAAACATGAAATAAAATCAACCTAAACCAATTAAACATCATAAATGAAACCCTCCTCTATGTTGAACATGTTTTCACAATTAGGAAATCTAAACCTAAATCCATAGCTAAGCATACCTCACAAGCCTACAAAGCATACACATTAGCCTAATTCACCACTTCTAGCTTTAGGTTAGGTCAGTGCATGGTTTGTTATTTTGTTTTCTTTTGTGATGTATGTTTTAGACTGGATTTTAGGGTGTATGCTCATAGAATGGATGGTAGGATGTTCTTAGTCTAACTATTCTTTTCTGCAGAGGATTGTGCTTAAGAACCTATCATAAATAAATATAAATGCATTTGCTTGCAGTGCTTTATACTTATAGTATAATCCAATAGGCTAGTGGACTTAGTTACCCATGTGTAGGGTGATAAGTCCAATATACATACTTGAAATTTGTGGGTTTATTTTAGCTAACCTTTATTTTGCAAGTGTTAGTTTGATTTCCATTCTTTTCTTTTTCATGTCAATTTGTGAAATTAGGATTTTGGGATGATTGTTATGGGGATTAGGATGAGTATTAGTCATAAGATCCTATCTTATGCACCATATTGGAGCATCTACCCAACCATCCAAAAGAAGGAAGCAAAGAAGAAGAAGAAAGAAGAATAAAGAATAAAGCTTGAAGAACCCCATATGAATTCTTGCTTAATTATAATTTAATTCATTTGCTGGGTTGTATAAGGGTAAAATCGGCTACCACATTTTATATTTTGAGTTTGTGTGGTGGTACCCACCACAACAATGCTTTCTTTTTTTGCGATTAGCTTTATAAATTGATTGATGATTTGTTTAGCTTTGCATTAAATGATGCTTTTCCTAGTTTCTTCCTTGCTTTATGTATGACGGATGTGGATTTGTATTTAGAGAAAAATAAATCTATTACAACAACTCAAACTAAAATTAACTCATAATCTCACCTAAAGCTTAGGTATAAAATCAGATAAAGAATTAGCAACCCCCATAGATGAGCATTTCTTTTTTAATATCATGCAAATGCATCTTGTTTCACTCTTGATTGGAGGGCTTCCACCTTTGCCGAAACTTGGCTTGACCTTTGAGAGCCATGGTGGAAACTCACCTCCTCCCTTCTCATTTTGGCCAATAACCTTCTTTCTCATGCATTAGTCATATGAATCCTATTAGCCCGAGTCAAAATAATTTTCCAAAATAAAAATAAAATGAAATTTAAATTGCATTAGATTTAGGTCATTTTAAGCATGTCCCTACATGATCTAGTCTCTTTAAGTAGTGAGTTTAAGGACTTAGTCTCTTTCTAAATAAATAATAGCCTAGCTATCTTGCATAAGCATAATGACTTGCCTTGTACTTAAAATCATAGGAGGTTAGTTGGTGGCCACCCCAGCGATTATAAGTCCAAGTTGTGGTTTTCTCTCTTGTGGAGACAAACCAATTACCCATTTTTTTCCTTAGATTTAGGTTATGCTTTTGGCCCTCGCCAAAGCTCCCTAGATTTAGGTTTTGAGGTTGCTTCTCTCCTTTACGGGCCATAAGCATAATTCCTCATCTCTTAGGCATTTTCTTAATCTTGTGTTAAGGAATCATAAGTCCTAAATTTCTAATAAAAAATCAACTCAAGCAAACTAAATCAATTTCAAAAATATAAAACCCAACTGTAAGATAGTTTGAGATGCTCACTAGGTTTCCTAGCATCATGGACATCTCGTACTTATCTTCCATTTTTGGCTTCGATAATAACTCCCTCTCTTTGATCAATCCCATTTGTTTAAAAATAAAACCAATCGATTAATAGTCCTTTCCTATTGAAATATTTAAAGACAACGATCATTTACCTTAATCGAGAGTTTTCCTAAGGAATCTCCATTCCTTAGAATGTAATTAACTATGGGGGCTTGCCCTTATAGGGAACTTAAGAAACTCGATTTAAAATAAATGCTACTTTACTTTTCCATGTGAAGTAGGGGAAGAATCTCTGGTACACCGAAGACCTATAGTCCTTAGGAGTCCTTATTGAGGTGATTAAGTCCATTAAATGGTAGTGACTTCTGTTTATCGAGATAGTACACTATTCCTTGATGACGTACTCAATCACCTGAATAAGTACATCTGTGGATCTACGTGGCATCCTAAAAAGGTGAATTTCTATAGGTCTCTCCTCTTTCATTTCTCCCAATAGATTTGAAAGGCGACTCGTATAGTAATTTATTCACCATAGATTTTTCTAGTGACTCCACTGGGGATGGTTCCTCTCTCCATCTTTGGTAAATGATCATTGTCTTTGAGTATCGATAGTGGGTTTGTACTTTGGTATGAATCCAAGACTATCCTTCTTTCCTTTGGCACTTAGCTCATTTCATTCTTGAGTTGAGTTAGCCAACATCTTTAAGTTTTAGGACCATATTCCTTGTTGGTCTTAAAACCCCTGTTGGGTTCTCCAATGGGTAAAAAAAAAAAAGATCTAAATAAAAAAAGAAACATCTTAAAGACTTCCTCCTTATCATTTTTATGATAAGGAAATGTTCATTCTAAAATAATAAAAAAATTAAAATAAATTTTCATAAGAACTTTGCTTTTCAAAAAGACACCTTTTCAAAAATGCACTTAATAAAATATTTTCCACAAAATTTTATTACCCTCATTTAACAATTCCCATAATATTACATGTAGAAATTTTTATGAATAAAATAAAACTTTCCAAAAGCACAAATGAACATCTTCTTTCAATTCATTTTGATGAAGATTTCATTTTCAAAATAAAATGAACAATCATCTTTTTCCAAAAACCAAAATCATAATCATAAAGTTTTCAAAAAGCACTCATACATATTGTATAGAAGTTTCATTCTCAAATAAAATCAAACTTTTCAAAAACCATAAATGAATATCTTCATTTAATATACTCAATGAATATTTCATTCCTAACTAAAATTAAATATCATTTAGGAAATCCCACTTGAACATATCTCACATATGTTTTAATTTGGAATTCCTCTCTTTCAAAAAGAAACAATCACACACAAAAATTTTACATTTCAAAAATAAGATTGATCTCCATTCTATATACTTAAATTTGTTGAATGGAAGTCCTCTTTTCAAAACATTAAAAATTTAACAATCATATTTCAAAATTTTTTAAAACACATTTTTGGAACTTCATTTAGCACATTCAAATTTGCTAAGTGAAGTTTCCAAATCTAAAATCAAAAATCAACAATCATATTTCAAAATTTTCAAACACATTTGGAACTCCATTTAACATACCCAAATTTATTAAGTGAAGTCTCAAAATCCAAAACCAAAAATTTTCAAAATATATATCTAGAACTTCATTTAGCATACTCAAATTTGCTAAGTGAAGTTTCCAAATCCAAAATCAAACATAAACATATTTTGGAACTTCACCTAGCATATTCAAATTTGCTAAATGAAGTTCCTAAAGTCAAAATAAAAATTTTCAAGCACCCTTGGAACTTCTTCCCTTAGCATACAAAATTTGCTAAGGAGAAGTTTCCATTTTCAAAAAGAAGTTAAATCAAAATTTTGAACACACCATTTGGAATTTCATTTAGCATACTCAAATTTGCTAAGTGAAATTTCCATTTCATAAAATTAAAGGGGTCTTCATCTTTAGCATACCAAATTTGCTAAAGTAAAGTCTCCACTTTCAATCACATGAAAACAAAATGAAACACCTTAGGATTCCCTTAGCATACCAAACTTGCTACAGATCCTACCTTTTCAAAAATCAAAACATCAAAACAAAAATGAAACACTTAGAATTTCTTTAGCATACCTAAATTTGCTAAGGATCCTATTTTCAAAAAAATCAAACAAAACACACTTGGATTCTTCACTTAGCAAACCTAAATTTTCTAAGTGAGAATTCCAAAATTTTCAAAATCAAAACAAAAATTCACAAAAGAAACAATCACTTTCTCAAAACACACCACTTAGCATACCTAAATTTACTAAGTAAAATTCTAAAATAATCAAACAAAAATAAAATCAATTTGACCCTTACTTTAACATACCCAAATTTGTTAAAGGAAAGGGTCCTTAAAATTAAAAAAATTTTAAATTCAAACAAACCATGAACCTATGGAAGCATCCTTATTAAAAAATTTGAATCCACATTTCAACATACCTAAATTTGTTGGAAGTTGGATTCATATTCAAAATTCCTCTTTCAATCAATCTTTTCAAATTCATTTGAACCCCACTTAACACTTCCAAGTTGTTGGATGTGGGTTTAAATTTTTAAATTCAAATTCAAAATTGATTAATATAGAAATCTGATACAAATTCATTTCTCATTGCAGATCTATACTAGTGCTTAGTTCTCTTCTTTGAAATGGCTTCTTAGAAATTTATTTTTACCTTGCCCCATGGCATGGATCTAGATTTGAGTTGACTTTGTTGGACCATACCCACTCGCCGATTCACTTTGGTCAGGGATTTGAGGGTGCCAGGATTACTTGTGAGGGGCACTCCCCTCACCCATGTTAGACCAAGGTGAGGCGGGGAATTTGGTCATTAGGATTGACTTACCCTCTAACTATGATGTCTCCTCACTGAAGAGAAAAGATGTGGCAATACCACAGACATCAGTTGTTACATTGGTGCCGGTGATCAACTCAATTGCGGTTTGCCCAGAGTTGCTCATGCATGCCCCCTGAGGTGGTAGTACCACCATATGTACCCCTAAGGGTAAGGCTCCCAGTCTCAGGCTTGCCTCCCTACATTTGAGTATGGGTCTGGCCACTCTCATCCTACCATACACTGTAGGAATAAGAACCCATGATCGCCACACCAGGATAGCTAGAGAGCTGGAGCCAGCTGTCCGATCAGCCGTGGATGAGTTTCCCATTGTCACTTCACCACTAATTACAAAGAAATAGTTCCATCCTTTCTCTGGATCACATAGAGAGGGTGCCATGAGGATTCGCTCATCACCTCCTCCAATGGTGCATTTTCAGCGGTTCTAGAGTAAGAGGTGCATAGGCCTCCGTCATCTTACCAGGTAGGAGCATATGAACGTTCAGAGTCTAGGACATAGTTTGATCTCTGATCTATTATCCCCTGCAGTGTGGGGAAGAAAATTCACTAGGAGAGGGCCCGTGAGGCCCATACAACCCACATTACTAGTAGGGAGAGACATAAGTTGGTAGTTTATGCGTGTGCTTTGATTGACTTTTAGCTTCGACGTTACCGTGCGACCATCGAGTATCCTTCTCAATAGGACTAGCCACCACATGAGGATAGTTCTTGTGCATAGAGAGTCGGTGTTGTCTCCACCCCACTATGCTACCCCTCGTCCGCCATCGCCAATTCAGGTTACAATATCTCCTATTCCATCTAAGGCCATGAAGGTCGCATTCGGGGAAAAGCGCACCCCGTTGGTGATCCGACTATGGACAAGGGATCCAACCCCTTTTATAACACCCATTATGGTAGGGTCGAGCTCTCCTGCTCGACCTTCTGCCTTAGTGGTGGTGTAAAAGGAGTGGCGACCCCGAAGCATCGTGGTCATCCCTTCACCAACTCCACCTATATAGGGGGATGTGGAGATGGTGATAGTGATTTCAGATATTTTAGATGACACTCCAGCTACACTAGTGGTAGTGGAACATCCTTGGATTGCTACCCCTCTCATAGCCAGTAGCCATTAGGAGTGTCATTCATCCAGTGAGTATATTTCACATAGGATTGACTCTCTAGTGACAAGCAAGGTTCAGTGCCTCTCAGTGCACGATAGTGATCACACCAGTCATCCTAAATTATTTATACATGTTGAGATGGATCATTCTTTAAATGAGATAGTTACACAGTATTTCATGGAGAAGAAGGAGATCTTGGGGTATGACTGGTCAGATGAAGAGAAAGTTAGCTTCGATCCCAATGAAGATGACTTGTTGTGGGACTCAGTTGGAGTCTGCATGGTTGACACTAGAAGATCTCTTCTTAGGGAACAACAATCCATGGAAGGTGATGAGGTTGATCAGGGAGACACCACATAATCAGTCCAACACCTCTGACATCAGTTGAGGCAGAAGGATGAGCAGATTGATAGGATGGCACAACAGTTATAGGACTTATTAGCGGTGTCAGTGCTTCAGAAACAAGCCCCTTTAGTTCATCCTACTACATTGACATTGAGACTGGTTAGGTATGTCTTGGACCCAACAAAGACTATACCTCCCATTGAGCAAGGTAGCACTAGCCTATATAGGAAGGTAGTGGAAAGTACCTCCATAAAAGAAAAAGACATAAAATCTATGGTTGAGCAGCATGTGAAGGAAGCTTTGGCTTAAGCCTAGAGAGGATCATCAGTTCCAAAGGGTAGACCATACCCAGAGGAATTTGATGTTATCCAGTATCCCAAAGGTTTTGTGCCTCCTTCCTTTAAAAGCTTTGATGGTAGTGGAAACCCAAGGCAGCACATAGCACATTTCAGGGCCAGTTATTGCAACGCAAGTGGTAGCGATGCTTTGCTCTTTCGCCTTTTCATTAGTAGCCTAGCGGGTATTCCTTTCGATTAGTATGCTGAACTGCCTAATGATTCAGTAAAGATATTTGCTGAGTTAGAGCAACTCTTCATCAAGAGATTTCTTTGGAGCGGGTTCTATAGTGGTCTCATTATAGTATAACAACACCTCAGTGAGTCCCTTGTTGATTATATTCTTCAATGGTGCAACCTAAGTATGAAGTGTGAACTGCAGCTGTCTGAATAGCATGTCATTGAGATTCTCTTAAAGAATATCCATGGCCCGGTCACCTTCATGCTTAAGGGCTTCACTATCAAGACATTTGAGAAGCTAATCAACAAGGCGGTTGGTCTACAAGGAGAGGCCAAAGCTTCAAGATCGGTTGCTTGGCGAAGCCATAGAAGATCTATGAGAAGAAACCAGGCGTGCGAGTTGAAAGAGGAAGTAGCCGACTAGAGATTAGTCCGAGACTACAACCTTAGCGGCCTCCACCTCCTTTGCCATCAGGCAACCTACCGACCTCTCCATGCGCCTCCTGGCCACTCACGCCATACCACCACACCGGTATGCATACCCACTAAATAGCTATGGTCCACCTACTCATTTCGATAAGTTAAACAAACCTTATTCTTTTAAGAGGGAGGTAATCAGGAAAATCTTTAAGAATATCTTAAAGAGGCTTGATTTTCAGCTACACGAGCCTAGGAGACCGGAGGAAGTAGGCAAAAGTTATAATCCAAACTTTCTCCCTTATCACCATATGCTAGGCCACATTTTGGAGGATTGTGTCAAATTCAAGGACTGGCTTGAAAACAGTTTCAAGATCGGTGTTGTAGTTATCCCAAAGGAATACCTTGTGGAACAACCTTCCAGTTCCATTAGGGTAATCCTTGGGGATACATGTGATCCTACCAAAACTAAAGAATGTTGGGATATTTCTCTATCTAAAAACTCTAAGAAGATCATCTAGAAGATCAAGAATCTTTCCTTATAGGTGCCTGAGTCAGCTCATACCTCCAATACCAAGGAAGGTTTGCAAGTTGCCAGTGCCAACTCTAGGAAAGGGGGAGCTCAGTAGCAGCAGCAATAACAAAATGTGTCAGCCCAGGATAACCCTCTAGCATAGCCACCGACCATATCCAGCCTCCAGCCTATAATTGGAGGTTCCAAACTCATGACTTCTTCCATTTCAGTTAGCTCTTCTGTTTCTTCTACTAGTAAAACTCTTGTATCAGCGGATAAGCACATCAAGTCCATTGCAAACCAATATGGTTCATCTCAAAATTCAAACCTAACAAAAATTAAAACAAATTCAACCCACTCCTCCAGTAGAGATTTCTCCTCAGTGGATTCAAATCAAATTAAATCTTTCATCTCCTTGTGAATGACTTGCTTCTCTAGTGGAAGGTTCACTGTCTATCCCTTAGTGAATTCTTTCCACTCTCTTATGTCTTGGACATTAGTAGAGCCACATTGTATTAAGCTCTGGATTCTCTCTATGCCTTGGGCTAGGGATAGATTATTTCTGTTAGTGCTTGTGATCTCTTGGTGTTGTTCATCATTTCAATCAACACCAATACATGCGGTGTTCTTTGTTAGTCACACCACATATATTGGGCACCCTTTGTTGACCTCATTTTTAGAATGAGCTCTCAACCCCCCTCGTCTTGATAGGACTTCTCTTAGACTTTAAGAGTTCCTTAGTCTTAAGGCACATCTAGTGATTAGGTGGACACTCAACCTAGCTCTAGAGACTTAGAAGAGTTAGCCATAGGAATAGGTCATGCCTTAGGGGTGTTAGAAAAACTGCCTACCCTTTAGCTTAAACCATTTCTCACTTTCAAGTCAAACTCCAAATCAATCTTAATTGATTTTCTCCAAACTCAAATCAACTCCATATGATTGAAATCCATATTTAAAATCTATGATTGAAACCCATGATCAAAATCCATCAAAAATTCCTAAGTCCAAATCTTTCTAAGTCCTTAATCTTCCCTTAAGGACTTAACCAAATTTTTGATCAAAACCATTTCAAATATTTGAGATTTTCTCATAATTCATTTATATTCACATATATAAATGAAATATAAATTCAAACCAATCAAACTAAACTCAAAATTCAAAATCAATTCATGAAATATTTCTACCCTTAAGGACTTAATCTAAATCATGATCAAATCCATTCAAATTCATGGGATTTTCTTAAAACCCATTTATATTCTCATTTATATTCACATATATAAATGAAATATAAATATAAATCAATCAAATCAAACCCTCAAATTAAATTCCAAATCTAAAATCTTTCTTAAGTCCTTAATTTTCCATTAAAGGACATAACCTAAATCATGATCAAATTACTTCAAACCCTTGAAATTTTCTCATAATCCATTTATATTGTCATTTATATTCACATATATAAATGAAATATAAATTCAAACAATCAAAACCTAAACCAAAAATCAAACTCAAATCCACTCAAAATCTAACCTAAGCCTTTCAAGTAAAAATCTTAAACTTAGCCAAATCAATTTCAAATCAAGCCAAACTCTTGATTTTCTTCATGATTCAATCAACCCTACAATCATGAATTCATATATAAATGCAAACTTCAGTCAAACAATCAAAACCCAAGTTAAAAAAATCAAATCTAAAACCTTTAATATTCTTCCTTTGAATATGAAATTATCAAATGGATTAAAACCCATTTGACTTCAAACCACTTGTAAATGGATTTATATTTCAATCATAAGTCCATATACAAGTTCAATCAAACTCAAATCAAGCTTTGACCAAGCCATTTGATCAACTTTGGCTCACTTGACCCGAAGTGACCTAAAGTACCCTTATGAGCTAAATTCTAATCCTAACCAAATTGGATTGAACCAAACTCACCTTTGTCTCTCATCATGGGATGATCAATCAATCAAATTGGGTTAAACCAAGTCAAACTTAAGGGTTGACCAAGTCCAAAGTGAAACCAAACATAGCCAAATTCCACCATAGGACAAATTGATTGAAACCATTAATCTAAGTTCATTCATGACCTATGTTTAAACTTGACCAAGTCAACATTTGAGCCTAACCTAACCCAATTGGCCACTTGACCCAAGTTGACGCAACTTGATCTAAAAAGTCAAAATGTGTCAAAACTTGATTTGAGACAAATTGATTGAAATCAATGGGCCAAGTTCATTTCAAATCACTTGTTGAACTGGTCCAAAGCCTCATTGGCCTAGACCTAACTTGATTGACCTTAGACCAACTTGACCTAAAGGGGTCATGTTGAGCCAAATTTGAACTTAATCAAAATTTATTGGAAAAAAAAATGCCAATCCACTCCATATAACTAACCAAACCTAAACCTGCCCTAGACCTACCTCAAATTGGTTAAATGGGTCAAATAGATTAACTTGACCCATTTGACCTAAATGAAGTCATATAAGCCAAATTCAAAACTAATCCAAATTGAACCAAACCAAAGCCACCAAAATATTTCAAATGTTCATATGAACATGACCCAACCCTTTGTTTGACCTAATTTGACCAATTGGTCAACTTGACCCAAGTTGACCCATTTTGACCTAACTAGGTCAACATGAGCCAAACCTTATCAAATGAATTCCAAACCTCATGAAACTTGGCCAAACCTAGTTTCTCCACATACCCAACATATTCAAAGTACAAAATTAGCAAAATGACCATTCTACCCCTAGTCCATAAAACAAATTTTGGCTTAATCCATGGGTAATTTGGTTATACCCTCTTCATATTCACTTGAGGATTTTCTAAAAGCTCAAGGGGACCTACTGAAATGTCGTGCACCCAGCCCAATGGATTTGGGTCAACCCAATTGGCCCCTAGACCAAACCCGACCTCACGGGTCAAAACTCCAAATTCAAAATCCCTCTTCCACTCAAATTCAAGCACATGGGAGGATGGCAATCCACTCAAGGCCTCAAACCGACCATGTGCACACTCCTAATAGCTCAAACAACCTTCCCATTGTGTTCAATTGGATCAAAATGGCATAATGGCTTATGACCATCTGATCTTTCAAGGGGAAGATATACTCCCCCTAATTTAATCTGAATTATGCAATTCCACATTCGATTGAGTACTAGAGAGAATAAGGAGCCATCAAAGAATGATCCCTAGCTTCCTAGAGCTCTAGCCATTTTCCTATCCTCAGTTTTTTGATGAAAATAGGGAGGCAAGGGCTAACTTTCTCCATACTCAATTTCCACCAAATTCCCTTTGCACACTCCATCAAAGAGGCAAGTCGAGTGCACCCAAGCTCTCTTTCAAGTTCCCAAGGCAAGAGGAAGGCTAGCTCGATCAAGGCCACAAGCAAGCTCAGGAGGAGTTGGTCCATAGAGCTCTACACTCAACTTCAAAAGATCATTCTTCCAACATAGCTTTGTCTCAACCAAACAAAGCTCCTCCAAGGGAATCGAGCGTCGATGATCACCTCCAGCAAGGTATGCCATTTTTTGACCATTAAACTCAATGTGGCATGGAGCTTTGTGAAAGAAATTTTAATCCCATGGAGTTTTGACTGTTAGATATGTTTGTACCCATGCTTAGATGGTGTGGGTTGATTTTCAATTCAATCTGTGCTCAATCGAGCTCGGATCATGGCTGCAACAGTGGACAGTCTACATTTTCTATAGAGATTAGTAGGGATAGATCTCTAGCCGTCCATCCATGCATTTTGGATGGATGGTAGAGATTAAACACACATTTAGAAAATCCTTTAACCATTTTAAAATATGGAGATCTCGGCCATCGATTTTGATCGGATGATCAAAGCTTCACATCACCACCTTTTGATTTGACAACTTAAGTGAGAGGCTCCGCGATGCATGTAAAACACGTTGAGCCATGCGTGCGTGATAATTAGTTAAAATGCTAATTAATTCTAATCTAGGGATCTTCTAAAATTCATAACTCTCTCTATAAAATTCAAAAAAATATGAAATAAAATCCTATGGAAAGATAATTCAACCTAGAATATTTTAAAATTAATTTCAATGGTTTTGAATCATAATTTTTTTTTTGATTTTGGGTTTTATTGGAAACTTTATTTTGATTATTGCCTTTTAATTAAGCTATGATTAATCCCAAACTTCTTGGGTATGTTTTAGGGGATGACTTCTGAATCTCCTAATTTTTTTGAGATTTATTGAAGGCTTAATTAGAAGAATTTTATATGGATTTCTTAATTACCCTCTTTATGTACTTATGGATAATTAAGGTGTGATTAGTGATTTTAATCCATTATTAGGATTGATTAAGATCAGATCCAGTAAGTAGGAGGTTTATGGAATAATTTTAGGACATTTCCTCTAAGCTATTCTAAAACCCCTCTTCTTTCCCTAATCCTCTCTTAATTAAGGGTTAATTCATTAATTATCCCCTTAATTAATTTCTAAAAAATTCTGAAAACTTTCAAAACTTAATTAATCTACTTTGGGTAGATGTTTAGGTTTTTAATAGCCTAATTTCAATTGAAATCAAAACCCAATTCATATGTGTGAAAGGGTGTTTTGAAATTACTTAAGCTAAACCCCTTAGCTTAATTAACCTTTAATTATGAGTCAAATTGCATTAGGCCTTTTTCTTATTAGGTGCATTGCAAATTTAAATTCCTTATGAGTTTTTATGTCATCTCATTAGCTCATAATTATTTGGTTTATTATTCTAAGGTGGTGTAGGTGAGGGTTAATTAAGTTACTTAATTCATACCTTAACCTAATTAATGCATAAAAATGGATCTAATTATCTAAACAAATTAAACAAAAAAAAATATCAAACACATATGGGAATGGGTTAGGAACAACAAACTCAACTCACTTTTTCAAAATTAAATCAAACTTCAAACTAAACAAAAACCATATTGAATTCACTTTGATTTATTTTAAACTTTCTTATTCCATAAGAATGTCTTTAGGATTTAAGTGTAGTGAATTTGTTTACATACTTTCATTACTTTGAGTCTTTGCCCCAACATGTTAAATTTGTATGTCATATGATTTCATGCATTCATATTTTTCAAATTCAAATTTAAAAATGAAATTGTTTACTTTATGTCAAAATTGCATGTGTTGGCTAAAGTAGAGATATGAATGACTATAATAGCTAATAAATTCAAATTATTTTCAAAACATATAAATGAAATATCAAATCTGAAAGTGTGCTACTTATACTTTAATTATGAGTTTTCATGTTGAAGATTAGGTTATGTTTGTATTTGATGAAAAGGACCTAATACTCACCTAATTCTATACCTATTCATCCCTATGTTATCACCTAAGAAGGGCTACCTATACTTGCATACATAAATTGCATAAACAAAATGAATCCATTAATATAACTTTTGCATTCTTCTTTTCCATTTCATTTCTTTTATACATATGTTTGTATTTAAGGAAAGTGGTATATTAGTCTGGACAACCATGAGGTTGTGAGGCTTTAAGTAGCCCTAAGTAGGTCTTGTACCTTACACCTATGGTTAACAATGGTGCTGTACTCACTTATGCCTTTCTTACTTTTATGTGTGTATGTGAAAATTTGGATAAAGAAACCCCTTTCTACTTAAGAAAAATCATGAATATTAAACTTCCAAATTTCTTTAAATGGATTATTTAGCATGCATCATAAAGTGCATTAAATACTCTCATTTGTATGTATTATTGGTGCTTTAATTTATCTCTTTTTCTTCTTCTCATTCTCCTTTTTTTTTGAATTTACACCTCGTACATATGATTTATTTTTTGGATTCTAAATCAATATGTATTATTGGTGCTTTACTTTATCTCTATTTCTTCTTCTCTTTCTCCTTTTTTTTGAGTCTTTTAATATATTGTGTTCTCAGGAGGAATTGCTTATCTTTCTTTCCATAGGATATTCTATGTTGAATATAAGAATTACTTGTTAAGCAAGGAAGAATCAAATACTTTTACCTCTTTAGATAATGTGAGTGCACTTATTACTTAGCTTTAACAACCTTCCAAGATAGTCTAACATTAAGATTAACCTTGAAATTTGCCCTTATTTTGGATTATGAGTTGTATCTTAAGATGGATTTAGAATTTAATTATTTCCAATGACTGGTTTGGTTCTTCCTATGGTGTTGATCAAATTGTTGTCTACCTACTCTCTCTCTCTCTCTCTCTCTCTCTCTCTCTCTCTCTCTCTCTCTCTCTTATTATCAAAAGTTTATCCCATTATACCTTTAAAATTTGATGATTCTAAGTCTTTATCAATAGTGACACCATAGCTTAGAATGGGGCATCTCACAGTTGGAATCATTAATTAAATCCATCAATCGCTATTTTATAGATTACGATCATTATTTTGAGTTGTCTTCTTTTAGGAATTAGATTAGTCATTTGAGTCATACTTATCTGAATAAATAAGACATACTCAAAATCATTGTCAATTCATTCTTGGTTAAAGGAATCTATGGCCTTTCTCCTTTAGGGTGAAAATCCACATCTTGATTTTAAGTTAAATTTCATCATAAAATTTTTTATGATTCATAACTTTGTGACCAATAATATTCAATATTGCATTATCATAAGTCATCTTAAGGTTTTCAAGTTCCATGTCAAATTTGATTCAGACATTTTTTTATAAATTTAAAGAATTTGAACCCAAAATTTGAACATGATAAAGGGTTCAAGTAATTAGATCTCAATTTGGAGAGATTTTGAAGAGAATTTCTTTGGAACCTCACTTGTCTAATGTTGATATGACTGTAGGTTCAGAGCTCTTTGACTAGGACTTAAGAAATTTTGGAACTTTACTTTTCAAATGATGGTAGGTTCAAAATTTTAGGATTTTTTTTTGTTTGGCGTTGTTTGATTTTTATTTTGAAAGAGAACTATTATTAACAAATTTGACTATGTTAAATGAAATTGGTTAACTTTTTTTTGAAAAAAAAATTTTGATATTTATTTTTGAAGAAAAAGTCTTATTTGATTTAATTTTCATTTAAAAAAAATGAATCTTCACTTAATGAATTTAGGTATGCTAAGTGGAGTTCAATTATTTATTTTTATTTTTATTTTTTTTTGAAAAGGGTTTGAAAATTTTTGGAGAAAATATTTTTCTCTTTGTTTAATTTTGATTTTAAAGAGAGAACCTCCATTTAAAAAATTGGATTATGTTAAATGAGGTTCATATGATTTTTTATTTTGAAAACATTTTTGAAAATTTTTGTAAAAGATGTTTTTATTTTACTTCAAATTTTATTGAAATTTTGTTAAGCAAAAAGTGGAGGGTTAAATATCAAAATAAAATTTAAAAAATAAAATGACATGAATCCTTTAAATCATTGTGTTAATGCTAGGGTGTCCCCAGGTTTGTATGGCTTGAAACGTGAAAAATATCTAGAACCTACATGATTGCGCGTGTTAAATAAGCAAGTTCCCACATTATGGGCGGATAAAGAAGTTAGTCCATGAAACTAGAATTAGGTTAGGATCTTGGAATATAGGTACTCTTACAATTAATGGAATTAATATATATTACGGTACATAGAAAGATAAATATTTATGTGTTCAAGAGACTAAATGGGTTGATGAGAAGGCCAAGGAGATTGATAGTTTAGGTTTTAAACTTTGGTATTAGTAAAAGTCAAACTAGAAATGGTAGGATTATAGATAAAAGTTTGAAGGATAATATTATAAGTATTAATAGATGTGGAGATAGAATTATAGCTTTAAAGATTATTGTTGATACTAAGATTATCAATATTATAAGTTATTCTATGCTCCTGGTAAGTTTGGAGGTAAGCTCAAAATTTTGGAAGGAATTAGAGGGATTAATACAAAAGATACCTCTTGAAGAAAAGAAATTTATTGGGGAGATTTAAATGGACATGTTGGTAGTGGTAGAAGATTTTAAAAGTATTCATGGTGGTTATGGATTTGGAGTGACTAATGAAGAAGGTAGGACTTTATTAGATTTTGCCTTAAATGATTTTGTAGTTGTTAATACTTTAGAAAGAGATGAACATATTATTACTTATAAAATGGATCTAGTAAAACACATTGATTATTCGATAAGAAAAATAGATCGTTTAGATTGTAAAGATTGTAAGGTCATTCAAATGAAATTTTAAGTACATCACTATTAGTTTTAGATTTTAAGATGAAAGGTTGTAAGAGAAAAATAAATTAAATTATTGTCCTAGGATTAGATGGGGACACTTAAAGAATACAAATAAAATATTTTAAGAGCAAGCTACAAGAAATTAGAATTTGGGATGCTCATAAGGAAGCTAACATTATGTGGGAAAAAAATATCAAGTGAAATTAAACAAGTTGCTAAAGATGTGCTTGGAGAATCAAAAGGAAAACTTCTTTTAATAAGAATAGTTGGTGGTGGAGTCGAGTGTGCAATAAAGATAAGAAATAAGAACATTGTTATAAAACTTGGTTTAGATGTAAAACTGAGAATGGGAAAGATATAAAGTGGTCAGATTTTAGAAAGAAATATCAAAAAATTTAGCTTTAGTGATTTATACAATAGATTAGATACCAAAGAAGGTGAAATATGTATGTATAAGTTATAAAGAGATAGGAGAAGTAAAGACATAGTTCAAGTGAGGGGTATTAAGGATGAAAATAATAAAGTGCTTTTCTTAGAAAAGATATTGAAAATAGGTGGATGAGGTATTTTGATAAACTTTTCAATGAAGGATCAAGTCGATTGATTTTAGTAACCTTAATACCTAAACAAAATAGAAATTTCATTTTTATTCGTATTAATCTAAGTTAGTGAAGCTTTAAAATAAAATGTGGAAAAGTAAAAATAATCAATAAAAGTGTGGAAATGTTTAGAGATCAAGGAATTTATTGGCTTACAAATCTTTTTAATGTTATTTTAAAGACTAAAAAGATGCCAATGAGTGGAGAAAGAGTTTGTTGGTTCCTATATTTAAGAATAAAGGTGATGCAAGAGTGCAAATTATGGATTAAGTTAATGTGCCATACATTAAAATTATGGGAAAAGTAATTAAGCATAGGTTATGATGTGAATAGAAGTTTCTCACTTTGGTTTCATCTTTTAGATCTACTATGGATGCTATACATTTGTTAAGAGGTTTGATGGAGAAGCATAGAGAAAGTAAGAAGGATCTACATATGATATTTATTGATTTAGAGAAAGCTTATGATAAAGTCTCAAGAGATGTTCTTTGGAGAATTCTAGAGAAATTAATATTGGATATATTCAAGTCATTAAGGATATGTATACTAGAGCATTGTGTCCAAACACAAGGAGGATTGACAAAATATTTTCCTATTGGATTACATCAAGGATCAACATTAAGCCCTTATCTTTTTACTTTAGTTATGGATATTCTTACAGGCATTTACAAGAAGATGTACCTTGGTGTATGCTTTTCATGACATTCTTCTTGTTGATAAGACTGAGAGGAGTCCAACAAACTTGAATTATGGAGGTCAACTTTAGAGTCTAAAGGTTTTCATTTAAGTAGATCTAACAATATATATAGTTGTAGAATTTTAGTGGTAGTATTGTGACTTTGGTGATCAAGTCATTAATAAGAGTGAACATTGATATTTAGGTTCTATTGTTCAAAATGATGGTGAAATAGATGGAGATGTTATTAGTAGAATTCAAGTTGGATGGTTAAAGTGGAGAATGCATACCTATTATGTGATAGAAAGTTCCACATAAACTTAAGGAAAATTTTATAAGATGGTAAGCAATGACTTATGGTGCAATGTTCCAAAAAAGAAGCATAAGACTAAGTTGAGTGTTCATGAGGATGCTCAAGTGGATGAGTGGCTTTACTCCAAAGATAGAAAAATGAGTATGTTAAAAAAAAGTTGGAGTAAATAATGGTATTAGGGAGAATCGCTAGATGGTTTTCTTACCTCAATTAGAGAGTAGATGCATTAGGTTTGCCTTATGTTAAGAAAGGTAGAGGTAGACATAAAGACATAAGATGTATAAAAATGATCTTAGTATACTTGAATTAAATGAGAATTTGGCATATAATAGACACAATAAAAAGGATTCATGTAAATTTAGTGGGATTAAGGCTTGTTGTTGTTGTTGTTGTTGTTGTTGTTGCATGGGATGAACTTTGCTTCACC
Source organism: Cymbidium sinense (assembly GCA_021442155.1). Lineage (NCBI taxonomy): Eukaryota > Viridiplantae > Streptophyta > Magnoliopsida > Asparagales > Orchidaceae > Cymbidium > Cymbidium sinense. The sequence goes on along the minus strand of CM038233.1, from coordinate 8,301,778 downwards.
AAGCTAGTGATAAGAGGTTCAAAATTTTTTGTTTGGTTATTTTTTCATTCTTTAGTTAATTTATTTTTACCTATGACCAAGGGATTTTTGACCTACATGGTGTGGTCCTAAATCTAAAGGATGTTGTGATTGCTTAAGGATGAAATAAGCTAAATGCCAAAGAATGATAGTCTGACTATATAAAATATAAGTCTAACTTAGAACAATAATTGTCTACTAAAGATGGAGAGAGTAACCATCCCCTGGAGTCGCTTAAAATCATGTGGTATTTATTTTTGGGATGTGGGACACCAAATCTTAAGGGGTACTTATTGAAGTGATCGGTATGACATTAAGGAATGATGTACTATCTCAAAGATAGAAATCACCACCCTATAATGGACCTAATCACTAATAAGGCATGATGGGTCTTGAATATGGAGATTTTTCCCTACTTTACATAGAAAAGTAAAGTAGGGTTTATTTTAAGCTGGGTTTGTTAAGTTCCCTATGGAGGCAAGCCCTCATAGTTAATTACATCCTAAGGAATGAGAATTCACAATTAGGGTCTCCAAAGATTTCAAGGTTAAGACTATCAAAGGATTGACTGTTTTGAAAAATCAAATTGGATAGATCAAGGAGAAGACTTATTTTTAGATTCCAAAGGGAGAAAGTAGGGAACGCTCATGATACTAGAAAGCCTAGTGAGCATTCCAATCTACTCTATAATTGGGCTTTATATTTTGAAATTGAAGAGTTAATTATTTGAGTTGACATTTTATTAGATTGTTGGGCTTATAATTCCACAATATAAGATTGTGAAAATGCCTAAGAGGTGAGAATTAATGCTTGTAGCCTACAAAAGAAAATAACAACCTCAGATCCTAAATCTATGGAGCTTTAGCGAGGGCCAAAGCATGACCTAAATTTAAGGCAAAAATGGATATATTATTACCTCCATAAGAGAGAATAAACCACCCGACTGCTAGACTTATTACTGCCTGGAGTGGTAGCTAGCTAACTCCTACAGTTTAAATTCATGTAGGCAAGTTTATGCTTTGCAAGATGGCTAGGTTGTTGTTCATTTATAAAGGAGACTAAGTCCTTAAACTCACTCCCTAAGAAACAAGAGCATGAGTGGTATGAATCCATGACATAATCTAATGCAAATTTTATCAAAATTATTTGATTCTTTTAAACTCTTTTTTTGACATAAGCTATGGGATTTTGTATTCCTAAATGCATGAGAATTTGATTATAGGCCAAATCAAGAGAGAAAGGGGTGTTCTTCCATCAAAGGCTCTCATAGGTTAAGCCTTTATTCTCGGAGAAAGCCCCTCTTAATAAGAGTGAAATAATATGACATGCATGATATCATACATTCATTCATCCAGTTAAGGGGTTGCTAAAAATTTTATTATCTTGATTTAATTCATAGGATTTTATGTGAGGTTATGAGTTATTTTAAAATTTTAGTTATGAGTTGTTAATTATGGTAAACAAATTAATTTCATCCTAAGAGCCTACCGCATCCAGCCACACATTCAAGCATCAATCATAAAGAAACTATGAAAAGATTATGTTAATGCTATCTAAACACAACATCAAATAATTTTATAGACTAAAAGAATAAAAGGCCATCGGTCGGTTCTATACACCTCAAAAGAAAAAGATGGGTAGCCGAGCTCTACCCTTATACAATAACAAAAAATAATACATGTATGGGGTCTTCTTTTCTTCATTTCTTCCTCTCTTTCTTTTGATTTGATTTGCTCCAAAGGCATCACAGGTGGACAAAGCCTTCCTTTGCTCATCCTAATCCCCCATAACACTAATCTAATATAATGTCAAAACTACATCAAAAATAAGAAAAGTAAATCTAGTTACACTAAAATAAATGTTAGCTAAACACACCATACCCAAGTTATATGAATAATTTGGACTTAGCACTCCACATGGGTAACCAAGCCCACTATCCTAACATGAGTTATGCTTAGGCTGAGCAACCTGCACATTAAACGCATTTATATTTTTATTATAGCAATCCCTTAAGCACAACCTCCTGCAGAAAACATGATTAGGCTAGTTACGGCCTAACATCCAATCTACAAAACATACACTCTAACATCCAGTCTAAAATATTATATCACAAAATAAAACACAACATCATACATACAAAGCCCTAGCTTACCACCAGAAGTGGTGACTTAGTATTCTAATGTGTATGCTTATGGCTTGTGTGGAAAGACTTTACTAGACTTCTTTAGTTTAAATTTCAATTTGGAATTTGAATTTGTTTAAATTTTACCTTTGCTAGATTTCAATTTAAATGATTTAATGCTTTATTTTTCATTTTTTTATTTCACTTTTATTTAGTTAAATGATGTTTAGGTTTTCAAGAATGATGAATAGAATGAATTTTATTTGTAGACAGAACTCACTCTATTCTACATCCTAACCTAAAAATCTAACTAAAGGTCTTAAGTATCTTAATTAATTTGTGTAATTCATTTGATTTAACTTATTTAATTTAGAATTTAGAATTTGAGCTTGTTTAAGTATTTGATTGATTGATTTTGATTAGATGTTTTGGTTTAATTACATCTTGATAATTCAATATCCTTAATATCTGAAGTTTAAGTTTTTTTTTAAGTTCATGTGTTTTTGATTGATTAATTTTTATTAGATGTTTTGGTTTAATTAAATCTTGATAATTCAATATCCTTATCTAATGAAGTTTAAGTGTTTAAATTAATTTTAGATTATATGTTTTAGTTTAATTAAATCTTGATAATTAAATATCCTTGATCTAATGAAGTTTAAGTTTGTTTAAATTCATGTGTTTTTTGATTGATTATTATTAATTTGAGATTTTATTTTAATTTTAATTGAGTTTGATTCCTTGTAAATTTTATCTTTTAATCTCATCCATTTATCATGTTTATCAAAGTTTGGTTTGCATTTTGATTTCATGCATTAGTTAATTAGTTTATCTTATTTAGTAGGTTGAATGAGATTTGATTTGATATTGATGAATTTTCTTAATTTAATTTAATTTGATTAGCTTTATTAGTTTATGGGTTTGCTTAGGTTCAATATAATTATGTAATTAGTTTAATTAAGAAGTGTATTATGTTAATTATAAAGATTTGTTTAATTTTTAATTTGATTTCATATTTGTTTAGATCAATGATGAAATTAATGACTTAATAATTTAATTTTTATTTAGGTTTTGATTAGTATTTAATTGCATTTTGATTATGTTCAAATTTATGTTTAATTAAGCTTAAGTTTAATATGATTAATTTGATTAACTTAATTAGCTTGTTTAAGAGGTGTGATCAATTATTAAATTAAGTAAAGATTTATTTTAAAAAAAAATTGATTTCATATTTGTTTAGGTTAATGATGTGATTAATGACTTAATGATTTAAGCTTAGATTAAGAATTGATTGGTATTTAATTGCATTTATGTTTGATTAAGTTTAAGTTTAATATGATTAATTTGATTTACTTCAATTAGTTTACTTAAGTTGTGTGATCAAATTAATTAGTAGATTAATTAAGTATTTGATATGAATTAATTTTAATCTGATTTATAAAGTTAATTTGGTTTATTATGATGGTAGATTAATTTATTAAGTTTGCATTAATTAGGTGTTTATTTAATTGGATTAGCTTAAGGGTAATTAGTTTAATTAAGGAGTGTGTTTAAGTTAATTATTAAATTAAATAATGATTTATTTAATTCTTAATAATGTACTTGATGACTTAATGATTTAGGTTTAATTTAGGTTTTGATTAATATTTAATTGCATTTTGTTTATGTTTGATTAAGCTTAGGGAATATGATTAATTTGATTAACTTAATTAGTTTCTTGAAGGGTGTGATTAATTATTAAATTTAATTAGGGTTTGATTTAAACTTAATTTTAGAGTTAGCTTTAATGTAACTTATTTAAATTAATTTGATTAATTAAGATGATGGATTAATTCATTAAGTTTGCATTAATTAGATGTTTGATTAATTAAATTTGATTAAGGGTAATTAAATTTTTAAATCATTTGTTTAATTAGAGATTAATGACTTAATTTTCCACATGTGAGTGATTTGATTTAGTTAAGTGTTTTACTTAAGTTTGATTTGATTAAATTATTGTTATTGCCATCATTGTTATTAAGTGAATTAATTAATTTTTTCATTTCAATTGAGTTTGATTATTTATGATTAGAGTTTTATTTGATTTGATTCATTTAATATGTTTGTTTGATTTCATTAGCATGTTTGATTTAGTTATTAGGTTGAAATATTTAATGATTAATTAATTATCTTATTCCAAATGGATGTGATTTAATCATATGTTAATTAAGTTTACTTTAACTTTATTTGGTTTAATTCGATTAGTATTAAATGATTATGTTGGATTGGTTTGTTAATCAATTTGATTTTTAGTTTATTTAAAGATTAATTAGTTTCAATTTATTTATACTCATTAAGGAGTTTCATATGGTAAGATTCCATGCTTAGTGTAGGTTTAGTTATATTAGTTTGACCCATGTTAAAGTTTCCTAGATTTGTTTAATTTTAAGTTTAATTTAAGATTTAATCATTTAATTGAGTTTTATTAGCTTAAATAGGTTTGATCATATTTAATTTAATTTCCTAAGGATGATATTTTTTTGATTTGAGGTTTTATTAATGATTGCCTAAGTGTTATTTCATTTCTGATTTTGATTTGATATTTAAATTATTTTTAAGACATGTTTTAATTAACTCCATAATTGATTAAACTTTAATCTTAAGTATTTGTTTGGGGTTCATTAGGATTCAAAAAATCACATTATTTTCTTCAGAGTCTTAGATGTCAAATTGAAGTGATTTAAGCCATTTTGAAGATTTTTGTAAATTTTTGAATTTTTATTTGATTTATTTTATTAAAAAGGACAATCTGAATTTTAAAATTTAATTTCTCCTAATCCAAAAGTCCTTTTTACTTGAAATTTCTATAGTATGTGTATTTTAACATTAGTTTAAATCCCTGAAATTTCAAATTAATCTGACATATAGTTTTGATTTAATTAATGAAATTTGATTTTCATTAAAACTCAAATTAAGCTCAAAATTCTTAATGAAATTTGGAGATTTTGGGTTTGTTGGATTTCTCTTGAAAAGAAAAATCCAACGAGCTCTTGTTTGTAATTTTTGGTTAAGTATTTTATTTTCTATGAATTTTTCAAGTTTTAGTGATTTAAACTAATTTATTAAATCCGAAAATCCCTGCGGCGGTAACCAGCGCTGCGTGCATTGGACGTGGTTTTCGCGGTGTTGCCAGCGGAAATGAAAAAGCGACGCGATTCTCTCACGTGATCATCGCGATTGGGGTCAAAGATCACGATCAGAGGCCGAGCCAATTTGAGCCACGCCAATGCGTGGCGGTGCATTAGATAGTCCATATCACATGGATCCGGCTGATCATGCGTGAGTCATCGATCCATGAACCTGTGGGATCGGATGACTTTAGAGAAAAATAGGATTTCTAAGTGAAAACTTATCCAAATAGAGTCTTTTTCATGTCGATTCACACTGGAAAAATTATATTTTCTAATTGGGATGATTTAAAGTAAAACTGTGAGACTATCTAGGAGAAATTCCTAAAATAAAGAAATTAACACAAAATACGAGAAATCCTAAGGCTGGCTAAAGTTTGGCAAAATTTACCTCATTGGGGATGGTTTTCAGTGGTGGTGAAGATCTGACCATATGTGAGGAAGCTTTGGAATGATCTTTAACCCTTGCCTCCCTTTGAAATGTCATCTTCTTCGATGTTTATCGTCGCCTCACCGAAAGAGTAACTATTTATGTTTTGAGCTCAAAAATGGCTCAAAGCGGTGGGGGATGGGTTCCTTTTTTATTTTGAAGAGCTTTTGAGGGCTGAATGGTGGTGGGAGGAAGAGATCTAAAGCCTCATTTACCCCTCCTTTTATAATGGCGAAAATCCATTCTTTTGTTTTGAATTTTTTGGCTCCAAATTGATTGCCATCTTGCTTTGGGTGGTTGGGATGGATGATGGATTGATTGAGGACTTTGGATTTTTGCTCCAAAGTCCTCTCTTGATGCCATATGATCAGCTTAATGCAAATGTTGAGGAGTTAAGTGCATGTGATGGGGAGAATTAAATGAGGTTGGGTGGAATCCTATGTGGGGGAGTATCCATGAGGGGTTTAATTGGGTTGAGTTAATTTTAGGCTAATCCCAAATGAGTTTGGGTCGAGTTTGATCAATCCCCAATAGGTCTTGGCTTAGTTTTAAGGGATTTGGCCCAATTTGGGTCAAATGGGTCATATTGGGTCAAATTGGCCAAATTAACTTGGGTCATGGGTTGATTCATGTTCAATTGGCTAATTGAAGATGAGTGTGGCCTTTAGTTTGAAATAATTTGGATTTTATTTGAATTTAGGCCAAATTGACCCTTTAGGAATATTTGGGCTTAATGGCCCAATTGGGCTCGATTGATCAAATTGGGATTAATTATGGCTTTGGTCAAGTTCAATAACCAATTTGGAATGAACTTGAGTCATTGGTTGCAATCAATTTGTGTTAGATCATGATTTGACTTGGTTTGGTCCTTTAGGCCAATTTGGGTCAACTTGGATCAAATGGCCAATTAGGCTTGGTTTGGTTAAATTGGTGGTCAAGTCATATTTAAATATTGACTTTGGGTTGATTCAAATCATTAGTTTCAATCAATTTAGTGTAGGATGAGTTTTGGCTAGTTTTAGTTTATTTAGGCTAAGGACTTAGTTTGACCCAATTGGTTGCAATTGATCATCCTAAGGTGATCAACAATCATGGTGGAAGGTTTTGGTGAGCTTAGTTCAATCCAATTTGGGTTGGATTAGAAGTTGGTTCAAATGGGTCCTTTAGGTCAAGTGGACCTAAGTGGGTCAAGTGGACCTAAGTGGGTCAATTGGTTTGGTTTTGGTTTGATTTTGGTTTGATTCAAGTTTAGTTGAACTTATATATGATCCCTAGATTGAAATATAAATTCAACAGCAATCAATTTGGAGTCCAATAGATTTTAGCTCAATTGAAAGCTTTAAGTCAAAAGTAAGTTACAGGTTGACTTAATTTGGTTTGATGATTATAGATTTTATTTATATTTGGATAAATGATCGAATGAATGATTAATTCAAGAGAAAATTCATTGGTTTTGACTTGGTTTGGATAGAATTTGGCTAAGTCCAAAGAATTGGCTTAAAGGGTTTAGATTGAGTCTGAATTTGACTTTTGATATAGTTTTGGCCATTTGAATTTGGATTTCATTTATATTTGTGAACATAAATGAAGAAATAATTGATTTATAAAGAGATCAATTGTGTTTGATTTTATCTAAGGGAGTTTTGGCTAAGCTTATGAATGTGGTTCATATGGCTTAGGAAGGGTCTTAGGATTTGAATTTGATTTTGGGTTTCGATCATTTGGTGTCAAATTTTGAAATTAGATTCAGAATTTGAATTTGAATTTGAGATTTGGTTTGAGAATTGAATCTAGTTTTGATTTGAGAAAATGTATCTAGATTGGGTTTAGGCTATGGGATAGGTAATTTTCTTAAGCCCTAAGGCATAGCCTAATCTTATGATTAACACTTCTAAGTCTCTAGGCTTAAGTTAAGTCACCTAATCACTAGAAGTGTCTTATGAATATGGAGTTCTTAGTGTTTAGAAGAGTCCTAAGTCTAAGGAGAGGAGGTTAAGAGCTCACTCTAAAAGTGAGGTCAACAGCACCCAATAGGTGTGGTGTGACTGACAAGGCATACCGCATGTATTGGTGTTCACCAAAATAATTAACAATATTGAATGATCACAAGTACTAACAGAATGATCTACTCCTAACCGAAGGTGTAGAAGGAATTAAGAGCTTAGTGCAATGTGACTCTACTCATGTCAACAACATAAGAGAGTGAAGGAGGATTCCACTAAGGACTGAGTATGTGAACCTTCTACTAGGGAAAGAGGTTCAAGTCATCCAATGTGGGATGAGAGGTTTGATTTGATTTGAGTCTTGTTGGGGAGAAATTTGATTGAATTTTGTTTTATTTATTTTGTTTGTTTTGTTTATTTTATTTATTTTGTTTGACTCTGCTGGGGAGGAGGGTTGAATTTGTTTCTGATTTTACTCCACTGGAGAGGTTGATTGATTTATTTCAAATTTTTTAATTTTTTAATTTTCAGATGGACCTTATTGGTTTGCGATAGATCGTGCTTGAGTAGAACCCGTTCAACCTGCATTTAGCAATCCAAAGGGGTAGTCCACTTTCCATACGGTAGGACTATCCAACCAAAGGAGTGCCTTTCAATGTGTAGCATTTGTACTTAAAAAGAAAGCGAAGTAAACGTACATCCACCAATGTAGGGATCAGTTGTTGGGGTGATCAGTTGGTGACACAATGAATTAAACCCAACCTAGGCCTGACTATTAAGTGAATGCTGCTGGGGGACTAAAATCAGCTCAAAGATAGTCAAGATCAATTTCATTTTTAATTATTTTTGATGGATCCCATCAGTTTGCGATGGACTGCACTGAGTAGAGGCTATGTTGGCCTTGGTCTAACATAGATTTACCAATCCAAAGGGAGTAACTTCCCGGCCAAAGGGAGAACTATCCAACCAAAGAGGTGCATTTCAGTTTGCAGTGATTAATTCAGGTAAGAAAGCATGGGGACTCACATCTTTCTCAAATAAGAGACCACTGGGGTGACACATTAGCAAGGTAACAGACGGGGCATCTTTCACGACCATGCTAAAAGAATGTGTAGCAGACTTATATTTTTCAAAATGAAATGACTGTCGAGGTAACCTGTTTGTGGCAAACATATTGAATTCTTACTTAAGGGTGACTATGGAGAGAGTGCTAATTTGGGGACCTATCTCTACTCAAGAGTAGTCAGGAAATTCCTATAGGGAGTTTTGCTGACACTTCCCTAAAGATAGGATGTCTGCTTAGGAAAGGGGCCACTGGTGGCTTGTATTCCTAATTCACAAGCGAATTAATTAATTTATTTGTTTATTTGTTTGTTTATTATGGACCCTATTAGTTTGTAAGGGATCATACTGAGAAGGAGCTTATATCAACCTAGACCTATCATAGATTTACTGAACTAAAGAAGAATCTATGCATCTGCTGAACAAATTTTCCAACCACAGGGGTGGCTACTAGGATAGGGGGACTGCCCAATCCAAAAGCAACCTAGGTAGTGTTTAAATGGGGTTCCAAAGGATGTGATCCAAATAGAGTGCCCACAGGAGAAGGGGCCACTAAGGGCTTTATCTAAAACCCTCAAGAAGATAATTTGCATAAGTATTCAGTGGTAAACTCAAGGAGAAAGTGCAAGGACTCACATCTTCTAAGAGTGGTGTATCCACCGGGAGACGTTGTCAACAAAGAGAACATCAACCAACCTAACATGCCCATCAGTTTGCAATTATCAGCCTATGAAGAAATCATCGAGGACTCAAATCCTCCTATGGCAGAACTAATTGCTGGGATAGTCTATCTTTGGTTTGACAGGTGTTATCCAACCTAGGGCAACTGCTGAGTGAATGTCATTGGGGGACTTAGATCAGCTCAAAAGTAGTCAAGAGGAAAGGAGCCTCTGGGAGACTTATCCTAAGCCTCAAATATACCTGACCTAGTTAGTGCATGATGGTTAGTTCAAGAAGAAAGCCCGGGGAGTCACATCTTCTTAAATAGAGTCAACATGAGGTAGCTTACTACTGCGTAGTAAAGTCTTGCAAACTAACAAGGCGTTCATTGGTTTGCAATGATCAAGTCAAGAAGAAAGAACGAGGACTCACATCCGCTGAACAAGTTCCACTAAGGTGAAAGAGTAACAGGGTAGCATGTCAACCTGACTTAGAGCATCTAATGAGTGAGTGCCACGAGGGCTTGCTCCCACATAAAAATAGCCTGAGATAAAAGATATGTGTTTGTTCTTATATTTATGCTTGTGATTAGGGGAATAGGATGAAATGGTGCCACGAATGGCAGTTATGATCCCACCAAAAAAGGATGCCACTTAGGTTCTCCTACACCTAACTTAGTTATGCTAGTCAAAATAGGATGCCTCTTAGGTTCTCTCACACCTATTCTAGTAGCATCAGTGGAATTATGTTTGATTTGTGTTCGTGTTTTGAAAGAGGGATAGGGCCTTAGGTTCTTCTCACTCGTGGTCCTACTTAACCTTCCTATTTTTGTTACGATGTTGGGTGCGGGTGAGCAAAGCAGGACGAGAGCTAGAACCTACCTCGAAGGTAGGGGAGACTATCTCGAAGGCCAAGATAGCATTCCCCTTTAGGGTGACCAAAGAGGAGGTAGCAACTCACACTGGAGCTATAGCAAGGGCAACTAACTAAACCCATGCTAAAGTAGCTGGCACTGACACTAACACTGATCGGAGTGTGGGAACCAATGCAGCCTTTCTCTTTAATGAGGGGAACTTAGAGTCAGACGACATGTCAAAGAGGATAAGTGCGTTTATCCCACCACCTCCTCCCTATTAACAATTATGAGGGTTGTCCCCTCATAAGTAATCCAGACTCTCTCAAAGTCATGGCCAAAGTAAATCAGATGTGTGGCATCAATCATGGTGAGATTGGCCTAATCCAAGGCCAAAACTACACCAGAGGAAAAGGAGAAAACAAACTTGTCGAGAGCCATGATCACTACACTGACTAAAGGTTGAAAAGACTGACTATGTTAAAATCATTGTATTTATTTGAAATGTAATTGAGTTAGGCCATTTCTTTAGTATTTGTCTTCAATCATTAACTTTTGAACTTGATTTGGAATTTAAACTCACACTTAACAAATTTAGGTATGCTAAGTGGGGTTCATGGAATTTTTGGAGAGATTTTTTACAATTAGAGGAGTGACCTGGACATATGATTTTGAATTGGAACCCATACTCAACAAATTTAAGTATGTTGAGTGGGGTTCAAATTTTTGGAGATACTTTGGAGATATATATTATGGTATTTATTTTTAATTTCATTTGTATGGGGAGGACACCACATAGATATGAGGGGATACTTATTGATGTTATCAGGTACGACATTGAGGAATAGTATACTATCTCGAAAGATAGAAGTCACTACCCTAAAATGGACCTAATCACCTAATAAAGACTCCTAAGGCATAATGGGTCTTCGAATATACTAGAGATTTTTCTCTTGCTTTACATGGATGAATAAAGTAGGGTTTATTTAAACTAGGTTCTAAAGTTCCCTAGGCAAGCCCCATACTTAATATCTTAAGAAAAATGAATCCCTTAAGAATACTCTCAATTAAAGTAGGTGATTATTATCTCCAAAGAATTCAAAGATAGGACTATCAATAAATTGGTTGTATTTTAGAAGATCAAGTGGGATGAATCAAAAGGGAAGAGTTATTATCAAAACTAAAGGAGATGATTAGGGAGTGCTTGTGATACTAGAAAATCTAGTGAACACTCCAATCTATCCTATCATTGGGCTTTATATATTTAAAGTTGAGGAGATTAATTTATTTGAATTGAAATTTTATTAGAAATCTAGGATTAATAATTCCATAATACAAGATTGTGAAAATGCATAAGAGGTGAGGATTTATGCTTGTAGCCCGCAAGAAACATCAACCTCATATCCTAAATATAGGGAGCTTTGGCGAGGGCTAAAGCACAACCTAATTCTAAGGTGAAAGTGGGTATATGATTTACCCATAATAGAGAATAAACCACACTGCTGGACTTATTACCACTTGGAGTGGCAGTCAGCTAACTCCTCCTACGCTTTAAATCCATTTAGCAAGTCATATACTTTTGCAAGATGGCTAGGCTATTATTATTTAGAAAAGAAACTAAGTCTTTAAACCCACTCCTAAGAGACTAGAACATGAGGGGTATGAATAATGACTTAAATATAATGCAAATTTTTATCAAATTTCATTTAATTTGGACTCCTTATTTTGACATAGGCTATAGGATTTTGTATGCTTAAATGCATGATAAGTTGATTATGGGCCAAATCAAAAGGGAAAGAGGTGTTCTTCCATCATAGGCTCTCAAAGGTTAAGCCCTTACTATCTAGAAAAGATGGAAGTCCTCTTTAACAAGAGTGAAATAAGATGATTATGCATGATATTAAACATACATTATCTAGCTATGGGGTTGCTAAATATTTTATTATCTTGATTTAATGCCTAGGCTTTATATGAGGTTATGCATTATTTTAAAAGTTTAGTTATGAGTTATTAATGGGGTAGAAAGATTAATTTTTTATCCTAGGAGCCTAATCGTATTCAAGCCACACAACAATCACCAATCATAACCAAACTATGAAAATGCATGCTTTTCTACTGCACGAGCTAAACAAAATATCAAATAATTTTATAAAGCTATCGCAAAATAATAAAAGGCCAATGCGGTCGAGTTCCGATGTACAACCTGAAAAAAATGTGGGCAGCCGAGCTCTACCCTTATACAACCCAGATTATAAGAAAATAATTATAATTACAAATGATGAATGTTATGGTGGTCTTCATTCTTCATTCTTTCTTTTTCATTTATTCATCTTCCATTTCTCTATTTGATTTGCTCCATTTCTTTCTTCCTTTTGGCTTGATGTGGATGTGCTTGCTCCAAAGGCATGGCATGGTACATAAGGCTTGGTCTTATAACCAATGCTCATCCTAACCCCCCATAACACTCATCCTAATCCTAATGCAAGATTACATTTAAAGAAAGAAAGTAAATCTAGCTACACCTACAAAATAAATGTTAGTCAAAGGCACCATACAACCCAAGCAGTTATATGAATAATTTGGACTTAGCACCTCACACATGGGTAACCAAGCCCACATGTCCTAACTTGGATTATGCTTAGGGGCTAAGCAACCTACATAGAAAGCATTTATATATTTTTTTATTTAGCCACCCCTTAAGCATAAGCCCTGCAAAAAACATGATTAGGCTAATATCGGCCTAACATCCAAACTACAGACATACACCCTAACATCCAGTCTAGAATAATGCATCATAAAATAAGCATACATCAAATCATACATCGCCCTAATATAAAACTAGAATGGTGACTTAGTCTAATGTGTGTGCATTAAAGCTTATGTGGTATGTCCTAACTAGGCTTTAGAGTTGTAATTTGCTAAGTGTGAGGGATTTAATTTATAAAGGGTTAATTTCTCTTTAAGTGATTTAATTGATTTGAAAATTTTACTTAGTGTTTTCTTTTGTTTCATATGGCCTACACTTAACAACTAAATGTTATAAAGAGAAGAAAGAGAGTGAGTCTTTTTTATCCCTATCTTAAGTCACTTCTAAAGCAAGTTAATTAATTAATTTCTTTTAGTGAATGGCTTATTATATGTTTTTTAATTAATCCTAAGTTTAGGCTTAGTTTAAATAAACTCATTCAATAAGAAAGGCATCTTAAGATTAATTGGAATGAATTACTATCACATAACACATATTTATTTTTTTTTCCATCATATATAACATGCATATGATTAAGTCCTAAACATACCTATACATGCAATTTATGGTTTAACACACTTAAATGATGAATGCAAAGAAGTATGTTTGGAATTTAGATATTTCATTTGATTAAATTATGAATGCATGTCTTTTTAATAGAAAAGAGGGATTTTTCATCTATTAGCTAAATACACATTGACATGTATAAAAGTTTTAAGTGAGTACATCGTCATTATTCTACACCAAGGACATAAGGTAAAAGACCTACTTATGGATACTTAAAGTCTCATAGCCCAGGGGTGTCCAAACTAATATATCACTTTCCTTAAATATATATGGATGTATAAGCAACTATAAGGATTGGAAAACCCATGCAAAAGTTGTATTTGATTCAATTGATTTATACTTCCTATTCATTGATCATATCACACATACATATGTATAAGAGTTTTAAGTGAGTATGACACCATTGTTCTGCACCATAGGTAAGGTACAAGACCTACTTATGACTACTTAAAGCCTCACAACCCCAAGGTGTCTAAACTAATATTCCACTTTCTCAGATACAAGTGAATGTACAAAAAGGAACCATAAGAACAAGAAGTCATACAAGGAATCATATTTGGTTGATTATATGATTTACATATGTGATATGAAATTCTTCCTAAGTCTTAACATGGAGATGCATATGAATATATTTAGACAAATGTTGTGTTCTTTTCAAATGAACTATACATTTGTGAATCCTATGTGAATCCATATAAGATAAGGAAAGAGAGCTTCATATTGCATATCCTATATGACCAACACATGCAAACTTATAAATATTTGTAAGTAGCATCACTCCATATGTTATAATTGATTCATACACTTTAATATATATATATATATATATATATATATATATATATATATATATATATATATATATATATATATATATATATATATATATATAATTTAGTAATGATAATAACCACACCTATTTTTAATTTAAATCAACACATGCAATTTGACATAAAAGAAATCATTTCATTTTAATTAATTTTGAAAGAGATGAATGCATGATTACACATGGCAAGCAACATTTAGCATGATTGGAAAGAAATAAAGGAACATAAGCACATGATCTCATTCATCCAATTAATCCTAAAGATAATCATACTAAATAAGGCTAGTTAAAACAAACTGAAGTTCTTTAAGGTTATTTCATGTTTATGTTTTATTTGAGTTAGGAAATGTGGAAGAGGTTTGTTGGTCCTAATCCCATTCCTCATATGTGAGTTAATTTTGGTTCAATGAAGAAGTAATTAGATTGATTTTATGGTTTAATTAGGTTAGGGTATAGATTAAACCAATTAATTAACCCTTACCTGCATCACCTTAAGTTAATTAACTAATTAATAATGAGCCAATATGATATGCAACAACATGGAAAGCAAATTTACAATTCTTCTAAGAAATAAAGGGGCCTAATGCAATTGGCTCATGATTAATAGTTAATTAAGTCAAATGGATCTCACTTAACTATTTTTATGATTTTCTCGCACAAGTGAGCTAACCATAATTTCATCATCACTCACTTTGGGTTATTGAACACCCAAAGAGCAACCCAAGATTAGACTAGAGAATTATATTCAATTGAATTAATTAAGTTAATTAATTAACTAATTAAACCTTAATTAACCTTAATAAGTCAAAGTGAGATGGGCTTAGAGAAAGAGACAAAGAAAGGAGTCCAAGTCTCAATCTCTAAATCTTCTCAATTAATTAATTAAGGTTCAAGTATGATTTGGATTTTTGATCAATCTTGTTAATTAATTATTTAAAAGGGTGTTAACTAATTAATTATTTAAGAGGGATTAGGGAAAGTTTAAAGAGAAGATTGGAAGGGGGAGTCCCAATCCATTTCCCTAAACTTCATCACCATTAATAGAGGTTAACAAGCTTAATTGATTGATTAATTTACTATTCATTTGCTTAATTATCACTAATTATATTAAGAAAGTGATTAAGGCTTAATCCATCAGTTTCCTTAATTAAGCAACTAATAAAAATACCAAAAAATAGGGGAGGCAGAGGTCATCCCCTTAAAAATACACAGAAAGTTTGAGATTAATTGGATGGTTAATTAGGAAGTAATTATGCTAATTAAATTTATAATTAAACCTTAATTAAGCTAAATCCACTGCTCAAAATCAATTAATAATAATTTTTCTAAATTCTACTCTAAAATATCTTTAAAATGAGCCTAAGTTTGTATTTTTTTTTTTGGATGTTTTTAGAATTAGTTATGAATTTAGAAAGTTTCAGGATTAAAAATAAATTATTTAGCCCTAATTAAAGCCTTAATCCCGTCAGGCCATGTGGCGTGATGGGATTCGTTATTTAAGTTGACATATCTGAATGTTAGCTTGAATAGTAGTGCACACGGTAACTCTATGGATCGTCTAATCTATGATTAGATGGCCACGATTAAACTCACAATTTCAAAGGATTAATCAGAGGTTCTAAGCGTGATTAGATCAGAACTATCCATTCTGATCATGCGGGATGGATGGTCCATGATCTATCTCCTCCCGAGCATCGAACAATGGCTACCCTCCATCGATCGCAGCTCGATCCGAGCTCAACTGAGCTCAGATGGAGATGAAAATGATCCCACACCTTCGGGGAAGCACAACAACCAATTCCAATGGTGGAAATTACATGACATGAAAATTTCTTTCAAAAGACCAAGCTATTTTCATTCAAGGATCTGTTTCAATGGCATACCTCACCAGAGCTTATGATTGGTGGTTCAATGATTGAGGAAGCTTCATTAGGTAGAAACAAAGCTCTATTGAGCCGCACGAGCTTTGATTTTGTGTGGTTTTCTCGGAATACCAATGCACTAGATGTAGGTGATCAGTCTTGAATGAACTCTATCCTCGGCCATTGGGAATCTTGGGAAAGGATTCTTTCTTGCTCGTTTAGCTCCAAAGAATGTGTGCAAAGTTAATTGCACTTTGGTAGGGATTTGAGAAAATGGGAATTGAAGGTGGCCTGCCCTATTTTGGTTGTGTAAAACCAAGAATGGGGATTTTGGGGAGCTTGGGAAAGCTTGGAAATGGCTCTGGGCATCCTCTCCTTGGCTGCTAGGGTTGAATTGAGTGTGTGTGTGTGTGTGTGTGTGAGTTTGAGTGAGAATGAAGGGGGTCTACCCCTTCATTCCTTGGATGGATGACCACAACTAACTTGGATTCTTCTTGATCAATTGGCCATTTCAAAGGGTTGTGGAGGTTCTTGGGTGCATGATGTGGCTTGGTTTGGATGGGTGAGGGTGTGGAGGTGGCTACCAAGGGAGGTGGTGCTTGTCCTTAGTGGATTGAAAAGCTCCAATGGGGATGGGGAGGTGATTTCACCTCCCCATGGATCATAGCTGACCCAACCACCTTTGGGTCAGGTCAGCCATGGTCCTAGGTGCCTAGGTGGACCTATGATTAGGTTCCAAGTGGCCATGGGGAGAGAATGACTCAATTTGCATGTGTCTTTCCATGGGTTCCCCTGAGCCCAAGGGCAAATAATCATTTGGCTATGGCTTTGATTTGGGCAGATTTGAAATGGGTTAAAAGTGGGTTAGCCCAAATTTCAAGTGGTTTGGAGTTTGTTTTGATTTGGCTTAATTTGACCTATTTAGGTCAAATTAGGTTAGGTTGGGTCAAGTTGACCAATTGGTCAAATTGGGTCAAACTAAGTTGGGTCAAGTTCACATGACCAATTGGAGTGGGTTGGTGTCATTGGTTTGATTCAATTTGCTTTGGATTTGATTATGGCTTATTTGGGTTCATATAGGTCAAATGGGTCAATTTGACCAATTTGACCAAATTGGGTTAGGTTAGGTGTTGAGTCAAGTTCAATTGGCTAATTAAAAATGATTGTAGGCTTTGCTTTGGTTTAATTTGAAATTAATTTGGATTTTGGCTAACTTGACCCTTTAGGTGAATTTGGCTAAGTTGGGTCAAGTTGACCAATTGGTCAACTTGGGCTCAATTATGGCTTTGGTCAAGTTTAATAATCAATTTGGAATGAACTTGAGCCATTAGTTGCAATCAATTTGAATCAAATCATGATTTGACCCATTTTGGCTTTTTAGGCCAATTTGGGTCAACTTGGGTCAAATGGCCAATTAGGCTTGGTTTGGCTCAAGTGAAGGTTTGGTCATGTTCAATCATTTATTATGAGTGGGTTTGAATCAATGTTTTAATCAATTTGGCATATGGTAGATTTTGGCTAGTTTGGGTTTCATTTGGGTTAAATGTTGACTTGGTCAAAGGCTAGGTTTGACTTGGTTTGACCCAATTTAAGGCAATTGATCACCCTAGGGTGGTTGTTGGTTATGTTGTGAGGTTTGGATGAGATTACTTCAATCCAATTTGGGTTGGATTATAACTTGGCTCAAAAAGGTCCTTTAGGTCACTTTAGGTCAAGTAAGCCTAAATGGGTCAATTTCTTGATCATGGCTTGATTCAAGTTTAGTTGAACTTACACATGAGCCTAGGATTGAAATATAAATCCAATTGCAATTGGTTTGGATCCAAATGTGTTTTGGTTAATATGATAATTTCAAGTCAAAAGGCTAACATGGACTTGGAGTGGTTGACTTGGGTTAATGATGGTTTATGTTTATATTTGGTTCAATGATTGTAGGAATGATTGAGTCATGAAGAAATCCATAAGTTTTGAATTGATTTGGGTATCATTTAGCTAAGTTCAATAATTTGGCTAAAAAGGCTAAAATTGGGAATTTGATTTGACTTGGGTTTCAATCATTTGGATTTGATTTTGAAATTGATTTATGATTTGGAATTTGGTTTGGGATTGAATTTAATAATTAAGAAAATCAATTGGATTGGGGTTGATTTTAATTTGGTTAAGCCTAAGTCCATAAGATAAAATTAAAGGGCTTAGGAAGGGATTTGGAGTTTGAATTTAATCATGGGTTTTAATCATTTGATAGTTGGATTTGATTTTGGAATTTGGATTTGAATTTGAGATTTGATTTGGAAGAAGGAAGCAAGGATTTGGTTTGGGCTATAGGGTAGGCAAGTCTTCCTAAATCCCTAAGGTACAACCTATCCCTATGGCTAACTCTTCTAAATCTCTAGGTTTAGATTAAGTGTTCACCTAATCACTAGAAGTGTCTTAAGACTAAGAAACTCTTAGTGTCTATGAGAGTCTTAGGTCTATGATATGGAAGTTGAGAACTTACTCCAAATGTGAGGTCAACATATATGATGTGTGTCTTGTTTGAAAATTTGATTTGGAAAACCTTTACTTAACAAATTTGGGTATGCTAAAAGGTTTTCAATTATGTGTTTGAAAATTTTATGAAAACATCTTTGTTTGTGATGATTGGTTATGTACATGATATATGTTGATTTGATTTGAAAGTGGGGCTTCTTACTTAATAAACTTGGTATGTTAAGTAGAGGCCAAATGTGTTATAATTTGATAATGAGGCTCTTACTTAACAAAGTTGATATGTCAAGTAAGAGTCAGTGTAATTATGATTTGAAAATGAGGCTCTTACTTAACAAATTTGGTATGCTAAGTAGGAGTCAAGTGTATTCATGATTTTGAAATGAGGCCTTTACTTAACAAATTTGGTATGTTATTATGATTTTTTTTTTAAAATGAGGCTCTTACTTAACAAATTTGGTATGTTAAGTAAGAGCCTTGTGTGTTATGATTTGCTTTCTCTTTTTGGAAAGAGTGGAACTCTTTGTTTGACAAATATGGTATGCCAAATAGAGTTCAAAATGTGTTGTGATTTTGAAACATGGAAATCTATTTAACAAATTTAAGTATGTTAAATAGAAGTTCAATTTGGTTTTGTGATTTTTGGAAATGGGACTCTCATTTGACAAATTTGGGATGTCAAATGGAGTCCAAATATTTTGATGTTCAAGACTTTAAGAGAATTTTGACAAATGTAAGTGTGTTAAATATTCAATTTGCTTTGATTTTACAAAAGAGAACTCTCACTGACAAATTTGGGTATGTCAAATGGGTTCAAATATGTCTTGATTTTGTGTGTGATTTCTTGCTTTTGAAAGAGGGAAACTTACTCTACATTTGAAATATATTGAGTTTCAATTTTATGTCATGATTTTATTTGAAAATAGAATTTTCATTCAACAAATTTGAGTATGTTGAATGGAGATAGCCATTTTCAAAAATGTACTTTTGAAAATGGACTTTAAAATTTTTGACTTTGAAAATAACCTCCATGTAATAATTATAGGAATTGTTAAATGAGGTTTGGTTATATGAGTTTTATGTTTCTTGAAAATTTCTTGTGAATTTTGTGTAAAATCTTTTGTTATGTGAATTTTAAAGAGTGCTTTTAAAAAGAAGTGTTATTTTTCAAAAAGGATTATTTTCTTAAATATAAGATGAACCTTTCCTCACCAAGCTAGTGGTAAAGAGATTCTAAATTTTTAATCATCTCATTTCATTAGTTAATTTTATCTTTTACCTATTGGGGGACCTAATAGGGGTTTCAAGACCTACAAGGTGTGAGCTCCTAAAATATAGAGGATGTTGGCTAGCATTGCTTAAGAATGAAATAAGTTAAGTGCCAACAAAAAAAGAGATAGTCTCAGACTCATATAAAATATAAGTCCACTATCGATACTAGGAGATAACAATTATCTACTAGAGATGGAGAGAGAAACCCTCCCTAGCGATGTCGCTAGAAAAATCTGTGGTGTTTATTTTTGATATGTATATAGGGGACTCCACACAGATCTGAGGGTGTACTTATTGAAGTGATGGGTATGATATTGAGGAATGATGTACTATCTTGAAAGATAGAGCCATCACCCTTCAATGGACCTAATCACCTAACAAGGACTCCTAAGGCATGATAGGTCTTCAAATGTACTAGATTTTTCCCCTACTTTACATGAATGAATAAAGTAGTGTTTATATTAAACCAAGTCCTAAATTTTCCTATGGGGGTGGGCCCCCATAGTTAATTACATCCTAAGGAAAGTGAATTCCTTAGGAATACTCTTGATTAAAGTAGGCAATTGTTGTTTCCATAGATTTCAAGGGTAAGACTATCAATGAATTGGCTATATTGGAAATCAAATGTGATAGATCAAAGGAGAGACTTATTATCAAAGCCAAAGGAGATGAGTAAGGAATGCTCATGATACTAGGAAACCTAGTGGGCATTCCAATCTATCATATGGTTGGGCTTTATATGTTTGAAATTGAAGAGAACTATATGTTTGAGTTGAAACTTTATTAGAAGGCTAGGACTTATAATCCTATAATACAATATTATAGAAATGCCTAAGAGATGAGGATTTATGCCAGTAGTTTGAAGGAAATAGTTACCTCAAATTCTAAATATATGGAGCTTTAGCAAGAGCTAAAGCATGACTTAAATCTAACCGAAAATGGGTATAAGGTTTACCTCCACACGAGAGGATAAACCACCCAACTGCTGAACTTATAATCGCTTGGAGTAACAGCCATCTAACTCCTCCTATGCTTTAAATCCATGTAGGTAAGTCATATAATTTTGGAAGATAGTTAAGTTGTTATTATTTAGAAAGAGACTAAAGTCCTTAAACCCACTCCCTAAAGAGACTAGAGCATGAGTGGTATGAATAATGATATAGTCTAATGCAAATCTTTTCAAATTTTATTAAATTTTTTTACTCTGCATTTTGACAAAGGCCATAGGATTTCTTATGCCTATATGGATGATGAAAATAGGTCATGGGCTACATCAATTAGAAGAAGGTTTTCCACCACGATGGATGCCCTCACAAGTCAAGCATTCCCCCATCATGCAATGATGGAGATCCTTCAGGTTCAAGAGAGGAAGAATATGCATGCATGTTGTGAGACATTCAACCATTCAACTAAGGGGTAGCTAAATATTTCAATTATTTTGATTTAATGCCTAAGCTTTATGTGAGGTTATGAGTTATTTACAAAATTTAGTTATGAGTTGAAGTTAAAGAAAAAAATTTATTTTTTCCTAAGAGCCTAATCGGATCCTGGCCACACACTAAATTGCCATCATAAAAAAACTATTAAAAGGCATGCCATTTATATTGCATAATTTAAACATAACATCTAGCATTTTATAAATCCAATGCAAAAGAATAGAAGGCTGGTGTGATCGGGTGTTGCATATAACCTAAAAAGAAAATGGGTAGCCAAGCTTTACCCTTATATAGCCCGGTATATGAAAAAATAATTACAAATTATAAATGAATAAATGTTGTGGTCTCTTATCTTCATTCTTCATATCTCCTTCATTTCTTCATTTGATTTGGTTGCTTCAAAGGCATCACAGGGCCTTCCATGACAAAACCTTCTAGCCACTGCTCATCCTAATCCCTCATAACACTAATCCTAATTCCTAATATAAAATTACCTTAAAAATAGGAAAAGTAAATCTAGCTACACCTACAAAATAAGTGTTAGCTAAACACACCCCCGCAGTTATATGAATAATTTAGACTTAGCACCCTACACATGAGTAACCAAGCCCACATGTCCTAATTTGGATTATGCTTAGGGATAAGCAACCTGCAAAAGAGAGCATTTATTTTTATTTTAAGCACCCCTTAAGCACAATCCCCTGTAGAAAATATTATTAGGCTAATCATACCATCCAGTCTACAAAGCATATACCCTAACATCCGGTCTAAAATAATACAACATAAACCAAACATACAACACTCCATGCACCGCCCTAACATAAAGCTAGAAATGGTGACTTAATTCTAAAGTGTTTGTATTAAGGCTTGTGTGGTATGCCTTAACTAGCTTTGTTATGATTTTTCTAAGTATGAAAGGATTTAATTATATAAGATGGTTTCACTTTAAGTGGCTTAATTGATTTGAGAATTTTTTTACTTAATGTTTTCTTTTGTTCCAATTGGCTTACACTAATAACTAAGTGTTATAAAGAGAAGAAAGGAGAGGATTACTCTTTTTTATCTCTACCTTAAGTCACTTCCTAAACAAATTAATTAATCAATTCTCTTTAGTGAATGGCTTCTTACATATTTTAATTAATCCTAGGTTTAGGTTTACTTTAAATACTCTCATTCAATAAGGAATGCAACTCAAGATTAATTAGAATTAATTACTATCACATGACACATATTCATTCATTTCTTTCCATCATATGTAACATGCACATGATTAAATCCTAAGCATACCTATACATGCAATATACCTTAGCACACTTAAATGATGGATGTAAATATGTGCATTTGGAATTTAGATGTTTAATTTGATTGGATCATTTTATCATATTAATGTAAATCTATCTAAAATATTATATAAAAATACATAGGAATGAAATTAAATAGATGTTTCATTGTTAAACCAGGGAAGTGAGGTAATCAAATGACCTCTTTGGGGCTAACTAAAGCCTCTTGTTCCTAGGATGTCTAAACTATATACCCATTACATTCAAACATATGCAAGATTATGCACATGAACATAAGAAAGAAAGCTTTAAACCATGTGATCAATTGATTCAATCATTTGAACAAATATGAATGCATGTCTTTCTTAGTAGAAAAGGGGGATTTTCATTCAGTAGCTAAATACACATTCAAATATATAAAAGTTTTAAGCAGGTACTTTTCATTGTTGAACCAGGGGAGTGAGGTAAAGACCTCCTTGGGGTTACTTAAAGCCTAGCATCCCCAGAATGTCCATACTAGATATACCCACTACTCTTAAATACACATGAATGTACAAATAACTATAATAATGGAAAAATCATGTTAAAGTTATATTTTTGGCATATTTATGCATATGGAATAAAGCCTTATCTAAATTCTAGTATTGAAATATGTAAGAATGAAATCAAATGGAGTACATGCCATTGTTAAACCAGTGAAGTGAGGTAATCAAATGACCACTTTGGGGCTAACTAAAGCCTCATATTCTGGGATGTACAAGCTATATACCCATTAACCATCTTACTTACATAAATCAATACATGAATGGAAGAGAAGAAACTTCACTTCATACACTTAAGCTATAATCACATACATCTCTTATGTATTTATAACTAGCCTTCATAATATATATAATCATTCATTCATAAGTTTTGGAAAATAGATTTGGATTTAATAATGATAATAGCCACACATATATTAATTTAAATGATCACATGCAAGCTTGACATAAAGGAAACCATTTAATTTAATTAATTTTGCAAGAGTTGAATGCATGAATCAATTGACATACAACATTTAATGTGGTTTGAAAGACATAAAGGGACATAAGCACATGATTTTATTCAATCCAATTAATTCCTAAGGACAATCATATTAAATAAACTCATTTAAAATAAACCAAAATTTATAATTGTCATTTTTAATTTCATGTTTGATTTGGTTTAAGCAATGTGAGAAGGGTTTTCTAATCCTAATCCCATTCCATGCATGAGTTAATTTAATTTAATGAGAAGCAATTAGATTGATTTTATGGATTAATTTGGTTAAGGTGAGAATTAAATTAATTAATTAAACTCTTACCTATGTTACCTTAAGATAATTAATTAAATGATTATGTGCCAATGTAATATGAAAATGAATTGAAAAGTAAATAGCAATGCTCCTATGAAAGGAAAGGGGCCCAATGCAATTAGCTCATTATCATTAATTAATTAAGCTTAAGATACTCACTTAATTACTTTTATGGTTTTCTCACACATGTGAGCAAACCTTATTAACTCTCTTTAAGTTATTAAACACCTAAAGCTCTACCCAAGAATCAATTAAAAGAAATTAGATGTAATTACCCTTAATTAGGTTAATCAAGACATTAATCCATTAATCCATTTCTCTTTTCATAATTACCAAATTGAATTGATTATCCTTTAAAATGAATTGGGCTTAAGGGGGGAAAGGTTGGGAAAGAGGTCCCAACCTAATTCCATAAGCCCTCTCATTCAATTAAACATGATTTGGCAAGATTTGAATTTCAAATTAACCAATTAGGCCACTAATTTGTTAATTTAATATTAATTAGAAGTTTTGTTGAAAAAAGAGAAGAAAACTTAAGGAAAAGATTAGGAGGGAGGCTCCAACCCAATCCTCTAAATCTTCCCACTATTCAACAGTGATTGAGGGGTCCAATGTGTTGATTAATTACTATTCAAATGCTTAATTATCACTTAATTAAGTTAAAAGGGTAATTAAGGCTTAAGCAATCAATTTCCTTAATTAATCAACCAATAAATTCCAAAAAATAGGGAGGCAGAGGTCATCCCCCAAAACATTCTCAAAATGTTTGAAATTGATTGGTTAATTAATTAGGGAGTAATTATGCTAATTAAAATTTTAATCAAACCTTATTTAAGCTAAAATTACTATTCAAAAATAATTAAGAATAATTTTAATGGATTCTCCTCTTAAATACATCTAAAATGAGCCATTATTTATATTTATTAGATTTCTCTATAATTATGAATTATTGAAGTTTTAGCCTTAAGAACACATTAAATAACCTAAGCATCCTATCGGCATATGTGACGCATGTGCATTCCACATGGCGCCACAAGATTGGTTATTTAAGTTCTCACATCCGCACGCTGAGTCATCTAACGGCGGATGTGGTATTGATCTCCACCATCTAATCTCAGATCAGACAGTGCAGATCAAACCCATGATGTAAAGGGAGAAAAATAAATGGGTCTAATGCAATTTGATCAAAGTCATCCATTCTAATCACACAGAATGGATAACCCGTGATCCTCCTTCTTGCGAGTGATGAATGATAGAAGCTGTCCGCCATGGATCACTCAATTTGAGCTCACCTGAGCTTGAATTCACTCCAAAATCAACCCACACCTTCACGTGAGGGATCCACAAGGATCTAATAGCTAGGATGGACTCACATACAAATTTCTTTGAAAAGCTCCAATAAGATTTTCCTATTTCCACAGTTTTGAGCAATTACCTCACCGAGCTCAAGATTGATGGTGGGATTGATGGAGGTAGCTTCTTCTAGTAGATATGAGACCCTATTAAGTAGCACATAAGGAAATTCCCCTTGGTTCATTTAGTGGATCAACTTCTATCACTTTGGAGCTTGATGGTGATCAAAGTCATTCCTCCGATGGCTTGGGAGCTTGGAAAATAACTTGGGTGGTTTGATGATGGGTGTGAAAGGTGTGTGTAAGAGGAATTTGATTTTGGTTGAGAGATGAGCAGGTTTGGATTGAGATTAGCCTCCCCTATTTCAGTTCTACACAGGAAGGGGGAATGCCAAGGATGGAAGCTTAGGATGGCTCTGAGGATTGCAAGAGGTTCAAAATCACACTTGGAAGCTCTCACGATTTGATTGATGCATTCCCATTCAAATTAAGGGGATATACCCTCAATTTTCTAAGGTGGATGGACAGATTGATTCTAATTTTTTTGGTTGACCAGCCAGCCATCGTTAGAGCACTAGAGTGGTTGCCATCTTGTCCACAAGGGTTGTCTAGATTAGGAGAAGCCATGGCAGGAGGCTCCAAGGTTGATATGGGATGATCTCCTTCTCTTGATCATTTGGGTGCTCAGTTTGTAAGGTAAGTCAATTGGCTCACCTCCCTTTGGTCCATGGCAAGTCCTACCCCTTTTAGAGTGGACTAGGAAGTTTAGGTGATGCCTCATTTGGATGAGTGAGGGCTGCAAAGGTGAAATGAAGAGTGGAATTTGCCATATGAGGAAAGAATCCAATGTGGGAGAGGATCTATGGAGGATTTGCATTGGACTTGGCTCCCAAAGGCTTTGGGCTAATTTTGGGATGATATAGGATGGGTTTGGGTCGGGTTAGGTTAGCCTCCAAGGTCCCATGGGTTGGTTTTATGGGTTTTGGCTTCATTTGGTCAAATGGGTTCATATTGGGTCATGTTGGTTTGGGTTGACTAATTGGTCAAATTAGGTCAAACCAAGGCTTAGGTTAGTTCAAATGATGATTTGAAGAGTTTTGGTTCAAGTGGCTTCAATTAATTTGGCCTAGATTTGATTTTGGCATATTTGGATTCATATAGGTCAAATGGGCTCAGTTGACCAATTTGACCAAATTGGCCAAATTGTCTTAAGTTGGGTGTTGGTTCATGTTCAATTGGTTAATTGAAAATGATTATAGGTTTTGGTTTGAATCAATTTTAATTTAATTTATATTTTGTCCAATTTAACCCTTTAGGTCAATTTGGGCTAGGGTGAGTCAAGTTGACCAATTGGTCAAATTAGGCTCAATTATAGCTTTGGTCCAATTCAATAATTAATTTGGAATGAACTTGAGCCATTGGTTGCAATCAATTTAGGTTAGATTATGATTTGACCCATTTTGGCCTTTTAGGCCAATTTAGGTCAACTTTGATCAAATGGCCAATTGGACTTGGTTTGACTCAATTGAGTCAAGTCATATTCAATCATTGATCATGAGTTACTGTGAATCAATGGTTTCAATCAATTTGGTGTATGGTGTGGTTTGGCTAGTTTAGGTTTCATTTGGGCTAAAGGTTGACTTGGTCAAAGGACCAAATTGACTTGGTTTGACCCAATTCAAGGTGATTGATCATCCTAGGGTGATTGTTGATCATGATATGAGGCTTGGATATGCTTGGTTCAATCCAATTTGGGTGGGATTAAAACTTAGCTCAAAAAGGTCCTTTAGACTACTTTGGGTCAAGTGGACCTAAATGAGTCAGTTGGCTTGCTTTGGCTTGATTCAAGTTTGGTTGAACTTATATATGAGCCTAAGATTGAAATATAAATTTAACAATCAATTTAGAGTCCAATGGATTTTGGCTCACTTGGAAATTTCAAGTTAAAAGGGCTAACTTGGGCTTGACTTAGTTTGACCTGAGTTTGGTTAGAGAATTATAGGTTTCATTTATATTTGGATAGATGATTGAAGGGATGATTGATTCAAGAGAAAATCCATTGGTTTTAGCTTTTTGGTAGATTTTAGTTAAGTCCAAGAAATTGGCTTAAAGGGTATAAATTAGATTTTGGTTTAATTTTGGATTTAGTTTTTGCTATTCAAATTTATATTTCATTTATATTTATGAATATAAATGAAGATATAAATGACTCATGAGAAAATCACTTCAGTTTGGAGTAATTTGGAAGCAAATTTGACCAAGCTTAAGGATGTAGGTCAAAAAGAGCTGAAAAGGAAATCAATTTAATTTGATTTATTTTTGGTCATTGATAGGTGGGTTTCATTTATATTTTTAAATATAAATGAAGGAGTAATTTATTTATAAAGAAATCAATTGATTTTGGGTTGATCTAGGTTAACATTTGGTTAAGCTTATGGAGGTAGGTCCATATGGCTTAAGAAGGGATTTTGGCTTGGTTTGACTTAGTTTAATTTTGTTTTGGTCATTTGAATATGGATTTCATTTATATTTGTGCATATAAATGAAGGAATAATTGACTTATAAAGAAATCAATCAATTTTGGGATAACTTAAGTGGAGATTTGGCTAAGATTATGAGAATGGTTCATATGCTTAGGAAGGAATTTTGGAACTTGGATTTGGTTTTGGGATTGAATTATTTGAAGTTGGATTTGAATTGGAATTTGATAGTTTGATTGAAGGATTGAATTGATATTTAAGAAAATCAAATGAATTGGAACTGAATTGGATTTGGTTAAGGCTAAGTCCATAAGATGAAATCAAAGGGTTTAGAAAGGGTTTTGAATTCAATCATAAGGTTCATGGAAAATTTTTGAGCTTGAATTTGATCATGGGCTTGATTATGCATCTTGGAAATTTGGTTTAGATTTTGAATATGAATTTGAATTTGAGGTTTGGTTTGAGAAGGAAAGCATGGATTGAGTTTAGGCTATAAGGGCGCAAGTTTCCTTAAATCCCTAAGGCGTGACCTATCCCTATGGCTAACCCTTCTAAGTCTCCAGGCTTAGGTTAAGTGTTCACCTAATCACTAGAAGTGTCTTAAGACTAAGGAGATCTTTGTGTCTATAAGAGTCCTAGATCTATGATGAGGAAGTTGAGAACTCATTCAAAAAGTGAGGTCAACAGTGGTACAATGACAATGCTCTTGGGTCACCACTCCTTCCTAACCGCAACTAAAGTAGAGGGTTGAGCAGGGGAGCTCGATCTCATCTTAATAGGTGGAGTGGTTCCTTAGGCCATAGTTGGATCACCAGTGGGGATGGTCTTTTCCCAGATAGAAGCTTCTGAAGCTTTGCAGGGGTGGAGATGCTGTAAGCTGAACGGGTGATGGTGGATGGTGAGTGGAGCAGTGTGATGGCAACACCAACAACCTCTCAGCTAGAGATTTTTCTTGCATTGAACCATGTTAGTAAGAATAATATTATATGAATGATCAACCCTAATAGAGAGACAATCAAGGAAATTCATCAGGGCGTAGGCCATCGATTGCTTGATGTACCTCCGTCTCTCTTTCTTGCCTACCTTGGCTGATACTCGAGCCTCCACAGCTCTCTCCCTGTGGATCTGACTTCTAATGCCCCCTAGGGATCATGGACCTTAGATCAAATAATGCGCACTAGCATTCACTGGCTCTGTGAAGTGAAGAATAGTCCTAAGTCCAGCATAGGGCCTCCTACGCTCCCTAACTGGTGTCTCAAAGTGTGCAGGTGGTGGAGGCGATGCAGCGATCTTCTTGTAATTCTTCTCTCCATCTGAGGCCGAGAGGGGGTGGAACTACTACCACTCAAGAGTGGAGAGAACCCTCCTCGGCGATGTGGCAAGCAACATCTATCTCTCTAGCTACCCGCTCATGATGTCGCTTGACCTTTTAGTTTTTATTATGGTACTGGGTGCGGATGAGTAAAGCGGAACAAGAGCTAGAACCTACCTCGAAGGTATAGGATACTATCTCAGAAGCCAAGATAACATTCCCCTTTGAGATGACCAAAAAGAAGGTAATAGCTCTCACTAGAACTATAGTAGGGGCAATTGATTGAACCCATGCTGATGTAGCTGGCACTGACACTGACACTAATCAGGGTGTGGGAACCATGACAGCCTTCCTCTTCAATGAGGGGAACTCGGAGTTAGATGGAATGTCAAAGCGAATAAGTGGTGTCTATCCTACCATCTCCTCTCTACTAATAGTTGTGAGGGTTGTCCCTTTATAAGTAATCTCGACTCCTTCAAAACCATGACCAAAGTAAATCAGATGTGTGGTGGTAGTCATGGTGAGATTGGTCTAATCTAAGGCCAGATATACACCAGAGGAGAAGGAGAAAACAAACTTGTTGAAATCCATGATCACTGTACTGATTGGGGGCTAAAAAGACTAGCTGTGCTAAAATCACTGCATTTATTGAAACATAATTGAGTCAGACCCTTACCTTAATATTTATCTTCATTCATTAACTTCTAAATTTGATTTGGAATTTGAACCCACACTTAACAAATTTAAGAATGCTAAGTGGGGTTCATTGAATTTTTGGAGAGATTTTTGATAATTGGAGGAGAGACTTTGCCATATGATTTTGATTTAGAATCCATACTCAACAAATTTAAGCATGTTGAGAGAGGTTCAAATATTTGGAGAGACTTTTGGAGATATATATTTTGTATGTATAATTTGAAATTTTGATTTATAAAACCTTTACTTAGCATATTTAGGTATGCTAGAAACGTTTTCAATTATATGCTTAAAATTTTGTGAAAACATCTTTGTTTGTGATGATTGGTTATGTGTGTGATATATGTTGGTTTGATTTGAAAGTTGGGCTCTTACTTAACAAATTTGGTATGTTAAGTAGAGGCCAAATGTGTTTGATGTGTTGATTTGAAAATGAGGGTCTTATTTAACAAATTTGGTATGTTAAGTAGGATTCAAGTATGTTTATGATTTGAAAATGAGGCTCTTACTTAACAAAATTGGTATGTTAAGTAGGAGCTAAGTGTATTTATGATTTAAAAATGATGTTCTTACTTAACAAATTTGGTAATGTTAAATGGATGCCAAAGTGTGTTTATGACTTTTGAAAATGAGGCTCTTACTTAACAAATTTGGTATGTTAAGGAGGAGCTAAGTGTATTATGATTTGAAAATGAAGCTCTTACTTAACAAATTTGGTATGTTAAGTAGGAGCTAAGTGTATTATGATTTGAAAATTAGGTTCTTACTTAACAAATTTGGTAAGTTAAGTAGGAGCTAAGTGTATTATGATTTGAAAATCAGAAATCTATTTAACAAATTTAAGCATGTTAAATAGAGTTCAATTTATTTTTGTGATTTTTGAAACTGGGACTCTCATTTGATAAATTTGGGTATGTTAAACAGAGTCCAAATGCATTTTGATGTTCAAGGCTTTGAAAAGAGGAATTAAATTTAACAAATGTAAGTGTGTTAAATAGAATTCAATTTGTTTTTATTTTTCAAAAAGAAAGGGAACTTTCATTTGACAAATTTGGGTACGTCAAATGGAGTTCAAATATGTCTTAATTCTGTGTGTGATTTTTGCCTTTGAAAGAGGAAAACTTCAACTCTAGCACATATGAAATATGTTAATTGGAGTTTTAATTTTATGTCATGATTTTATTTGAAAATAGATCTTCATTCAATATATTTGGGTATGTTGAATGGATATAACTATTTTTAAAAATGTGCTTTTGAAAAAGGGGTTTTAAGAATTGTTGATTTTGATTTTGAAAAGGACCTCCATGTAAAAATTATAGGAATTGTTAAATGAGGTTTGATTATTATTATGCTTTTTGAAAACTTCTTTTGAATTTTGTGCAAAATCTTTTATTATGTGAATTTTGAAAAAGTACTTTTGAAAAGTTTCATTTTGCAAAAGAGTTTATATTTTTTTAATATATATATATATATATAAAAAACCTCACCAAGTTAGTGGTAAAGAGGTTCTAAATTTTTAGTCATCTCCTTTCATTAGTTAATGTTATCTTTCACCTATTAGGGGACCCAATAAGGTTTCAAGACCTACAAGGAGTGAGGTCCTAAAATCTAAGGGATGTTGGCTACCTTTGCTTAAGAATGAAATAAGTTAAGTGCTAAAGAAAGATAGTCTTAGGTTTATATGAAATGTAAGCCTACTATCGATGCTTGGAGATAACAATTGTCTACTAGAGATGGAGAGAGGAATCATCCCTAGTGGAATCGCCAAAAAAATCTATGTTGTTTATTTTTGATATATGTATGGGGACACCACACAGATCTGAGGGTGTACTTATTGAAGTGATTGGGTACCACATTGAGGTATGATATACTATCTCAAAAGATAGATTCATCACACTTCAATGGACCTAATCACCTAATAAGGACTCCTAAGGCATGACGGGTCTTCGAATATACTAGATTTTTCCCTACTTTACATAGATGAATAAAGTAGGGTTTATATTAAATCGAGTTTTAAAGTTCCCTATAGGGGCAACCTCCCATAGTTAATTATATCATAAGAAAGGTGAATTCTTTAGGAATACTCTTGATTAAAGTAGGCAATTGTTATCTCTAAAGATTTTAAAGAAAAGACTATTAATAAATTAGCTATATTGGAAAATCAAATGAGAAAGATTAAGGAGAAGACTTATTATTGAAGCTAAAGGAGATAAGTAGGGAATGCTCATAATACTAAGAAACCTAGTGAGAATTCCAACCTATCCTATGATTGGGCTTTATATGTTTGAAGTTGAGGAGAATTATTTATTTGAGTTAAAATTTTATTAGAAAGCTAGGACTTATAATTTCATAATACAAGATTATGGAAATTCCTAAGAGGTAAGGATTTATACTTGTAGCCTGAAGGAAATAGCCACCTCGGATCTTGAATCTAGGGAGCTTTAGCAAGAGCTAAAGCATGACCTAAATCTAAGAAAAAATGGGCATATGGTTTACCTCCATAACATAGGATAAATCACCTGATTGTTAGTCTTATAACCACTTGGAGTGGCAACTAGCTAACTCCTCCTATGCTTTAAAACCATGTAGGTAAGTTATATGATTTTGTAAGATAGTTTGGTTGTTATTATTTAGAAAGAAACTAAAGTCCTTAAACCCACTCCTTAAGAAACTAGAGCATGAGGGGTATGAGTAATGACTTAGTCTAATGCAAATCTTTTCAACTTTTATTTGATTTTGGACTCTTCATTTTGACAAAGGTCATAGGATTGTTTATGCCAAAATGCATAATAAAATGAGATTATGGGCTAAATCAGAGAGAAAGAGGTGTTTTCATCACAGGAAACTCTCAAATGCCAAGTCTTCCCCTATCCTGCAAGGATGAAAACCCTCTCTTAGCAAGAGTGAAGTAATATGAATGTATGGTATTAAGCATACAACATTTAACTAAGGGGTTGCTAAATATTTTAATTATCTTGATTTAATGCCTAGTCTTTATATGAGGTTATGAATTATTTAAAACTTTAGTTATGAGTTATAGTTGGGGTAGAAAATTTATTTTTTACCTAAGAGCCTAATCGGATCCATGCCACACATTAAATCATCATTCATAAAGAAACTAGAAAAATGCATGTTATTTCTATTACAATTTAAACAAGAATCAAGCATTTTCTAAATCTAACATAAAAGAATAAAGGTCACAGCTATTGGGTACTACGGTACAACTTGAAAAGAGAGAATGAGTAGCTGAGCTCTACCTTTATACAACCTGGAATATGAAATAATAATTACAAATTCACAAATGAATAAATGTTATGGGGGGTCTTCATTCTTCATATATCTCCTTCATTTCCTCATTTGATTTGCTTCTTTAGATTTAGTAGCTTCAAAGCATCACATGGCACCCCAGGATCAAACCTTCTAGCCAATGTTCATCCTTAACCCCCCAAAGCACTAATCCTAATTCCTAATACAAAATTATATCAAAAATAGAAAAATTAAATCTAACTACACCTGTATAATAAGTGTTAGCTAAACATACCATACAACCCAAGTAATTTTATGGATAATTTGGACTTATCACCCTACACATGGGTAACCAAGCCTGCCTAGCTTAATTTGGATTATGCTTAGGGGTTAAGCAACCTTAAAAAGAGACCATTTATATTTATTTTTTTAAGCACCCCTTAAGTATAATCCCTTATAGAAAACATGATTAGGCTAATCACGGCCTAACATCTAGTCTACAAAGCATACACCCTAACATACAGTCTAAAATAATACATCATAAAATAAGATATTCATCGCACCATGCACTGCCCTAACATAAAGCTAGAAGTGGTGACCTAATTCTAAAGTGTGTGTATTAAGGCTTGTGTGATATTCCTTAACTAAGCTTTGTTAGAATTTTCTAAGTATGCAAGGGTGTTTAATCATAAGAAGTTTATTTCACTTTAAATGATTTAGTTAATTTAGGAATTTTTACTTATGTTTTCTTTTATTTTACTTGACTTACACTTAACAACTAAGTGTTATAAAGAGAAGAAAAGATAGGATTACTCTCTTTTATCCCTACCTTATGTCCCTTCTAAAGCATATTAAATAAATTCTCTTTAGTGAATGACTTATTACATATTTTTAATCCTAGGTTTAAGTTCACTTTAAATAATATCATTCGATAAGAAAGGCATCTTAAGATTAATTGGAATTAATTACTACCACATAACACACATTTATTCATTTCTTTCCATCATATGTAGCATGCATATGACTAAGTCCTAAACATATCTATACATGCAATATGTGTTGGCACACTTAAATGATGAATATGAACATGTACATTTAAAGTTTATATTTTCCTTTTGATTGAATTATTTTTATCATATTAATTTAAAGCTCTATCTAGATTCTTATGCTAAAATATATAGGAATGAAGTTAAATAGGTACATATCATTGTTAACCAGGAAAGTGAGGTAATCAAATGACCTCCTTGGGGCTAATTAAAGCCTCATATTCCTAGTATGTCCACTAAATACTATTTGCATTTAAACACATGTAAGTTTGCATACATGAATGTAAGAAAGAGAGCTTCCAATCACATGATTAATTATTTTTATCACTTAAACAATTGCAAATGCATGTGTTTTGGTAAAAGAAAGAGGGGTTTGACTCCATAATTAAGTACACACACATGTATGAGAGACATAAGCTAGTGCATTCCATTGTTAACCAGGGAAGTGAGGTAATCAAATGACATCCTTGGGGCTACTTAAAACCTCATATTTTCAAGATGTTGAGACTAAATATTTGCTTTTCTCAAATATATATAAATATATACATAACTAAAGGAGAGAAAACCATGTAAAATTGTACTTTTATTTAATTGAAAAGGTTTATGCATATGTAGTAAAGCCTCATTTAAATTCAAATATTGAAATATGTAAGAATGAAATCAAATGGAGTACATGACATTGTTAAACTAGGGAAGTGAGGTAATCAAATGACCTACTTGAGGCTATTTAATGTCTCGTATTCCCGGGATGTCCAAACTAAATACAAATTAACATTCTTACCTACACAAATCAATATATGAATGAAAGAAGAGAACTTTACTTCATACACTTAAGCTATAATCATTTCCATTTCCTATGTGTTTATAACTAGCATTTATAGCATATGTATGTTGTTTTTTTTATGTGCATATGGAGAACACACACAAATCTAAGGGTGTGCTTATTGAAGTGATCAAGTGCGACATCAAGGAATATTAAACTATCTTAAAAGATAAAAATCACTGCTCTACAATGGACTTAATCACCTAATAAGGACTCCTAAGGCATGATGGGTCTTCGAATATACAAGAGATTTTTCCCCTACTTTACATGGATGAATAAAGTAGGGTTTATTTAAATTGGATTCTAATGTTCTCTATGGGGGCTAGCCCCCATAGTTAATTATATCCTAAGGAAGGTGAATTCCTTAGGAATACTCTCGATTAAAGTAGGCAATTGTTGTCTCCAAAAAATTCAATGATAAGACTATCAATAAATTGGCTATGTTAGGAATTCTATCTTATATTTAGTGTGTGGCCTGGAATCCTCTTTTTCTACCCCAACTAAGTGTTTTAAAGAGAAGAAAAGAGAGGGCCACCCTCTTTTATCCCTACCTTAAACCGCATCTAAAGAAAATTAATTAAATGAATTCTCTTTAGTGAATGGCTTATTACATATTTTAATTAATCCTAAGTTCAGTTTCATTTTAAATAGACTTATTCAATAAGAAAGGTATCTTAGGATTAATTAGAATTAATTACTATCACACAACACATGTTTATTCATTTCTTCCCATCATATGTAACATGCATGTGATTAAGTCCTAAACATATCTATACATACAATGTATTTTTGACACACTTAAATGTAGGATGTATAAATGAGTTTTATAGAAAAAGAGGATTCTCATTCATTAGCTAAATACACATTCAAATGTATGAAAGTTCTAAGCAAGTACTTTGACATTGTTTGACCAGGAGAACGAGGTAGACACCTCCTGGGCTACTTAAAGTTGTGCATCCTCGAGTGTCCAGACTAGTTATACTCGCTATTTTTAAAGACATATGGATGTAAAAACAATTATAAGAAATAGAAAATTATGCAAAAAAAATGTATTTTTGTTTTGAATTATACAATGGAATAAGGAGATTTTCATTAATTAGCCAAATGCACACATAAGTGTATAAAAGTAATAAGCAAGTACTTCGCCATTATTTGACCAAGGGAAACCTCCTTGGGGATATTAAAAGCGAGCATCCCCGAGTGTCTAGACTTGATATACATGCCATCCTTAAATACTCATGAGTGTATAAACAACTATAAGAATGTAAACCATGCAAGAATTATATTTTGATATATTTATACATGTGAGCTAAAATTCTATCTAAATTCTAACATGGATATTCATAAGAATAGACCCAAGCAAGTGTTGTGTCCTTTTCAAATGAATTATACGCTTGTTGATATTCATATTCTTATGTAAATTCATGAAGATTAAAGAAAAGAGAACTTCATATCACATGTTCTAAGTTGTAAGCACATACAAGATTATAAATACTTATAATTATCATTACTCCATGTGTTATAGTTGATTTATATACTTTTAAAATAATTTTATATTTAATAGTGATAATAGCCACACATATTTTTAATTAAGTTAACACATGCAAATTTGACATAAAGGAAGTCATTTATTTTAATTGATTTTTGAAATAAATGAATGCATGACTATAAGTGGCATACAACAGTTTAATATGATTGGAAAGAAATAAAGAAACACATGCACGAAATTTCATTCAATCCAACTAATTCCTAAGGACAATCACATTAAATAAGCTTATTTAAAATAAACCAAAATTTCTTAAAGTCACTTTTAATTTTATGTTTATCTTGATTTAAGAGAGATGAGAAAGAGGTTTTAATCCTAATCTCATTCCCCATATGTGTAAATTAATTTGATTCAATGAGAATCATTTAAATGATTTTTAAGGATTGATTATGTTAAGCATGGATTAAATCAATTAACTAACCCTTTTTTATGTTACCTTAAGATAATTGATTAAATAATTATGAACTAATGTAATATGAAAATGAATTAAAAAGTAAATAGCAATGCTCCTATGAAATGAAAGGGGCCTAATGCAATTAGCTCATAATCATTTAATAATTAAGCTTAAGGAACCATTTTAATTACTTTCATGATTTTCTCACACATATGAGCTAATCATAATTTCATTAAGCCTCTTTAGGTTCTTGAACACCTAAAGCTCTACCCATGATAGATTAAGGGGAAAAATAAGATTTAATTTGATTTTTTCAAATCAATTAAACCAATAATCCATTAATCCATCTCACCAAAAAAAAGAGACTAATCAAAGTTAATAATTACCTTAAAATGATATGGGCTCAAGGGAAAAGATAGGGAAAGAGGTCCCAACCTAATTCCATAAGCCATCCACTAGATTAAGCATGATTTAATATTATTTGAATTTCAATTTAGCTAATTAAGTTTTTACTTAGTTAATTAGTTAATAATTAGGACTTTAGTTGAAAGAGAGGGAAAATTAGAGAATGGATTAGGAGAGAGGCTCCAATCCACTTCCCTAAGTCTCCTTACTGTTCAATAGTGATTAGGGAGTCCAAATAATTAATTAATCACTATTCATATGCTTAATCACCCCTTAATGAAGTTAAAAGGGTAATTAGGTCGTGTTTATTTTTGATTTGTGTATGGGGGACACCATGCAGATCAAAGGGTGTACTTATTGAGGTGATCAGGTATGACATTAAAGAATAGTGCACTATCTCGAAAGATAGAAATCACCACCCTATAATGGACCTAATCCCCTAATAAGGACTTTTAAAGCATGATGGGTCTTTGAATATACCAGAGATTTTTCCCCTACTTTACATGGATGAATAAAGCAGGGTTTATTTAAACTGGGTTCTAAAGTTCCCTATGGAGGCAATCCCCCTTAGTTAATTATATCCTAAGGAAGGTTAGTTCCTTAAGAATACTCTCGATTAAAGTAGGTAATTATCCAAAGATTTCAAAGATAGAACTATCAATAAATTGACTATATTTAGAAAATCAATCGGGATAGATAAAAAAGGAGAGACTTATTATTAAAGCCAAAAGGAGATGAATAATGAATGCTCATGATGCTAGAAAACCTAGTGAGCATTCCATGATATCCTATGGTTGGGATTTATATGTTTGAAATTGAGGAGAATTATATATTTGAATTAGAATTTTATTAGAAAGCTAGGACTTATAATCTCAAAACACAAGGTTGTGGAAATGCCTATGAGGTGAGAATTTATGCTTGTAGCCTGAAGAAAATAGCTACCTTAGATCCTAAGTCTAGGGAGCTTTGGCGAGGGCCAAAGCACATCCTAAATCTAAGGTGAAGATGAGTATATGGTTTACCTCCACAAGAGAGGATAAACCACCCAATTGTTGGACTTATAACCGCCTGGACTGGTAGCCAGCTAACTCCTCCTTCACTTTAAAACCATGTAGGCAAGTCATATGTTTTTCCAAGATAATTAGGTTATTATTATTTAGAAAGGGACTAAAGCCCTTAAACCCACTCCCTAAAGAGACTAGAGCATGAGTGGTATGTGTAATGACTTAGTATAATGTAAATCTTTTCAAATTTTATTTATATCTAACACTTCATCAAAGGCTATAGGATTTTTATATGCCTAAATGCATGTTAAAATGAGTTATGGGCCAAATCAAGAAAGAAGTGTGTGAAGCTCCATCAGTAGGAGTTGCTCTCATAGGTTAAGCTGTTCTTATGCGTCAAAGAATGGAGGCCCTCATTTTTCAAGAGTGATTCAAGATGATATGTATGGTGTTAAACATATAATATTCAGCTAAGGGGTTACTAAATATTTTAATTATCTTCATTTAACACCTAAGCTTTATGTGAGGTTATAAGTTATCTAAAACTTTAATTATGAGTTTTAGTTGGGTAAAAGAATTATTTTTCTTAAGAGCCTAATTGCATCTAGATCATACAACAAACTCCAATTATAAAGAAACTATGAAAATGCATGTCATTTCTAATGCACAAGCTAAACAAAATATCAAACATATAGCTAATGTACAAGAATAAAAGGTTCATTCAGTCTGGTACCGTCGTACAACCCAAAAAGAAAAGATGGATAGTCGAACTCTACCCTTATACAATCCAAATTATAAAAGAATAATTACAATTAAAGATGAGTACATGCTATGGGGGTCTTCATCTTCTTCGAATTGTCATGTCTTCCTTCCTCCTTTGACTTGATTTGGATGTCCTTGCTTCAAAGGCATAACAGGGCCTCCTAGGACAAAGCCTTCTAACCACTACTCATCCTGATCTCTCATAACACTAATCCTAATTACTAATTGCAGAATTACATTTAAATGGACAGAGTAAATCTAACTACATCTACAGAATAAAGGTTAGCTAAACATACATTCCACCCAAACAATTATATTTATAATTTGAGCATAATATCCTGCACATGGGTAACCAAGCTCACCTGTCCTAATTTAGATTATGCTTAGGGGGTGAGCAACCTACAAAAGAGAGCATTTATATTTATTTTAAGCGTCCCTTAAGCACAATCTCCTGCAAAAAACAAAGTTAAGATAATCACTTCCTAACATCTAGTCTACGAAATATACACACTTACATCCAGTCTAAAACAATACATCACAAAACCAAACATACATCAAACCATACACCACCCTAACATAAGGCTAAAAGTGGTGGCTCATTCTAAGGTGT
This sequence comes from Cymbidium sinense, assembly GCA_021442155.1. Classification (NCBI taxonomy): domain Eukaryota; kingdom Viridiplantae; phylum Streptophyta; class Magnoliopsida; order Asparagales; family Orchidaceae; genus Cymbidium; species Cymbidium sinense. Next base: position 8,262,038 of record CM038233.1, on the reverse strand, counting down.
GTTTTAATGCTTGTGTGGTATGCCTTAACTAGGCTTTATTATAATTTTCTAAGTAAGAAATGATTCAATTTAAAGGGTGTTTAAACTTCAAGTGCTTTAATTAATTGGCAAGTTTTATTAATTTTTCTTTTGTTTCACTTGGTTTACACTTAACAAGTAAGTGTTATAAAGAGAAGAAAAGAGAGGATCACTCTCTTTCATCCCTACCTTAAGTCATTTCTAAAGCCAACTAATTAAATAATTATCTTAGTGAATGGCTTATTATATATTTTAATTAGTCTTATATTTAGGTTCACTTTAAATAAACTCATTCAATGAGAAAGTCATCTCAAGATTAGTTGGAATGAACTACCATCATATAGCACATGTTTATTTATTTCTTTCCATCATACATAGCATTCATATGGTTAAGTATTGAACATACCTATACATAAAATTTATATTTTAGCATACTTCAATGATGAATGTAAGCGAATATATTTGGAATTGATGTTTCATTTGGTTGAATTATTTTGTCATATTCTTTTAAAGCTCTATCTAAATTCTTATACAAAAGCAAATGAAATGAACTTTAAATTATATGACTAATCAATCCAACCACTTGAACAAAATATGAATGCATGTATTTTTTTAATAAAAAAAGAGATTTTCATTCATTAGTTAAATACACTCACATGTATAAAAATTTTAAGCAAGCACGTCGCCATTGTTCTGCACCAAGGGAGCAAGGTAGGAACCTCCTTAAGGCTAAAAGTCGTGCATCCTTGGGATGTCCAAACTAATATACCAACTACTCTTATATACATATAGATGTATAAGCAACTACAAGAATGGGAATCATGCAAAAGTAGAATTAATTTGATTAAATTATGGTTTTCATCCTCTACATCACACATACACACACACACACACACACACACATATAATACACACACACACACACATATATATATATATATATATATATATATATATATATAAGAATTTTAAGTAGTATAGTCATCAGCACTGTGAAGTAGGAACCTTCTGGGCTACTTAAAGTCGCATCGGTCTAGACAAATATACTATTCTTATATATATATGAATGTGCGCAACTATAGAAATGAAAACTATACAAAAGTTGGATTCAATTTAATTGATTTATTTGTGTAAATGAATTAAATCTTTATCTAAATTCTAATGTCAAAGATGCATAACAATGAAATCAACCAAGTATGTCAGCATTATTCTGCACCAAGGGAGTGAGGTAGGAACCTCCTTAGGGACACTTAAAGCCATGCGTCCCTGAGTGGTCTAAACTAATATACCCGCTAACATTTTACTTATGCAAATCAACATAAGAATATAAGAAAGAAACTTCACTTCTTACATGTTGACCTCATTTTTGGAGTGAGATCTCAACTTCCTCATCATAAGTCTAGGACTCTTATAGACATTAAGAGTTCCTTAGTCTTAAGACAATTCTAGTGATTAGGTGAACACTTAACCTAACCCTAGAGACTTAGAATAGTTAGCCATAGGGATAGGTTGTTCCTTAGGGATTTAGGAGAGACGTGCCTGCCCTATAGCCCAAACCCAATCCTTACTTCCTTCTTTCAAACCAAACCTCAAATTCAAATCCCAAAATCAAATCCAACTATACAATGATTAAAATCCTTCACCAAATTCAAACTCTAAATCCCTTCCTAGGCCCTTTGATTTTATATTATGGACTTAGCCTTAACCAAATTCAAATCAACCCAATCCAACAAATTTTTCTCAATTATCAAGTTCAATCTCAAATCAAATTCCAAATCATAAATCAATTCCAAAATTCCAAATTGATTGAAACCCATGATCAACTCCAAATTCCAAATCAAGATCCTAAGCCACATGGACTTACCTCCATAAACCTAACCAAAACTCCTTCAAACCAACTCAAACTTGGATGATTTATTTATAAATCAATTATTCCTTCATTTATATTTACAAATATAAATGAAATCCAAATTCAAACCTTTCAACTCAAATCAAATCAAATCATACCAAATCAAGACCCTTCTTAAGCCATATGGACTACCTCCATAAACCTAATCAAATCTTGATCCAAATCAACTTAAACATGATTGATTTCTTTATAAATCAATCATTCCTTCATTTATATTCACAAATATAAAAGAAACCCACCCTTCAATGACCAAAAATAAATCAAACCAAATCAAAACCAAATTAACCCTCTCAACCTACATCCCTAAGCTTAATCAAATTTGCTTCCAAATCACTCCAAACTCAAGTGATTTTCTCATGACCAATGTATATCTTCATTCATATTCACAAATATAAATAAAATATAAATTCAAATGACCAAAACCAAACTCAAATCAAATCGAATTCCCAATTTTAGCCCTTTTAGCCAAACTTTTGAACTTGGCTAAATGAAACCCATATCAACTCAAAACTCATGGATTTCTTCATGATTCAATCATTCCTTTAATCATGGATCCAAATATAAACATAATCCACCATTATCAAACCAAAAATAAGTCAACCCAAATCAAGCCCAAGTTAACCCTTATGACTTGAAATTATCATATGAACCAAAACCCATTTAGCTCCAAACCAATTACAATTAGATTTATATTCATTCCTAAACTAATATGTGAGTTCAACCAAACTTGAATCAAGCCTTGATCAAACCAATTGACCCATTTCAGTTCACTTGATCCAAACTGACCTAAAGGACCTTTTTGAGGCAAGTTCAAAGTTCACAATCCAACCCTTTGGATTAAATCTAAACCTCAATCATCATCAATAATCATCATGGGTGGTCAACCACCTTGAATTGGGTCAAACCAAGTCAAACTTAGCATTTGACCAAGTCAACACTTAGCCCAAATGAAACCCAAATTAGCCAAAATCCACCATATGCCAAATTGATTGAAACCATTGGCCCAAACCCATTCATAATCAATGATTGAACTGACCAAGTCATCAATTGAGCCAAACCAAGCCTAATTGGCCACTTCATGTAAGTTGACCCAAATTGGCCTAAAAAGCCAAAATGAGTCAAATCATGATTTAATCCAAATTTATTGCAACCAATGGCTCAAGTTCATTCCAGATCACTTGTTGAACTTGGCCAAAACATTAAGCCCAAGTTGACCAATTGGTCAACTAGTAACCAAATTGACCTAAAAGGTCAAATTGACCAAAATTCAAATTTATTCCAAATTAAACCAAACTAAAGTTTTCAATCATTTTTAATTAACCAATTCAACTTTGTCAACTCCTAACCCAACCTAATTTGGTCAAATTAGTTGACCAATTTGACCCTTTTGAATCCAAATGAGTCAAATTCAAACCTAAGCCAAACCATTCCAAATTAATTAAACCAAAACATCCCAAATCATCATATGAACCTAACCCAAGCCTTGTTTGACCCAATTTGACCAATTTGTCAACCCAACCCAACCTAACCCAAATGAACCCATTTTGACCAAATGAAGCCAAATCCCTCCAAACCAACTTATGGGACCCTAGGGCTTAGTCAAACCTGATCCAAGCATGCCCTACCTCATTCCCAAATCATCCTAAAAGCCAAGTGGACCCCACCTAGGGAATATCCTTCAAACCATAGGATTTAAACCTTAAACCCAATGGATTAAAGCTAAAGTAAACTTTCCCATCCCCATGGTGCTCCTTTTCACTCAAAGGAACCTTCCCCTGACCCACCTAGTGCACCTAATCCACTCTAGGTCAGCTATGAACCTTTGGGAGATGAGTTGACTCACCTCCAAGACAAATTTAGCACCCCATGGACAAAGGAAGAAGAAGCTTTGCACACCAGCCCTTGAGGCTCCTCCCATGACTCTCCACATCCCTGGCATGTGGCCTAAATTTGATGGAGACAACTCCAGCAGCTGGACGACAGCGAGCCAAGGCAAAGCATGTGCACACTCTCGTTCATCAATGATGGCAAATTGAGGGGTATACCCCCTCAATTGAAGCCAATTTCATAAAGAATCAGCTTGTGCGAGTCCTTAAGAACATTTTGAACTCCCTCAGAGAAAATCCAAGGATCAGCTCCATTCATCACCATTCTCGTGAGCAAACCAAAATAGGACACCCTTCCCTCAAGCAATACTCCCTCTCCACTAAACCAAATCTAAATTTCTTGCACCCACACCATCCTCATACCTAATCGAAGCCAACCAAACCATTTCCAAGCCTTCCAAAGCATGAGAGGTGAGTTCGATCAAAGCCGAGGCGTGTGCGTTCATGGATTGGTCAACCAAGCACCAAAGGCCAAATTGAGCTCAGACTCCTTCAACAGAGTCTCGCCTTAACTAGGCGAAGCTACCTCCAGCATTGCTCTGTCGGACATTAGCTCCAGTGAGGTAATTCCTCAAAATTGTAGCTCTAGGCCTCTATGTGTTGGTCTTTATGAAAGGAATCTCCATGCCAAGGGTTTTAGCCATTGGATATGATTGTGTGCCCCCTTAGATGGTGTAGGATCCATTTGATCCCAATCTGAGCTCGAGTGAGCTCGGATTGAACGAAGAAAGATGGACGGTGATCGTCTTTTATCACTCGCAAATGGGATAGATCATGATCCGTCCATATCGAATGATTGAGATGAATGGTCCTGATCAAATCCTGCAGCAGATCCTTTGATTTCTCCCTTAACCATTAGATTAAATTATTTCTGTCTGGTCTTAGATTGGATGGCCCACAGAGAAAGCACACCCACCGCCACTGAGTCAGCATGCAGATGTGACTACTTAAATAACCAATCAAATTGTGCCATGTGGAAAGTGTGTCGCGTCAACAGCCATGTGGCCCGACAGAATTAAGAGTTTAATTAGGGTTAATAAATTGGTTTTTTAATCTTAAAACTTTCTGAAATCATAACTAATTATAGAAAAATCCAAAAAATACAAACTTAGGCTCATTTTGAAGATATTTCATAGGAGAATCTAATTAAATAGTGATTTTAGTTTAATTATGACTTTTATCAAAAATCTAATTAGCTTAATTACACCTTAATTAAGCACTCAATTAATCTCAAATTTTTTATGGATATTTAGGGGAATGACCTCTTTCTCTCCTATTTTTTTTGGAATTTTATTGATTTCTTAATTAGAGAAATCATTTGAGTAAGCCCTAATCACTCTCTTAATCCAATTAATTGTAATTAAGGAATGAACAATAACTTGATTAATCATTTGAACATAATCATCCTGAATAGTAAGATCACTGAGAATGTGGGGATTTTTCTAATTCATTTCCTAAGTCTTCTTTATCTTTAAAAATCAAATTAATTAATGGGTTAATGGAATGATTAATTAATTAATTAAGTGATTAAATCTTCAAAATAAGAAAATTAAAATCTAATTGAATGTTTAAATGATTTAGGGATTAGGGTTGAGGTCTTTCCCTTGATCTTTCCCTAAGTTAATTTCTTCATTCAATTTAATCAATTCATTAAAAGCCTAATGCAATTAAAATTAAAAATTAATTCATCCTAACCTAAGCAACCTTTAATTGATCTTGGGTAGCTCCTTAGGTGTTCAATAACCTAAGGTGAGAGATAATGAAATTATGATTGGCTCACATGTGTGAAAAAATCATAAGAGTAATTAAGTGAGATCCCTTAAACTTAATTAACTATTAATCATAAGCCAATTGCATTTGGCCCCTTTCATCTCTTAGAGCATTGTAAATTTACTTTTCATGCGGTTGCATATCATATTGGCTTATCATTAATTAGTTAATTAACTTAAGGTGATATAGGTAAGAAATAATTAATTCATTTAATTCATACCTTAACCTAATCAAAACATAAAATCAACTTAAATATTCTTCATTAAACCAAACTAATTCACATGGGAAATGAGTTAGGATTAGCAAACTCTCTCATATTTTCTAAATCAAATCAAATTCAAAGATAAAAATATCTTTAAAGAATTTTGATTCATTTAAATTACTTTATTTGATATGATTATCCTTAGGAATTAATTGGGGTGAATGAAATCATGTGTTTACATTCCTTTATTCCTTTCCAATCATGCTAAATATTGTTTGCCATATGAAATCATGCATTCATTTCTTTTGAAAATTAATTAAATAAAATATTTCCTTTTATGTCAAATTATGTGTGTTGGCTGAAATTAAGAATATGAGTGGCTATTATCACTATTAAACCAAAAACTATTTTCAAAACCTATAAATCAATTATTGCAAATGAAGTAATGCTTATTACAAATACTTATAAGATTGCATGTGATGATAGTATAAGATGTGTTCTATGAAGCTCTCTTTTCTTCTCTTAACATGGATTCACATAGGATTTGCAAGTGTATAGTTCATTTAAAAAGAGCACAACACTTGCTTAAATCTATTCCTATACATCTCTATGTTAAGACTAAGGAAGGGTTTTCATATTACACATGCAAATTATACAACCAAATCAAACATAATTTCTTTCATGATTCCTTATCCATTTGGTTCTTTTTGTACATTCATATGTATTTGAGAAAAGTGGTATATTAGTCTGGACATTCTGGGGCTGCGAGACTTTAAGTAGCCCTAAGTAGGTCTTATACCTTACGCCCCTAGTGTAGAAAATAATGGTGTCGTACTCACTTAAAACTCTTATACATATGCATGTGTGATGTGGCCAATGAATAAAGAATCAAAAATTAAATAAATGAAACATAACTTTTGCATGGATTCTTCTATCCTTATAGTTATTCATACATTTACATGTATCTAAGAGAAGTCGTATATTAGTCTGGACATCCCAAGGCTGCATGCTTTAAGTATCCCTAAGTAGGTCTTATACCTTACGCCTTGGAATAGAAAATAATGGCGTGGTACTCACTTATAACTTTTATACATGTGAATGTGTATTAGCAAATGGGTGAAAAATCTCTCTTTTCTACATAATAAAGACATGCATTCATAATTCAATTAATAAATGAAATAATTAAACTTCAAAACACTTCTTTGCATTCATCATCAAAATATGCTAAGATTTCATTGCATGTATAGGTATGCTTAGGATTATTCATGTGTATGGTATACATGATCAGAAAGAAATGAATGAGTGTGTGTAATGTGATAGTAATCCACCATAATTAATCTTAAGATGCCTTTCTTATTGAATAGGGCAATTTAGAGTTAATCAAAACTTAGGATTAATTAAAACACATAATAAACCATTCATTAAACAAATTGATTAATCAACTTACTATGGTGTTTATTTTTGGGATGTGGGACACCACGCAGATCTTAGGGGGTACTTATTGAAGTGATCGGGTATGACATTAAGGAATGATGTACTATCTCAAAAGATAGAAATCACCACCTATAATGGACTTAATCACCTAATAAGGACTCCTAATGCATGATGGGTCTTGAATATATCAAGATCTTTCCCTACTTTACATGAAAAGTAAAAGTAGGATTTATTTTAAGTAGTTCATTAAGTTCCCTATGGAGGCAAGCCCATAGTTAATTACATCTAAGGAATGGGATCCATTAAGAATACTCTCGATTAAAGTAAATTAATGTCTCCAAAGATTTCAAGGCTAAGTATCAAAGGATTGGCTATTTTAGAAAATCAAATGAGATAGATCAAGAGAAGACTTATTTTTTGGAATCCAAAAGTAGGAAATGCTCATGATACTTGAAGCCTAGTGATCATTTCAATCTACCCTATAATTGGGCTTTATATATTTAAAATTGAAGAGATTTAATTATTTGAGTTGACATTTTATTAGATTGTTAGGGCTTATAATTCTATAACATAAGATTGTGAAAATAACTAAGTGGTGAAGATTTATGCTTGTAGCTCAAAGAAAAGAGCTACCTCAAATCATCAGCTAGGGAGCTTTGGTTAGGGCTGAAGCATGACCTAAATCTAAGGAGAAAATAGGTATATGGTTTACCTCTACAAGAGAGAATAAATCACCCGATTGCTGGACTTATTATCGTCTGGAGTGGCAGCCAACTAACTCCTCATATGCTTTAAAATCATGTGGCCAAGTCTTTTGTATTACAAGATGGCTAAGCAATTATTTATTTAGAAAGAAGATTAAGTCCTTAAACTCACTCCCTAAGAGACAAGAGCACCAGTGGTATTAATTCATGACTTAATCTAATGCAAATTTTATCAGATTTATTTGATTCTTTTGGACTCTTTATTTTGACACAGGCTATGGGATTTTGTATGCCTAAATGTATGAGAACTTGATTATGGGCCAAATTAAAAATAGAAAGGGGTGTTCTTCCATCAAAGGCTCTCATAGGTTAAGCCTTCATTCTTTGGCAAAGATGGAAGCCCCTCTTAATAAGAGTGGAAGAATATGACATGCATAATATTATACATTCATTCATCTCTAAAGGGTTGCTAAAATTTTATTATCTTGATTTAATTCCTAGGCTTTATGGTGAGGTTATGAGTTATTTTAAATTTTAATTATGAGTTGTTAATTGGGGTAGAAAAATTAATTTCATCCTAAGAGCCTACCGCATCTAGGCCACACATTCAAGCATCAATCATAAAGAAACTATGAAAAGCATGATTTCTAATGCCAATCTAAACACAACATCAAAAACAATTTTATAGACTACCATAAAAGAATAAAGGCTATGTGGTCGGGTTCTCATACACCCCAAAAGAGAAAAAAAGAAGTAGTACTCTACCCTTATACAACTCATTATAAAATAATACATGCTATGGGGTCTTCTTTCTTCATTTCTTCCTTCTCTTCTTTTTTTTGATTTGCTCTAAAGGCATCACAGGGCACCCAGGGACTAAGCCTTACCCTTTGCTCATCCTAATCCCCCATAACACTAATCTTAATTCCTAATGCAAAATTACATTAAAATAAGAAAAAAAATCTACTACAAAAATAAATATGTTAACACACCATACAATAAGCGGTTATATGAATAATTTGGACTTAGCACCACACATGGGTAACCAAACTATCCTAACATGGGTTATGCTTAGGGGCTAAGCAACTGCACAATTATATTTTTATTAATACCCCTTAAGTACAACCCCAGAAAATATGTTTAATAATAACCTAACATCAGTCTCTGAAACATACACCACTCATCGGTCTAAAATATTACATCAAAAATAAAACACAACATCTTACATACAACACCTAACTTAGCTAGTGGTGACTTAGTATTCTAATGTGTGCGCTTAAGGCTTGTGTGGCAAGACTTTACTAGGCTTTTTTAGTTTAAGTTTCAATTTGAAATTCAAATTTGTTTAAATTTTAAATTTGGGTGATTTCAATTTAAATGATTTAATGATTTACTTTTCATTTTTATTTCACTTTTATTTGGTTAAAGTGATGTTTAAGTTTTCAAGAGTGAAGAGTAGAATGAATTCCATTTGTAGACATAACTCACCCTATTCTACATCCTAACACCTAAAGGTCCTTAAGTATGTTAATTAGCCCATTTAAATTTGTGCAATTCATTTGATTTGATTTAGAATTTATAATTTGAGTTTGTTTAAGTATTTGATTGATTGATTTTGGATTAGATGTTTTAGTTTAATTACATCTTGATAATTCAATATCCTTAATATCAAATGAAGTTTAAGTTTGTTTAGATTCATGTATTTTTTATTAATTAATTTTAGATTAGATGTTTTGGTTTAATCAAATCTTCATAATTCAATATCCATTTAAATTAATATATAATTCTTTTCTTTGATTATGGTTATGTGACTTAACTTTATGTTTATTTGATTTGATTATGGTTCATTCATTTATAGTTTGATCAGATTAGATTAATTGAGATTTTATTTAGATTTTAATTGAGTTTGATTCTTTGTAATTAGGATTTTATCTTTTAATCTCATCCATTTGTCATGTTTATCAATGTTTGGTTTGCATTTTGATTTCATACATTGGATAGTTAATTAGTTTATCTTATTTAAGTAGGTTGAATGAGATTTGATTTGATTGCATATGATGATGAGAGTCTTTCTTAATTTAATTTTGATTTGATTAGCTTTATTAGTCTATGGGTTTGCTTAGGTTCAATGTGATTATGTGGTTAATTAAGAAGTGTATTTATGTTAATATAAAGATTTGTTTAATTTTTAATTTGATTTCATATTTGTTTAGGTTAATGATGTAATTAATGACTTAATAATTTAGGTTTTGATTAGTAATTAATTACATTTATGTTTGATTAAGTTTAAGTTTAATATGATTAATTTGATTAACTTAATTAGTTTGTTTAAGAGGTGTGATCAATTATTAAATTAAGTAAAGATTTGTTTAATTTTTTTAAAATTTGATTTCATATTTTTTTAGGTTAATGATGTAATTAATGACTTAATGATTTAAGTTTAAATTAAGAATTGATTAGTATTTAATTTCTTTTATGTTTGATTAAGTGTAAGTTTAATATGATTAATTTGATTGACTTAATTAGCTTACTTAAGATGTGTGATTAAATTAATTAGTAGATTAATTAAGTGTTTAATTTGAATTAATTTTAATTTGATTTATAAAATTAATTTGGTTTATTAAGATGATGGATTAATTTGTTGAGTTTGCATTAATTAGGTGTTTATTAATTGAGTTTAAGGGTATTAGTTTAATTTAGGGTGTGTTTAATTATTAAATTAAATAAAGATTTATTTAATCTTTAATGTTGTTAATGACTTAATGATTTAGGTTTAATTTAGGTTTTGATTAATATTTAATTGCATTTTGATTATGTTTGATTAAGCTTATGTTTAATATGATTAATTTGATTAACTTAATTAGCTTACTTGTGGGGTGTGATTAATCATTATATTTAATTAAGGGTTTGATTTAAGCTTAATTTTAAAGTTAGCTTTATTGTAACTTATTTAAATTAATTTGATTAATTAAGATGATGGATTAATTCATTAAGTTTTCATTAATTAAATGTTTGATTAATTAAGTTTGATTAAGGGTAATTAAATTTTTAAATCATTAGATTAATTGAGGGTTTGTTTAATTAGAGATTAATGACTTAATTTCCCACATATGAGTGATTTGATTTAGTTAAGTGTTTTACTTGAGTTTAATTTGATTAAAGGATTATTGTTATTACCATCATTATTATTAAATTAATTAATTTATTTCATTTCAATTAAGTTTGATTATTTATGATTAGAGTTTTATTTGATTTTATTCATTTATTATGTTTGTTTGATTTCATTAACATGTTCGATTTAGTTATTAGGTTGAAATATTTAATGGTTAATTAATTATCTTATTCCAAATAGATGTGATTTAATCATATGTTAATTAAGTTTACTTTAACTTTATTTGGGTTAATTTGATTAATATTAAATGATTATGTTGAATTGGTTTATTAATCAATTTGATTTTTTTAGTTTATTTAATGATTAGTGAGTTTTAGTTTATTTATACTAATTAAGGGGTTTCATATGATTAAGATTTCATGCTTAGTGTAGGTTTAGTTATACTGGTTTGACCCATGTTAAAGTTTCCTAAATTTGTTTAATTTTAAGTTTGATTTAAGATTTAATCATTTAATGAGTTTTATTTAAATAAGTTTAATCATATTTAATTTAATTTCCTCTAAGATGATATTTTTGATTTGAGGTTTGATTAATGATTGCTTAAGTGTTATTTCATTTCTGATTTTGATTTGATATTTAAATTATTTTTAGATTATGTTTTAATTAACTCCTTAATTGATTAAACTTTAATCTTAAGTGTTTTTTTGGGGTTCATTAGGATTCAGAAAATCACATTATTTTCTTAAGAGTCCTAGATGTCAATTGAAGTGATTTAAGCCATCTTGAAAATTTTTGTAAATTTTTGATTTTTTATTTGATTTATTTTATTAAAATGAACAATCTGAATTTCAAAATTTAATTTCTCCCAATAGAAAAGTCCTTTTCACTTTAAATTTTTATTGTAGGTGTGCTTTAACTTCAGTTTCAATCCCTGAAAATTTCAACTTAATTTGACATATATTTTTGGTTTAATTAATGAAATTTAATTTTCACTAAAACTTAAATTAAGCTCAAAATACTCAGTATAATTTAGGAATTTTTGATTTGTTGGATTCCTCTTAAAGACAAATCAAACAATCTCTTATTGTAATTTTTGGTTAAGTATTTTATTTTCTATGAATTTTGAAGTTTAAGTGAATTAAATTATATTTTTTTTAAATAAAAAACAAATACGCTTACATGTTAGTTGGAAGACCAATCAACCCATCGATTCTGCCTCTAGACCATCGATCGTGATCATGGTCGGTCGGCAAGTGGTTTAGAGCGAGGATCGCGCAATCCAAAGTACTTAAGCCATCCCATCGTGAATCAAGGACAAACAATCCAGATTTCATTAGGCAATCTGAGTCATCCGAGCCCGCGAACCACGAGATCGGACGGCGGTTGTATCCCCGCCGTGATGAATAGTATTTTCAAGCTCATTAAAAGGGAAAAATAGGATTTCTAAGTGAAAACTTATCCAAATAAACCCATTTTTGCATCGATTTATACCAGAAAAATTCTATTTTCTAATTGGTATGATTTAAAGTAAAAAATATGAGATTATTTAGAGAAAATTCCTAAAACTACAAGAAAATTAATACATAATGCGAGAAATCCTGAGGCTGGCCAAAGTTTGGCAGAATTTACCTCGTCGGGGATGGTTTTCGATGGCGGTGAAGATCTAAGTGAAGTCCTAGGTATGTGAGGAAGCTTTGGAATGATCTTTAACCCTTGTCTCCCTTCAAAACATCATCTGCTCCGATGTTTATCGTCGTCTTACCGAAAAAGCAACTATTCGTATTTTTGAGCTCAAAAATGGCTCAAAAAGGTGGGGGATGGGTTCCTTTTTTTTACTTTTGTGGGTTTTTTGCGGCTGAATGATGGTGGGAGGAAGAGATCTAAAGCCTCATTTCCCCCTTCTTTTATAATGGCTGATAATCCACTCTATTTTGAACTTTTTTTTGCTCCAATTGATTGTCATCTTGCTTGGGGTGGTTGGGATGGATGATGGATTGATTGAGGACTTTGGATTTTGCTCCAAAGTTCTCTTTGCCGCCATATGATCAGCTCAATTCAATGCAAATGTTAGGAGTTAAGTGCATGTGATGGGGAGAATTAAATGAGGTTGGGTGGAATCCTATATGGGGGAGGATCCATGAGGGGTTTAATTGGGTTGGGTTGATTTTGGGCTGATCCCAAATGGGTTTGGGTCAGGTTTAATCAACCCCAATGGGTTTTGTTTGGTTATAAGGGATTTGGCCCAATTTGGGTCATATGAGTCATATTGAATCAAATTGACCCATTTGACCAAAATTGACCAAACTAGCTTGGGTTATGGATTGATTCATGTTCAATTGTGAAGATGAATGTCAGTTTGAATCAATTTGGATTTAGGCTAAATTGACCCTTTAGGCCAATTTGGGCTAGGTTAAGTTGACCAATTTGTCAAATTAGGCTCACTATGGCTTTGGTCAAGTTCAATCAATTTGGAATGAACTTGAGCCATTAGTTGCAATCAATTGTTAGATTATTTGACCCAATTTGGTCCTTTAGGCTAATTTGGGTCAACTTGGATCAAATGGCCAATTGGGCTTGGTTTGGCTCAATTGGTGGTCAAGTCATATTTAAATATTAATTTTGGGTTGATTCAAATCATTAGTTTTAATCAATTTGGTATAGGATGAGTTTTGATTAGTTTTGGTTCATTTGGGCTAAGGGTTGACTTGGTTAAATGACTAACTTGACTTGGTTTGACCCAATTGATAATTGATCATTCTAGGGTGATCAACAATCATGGTGGAAGGTTTTGGTGAGCTTGGTTCAATCCAATTTGGGTTGGATTAGAAGTTGGCTCAATTGGGTCCTTTAGGTCACTTTGGGTCAAGTGGACCTAAGGGGTCAATTAGTTTGTTTTGGTTTGATTCAAGTTTAGTTGAACTTATATATGAGCCCTGGATTAAAATATAAATTCAATGGCAATCAATTTGGAGTCTAATAGGTTTTGGCTCAATTGAAAGTTTTAAGTCAAAAGGACTAAGTTAGACTTGACTTGGGTTGACTTGAATTTAGTTTGATGATTGTAGGTTTTATTTATATTTGGATAAATGATTGTGAATGATTGATTCGAGAGAAAATCCATTAATTTTGACTTGATTTGGATAGAATTTGTCTAAGTCCAAAGAATTGGCTTAAAGGGCTTAGATTGAGTTTGGATTTGATTTTTGATATAGTTTGGTCATTTGAATTTGGATTTCATTTATATTTGTGAATATAAATGAAGGAATAATTGAATTTGATTTGATCTAAAGGGATTTTTGGCTAAGCTTATGAATGTGGTTCATATGGCTTAGGAAAGGTCTTAGGATTTGAATTTGATTTTGGGTTTCAATCATTGAGTCAAATTTGAAATTAGATTAGAATTTGAATTTAAATTTGAGATTTGGTTTGAGATTTGAATGGGTTTGATTTGAGAAAGTGTATCTAGATTGGGTTTTGGCTATGGGGTTGGTAATTTCCTTAATCCCTAAGACATAGCCTAATCTTATAATTAACACTTTTAAGTCTCTAGGCTTAGTTAAGTATTCACCTAATCACTAGAAGTGTCTTATGACTAAGGAGTGTTTTAGAGTCCTAAGTCCAAGAAGAGAGGTTAAGAGCTCACTCCAAAAGTGAGGTCATAAAGGACCCCAATAGGTGTGGTAACAAGGTACAGACATATTGGCATTGACAAAACATCAACATTCTAGTGTTTAAAAGAGTCCTAAGTCCAAGAAGGAGGTTAAGAGCTCACCCAAAAGTGAGGTCAACAAAGGACCCAGTGTGTGTAACACAAGGTACAGCACATACATTGATAAAAGATCAACAACATCCGAAAGATTGCATAATGAAATGTAGACCAAAAAATTGATAGAATCATGATCTTAGTAATGTTATTTTTTATGTGGCATAGAGCAAAAAAAGAATCCACTAGGGATTGAGTACATGAACCTTCCTCTAGTGAAACAGGTTAAAGCTATCTGCTTGGGATATAGGTCTGAGTTTGATTATTAGTACGATTTGTTTGGGTGTATATCCGCTGGGGATTGAGTACATGAACCTTCCACTTGGGAAATAGGTTCAAGCTATTCACTAGGGATAAGAATTTGGTTGGATTTCTTTGATTTGTTGATTTGACTCCACTAGGGAGGTTGGTTTAATTTGTTATGGCTCCACTAGGGAGAAGGGTTCTAGATTGAGGGCATATCCAATGAGGATGTACACTCGATTGAATTTATTTGATTTAGATCTAAGCTCCACTAGAGAGACTAATTTGATTTACACCTCACCAGGGAGAAATTTAGTTTGTTTGATATGTTTAATTTGATTCCACTGGGGAGGTTGGTTTTGAATTTATTTTATTATGGACCCTGTCGGTGTGTGATGGACCACACTAAGAAGGATCCATAGGGCCTTTGGCCTGTCTTAGATTTATAAGTCCAAAGGGGTAGTCTACCTGCCATAAGATAGGACTATCTAACCTAAGGGGTTTTCTTTCAGTGTACAATGACTGTACTAGGAAGAAGGCATAACAGACTTACATCCTCCAAAGTAGGGATCAGGGGGTGATCTACGATAGCACAATGATCACCTGATCAGTGAGTGCCACCGGGTCTTACCTCAACTCAAGAGTAGCCTTGATGATTAATTTGATTTGTTTTGATTTAATTTGTTTTGGTGTGTTATATTGTGGACCCTATTGGCTTGCAATGGACCCATTGAGAAGGAGCTATGTCGGCCTTGACCTGTCTTAGATTTATAATTCCAAAGGGGTAGTCTACTAGCCACAAGGTAACCATTCCTAAGGGTTTCAAGTGCAAAACTACTAGAAAGAAAGTAGATTGTTGGGGTGATATGTTGATGATGCAACAAATCCCCCGACCTAGGTGACTATTTGAGTAATCATGTGGACTCATATCGACTCAAGAATAGTCAAATTAATTTAATTTTAGATGGACCGTTGTGATGGATCTACTAAGAAGGAGCTAATATCTAGACCTATCTTAGATTTACAAAACTAAAAGGATAGTCTACCAGCCAATAGGTAGAACTAACCAACCTAAGGGGTGCCTTTCAATTTGGTAATGGTCGAAGAAAAAGCATGGGGACTCACATCTTCCAAGAACCAGGGGTGACGGTCACTTGCACAATAAATTGGACCTGACCTAAGGTCGCCTGCCAAATGATCATGTCGGAAAGAATGCATAATAGACTTATATCTTTCAAAGCAAAGATGACCATTGACTCATTGGGTACAACAGTTGAACTCAAGGGCTTACTGAGAATGTCACCCAAGGATTTATCTCAACTCAAAGTAGTCAGGCAATTCCTATAGGGAGTTTTGCAGACACTGCCCTAAAGATAGGATGCATGCTTGGGAAAGGGGCCACTGGAGGCTTGAATATCTAATCCATAAGCAAATTAATTTTGTTAGTTTGTTTAGTTTGTTTTAGCATGGACCATGTTGGTTTGCGAGGGATCAAACTGAGAAGGAGCTTATATCAACCTAGAATTATCTCAGATTACTGAGCCAAGAGAGAATCTGTGCATCTGTTGAACAAATTCTCCAACCACAGGGGTGGCTACTAGGAAAGGGTAACTATCCAATCCAAAATTAACCTGGGTAGTGTCTAAATGGGGTCACAAAGGATGTGATCCAAATAGAATGCCCGCAAGGGATGGGGCCTCTAAAGGCTTAATCCAACACCCTGGAGAAGATGACATGGCTAGTCATACATTAAATAGGTATTTAATGGCCAACTCAAGGAGAAAGCATGGGGACTCACATCTGCCAAGAGTGGTGTATCCATGGGTGAGTCTCCAGATAACATCAACCAACCTAAGGTGCTCGGGTTTGCAACAATCGCCTAGAAGAAAGCTCGAGGACTCACATCCTCCTAAAGCCTAATTGCGGATAGTCATCTTCATGAGAGGTGTCATCCGACCTAGGCTACTATGAGTGAATGCCAAAGACTTACATCGACTCAAATGTAGTCAAGAGGAAAGGAGCCTTTGGGGGACTTACCCTAAACCTCGAATATACTCAACCTAGTTAGTGCATGACTAGTTCAAGAAGAAAGATGGGACTCACATCTCTTAAACAAAGTCAACATGAGGTAGCTCAGTAGAAGAAATCTACCATACTAACACCTTGGTTTTCAATGGTCAAGAAAGCCAGGGACTCACATCCTAGATAAGTGACACGGGGTGACACACCAGGGTAGCATGTTAATCACCTAGAGCTAATGAGTGAGTGCCATAAGGGCTTGCTCCCACTCAAAATACCCAGACAAAAGATATATGTTTATTTGTGTTGTGAAAATGGGATGTCGCTTCTCTTACACCTACCAAACACGAGAAGAATGGATGAAATGGTGAGGGCAATTATGACTCCACCAAGAAAGGATGCCACTTTTTACACCTAACTTAATTGTATAATAAAATGATGTCACTTGGGTTCTCTTACACCTATCTTAATAATCATGATCATTTGCAGTTTATGTTTGTGTGTGGAGGGATAGGATGCCTCTTGGGTTCTCTTACCTACCCTAAATACATCATGTGGATTCACAAGAAAAGATATTTAATTTCTAAAATGAAATTTGAGATGAAAAGAAGTTTTATTGATAATTATTTTCAAACAAGATTTATGGATAATATTTCTTAGTAGAGCCCATTGATTGGAAGCATCTGCCTCCTTATAATTTATGAGTTGATAAGATCCTCCTTGGTTGGCCTTCTATGGCATAAGGGCCTTCCCAAGTGGGTTCAAACTTGCCTCCCATCTTTCTGGGCAACAATTGGCCTTCTTAGAACTAAAATAAGCTCTCCTACTTGAAAAGCTCTAGGATGGACCAACTTGTTATGAGCTTGAATCATCTTGGCTTTGTATAACTCGAGGTTCTAGCATGCCCGTAGGTGTCTCTCCTCCAAACCTTCGAGCTCTTCTAACTGTAACTTGGTATTCTTCTCTCCAGTGATTTTGCTACCCACGGCTATCCTTAGTGATGGGAGTTAGACTTCAATGTTAGAATGGCTTCAGACCCATACACTAAGAAGAAAGGGGTGGACTACGTTGGAGTTTTATATGTGGTACGGTAGGCCCACAAGGCTTCAACCAAGCTCATGCACTATCGCCATCAAGTGTCTTCTTTAATATTTGATGAGAGTTTTATTGGAGGCTTTAACCCATTTTCCCTTGGATAGTAGATGGTAGTCTCCAATCTATGTATGTCTCCAAGGCTGATTTTAGTGCTCTTGAATGCTGTACATTATAATATAATTGAGGCACCAAACTTATATATATGATATGGTTCCTAAAAAATTGGAGCACATGTTAAGCCGTGACCTCTAAGTGGATTGCCTCACCACTTGGAAAAGTAGTCAGTGATAGCTAGAATGAATTGATGACCTTTGGAAGAAGGAGGATCAATCACACAATGTCGCACCCAACATTCAAATGGCCATGAGGCCAATGTAGGATGTAGAATGTTGGGTTGATGTAGGACCACACCATGTACCGACATTGGTGGCATCTCCTAGCTATGTCCATGCGTTTATGATCAGAAGGCCAGAGTATCTCTCTTGATCTTGGCTTTCATCTTACAATTGATGTGCATAAACCTTGGTCACACGATCCTATGGGCTTGTTTGTCCATAACATAACCACATATGATCAAGGACTTCATAAGGTGTCACAAGAGTATAGAAAGGGCTCTCTGCTTCACTGTGTGAATGATTTCTCTTGAGGTTTTCCTATATTTAAATAATATATAGTTATCTCCTCCAATTCTCATCCTTTTGGCAATGGCAACCTCCCCTTTAAGAGAGAATCTCTCGATGACTTCAGCATCAATAAGGGATAAGACTTGTGTATTTTAGACCCTTATTGGAATGGACTCATCTTTTGAACATGCCAACTCTTTGGCAAGCTTAGCTAATGTGTCTACTACTGCATTCTCTCCTTGAGGAATCTTGTAGATGGTAACCTCTGAATTTGGGCCAACAATTCCATGGTATACTTGTGGTAATGATGGAGCTTAGGCTTTAGAACCTTGTAAGACCCATTGATTTGGTTGATGACTCTCAAAGATGTTGATAGTCTGGACGCGTAGTGTAATGATTAACTTCAAACCAACAATCAGAGCCTCATATTCGCTTCATTGCATGGATTGGATAGATGATATGAGAATCTCATATTGGTCCTGAGTTAGAGAACTATTCCTACCCTACCCTTCTAGGATAGTAAATTATGGTTCTTCTCCTCTTTGAGAGGAAGCATCATCAAAGTACATCTCAAGCACTAGTACCCCTAAGTTCATGATTTGTTCATTGGGGAGATCATCGTTAAGAGAGTCGAGGGAGTGGATGCTAAGAAATGCAAGTGCTTGTCTTTATGGCATGGAGGGCAATGAATGTTATGTCAAACTAAGACAAAATCATGGACCAAAATGCCAACCTTCCGGATAAGATCGGCCATGTCCTGAGATATTGTAGTGGATTGACTCTAGAGATCAAGTTCACCTTGTCAGAAAGCATGTAGTGTCGTAGTTTTTGGGATGCAAAGATTAAAGCTAGACAGTGTTTTTCAATAGGTGGATATTTTACCTCAGTACGGATTAGAAGATGATTGAGATAATAGAGAGTGTTCTCCTTCCCTTCATCGTTGGTTTGAGCCAACAAAGCGCCAAGGGAGTCATCTAATGTAGCATTATATAATATGACCAGTTTGCTCAGGATAGGGGCTGCTAGAACTTGCGAAGTCATCGAATATTGCTTGATGTCTTTGAAAGCATGCTGGAATTTGTCATCCCATTTGAACTTGGCATCCTTTTTGACAAGTGCTGAGAATGGTTGGCATCTTTCCGATAAGTTGGATATGAAGTGTCTTAGATATGCCAATCTCCCTTGGAATGACCTGAGTTGTGTTAGACTTTTAGGGGGTGACATTTCTAAGATAGCTTTGATCTTCTCTAGATCAATTTCTATTCCAGTGTCAAACAACAAACCCAAGGAATTTCCCCAAAGTTACTCTGAATGCACACTTCACTGGGTTCATTTTGAGGTTGTATTGTCTTAATCATTCAAAAACTACTCTCAAGTCAAAGCGAAGGTCTTCCTTTTCTTTGCTTTTGACAACAAGATCATCAATGTAGCATTTAACTTGATGATGAATGAGTTCATTGAAGATTCGAGTCATGTCCCACTGGTATGTGGCACCGCATTTTAAGGCGAAAGGCAAGGCATGACCTTAAAATAATAGATTCGATCGAGATGGTTTCTTTCATCCTCTTATCTTAATTTGGTTATAGCTAGATGACCCATCTAGAAAGAAGAATACTGCATGAGAAGAGGCGATGTCAACCATTAATTCTGGCATAAGAAGTGGAAATTCATCCTTAGGACATCCTTATTTAGATCTCTAAAATCAACTCATATGTGAATTTGGCCATTCATTTTCTTAATGATTAGCCAACCGTAGATATTTTTCTTCCCTAATAAAGCATCAATCGCTTGATTTTAGAAGTGACGATGTTCAATTTCTAATCGCGTGCCTAGGAGCCTACTTGATAGGGTTAGCATTAGTTCTATTGCTAGTTTATACTACTGTATGGAGATGACCGAGCATCTCTTCATAACAAAGCAATCCTTAAACTTAGTTAATAGCTTCACTAAATCATTAGTTTATTTTTCATTCAATAGAGAATTGATGTATGTTGGGTATGGATCTTCTTTAGTTCCTAGGTTAATTTCTTTGAACTTATTGATAACTGATCTGATCTCTTTTTGAACTCTGGCGGTGCATCCTTGACTTCAAAGTCATTTGGATCATCTAAAGTTTCTAAGCACACCTCCTCATATGAGTTAGCATGATTTGAAAAGAACCTATCAGATTCCAAATGGTTGGTGATGACTAAGCAGTAATTGCCATCATCAATTGGACCCACTGTACCGAATCTTAGTCTCGATCTTGATTGTGAATGTCTGCATTTGTTGTCTCATTACCTTTCAAAGTAATCTAACCTGTGTTTAGAACAAGCATGTGGAATTAATCCTTTCTTTGCTAAATTAAGAACACAAAGAACCAATTAAAAAGGTAATTCTATTAAATCTTTGTATGAATCATCCTCAAGTTCTATCGCCTTGACTTGAGGATGATGCTCCAAGAAAGAACTGCACCTTTACATTTGTGGAAGACTTAGGGCCTTCCTTAACTACCAAACCCTCAACTTTTTGTGAGGAAAGTGGGGTTAGAGCTAAAGTTCCTAATTGATGCCTCACTATTTCACATATAGACTTGGATACACTTATGCTTTGCTTAGAGCACAGTCTTCATCATTGCCTTGCTCAACTATCACTTGCATGGGGATCTACTGTCTGGAAGTGCTAGCTAGCGTACTAATCATATATGACTCATCCTCTAAACTAGATTCTAAGTCTATATAGATAGTAGGTGTAGTCCTAGTAGTAGGGACATAACTCCTATTGGATGGCCAATAAGGAGGTCTTCCATCCCTAGGCATGTCTCTAGATCTACCTCTTCCTATGCCTAGTGGAGGTCGAGTCATCCTAGCCATATGTTTGAATGGAGTAACAAACTGTGGGTGGAATCTAATGGCGGGCTCTACTTTCTCCTTCAAGTCTATTTCTCCCTTTTGTTTTCTCATTTATTTTCCTTTTCTTTTTTTTTTTCTTTTCTTTTCTTTTCTTTTTTTTCTTTTATTTTTGAACTTGCCAAGTTCACAAGAATAGACTTGTTGATTTTGAGGGAGATAGTAGGCACATCCTCATATATTTTGACCACCTCGTGAATGGCTTAAGATCTCCTTAACGTAGTATTCAATCCCACCCCTCATGAACTTCATGCACTAGTGTAGAGAGGATGGACCACATTATTCTAATGTATCCATGGTCTCCCAAGCAAAGCATTGAAAGATGTATCCGAGTCTATAATATGAAACTTGGCGGTAGTCCTCCAATCATCTACTTCTAGTGACAACACTATAGATCCTAAAGCCCTCTCACCTTGTTCATTGAATCCTCCCAACATCATCCTCTCTTTTGAAATTTTGGAGATGTCAATCCTCAAGTGATGGTTTTAGACTCATAATATTCAATGCACCTTAGTCAACAAGAACTCTATATCATGTATCTTCCAATATCCATGTAATGTAAAGAGGGCGCTTGTTCTAGAAGCAAATCTTCATCATCGAATGTAACTCCTATAGTGCCCTCTGAACTGCGAGCTTCTTCCTCAGTAGCAGTCAGTTGGGCTAAGCATATCTCTGGATCAAGAAGAGCCTTTATTAGAGATTCCCTTATCTCTTTGGATAAGATAAGGGTGTCATATATTCTTAACTTAGCTGACAGCTTTCTAAGATGTGCTAGGACATTGTAGTCAACCTTGGCTTGATCCTCCACAAGCATATCCATGGGTGGAGCATCGTGTTTTATCTGTTAGAACCAATGATTTGCTTACCCTTATCTTGAGGTGCCCAGGGTAGAACTTTGCTGAGGTTGACTTCAGTGACTTCATGAGATGATTTAGTGGAAAGTTCTACCTACTAATTCACCTACAGCTTCTCCTATGGGATCATCGGAGTTAGATGACTCCAAATCAATCACAAATGGCAAACTGAATGATTTAGAATGGAAAATCCATTTTAAATAAGAGGAATGAGAACTAAAGTTATCATTATTTTGTAGACTTGGAGAGTTTTCAAGAGGAATAAAATCTAGAGTATGAGAAGTGGACAAGATGTAAGTGAAAGCTTTCTTCATTGATTTCTTCTTAGATGGAGGTACATGATAAAAATCTAATAAAGTAAGCGGGAAAGGGGTATAGTGCCCTTATCCACTGATACAATGCTCCTACGAAGAGAGAGTGGAGGAAGAAGTAGTAGAAGCAGCAGTGGATGGAGTGTTAGATTTGGATGGTGGTTGGTTATGCTATCCCGGGCGAGTAAGGTAGGCAGCTGTTGGGATGACACCTTCTTCAAGTTATCTTTGGCAACTTGCAAACCTTCCTTACTGTTAGAGGTTTGAGTTACTTCAAACAGCTGTAAAGAAAGCTTCTTGATCTTAGAGACCACTTTTTTAGAGGTTTGAGATAAGGCAATATCCCAACCTTCTTTTATCTTAAGAGGATCGCAAGTATCCCCAAGAATTACTCTGATAGAACTAGAGGGTTGTTCTAATAAGTATTCATTGGGGATAATAATAGCTCCTGACTTGTAGCTGCGCTCGAGTCAGTCCTTTAAGGTGACACAATCCTCCAAGACATGACTAACCATGCGATGGTAGGGGAAATAGTTAGGATCATTACTCTTGCCCACATCTTCTTGCCTGTAATGAAAGTCAAGTTTCTTTAAGAGATTCTTAAAGATCTTCCTAACTACCTCCCTCTTGAATGAATATGGCTTATTCAATCTATCGACAAGAGTAAGTGGGTAATTGCTACCTAGTGGTGGATATGAGTACCGCTGTTGAGTATATTATGGAGAAGGCAATGGTGACTGCTATGGTGGTTGGTATGCTGGCCGAGGTGGTGGTAGAGGAGGTGGCAATGGAGGCTATTGTGCATGAGGTCACTCATATTGAGCTATGGTTGGCTACTTCCCTTTGTCTACAGACACGACTACCCCTAGCTTCTTCTTAAATGCTTTCTGCGGCTTGGGCTTGAATGATTGGTCTTGAAAAAGTAATTGTTTGGATTCTCCTTGCAGGCTAGCCGCCTTGTTGATTAATTTCTCAAAGATTTTGATTGTAAATCCCTTGAGCATGAAAATAACTAAGCCATGAATATTCTTGAGAAGAATTTTTATAGCATGCTGTTCGGACAGCTGTGGTTCACATTTCATACTCAGGTTTTACCACCTGAGAATATAATCAACAAGGGACTCATTGGGATTTTGTTGCACCACAACAACCTTTACCCTCTGGGCTCCAAAGAACCTTTTGATGAAGAGGTGCTCCAACTGAAAAGTCTTCACCGAACCATTGGAGTCAACCAATCAAATGCAATCCCTTGTAGACTACTAATGAAGAGTCAGTTTTGCATTACAATAGCTAGGTCTAAAGTGTGTTATATACTACCGATGGTTTCCACTGCCATCAAAGATCTTGAAGGATGGTGGCACAAAACCCATGGGATATTGGACTACATCAAATTCTAGGTCTACCCTTGGAAGATGAGCCACCTGGCTTACTCCAATGCTTCCTTCACTTATTCCACCATATGCTTATATATCTTTCTTATATGGAGGTACTATTCAGGACCTTCCTATGCAGACACCACTATCCCGGTCCATGGGAGATGAAATCTTGGCTAATCTAGAACATGCAACAACCTGTGGTGGTTGGCCTCTGGGAGTAGGTTATGGAGCTTGGCCTTGAAGCTGACTACGCTAATAAGTCTCTTCAACTCTTTTCTCCATCTTACCGACATTTCTCATCTCTACCTTGTTGATAAAGGTGTTGGGTTGAATGAGTTGTGTCTTCTTCCTCAACTACAACACCCTATGCTGATCCCTAAGGAGGGAACCCCTGTGACCATATGGACTTCCCTCCAAGAGATCATCCTCATCAGATCAAAACTTTAGCATCCTCTTCATCGAATCACCAAGAGTTCCCTCTTCTCAGCGAAGTACTAAGTGACGATCTCATCTAAAGAGCAGTCTAATTGTGCAGGGACAAATACTCACTATTGACTAGTAGTGGGGCTATGCTCACTGATAGAAATATATCAGGCATTGCTTACCACTATACTACTATCTCTAGAGGATGTGCTCACCATTGTATATGCTCATCATGTCAACATTGACGTGGAAGGATGCCATGGACAGGACACTATATCCTACCCCTTCGCCACATCGATGTGCGTGGAGACCGCAAGGCGTATCAGCTGTGGTGTGGTGGTGACTCAACCATGCCTTGGGTCAATCCTTCTTCTCAGAGGTGGAGGTCGGTAAGAGAGCCCTCACCTCAATGGGTGGAGTAGATGGAGTGGGATTGGCAGATCACCAATGGTGTTGGTCTTCTCTGATGGAGGCTTGGATCTTGGTTGAAATGGGGATGCCATGATGGATGCGATGGTGGGCTGAGTGGAGCGGTGCAGGTAGCACAATTCCCTCGACTATAGTCCTACCTCCTCATGAGACCGTAGTGACAATGTTGTTCAAAGATCGACCTAGTAGGCGATTGGGAAAATCTATCATAGCGAGGCCGCCAACTCGAAACCTCACTCCTCCTACCTCACATCTGATGATGAGCCTCCAAGGCCTCTCCCTTGATCGACTTTGACACTCCTAGGATAAGTCTAAGATCAAAATTGTACCTGACTGAACTCAGGCTCACCCAACTGTAACACTATCCCGAGCGACATAGGCTTCCGCTTCCCTAACCTGTGTACTAAAAAATGCTGGTGATGGAGGTAGTGCAATCTCTAGTCCTCCATCTCCAGGTGAGGGGTGGAAACCTACTACCACTCAAATGGAGAGGTCTCAAAGGGAGATCCTCTCCTCACCACATGGGAAGCATCCATCTCTCACTACCCTCTTGTGATGCCGCTAACCTTATGGTTCTTATTATGCTGCATGTGTGTGTATGAGGGGAGAGCAAGCACCCACCTCAAACGGAGGATACTATATCAAAACCAAGAGCCCCTTTGGGGTGTCAAGGAGGGGTAGTAGCCTCTAGAGCTATGGAAGGAGTAACTGAGCTGGAATAATTGGCACGTAAATTGATACTATTAGCTGAACAACTGGCCTTTCTTTAGTGGAGGAAACTCATCGGCATATCAAATCGGATAAGTGCATGTCCACCACCTCCTCCTTGCTAATTATGGTGTGGGTTGTCCCCCTAAGAAATCCTCACCCCTCAAAACCATGGCCAAAGTAGATGACCTGTGGAGCCGTAGAGAGACTAGCCATCTAGGCTAAGTTTATACCAGTGGAGAAGGAAACACAAACTTATTGGGAGCCATAGATGTTGTACTAACTGAGGACTGGAAGAACCAACTAAGAAATCTACATTGAAAATATAAATGAATGACACTTACCTTGATATTCACCTTCAACCATTGATCTCAAGATTTGATTGAATTTGAACCCACACTCAACAATCTAAGGATGTTAAGTGGGGTTCGTTTAGAGATTTTGGATATTGAGGAGAGTCCATTTGATTTCAATTTAGAACCCATACTCAAATTTAGGTAGGTTGTGGGGTTCTAAAATTTGAGAGAGAGATTTTCTTGGAGATATTTGTGTTTTATGCATCTTGTTTGAAAATATTGATAGTTCGAAACACCTCTACTTAGCAAATTTGGTATGCTAAGAAGAGGTTGTGATTGTGTGTTTGAAATATTTTGCTTGTG
The DNA here is from genome assembly GCA_021442155.1 of Cymbidium sinense. Lineage (NCBI taxonomy): Eukaryota > Viridiplantae > Streptophyta > Magnoliopsida > Asparagales > Orchidaceae > Cymbidium > Cymbidium sinense. The sequence continues at coordinate 8,235,612 of CM038233.1, read as the reverse complement.
AAGATTTGATTGTGATATTTTGATTTGAAAATGGGGATTCTTACTTAACAAATTTGGTGTAGATGCCACATGTGTTTGATTTGTGTTTTGATGATGAGGCTTTCACTTAACAAATTTGGTATGTTAAGTGAAAGCTAAATGTGATTGTGAGATAAATTTGCTTTTCTTTGAAGATCGGAGTTCCACTTAACAAATTTGGTATGTTAAATGAAAGCCCCAAATATATTTGAGATATGTTTATTTTTTCTTTGAGAATAAGACTCTCACTTAACAAATTTGATATGTTAAGTGGAAGCTCAAGTGTGGTTTAACATGAAAAATTGGATCCTTATTTAATAAATTTGGTATGTTAAAATAGAGATTAAATGTGAAAAGAGACCTCACTTAACAAATTTGGTATGTTAAGTGAAAGTCAAATGTGTTTATGATTTTGAAAATGAAACTCTCATTTAACAAATTTGGTATGTTAAGTGAAAGTTAAATGTGTTTATGATTTTAAAAATGAAACTCTCACTTAACAAATTTGGTATGTTAAGTAAAAGTCAAATGTATTTATGATTTTTGAAAATTAAACTCTCATTTAACAAATTTGGTATGTTAAGTGAAAGTCAAATGTGTTTATGATTTTTGAAAATGAAACTCTCACTTAACAAATTTGGTATGTTAAGTGAAAGTCAAATGTGTTTATGATTTTAAAAAATGAAACTCTCACTTAACAAATTTGGTATGTTAAGTGAAAGTCAAATGTGTTTATGATTTTGAAAGAAAAGAACTTATTTAACAAACTTAGGTATGTTAAATGGAGTTCAATTTGTTCTTATGATTTTCAAAAAGGGGGTTCTCATTTGATATACTTGGACATGTCAAATGAGCTCCCAATGTATTTTGAAGTCCAAGACTTTGGCAAGAAGGAGTTTTATCAGAAAAATGCAAATAGAATTCAATTTGCTCACCTTCCAAGGGAAGGAACTCATTTGACAAAATTTGGGTATGTCAAGTGGGTTCAAATATGTCTTGACTTCTCTTTGTGTATGGTTTTATTGCTTTGAAAAAAACTTCAACTCTAGCACATGTGAAGTATACAAAGTGGAGTTTCAATTTTATATAATTTAATTCAAAAATAGAATCTCCATCCAACAAATTTGAGTGTGTGGGATGGGGATAGCTATTTCCAAAAAAAAAAAATGTGCTTTTGAAAAAGACATTAAAAATGGTTGATTTTGATTTTGAAAAGAACTTCCATGCAACAATCATAGGATTTGTTAAACGAGGTTTGGTTATATGTGTTTTGTGGCTTTTTGAAAATTTCTTACAAATTTTTGTGTACACATCTCTTATTATGTAGATTTTGAAAAGTGCTTTTGGAAAGACATGTTATTTTGTAGAAGGGTTTTATTTTCTTATTGTTCAAGGGATGAACCTTGCCTCACCATCAAAATGGTGAAGAGGTTCAATAATTTTGGTCATCTCCTTTGTTTAATTAATTTTCACCTATTGGGGAACCAATAGGATTTTAAGACTACACGGAGTGAGGTCCTAAAACCTAAAGGATGTTGGTGTTTTTGAAGGATGAAATAAGCTAAGTGCCAATGAAAAATAATGATAGTCTGGCCTATAAAATATAAGTCCACTATTGCTTGGAGATAATAATTGACTACTAGAGAGAGAGGAACCATCCCCAACAGTCAGAAAAATTGTGGTGTTTATTTTGGATGTGGGACACCATGAGATCTTAGGGGTACTTATTGAAGTGATCGCATTAAGAATGATGTACTATCAAAAGATAGAAATCACCACCCTATAATGAACTAATCACCTAATAAGGACTCCTAAGGCATGATGGGTCTTGAATATAATTAGAGATCTTTCCTTACAGGCAAGCCCCATAGTTAATTACATCCTATGGAAAGGGATCCCTTAGGAATACTCTCAATGAAAGTAGACAATTAAGGTCTCCAAAGATTTCAAGGCTAGACTATCAAAGGATTGGCTATTTTAGAAAATTAAATGGGATAGATCAAGGAGAAGACCTATTTTTGGAATCCAAAGGGAGAAAGTAGAAAATGCTCATCATACTAGGAAGCCTAGTGAGCATTTCAAACTACCCTATAATTGAGCTTTATATATTTGAAATTGAAGAGATTTAATTATTTGAGTTGACATTTTATTAGATTGCTAGGCTTATAATTCCACAACATAAGATTATGGAAGTGCCTAAGAGGTGAGGATTTATGCTTGTAGCCCTAAGGAAGTAGCTACCTCGGATCCTAAGCTAGGAAGCTTTGGCGAGGGCCAAAGCACGACCTAAATCTAAGGCTAAAATGGGTATATGGTTTACCCACAAGAGAGAAATAAATCACACCTCGGACTTATTGTACTGATGCCTAACTCCTCCTACGCTTTAAATCTATATGGCCAAGTCTTATGTTTTACAAGATGTTGTCTATTTAGAAATAAGACTAAGTCCTTAAACTCACTCCCTAAGAGACTAGAGCATGAGTGTTATTAATTCACGACTTATTCTAATGCAAATTTTATCAAATTTATTTGATTCTTTTGGACTCTTTATTTTGACAGTGCTATGGGATTTTGTATGCCTAAATGCATGAGAATTTGATTATGGGCCAAATCAAGAGAAAGGGTGTTCTTCCATCAAAGGCTCGTTAAGCCTTCATTCTGCAAATGGAATCCCCCTCTTAACAAGAGTGAAAGAATATATGCATGATATTATACATTCATTCATCCAGCTAAGGGTTGCTAAAAAATTTTATTATCTTGATTTAATTCCTAGGCTTTATGGTGAGGTTATGAGTTATTTTAAATTTTAATTATGAGTTATTAATTGGTAGAGAAATTAATTTCATCCTAAGAGCCTGTCGCATCCAGGCCACACATTCAAGCACCAATCATAAAGAAACTATGAAAAGCATGTGTCCTAATGCGTAATCTAAACACAACATCAAACAATTTTATATACTACCATAAAATAATAAAAGGTCAAGGGTCGGGTTTCATAACACCTAAAAAAGAAGAAAAAGATGGGTAGCCATCTCTACCCTTTATACAACCGATTATAAAAATACATGCTATGTCTTCTTTTCTTCATTTCTTTCTTCTCTTCCTTTTGATTTGATTTGCTCAAAGGCATCATCCCCAAGGACTAAGCCTTATGCTATCAGCTCATCCTAATCCCTCATAACACTAATCCTAATTCCTATAAAATTACATTAATAATAAATATAGCTACACGCAAAATAAATGTCTAAACACACCATACAACCCAAGCATATGAATAATTTGGACTTAACACCATATGGGTAACCAAGCCCACCTATCCTAACATGGTTATGCTTAGGGGCTATGACCCGCATACAAACATTTATTTTTTTATTATTACGCCCTTAGAACCCCCAGAAAAATATGATTAGTAATAATGGCCTAACATCCAGTCTAAACATACACCAACATCATCAGTCTAAAATATTACATCAAAAAACAAAACACAACATCATATACATATAATACCCTAACTTAGAAGTGGTGACTTAGTATTCTAATGTGTGTTAAGGCTTGTGGCAAGACTTTACTAGCTTCTTTAGTTTAAGTTTCAATTTGAAATTCAAATTTGTTTAAATTTTACCTTTGGGTGATTTCAATTTAAATGATTTATTTTCATTTTTATTTCACTTTTATTTGGTTAAAATGATGTTTAAGTTTTCAAGAATGAAGAGAATGAATTCCATTTGTAGAGAACTCACCCTATTCTACATCCTACTTCTAAAGAATCTAACTAAGGTCCTTATGTATCTTAATTATCCCATTTGACTTTGTGCAATTCATTTGATTTGATTTATTTGATTTGATTTAGAATTTAGAATTTAAGTTTGTTTTAAGTATTTGATTGATTTATTTTGTTTTAGTTTAATTACATATTGATAATTCAATATCCTTAAAATCTAATGAAGTTTAAGTTTGTTTAGATTCATATATTTTTGATTAATTAATTTTAGATTAGATGTTTTGGTTTAATCAAATCTTGACAATTCAATATCCTTTTAAATTAACATCTAATTCTTTTCTTTGATTATGGTTATGTGACTTAACTTTATGTTTATTAGATTTGATTATGGTTCATTCATTTGTAGTTTGATCAAATTAAATTAATTGAGATTTTATTTTGATTTTATTTGAGTTTGATTCCTTGTAATTAGGATTTTATATTTTAATCTCATTCATTTATCATGTTTATCAAAGTTTGGTTTGCATTTTGATTTCATACATTGGACAGTTAATTACTTTATCTTATTTACGTAGGTTGAATGAGATTTGATTTGATCATATTAAATTGATGAGTATTTCTTAATTAATTTAATTTGATTTGATTATCTTTATTAGTCTATATGTGCTTATTAAATGTGATTAGTTTGAATTAAGTGTATTTATGTTAATTATAAAGATTTGTTTAATTTTCAATTTGATTTCATATATTTAGGTAATTATGTAATTAATAATAGGTTTTGATTAGTATTTAATTTATTAATGTTTGATTAAGTTTAAGTTTAATATGATTAATTTGATCAACTTAATTTTAAGAGGTGTGAAATTAAAATTAAGTAAAGATTTCTTTTAATTTTGTAAATTTGATTTCATATTTGTTTAGGTTAATGATGTAATTAATGACTTAATGATTTAAGTTTAAATTAAGAATTGATTGGTATTTAATTGCATTTATGTTTTACAAGTTTAAGTTAATAATGATTGACTTAATTAGTTACTTAAGATGTGTGATTAAATTAATTAGATTAATTAATTTGATTTGATTTTTATGTGATAAAAATTAATTTTATTTAAGATTTGGATTAATTTTAAGTTTACATTAATAGGTGTTTATTCAATTAGAAGTTTAATAATTTAATCTGTATTTAATTATTAAAAATTAAAAATTATTTAATTTAATGAATTAATGACTTAATGATTTAGGTTTAATAGTTTGATTTGATTTAGATTTCATTATGTTTGATTTATGTTTATGATTAATTTGATTAACTTAATTAGTTTACTTGAGTGTGTGATTATTTTAAATTTAATTATTTAAGCTTAATTTTAGAGTTAGCTTTAATATAACTTATTTAAATTAATTTGATTAATTAAGATGATGGATTAATTCATTAAGTTTTCATTAATTAGATGTTTGATTAATTTTTGATTAAGGGTATTAAATTTTAAATCATTAGATTAATTAAGGGTTTATTTAATTAATGACTTAATTTTCCACATATGTGAGTGATTTGATTTAGTTAAGTATTTTTACTGAGTTTGATTTGATTAAAGGATTATTGTTATTTCCATCATTTTATTAAAGAATTAATTTTTTATTTATCAAAGTTTTATTATTTATGATTAGAGTTTTATTTGATTTGATTCATTTATTATGTTTGTATTTCATTAACATGTTGATTTAGTTATTAGGTTGAAATATTTAATAATTAATTATCTTATTCCAAATGGATGTGATTTAATCATATGTTAATTAAGTTTACTTTAACTTTATTTGGTTTAATTGATTAATACTAAATGATTATGTTGAATTAGTTTATTAATCTTGATTTTTTTTAGTTTATTTAATGATTAATTAAATTTTATTTTTTACTCATTAAGGAGTTTCATATGATTAAGATTCAATGCTTATGTAGGTTTAGTTATACTGGTTTGACCCATGTTAAAGTTTCTGATTTGTTTAATTTTAAGTTTGATTTAAGATTTAATCATATTGAGTTTTATTAACTTAAATAGGTTTAATTTAATTTTTCTAAGAGTGATATTTTTTTGATTTGAGGTTTGATTAATGATTGCTTAAGTTGTATTTTATTTCTGATTTTGATTTGATATTTAAATTATTTTTAGATTATATTTTAATTAACTCCTTAATTGATTAAACTTTAATTTTAAGTGTTTGTTTGGGGTTCATTAGTATTGAGAAAATCAAATTATTTTCTTAAGAGTCCTAGATATCAATTGAAGTGATTTAAGCCATTTTGAAGATTTTTTAAATTTTTTAAATTTTTATTTGATTTATTTTATTAAAATGGATAATTTGAACTTCAAAATTTAATTTCTCCTAATCCATAAATCTTTTTAACTTAAAAGTTTTATAGTAGCTGTGTTTCAATATTAATTTCAATCCCTGAAAATTTTAACTTAATTTCACATATATTTTTAGTTTAATTAATGAAATTAAATTAGGTTGGGTGGAATCCTATATGGGGGAGGATCCATGAGGGGTTTAATTGAGTTGGGTTAATTTTGGGCTGGTCCCAAATGGGTTTGGGTCAGGTTTAATCAGCCCCCAATGGGTTTTGGTTTGGTTACAAGGGATTTGGCCCAATTTAGGTCATATGAGTCATATTGGATCAAATTGACCCATTTGACCAAAATTAATCAAATTAGCTTGGGTTATGGGTTGATTCATGTTCAATTGGCTAATTGAAGATAAATGTGGTCTTTGGTTTGAATCAATTTAGATTTAGGCCAATTTGGGCTAGGTTAGGTCAAGTTGACCAATTGGTCAAATTAGGCTCAATTATGGCTTTGGTCATGTTCAATAATCAATTTGGAATGAACTTGAGCCATTGGTTGCAATCAATTTTGTTAGATGACAATCAATTTGGTCCTTTAGGCCAATTTGGGTCAACTTGGATCAAATGGCCAATTAATTTCCCTAATCAAGTCATATTTAAATATTGATTGGGTTGATACAAATCAATTTCAATCAATTTGGTGTAGAATGAGTTTTAGGTTTTGATTCATTTTATTGACTTGGTCAAATGATTAACTTGACTTGGTTTGACCCAATTGATTGCAATTGATCATTGTGGTGATCAACAATCATGGTTGAAGGTTTCGACTTGGTTCAATCAAATTTGGATTGGAAGTTGGCTCAAATGGGTCCTTTAGGTCACTTTGTCAAGTGGAATGGTTTGGTTTTAGTTTGATTCAAGTTTAGTTGAACTTATATATGAGCCTCGATTAAAATATAAATTCAACACAATCAATTTAGAGTCAAAAGGTTTTGTCTCAATTGAAAGTTTTAAGTCAAAAGGCTGTAGACTTGACATGGGTTGACTTGAATTTAGTTTTATGATTGTAGGTTTTATTTATATTTGGATAAATGCTTGAATGAATGATTGATTCGAGAGTTATTTTTGACTTGATTTGGATAGAATCTGGTTAAGTCCAAAGAATTGGCTTGAAAGGCTTAGATTGAGTTTGGATTTCATTTTCCATTAAGTTTTGGTCATTTGAATTTAGATTTCATTTATATTTATGAATATAAATGAAGGAATAATTGATTTATAAAGAGATCAATTGAGTTTGATTTGATCTGGGGAGTTTTGGCTGCTTATGAATGTGGTTCATAAGGTTTTTGGAATTTGATTTGATTTCAATCATTTGGAGTCAAATTTGAAATTAGATTTGGAATTTGAATTTGAATTTCAAATTTTAATCAGGGTTTGATTTGAGAAAGTGTATCTAGATTGGGTTTAGGTTATGAGGTAGGTAATTTTCTTAAGCCCTAAGGCATAGCCTAATTTTATAATTAACACTTCTAAGTCTATGCTTTGGTTAAGTGTTCACCTAATCACTAGAAGTGTCTTATGACTAAGGAGTTCTTAGTTTCTAGAAGAGTCCTAAGTCTAAGAAGAGGAGGTTAACAGCTCACTCCAAAAGTGAGATCAACACTTACCTTTGAAATTACTTAAGGTAGGGATAAAAAAGAGACTCCCCACTTGTTTCTTCTCTTTATAACACTTAGTTGCTAAGTGTAGGCTATATAAAATAAAAGAAAAATATTAAGTAAAATCTCTGAATCAAGTAAACTACTTAAAGAGAAAGCAACCCTTCATAAATTAAATCTCTCACATTTAGCAAATCATAACCCTAAAACCTAGTTAGGACATACCACACAAGTTCTAACACATGCACATTAGGCTAAGTCACCCTTTTTAGTTTTATGTCAGGGAGATGGATGGTTTGATGAAGATTTAGTTTTGTGATGTATTATTTTAGATTGGATGCTAGGGTGTATGTGTGTAGCCTTAATGTTAGATCGATATTAGCCTAATCATTTTTTATGCAGGGGGCCATACTTAAGGGGTCGTAGTAATAAAAATATAAATGCATTTCACTATGCATGTTTCTTAGGCCCGTAAGCATAGCCCAAGTTAGGATAGGTGGACTTGATTACCCATGTGTGGGGTGCTACATCCAAATTATTCCTATAATTACTTAGGTTGAATGGTGTGTTTAGCTAACATTTATTTTGCAAGTGTAGATTTATTTTCCTTCCTTCTAATGTAATTTTTGCATTAAGATTAGGATAAGTGTTATGGGGATTAAAGATGAACATTGGTTAGAAGACCAAGTCTTATATATTATGTGATGCCTTTAGAGCAATCTACATCCCACTCAAGCCAGAAGAAAGAAAGAAATAGAGCAAATCAAAAATGAAGGAATGAAAGGGTGAAAAGTGAAGAATGGAGGATGAAGAATAAAGTTCCCCACAACACTTATCATTTCATAATTGTAATTATTCTTTCATTATATCGGGATGTATAAGGGTAGAACTCGACTACCCATATTTCTTTTCAGGGTGTACGGTGATACATGACCGCACCGGCCTTTTATTCTTTTGTGATAGCTTTATAAAATTGTTTGACGTTTTGTTTATCTTGTGCCTTAGAAATAGCACTCCTTTTCATAGTTTCTTTATGATTGGTGATTGTTGTGTGGCTTGGATGTGATTAGGCTCTTAGAATAAAAATAAATTTTCTATCCCATTAATAATTCATAACTAAAATTTTAAAATAATTCATAACCTCACAAAAAGCCTAAGAATTAATCAAGATAATAAAATTTTAGCAACCCCGTAGTTGGATAAATGAATGCACAATATCATGCATGCCATATTCTTCCACTCTTCCTAAGAGAGAGTTTCCATCTATGCCAAAGAATAAAGGGTTAACCTGTAAGAGCCTTTGATGGAAAGACACCTCTTTCTCTCTTGATTTAGCCCACAATCAATTTTTCATGCATTTAGGCATACAAAATCCTATAGCCTGTGTCAAAATAAAAAGTCCAAAAATCAAATAAAACTTGACAAAATTTGCATTAGATTTAAGTCATGACTCATGCCCTTCATGATCTAATCTCTTAAGGAGTGAGTTTAAGGACTTAGTTTCTTTTCTAAGTAAATAGGACCCTAACCTTCTTGTAAAGCATATGACTTTCCTACATGGATTTAAAGCATAGGAGGAGTTATAACCTGTGGTAATAAGCCCTGAGTGATTTATCCTCTCTTGTGGAGGTAAATCATATACCTATTTTTGCCTTAGATTTAGGTCATGCTTTGGTCCTCGCCAAAGCTCCCTAGATTTAGGATCTGAGATCGTTATTTCTCTTTGTGGGCTACAAGCATAAATCGTCACCTCTTAGGAATTTCCACAATCTTGTATTGTGGAATTATAAATCCTAGATTTCTAATAAAAATTCAACTCAAACTAATAAATCTTCTCAAATTCAAATGTATAAAGCCCAACCATAGGATAGATTGGAGTACTCACTAGGCTTCCTAATATTATGAGCACTCCCTACTCATCTCCCTTAGTTTCGATAAGAACTCTTCCCTTTTGATCTCCCCCACTTAATTTTCAAAAATATAACTAATCCTTGGATAGTCTTATCTTTGAATTCTTTGAAGACAACAATCGCCTACTTTAATTGAGAGTATTCTTAAGGGATTCATTTTCTTTCTTAAGATGTAATTAACTATAGAGGAATTCCTCCATAGGAAACTTAATGAACTCGGTTTAAATAAACACTGCTTACTTTTCATGTAAAGTAGGAAAAAAATCTCTAGTATATCCGAAGACCCAACATGCCTTAGGAGTCCTCATTAGGTGATTAGGTCCATTATAGGGTAGTGACTTCTATCTCTTGAGATAGTACAATATTCCTTAATATCATACCTGATCACCTAATGAGTACATCGGATCTTTGTGGTGTCCCCTCACATAAAAACCCTCAACACAAAAAAATAAACACCACAATACACTAAGTTTATATTCACATGCACTTCCTACACATATGTAACTAAAGTCACAACACATATTCTTATTCATTAAGAAGATTTTGAAAATATGTTTGAGATTTAGTTGTGATAATCGCCACACATTTTTTTAATTAAGTTAACACATGAAAATTTGACATAAAAAAATCATTAATTGTCAATTGATTTTTGAAAGGAATGCATGCATGTCTACAAGTGGAATATAATATCTTAATATGATTGAAGAGAAATAAAGAAACATAAGCATACAATCTCATTCAATCCAACTAATTCATATGGACATCACATTAAACAAGCTTATTTAAAATAAACCAAAGTTTGTTAAAGCCATTTTTGATTTCATATTTATTTGATTTATGAAATATAAAAGAGATTTGCTGGTCCTAATCCAATTCCCACATGTATGAGTTAATTTGATTCAATAAAAAGTAATTAGGTTGATTTTATGGATTAATTATGTTAAGCATGGATTAAATCAATTATTTAACCCTTACCTATGTCACCTTAAGGTAATTAATTAAACAACTATGAGCTAATAGGATATGCAACAACATAGAAAGTAAATAGCAATGCTCCTATGTAATGGAAGGGGCCTAATGCAATTAGCTAATAATTATTAATTAATTAAGCTTAAGGAGCTCACTTAATTACTCTTATGTTTTTCTCACAAATGTGAGCTAACCATAATTTCATTAGCTCTCTCTCTCTCTTTAAGTTATTGAACACCCAAAGAGCTACCCAAGAGTTAATAAAGGAAAATAGATTAAATCAAATTAATTAAGTTCATTAGTTATCTAATTAAATCTTAATTACTCTTAATCAACAATATGAAATGGACTTAGGGAAAGGAACAAAAAAGGGAGCCTAAGTCTCATCTAATTCCTTTCAAATAGTTAATTAAAGTTCAAGTATGATTTGGATTTTGATTGATTTTGTTAATTAATTAATTAATAATTTTTAATTAATTAATTTTTAAAGAAGGAATGAAGATGATTTAAGGAAAGGATTGGAAGAGGGGTCTCAATCCATTTCCCTAAGTTTCTCCACTATTAACAAAGATCATTAAACTTAATTAATTAACTAATCCACTATTCATTTACTTAATTATCATTAATTAAGATAAGAGAGTAATTAAGGCTTAATCGATTGATTTTCTTAATTAATTATCTAATAAATCCCAAAAAATAAAGCGTAAGTCATCCCCTAAACATCTCTAAAGTTTTAAAATTAATTAGATAATTAATCATAGAGTAATTAAGCTAATTAAATTTTTAATTAAACTTTAATTAAGCAAAAAATTACTATTTAAAATTAATTAATAATAATTTTAATGGATTCCCCTTTAAAATACTTTTAAAATTAGCCCTCATTTGTTTTTTTTGGATTTTTTTATAATTAGTTATGAATTTTTGGAAGTTTTAGCATTAAAAAATGGATTAATTAACCTAATTAACCTCCTAATCCCGTCGGCGCCATGTGGCAACTGATGCAACACGCTTTCTATGTGGCGCAATGGGAGTGATTATTTAAGTTATCACATCAAATACTGATGTGGACGGCGATGAAATACATTTTCGTAGGTCATCCCATATAAGATCAGATGACCATGATTAAACATGTGGATTAAAGGATTAAATCAATGGATCTAAGCATGATCAGATCAGGACCAACCGTTTGATCATGTGGAATGGGCGGTCCATGATCTGTCTCCTCCTGAGCGGCCAGAGATAGACCATCCATCAATCATCGCTTGATCTGAGCTCACCTGAAGCTACTCCGAATGCACACTTCAACGGATTCATCTTAAGGTTAAATTGCCTTAACTATTTGAAAACTACTCTCAAGTCAAAGTGATTGTCTTCTTTTCTTTACTTTTGACTACAAGATCATCAACATAACATTCAACCTGATGATGAATGAGTTCGTTGAAGATCCAAGTCATGGTCTATAGATATGTTGCACTAGCATTTTTAAGGCTGAAAGGTATGACCCTATATCAAAAGGTTCTGATCGGGGTTTCAAATGCGTGTTTCTTTCATCTTCAGGGGCCATCTTTATTTGGTTATATCCATATGAAGCATCCATGAAATAGAAAATTCCATGAGATGAGGTAATGTCACCATCAGTTTGGGATTGGTAGTGGAAATTCAACTTTTGGACATGCCTTATTTAGATCCCTAAAATTGACGCATATGCAACTTTGGCCATTTTTTTCTTAACTGGAACAACACTAGCCAACCAGGTATGATATTTTTCTTCCCTGATAAAGCCATCATTGATCAATTTCTTGACTTCATAAATGATCTCATGTTCAATATCTAATTGCATGCGTCTAGGAGCTTGCTTGATAGGGTTAGCATTAGGTTTTATTGCTAGTTTATGGATTAGGAAATGATTTTCATCAACTAGACCCACTGTACCAAATCTTAGTCCTGGTATTGATTGAGGATGCCTACTTTGGCTATCTCATAACCTTTCAAAGTAGTCTGACCTATGTTTATACCAAGTATGTGGGATTAATCCCTTTATTGCTAAGTTAAGAACACAAGGTGAATACCAATCAAAAGATAATTGTATTAAATCTCTGTCTGCATCAACTTCTTAACTTGAGGATGATGCTCTAAAAAGAATCTCTAAGTTCTCCCATTGTGAATGACTTAGGGGCTTCCTTAACTACCAAACCCTCAACTTTTTGAGAGAAAGTGGGGTTAGAGCTATGGTTCCCAACTAACTCCTAACTTTCTCATATGCAGACTTGGATACACTCATCCTTTGCTTTGGAGCATGATCTTCATCACTATCATACTCAAACATCACCTTGAAAGGATCTATTACTGAGAAAAGTTGGTTGGCATTGTGACCACATAAGACTCATCCTCTGAACTAAATTCTAAGTCTATGTGGATAGCATATGCACTCCTGGTGGCTAGGACATACCTACTATTGGGTGGCCAATAGGGAGGCTTTCCACCTCAGGGGCTGCCTCACGGCCCCTACCTCTACCACATGGAGGTCAGTCTACCCGTATGTTCGAATGGAGTAACAAAGTGTGGGTGGAATCTAATGTCAGGCTCTATATCATCCCCTGAGTCCGTGTCTCACTCTATTTTATTTTATTTTATTTTTCTTTTTCTTTTTTATTTTCTTTTCAATTTCTTTTTCTTTTTCTTTTCTTTCTTTTTTCCCCTCTTGGGGATCTTGACTAGATTCACCAGAATGGACTTATTAATTTTGGGAAAGAAAATAGGTTGCATCCTCATCCATCCCAACCTCATGAACTGTGAAGGGCTTGAGATCTCCTTTGACACAGTATGTAATTCCATCTCATGAACTTCATGCATTGATGTAGAGAGGATGAGACTATGTTGTTCTCATGTATCCACTCTCTCCCAAGCAAAGCATTGAAAGATGTATCCGAGTCTATGATATGAAACTTGGCTTCAGTCTTCTAGTCAACACTCTGTAATGGCAACACTATGGAGCATAAGGCCCTCTCACTTTGTTCATTGAATCCTCCCAACATCATTCTTTCTTTTTGGAGTTTGGAGATGTCAATCCTCAAGTAGGTCGGTTCTTAAACTCATAATATTGATCGATGCACCTTGGTCAACCAAAACTCTTGATATCTTGCATTTGTCAATGTCCACTGTAATGTAAAGAGGGTCATTGTGCTTGGTTGTTCCAAGAAGCAAGTCTTCATCACTGAATGTAACTCTTAAGATGTCCTTTGAGCTGTGTGCCTCCTCTTGAGTGTTAACTAAAGATCAAGGAGAGCCTTGACTAGAGATTCCTTCATCTCTTTGGATAAGATAAGCACATCCTTAACTTGGTCAACTCTCTAAGATGTCCTGAATATTATCTTGGTCCTCCACAAGCATATCCATGGGTGGAGCATCCTATGGATGGGATATTTGCTCACTATAACCAATGACTTGTTTACCCTTATCGAGAGGTGCTACCTTAGGAGGTAGAACTTTTTCACTACATATATTGACTTTAGTGACTTCTTAAAATGATGAACTTGTGGAAAGTTCTACCTTCTCATCAAGTATACCTACGGCTCCTATGGGATCCTCAGAGTCAGTTGACTCCAAGTCAATCTTAAGAGGTGAACCCGATTGATTCAGAAAAGGAAAGTCTAATTCTAAATCACAAGAGAGTGGATCAGAATGACTTGAGCTGCCATTATTATTTTCTATACTTGGAGAGTTTTTGAGAGGAATAAAATCTAAAGTAGAAGTAAAAAAAGATGTAAGCTTGGAGGTACATGATAGAAATCTAATAAAGTAAGCTGGGTAAGAGATTTAATTCCCTTATCCATCGATACAATGCTCTTGTTGGTAGAAGAGGAGCTAGTGGAGGAAGTAGTAGCTACAATTGTTGTGAGTCTTTGGACTCTGGATGGTGGTTCTTGGGCTATCCCGACAAGTAAGGTGGGCACTTCGATGTTGATGGGTTGTCACCTTCTTCAAGTTGTCTTTGGAAACTTGCAAACCATCCTTGGTGTTGGAGGTTTGAGTTACCGCAGGCACCTATAGAGAGAGTTTCTTAATTTTAAAAACTACTTTTTAGAAGTTCTGGATAAGTCAATATCCCAACCTTCTTTTATCTTGAGAGGATCATAGGTTTCCTCATGAATTACCCTAATAGAACTAGAAGGTTGTTCTAATAAGTATTCTTAGGGATAACTACAGTACTTGACATATAGCTATGCTCAAGCCAATCTTTAAATGTAATATAATCCTCTAAGATATGGCTAATCATGCGGTGGTAATAGTTAGGATCATCACTCTTCTTCCTCAACATCTGAAAGTCAAGTTTCTTTAAGAGATTCTTCCTCTTGAATGAATATGGCTTATTCAATTTATCAGTAGGGTAATATCGCATAGTATTGCTTCATTGATAATGAGCGAGGTGGTGGTAGAGGCTAAAGAAGGCTGTTGAGCTCAAGGTCTCTCTTAATAGACTCCTACTTCTTCTAACACCTCCATGACTTCTCAAACACCTGTTAGGAAACTATTTGGCCTCTTCTTATAGGCTAGCCACCTTGTTAATTAGTTTCTCAAATGTCCAGATGGTAAAGCCCTTAAGCATGATGGTGACCGGGCCATGAATATTTTTGAGAAGAATCTCAATGGCATGTTGTTCGAACACTCCTATTTCATGCTCAGGTTGCACTACCTGAGAATATAATCAATAAGGGACTTATTGAGAGCTTATGTTGCTACAACAAGATCGCATATAGTTACTCTTTAACAAGCTCCAGCAAACCTCTTGATGAAGAGGTGCTCAACTCAACAAAAGTCCCTACCAAGCCATTAGTAACTCGGTATACCAATAAAATGCAACCCCTACTAGGCTATTGATAAAAAGTCTGAACAAAGTACATCACTGCCACCGACATTGTAAACCCTTAAAATGTTTAATATGTCATACCGCCATCAAAGATTTTGAAGGATGGTGGCATAAAATCCTTGGGGTATTGAACTGCATCAAATTCCTCTGGGTATGGTCTACCTTTTGGAATAGACAAGCTCCCCCGGGCTTGCACCCTTGCTTCCTTCACCTGCTGCTTTACCATGTGCTTGATATCCTTTTCATTCATGGAGGTGCCATCTATAACCATTCTATGCAAATTATCAGCATCATCCTCTGTGGGAGTGCACCTAGGATGCTCTAGGATATGTACCAACTCTAGACGGTTGGTTATCATAAGAGAAGGTTGTGAGACTGGGGCTGAGTTCTATAATGTTGTAACTATTGCCATCACCTCAATCTTCTTCCCCATCTGGTCAATTTGATCATCCATCTATTTGAGTGAAGGAGGTACTGAGTAAAGTGGGAAGTGTCACCCTCCTCGAGCGTGACACCTTCTTGGCTAGTCTAATCCCGCTGTAAAGATGTCCGAGTATCAATTGTGTTGACCTCAGTTGTATCATCCAACATGTAATCCTCATCAGGGTTGAAGCTGACCCTATCCTCTTCCATATCGGAGCAGTCACTCCTAGCAAAGTAATCAACTAATATGTCATAGAGTGATCGATCTACTATGACTGGCTGGGCTGGGACAAATACCCACTGACTGCTAGCTACAGAACTATGCTCCTCTGCCTAAATGCAATGGACACTGCCTACTGTCAATAATTCCTCACTAGGAGGATCAACTATCATGGGGACAGTGTCTATATCTCCTCCCCTCTCTATCTATGTATGCTACTTCTGGTGATGACAATGCTCTTGTGGCCCTTCTAACCACAGTAAGGTGGCGGTTGAGCAAGATCTCTCACCTTAATAGGTGGAATGGATGGAGCGGGATCCTTGGGCCATAGCCAGATCACCAAAGGGGAAGGTCTCTCTGGATGGAGGCTTCTAAACCTTGGTGGGAGTGGTGGATGCTACAAGCTGCATGGGTGATGGTGAACGACGAGGGGAGTGGTGTGATGGCAACACCATCTGCCTCTCAATCATGGATCTCTATCTACGGTGGGTTTCATTGGTAAAAATAATCCTATCAGAATGATCAGCCCTAACTGGGTGACGATCAAGAAAATCCATCAGAGCGGAGGTTACCGACTTCCTGGCATACCTCCTTCATTCTTTCATGCCTGCTGAGAAGATACTCAAGCCTCCATGGCCCTCTCTGTCTTTGTGGATCTTCCCCTAACACTCCTAGGAATCACCATCATAAATCAAACAAGGTATCAAACTTTGAGTGTCATGCTCAAACCTCTCATGCAGTCAAGTTTGCGTGGCCTCCTATGCTCCCTAGCTAGTGTCTCATGGTATGTTGGTGGTGGAGGAGAAGTAGTAATCCTCTGATAATATTCCTCTCTATCTGAAGCTAAGAGAGGGTGGAACCTACTACAACTCAGAAGTAGAGAGGTCTCACGGGGAGAACCCTCCTCAACCACATATGAAGTGGCATCAAGCTCTCTGGCTAATTGCACATGCTCCTGCTTAATCTTTCAATTTTTTATACCGTGCTGAGTACGAGTGAGCAAGGCAAAGTGGGAACTAGTACCTACCTCAAAAGTGGAGGAGACAAGAGGCTAAGATAGCCTTCCCCTTTGGGGTGACCAATGAGGAGATAGAAGCTCTCGCTAGATCTATGGCAAGGCAACTAGATGGGAAGGTGTTGAAACTATCACTGAACAGGGCATGGGAACCACTGCGGCCTTCCTCTTAGTGGAGGGAACTCAAAGTCATATGGGATATTTAGGTGGATGAGTGGCATATGTCCCGCCACCTCATCCCTGCCGACGGTGGTGAGGACTGGCCCCTCACAGGTGACATAGAACCCCTCAAATCCAAGGCCAAAATGGATCGAGTGTGTGGTATCCATTGCAGTCAGATTGGCCTGATCCAAGGCCAAGTGTACACCATAGGGAAAGTAAAGGGGAACTTGTTGGGGGCCATGATCCGCGGGAAGCATCTGAAGTCATTGCATTTGTTGAAATAAGATTAAGTCAGACCCTTGCCTTGATGTTTTCCTTCAATCATTTATTTCTATATTTAATTTGGAATTTGAATCCACACTTAACAAATTTAGGTATGCAAAATGGGGTTCATTGAATTTTGGAGTGATTTTTTATATTTGGAAGGGAGACTTTGCCATATGATTTTGATTTAGAACTCATACTCAACCAATTTAAGTAGGTTGGTGGTTCAAATATTTGGAGAGACCTTTTAAAGATATTTTCATTGTATATCTTGTTTAAAAATTTTGATTTGGAAAACCTTTACTTAGCAAATTTAGGTATGCTAAGAAGAGGTTTTGATTATATGTTTTGAAAATTTTGTGAAAGCATCTTTGCATGTGAAGATTGGTCATGTGTGTGATATATGTTGAATTGAGAATGAGGCTTCTTACTTAACAAATTTGGTATGTTAAGTAGAGGCCCAAATGTGTTTGATATGTGTTTGAAATAAGGCTCTCACTTAACAAATTTGGTATGTTAGGTGAGAGCCAATTGTGATTATGATTTGCTTTTTGAAAATGGGACTCTCACATAACAAATTTGGTATGTTAAGTGGGAGCCAAATGTGTTTTGATTTATATTTTTAAAATGAGACTCTCACATAACAAATTTTCTATGTTAAGTGGGAATCAAATGTGATATGATTTGAAAAATGGGATTCTTACTTAACAAATTTGTATGTTAAGTAGGAATTAAATATGATTATAATTTTTTGATAAAGGGAAATTTATTTAACAAATTTGGGTATGTTAAATAGAGTTCAATTTATTTTTGTGATTTTTAGAAATGGGACTCTCATTTGACAAATTTGGGTATGTCAAATGGAGTCCAAAATATGCTATGATTTTATGTGTGTAATTTCTTGCTTTTGAAAAAAGAGAAACTTCAACCATAGCATATGTGAAAATTTTATGCTGTTTAAAAATAGAATCTTCACTCAACAAATTTGAGCATCTTGAATGGAGGTGGTCATTTTCAAAAGTGTGGTTTTGAAAAAGAGGGAAACTCTAAGTCTAGCATATGTGAAATATGTTAAGTGGAGTTTCAATTTTATGCTATGATTTTATTAGAAAATAGAATCTTCATTCAACAAATTTGGGTATGTTGAATGAAGGTGGTCATTTTCAAAAGTGTGCTTTCGAAAAAGAGAGAGACTCCAACTCTAACATATGTGAAATATGTTAAGTGGAGTTTAATTTTATGCTATGATTTTATTTGAAAATAGAATCTTCATTCAACAAACTTGAGTATGTTGAATGGAGATAACTTCTTTCAAAAAAATGCTTTTGAAAAATGATTTTGATTTTGATTTTGAAAAGAACCTCCATGTAACAATCATGGGTATTATTAGATGCGATTTAGTTATATGAGTTTTGTTCTTTTTTTTTAGAGTTTCTTATGAATTTTGTGCAAGATCTTTTGCTATGTTAATTTTGGAAAAGTGCTTTTACAAAGTGGTATTTTGCAAAAGAGTTTATTTTCTTAAATAAAGATGGAACCTTGCCTCACCAAGCTAGTGGTAAAAAGGTTCTAAATTTTTGTCATCTCCTCTAATTAGTTAATTTTATCTTTTACCCTATTGGGAGACCTAATAGGGGTTTCAGGACCTACAAGAAGTGAGGTCCTAAAACCTAGAGGATGTTGGCTAGCTTTTAAGAATGAAATAAGCTAAGTGTCAACAAAAAGAAAGATAGTCTTGAACTCATATGAAATATAAGTCCACTATCGATTCTTAGAAAATAATTATCTACTAGAGATGGATAGAGGAACCATCCCTAGCGGAGTCGCCAAAAAAATATGTGGTATTTATTTTTATTTATGTATGGGGGACACTAAGCAGATTGGGGTACTTATTGAGGTGATCGGATGACATTAAGGAATAGTGCATTATCTCAAAAGATAGAAATCACCACCCTATAATGGACCTAATCCCCTAATAAGGACTAATGTACCAGAGATTATTCTTCTACTTTACATGGATGAATAAAGCAAGGTTTATTTAAACTGGGTTCTAAAGTTCTCTGGGGCAAGCCCCATAGTTAATTACATCCTTAGGAAGGTGAATTCTTAGAATACTCTTAATTTAAGTAGGCAATTATTGTCTTCGAAGATTTCAAAGATAGGACTATCAATAAATTGGTAATATTTGGAAAATTAATTAGGATAGATCAAAAAGGAGAGACTTATTATTGAAGCCAAAGGGAGATGAATAGGGAATGCTCATGATACTAGGAAACCTAATGAGCATTCCAGCCTATCCTATGGTTGAGCTTTATAAGTTTGAAATTGAGGAGAATTATATGTTTGAATTGGAATTTTATTAGAAAGCTAGGACTTATAATCTCACAACACAAGGTTATGAAAATGCCTAAGAGGTGAGGATTTATGCTTGTATCCCAAAGGAAATTGCTACCTCGTATCCTAAGTCTATGAAGCTTTGGTGAGGGCAAAAGTACATCCTAAATCTAAGGTGAAGATGGGTATATAGGTTTATCTCCACAAGAGAAGATAAACCAATCACGCTATACTTATAACTGCCTAAATTGACAGCCAGCTAACTCCTCCCATGCTTTAAAATTATGTAAGTAAGTCATATATTTTTGCAACATAGTTAGGTTATTATTATTTAGAAAGAGACTAAAGTCCTTAAACCCACTCCCTAAAGAGACTAGAGCATGAGTGGTTGAGTAATGACTAGTCTAATACATATCTTTTTAAATTTTATTTATATTTGACACTTCATTTTGGCAAAGGCTATAGGTTTTTTATATGCCTAAATGCATGTTGAAATGAGTTATGGGCCAAATCAAGAAAGAAGAGGGTGAAGCTCCGTCAATAGGAGTTGCTCTCACAAGTCAAGCGGTTCCCATGCGTGCAAGAATGGAGGTCTTCATTTTACAAGTGATTCAAGATGATATGTATGGTGTTAAACATACAAAATTCATCTAAGGGGTTCCTAAATCTTTTAGTTATCTTAATTTAACACCTAAGCTTTATATGAAGTTATCAACTATTTAGAAATTTAATTATGAGTTGTAGTTAGGTAAAAGATTTATTTTTTCCTAAGAGCCTAATTGCATCTAGGCCATACAACAAATGCCAATCATAAAGAAACTATGAAAAGGCATGTCATTTCTAATGCACATGCTAAATAAAATATCAAACATTTTATAGCTAATGCAAAAGAATAAAAGGCCGGTGCGGTTGAGTACTGCCATACAACATGAAAAAAAAGATGGGTAGTCAAGCTCTATCCTTATACAACCCGGATTACAAAAGAATAATTATAATTAAGGATGAATACATGTTATGGGGGTCTTCATCTTCTTCAAATTTTCAGGTCTTCTTTCCTCCTTTGACTTGATTTGGAAGTGCTTGCCTCAATGGCATCTTAGGGCCTCCCAGGACAAAGCCTTCTAGCCACTGCTCATCCTAATCCCTCATAACACTAATCCTAATTCCTAATTAAAAAATTATATTTAAATGGATAGAGTAAATCTAACTACATCTACAAAATAAAGGTTAGCTAAAAATACATTCCATCCAAACAATTATATTTATAATTTGGGCTTAGCACCCTGCACATGGGTAACCAAGCTCACCTGTCCTAATTTAGATTATGTTTAGGGGTTGAGCATCCTACAAAAGATAGCATTTATATTTATTTTAAGCTCCCCTTAAGTACGATCTCCTACAAAAAAACATGGCTAGGTTAATCGCGATCTAACATCTAGTCTACATACACCCAAACATCCAATCTAAAATAATACATCACAAAATTGAATATACATCAAACCATACACTGCCCTAACATAAGGCTAAAAGTGGTGGCTTAATCTAATGTGTGTGTATTAAGGCTTGTGTGATATGCCTTAAATAGGCTTTATTATAATTTTCTAAGAAAAGATTCAATTTAAATGATGGTTTCACTTCAAGTGCTTTAATTGATTGGCAAGTTTTAAATAATATTTTCTTTTGTTTTACTTGGTTTACACTTAACAACTAAGTGTTATAAAGAGTGGGAAAGAGAGATCACTCTCTTTCATCCCTACCTTAAGTCATTTCTAAAGCCAACTAATTAAACAATTCTCTTTAGTGAGTGGCTTATTATATATTTTAATTAGTGGTTTAGGTTCACTTTAAATTAATTCATTCAATGAGAAAGGCATCTTAAGATTATTTGAAATGAACTACCATCATATGACACATGTTTGTTTATTTCTTTCCATCATACATTGCATGCATATGGTTAAGTCCTGAACATACCTATACATGCAATTTATATTTTAGCATACTTGAATGATGAATGTAAGCAAATGTATTTGGAATTGATGTTTCATTTGGTTAAATTATTTTGTATATTATTTTAAAGCTCTATATAAATTCATATACAAAAGCATAAGAAATGAACTTCAAATTATATGACTAATCAATCCAACCACTTTTCCAAAATATGAATGCATATCTTTTTAATAAAAAGAGGGATTTTCATTCTTTAGTTAAATACACAGTCACATGTATAAAAGTTTTAAGCAAATACATTGCCATTGTTCTGAACCAAGGGAGCGAGGTAAGAACCTCCTTATGACTAATATACCTACTACTCTTATATACATATGGATGTATAAGCACCTATAAGAATGGGAATCATGGAAAAGTAGAATTAATTTGATTAAATTATGGTTTTCATCCACTAGTTGTATCACACATACACATATATATAAGAATTTAAGTAGGTATGACACCATTATTTTGCACCAAGGGAGTGAGGTAGGAACCTCCTTAGGGCTACTTAAAGTTGTGCATCCCTAGGATGTCTAGACTAATATACCCACTATTCTCATATATATGTGAATATGCAAGCAACTATAGAAATGAAAACTATATAAAAGTTGGATTCAGTTTACTTGATTTATTTGTATAAATGAATTGAAGATTTATCTAAATTCTAATGTCAAAGATGAATAAGAATGAAATCAAGAAAATATGTCATCATTGTTCTACACCAAGGGAGTGAGGTAGGAACCTCCTTAGGGCCACTTAAAGTCATGCATCCCTAAAATGTCTAGACAATATGCCCGCTAACATTCTTACTTATGCAAATCAACATATGAATATAAGAAAGAAACTACACTTCATACACCAAGTATATATTCATATGCACTTCTTACACATATGTAACTAAAGTCACAACACATATTCTTATTCATTAAGAAGCTTTTGAAAATATGTTTGAGATTTAGTAGTGATAATAGCCACATGTATTTTTAATTAAGTCAACACATGCAAATTTGACATAAAAGAAATCATTTATTTTCAATTGATTTTTGAAAGGAATGAATGCATGACTACAAGTGGCATATAATATCTTAATATGATTGGAAAGAAATAAAGAAACACAAGCATACAATCTCATTCAATCCAACTAATTCCTAAGGATAATCACATTAAACAAGCTTATTTAAAATAAACTAAAGTTTGTTAAAGTCATTTTTGATTTCATTTTAATTTGATTTATCAAATGTGAAAGAGGTTTGATGGTCCTAATCTTATTCTCATATGTATGAGTTAATTTTATTCAAAAAATAATTAAGTTAATTTTATGGATTGATTAAGTTAAGCATGAATTAAATCAATTAATTAACCTATGTCACCCAAGGTAATCAACTATGAGCTAAATAGCTATGCTCCTACGAAATAGAAAGTAAATGATTGCTTAGAATATCAACCCATGGAAAGTAAGTGATTGTCCTTGGTTGAAGTCCCACTGGAACAGACTGCCTAGGTCTGGTTGTGTACAAAATTAATTGTATTTGGTTGTGAAATGAAAAAGATCAAAATCCTCTAGAAGAGAGAGAGAGAGG
The DNA here is from genome assembly GCA_021442155.1 of Cymbidium sinense. Lineage (NCBI taxonomy): Eukaryota > Viridiplantae > Streptophyta > Magnoliopsida > Asparagales > Orchidaceae > Cymbidium > Cymbidium sinense. The sequence continues at coordinate 8,212,144 of CM038233.1, read as the reverse complement.
GAAATCTAGAAGGAGAGGAATGTCTTGAGGTGTTCATTTGAGTGTGTTCATTTTTTTTTGGATCAATGGTTGTGATGGGGAGGTCAGTGACAGAGAATCACTCTATTTGGCCTCTCATGAGTGGAGGAAGGGTGGGAGGTGGCTTCCATGGCAAAGGAAGTGGGTGTCCATGCCAAGTTTTCCAATGGGAATGGGGAGGTGATTTCACCTCCCCATAAATCATGGTTGACCCAACCACCCTTGGCCAAGGTCCTTGGTGCCTGAGTGGACCAATGAATGGGTGTTAAGTGGCCAAGGGGAGGAAATGTCCAAAAGTACAAGTGTCTCATCTCATGGGATGCCCTAAACTCAAGGGAAAAGTAGTCATTTGGAAATGGATTTTAATTTATAAAAATTTTAAAATGAGTCAAAAGTGGGTTAGCCCAAGTTTCAAGTGATTTGGAGTTCATTTAGTTTGATTTGGCTTGATTTGACCTATTTAGGTCAAATTGGGTTAGGTTGGGTCAAATTGACCAATTGATCAAATTAGGTCAAACCAAGGATTGGGTCAAGTTCACCGGACTATTTGAAGTGTATTGGTGTCATTGGTTTGGTTCAATTTGCTTTGGATTTGATTTTGGCTCTTTTGGATTCATATAGGTCAAATGGGTTAAGTCGACCAATTTGATCAAATTGGCCAAATTGGCTTGGGTTGGGTGTTGGTTCAAGTTCAATTGGTTAATTGAAAATGATTGTAGCTTTGGTTTGAATCAAATTGGATATAATTTGGATTTTGGCCAATTTGATCCTTTAGGTCAATTTGGGCTAAGTTGGGTTAGGTTGACCAATTGATCAAATTGGGCTCAATTATGGCTTTGGTCATGTCCAATAATCAATTTAGAATGAACTTGAGCCATTGGTTGCAATCAATTTGATTTATGGTACAATTTGGCTAGTTTATGTTTCATTTGGGCTAAAGGTTGACTTGATTTGACCCAATCAAGACAATTGATTAACCTAGGATGATTGTTGATCATGATATGAGGTTTGATGGGCTTAGTTCAATCCAATTTGGGTTGGATTAGAACTTGGCTCAAAAAGATCTTTTAGGTTACTATAAGTCAAGTAGACCTAAATGGGTCAATTGGTTTGGTTTTGGCTTGATTCATGTTTAGTTGAACTCATATGTGAGCCTAGGATTGAAATATAAATCCAACCTCAATCAATTTGGAGTTCAATGGATTTTGCTCTTTTGAAATTTTCAAATCAAAAAGGCTAACTTGGGTTTGATTTGGATTGACTTGGTTTGGCTTGATAATTGTAGTTTATGTTTATATTTGGATGAGTGATTTAAGGAATGATTGATTCATGAAGAAACCCATGGATTTTGAGTTGGTTTGGATAGGATTCGACCAAGTCCAAGGAATTTTTCTAAGAAGGCTTGAATTGGAATTTGGTTTAATTTTAGATTTGGTTTTGGCTATTTGAATTTATATTTCATTTATAATTGGGAATATAAATGAAGATATAAATGATTCATGAGAAAATCACTTGATTTTGGTGTGATTTGGAAGAAAATTTGACCAAGCTTATGGGTGTAGGTCAAAAGGGCTAAGAAAGGAAACCTAATTAGTTTGATTTAATTTTGGTCATTGGAGGGTGGATTTCATTTATATTTGTGAATATAAATGAAGTAACAATTGATTTATAAAGAAATCAATTGAGTTTGGGATAATTTGGATTCATATTTGGCTAAGCTTAAGAGAGTGGTTCATAATACTTAGGAGGGAATTGATTTGATTTGAGATTGATTTATTTGGTTTGGAATTGATTTATGATTTAGAGTTTGATTTGATATTGAATTGAATATAATCAATGAATTAATTTGAATTTGGAAGGCTAAGTCCATAAGATGAAATCAAAAGGCTTAAGGGGTTTGATGAGGGCTTTAATTTTTGGAATTTGATTTATGATTTGGATTTGGAATTTGAATTTGAATTTGAGGTTTGGTTTGAGAAGGAAAGCATGGATTGGATTTAGGCCATAGGGTAGGCAAATTTTCTAAGTCCCTAAGGTAAAACCTATTCACATGGCTAAATTTCTAAGTCTCTAGGCTTAGGCTAAGTATTCACCTAATCACTAGAAGTGTCTTAAGACTAAGGAACTCTTAGTGTCCACAAGATTCCTAGATTTATGATGAGAAAGTTGAGAACTCACTCCAAAAGTGAGATTAACAGGGCTTAATTAATCAATTCTCCTAATTTAACAAGTAATAAATCCCAAGAAAATTAAAGGAGGCGGATGTCATCCTCTCAAATAATTTCAAAAATTTTGTGATCAATCAATTGAATGATTAAAAGTAATTAAGCTAATTAATTTTAATTAAATCTAAATAAGTTATATTTACTATTTAAAACCAATTGAAAATTTTTTATTAAATCCTCCTCTGAAATACCTTTAAAATGAGTCATTATTTATATTTTTTAGATTTTTTATAATTAGTTATAAATTATGGAAGTTTTAACCTTAAAATCTAATTAATTAGACTTAAGCTTCCATCACACGTGGCGACGCCGCTTCCATGGCACCGGGATTGGGATTAGCTATTTAAGTTATCGAAAGCACTAAGTCACCGGTGGTATGACGCGATCGATCTCCAATGTCCGATCTTGGATCAAATGATGCAGATCAAACCTGATGTAATGGAAGAAAAGAGGGGAGATCTAATGTGGTTTGATCAAAGCGGTCCATTCCAATCACGGAATGGGGCATGTGATCCTCCTTCTCGTAAGTGATGAATGTCAGAGCCCATCCGCCATTGATCGCTCGATCCGAGCTTGGATTCACTCCAAACTCAACCCACACCTTCGTGCAAAGGATCCACAAGGATCCAATGGCTAGGATGAGCTCATATGTAAATTTATTTCAAAAAGGATCAACCAAATTTTACTATATCTACAGTTTTGAGGAATTACTCACTAGAGCTCAAGACTGGAGATGGGATCAATGGAGGTAGATGAGTCCCTGTTGAGAAGCAATCAAGCCAACTCCCATTGGTTCGCTCGATGGATCAATTTTTATCGCTATGCTGAACTGGGTTCTGGAACCCTCGACGAGGTATGGAGATGGTGGAGGAATGAGTAATTGATATTTAGTGTCAAATTAAGAAGCTTGGATCTAAGATGGCCTCCCCAATTTTGGTTCTGCACAGGAAGATGGAATGCCGAAGGTGGGAAGCTTGGGATTGCTCTAGACTTGTAAGAAGCTCGAAATTGTCTTATGAAGCTCACATGAAGTCAATTGGTGCAAATCTCTTTGAATTGAGGGGGTATACCCCTTGATTTGTTGAGTTGGATGGATGGGATGGCTTCCCATTTTTTGGCCGACCAGCTACCATCAGAGTGTTGGAGGGTCTCAATCGGGTCTACGTGGCTTGATTGGGTTGGAGGAACTCATGGCAGTTGGCTTAAGGTCTGATGTGGGGAAATCTCCTTGGCTTGATCCCTTGGATGCTCTACTTGTATAGGAGGTGAGTTAACTCACCTATCTTCGGTCCATGGCTAACCTATCATGGGCTAGGTGGCCTAGGTGGGTTAGGTGAACCTCATTTGGGTGAGTGGGGGCTGCCAAGGTGATGGGAGAGTGGACTTTGCCATTTATGGGTGGAATCCTATTTGAAGAGGGATTAACCAATGGACTATGGCCTAGATGGGGCCCACATGGCTTTTGGGCTAACTTTGGGTCAATTTGGGTCAGGTTTGGTCAGCCATCAAAGTCACATGGGTTAGTTTTATTATTTTTGGCTTTATTTGGTCAAATGGGTTCATATGGGTTCATGTTGGGTTGGGTTGACCAATTGGTCAAATTGGGTCATGGTTTAAATGATAATTTGAAGAGTTTTAGTTTAAGTGGTTTTAATCAATTTGGCCTAGGTTGGATTTTGGCTCATTTGAATTCAAATGGGTCAAATGGGTCAAATGGGTCAAGTTGATCATTTTGACCAATTTTACCAAATTAGGTTGGGTTAGGTGTTGATTCATGTTCAATTGGTCAATTAAAAATGATTGTAGGCTTTGGTTTGAATCAATTTGGATTTAAATTAGATTTTGGCCAAATGGGGCTTAATTATGGCTTTGTTAGTTCAATAGTCAATTTGAAATGTACTTGAGCCATTAGTTGCAATCAATTTGGGTTAGATCATGATTTGACTCATTTTGACCTTTTAGGGCAATTTGAGTCAACTTGGGTCAAATGGCCAATAGAACTTGATTTGGCTCAATTGAGGGTTTAGTCATGTTCAATCATTGATTATGAGTTGGTTTGAATCAATGGTTTCAATTGATTTGGTGTATGGTGGGTTTTGGCTAGTTTATGTTTCATTTGGGCTAAAGGTTGACTTGGTCAAAGGACCAAGTTGACCTTGGTTTCACCCATTCAAGGTGGTTGATCATCATAGGGTGATTATTGATCATGATATGAAGCTTGGATGGGCTTGGTTCAATCCAATTTGGGTTGGATTAGAACTTGGCTCAAAAAGATCATTTAGGCCACTTTGGGTCAAGTGGACCTAAATGGGTTAATTAGTTTGGTTTTGGCTTGATTCAAGTTTAGTTTAACTTATATATGAGCCTAGGATTGAAATATAAATCCAACTGCAATCAATTTGGAGTCCAATAGATTTTGGCTCATTTGAAGTTTTCAAGCTAAAATATTTAACTTGGGCTTGACTTGAGTTTGGTTTGATGATTGTAGGTTTTATTTATATTTGGATGGATGATTGAAGGAATGATTGATTCAAGAGAAAATTCATTGGTTTTGCCTTGATTTAGGTAGGATTTGGCTAAGTTCTTAAAAGGCTTGTATTGGGTTTTGATTTGATTTTGGACTTGGTTTTGGCTATTTGAATTTATATTTTATTTATATTTAGGAATATAAATAAAGATATAAATTATTCATGAGAAAATCACTTGAGTTTGGAGTGATTTGGAATTAAATTTGACCAAGCTTAAGGATGTAGGTCAAAAGGGCTAGGAGGAAACCAATTTAGTTTGATTTATTTTTGGTCATTTAAGGGTGGGTTTCATTTATATTTATGAAAATAAATTAAAGATTAATTGATTTATAAAGAAACCAATTGATTTTGGGTTGATTTGGGTTAAGATTTGATTATGCTTATAGAGGTAGGTCCATAGAGCTTTAAGAGGGATTTTGATTTTGAATTTGATTTAGTTTGATCTGGTTTTTTCTATTTGATTTTATATCTCATTTATATTTGTGAATATAGATGAATATATAATGATTCATGAAGAGATCAATCAAATTTGGGTTGCATTTGGTGGAGATTTGGCTAAGTTTATGGAATTCAATCATAAGGCTTTAAGGAGGAGTTTGATTTTGGATTTGATTATGGGTTCTAATCATTTGGTTTGGAATTTGGATTTGGATTTGGTAAATGATTGAGGGATTGAATTGATCTTGGAGAAAGTAAATTGAATTTGGATTGATTTGAATTTGGTTAAGGCTAAGTCCATAAGATGAAATCAAAGGGCTTAGGAAGAATTTTGATTTTGGATTTGATTATGGGTTTCAATCATTTGGTTTGGAATTTAGATTTAGATTTGGTATTTGAGTTCAATTTGATGTTTTGTTTGAGAAGGTAAGCATAGGTTGGGTTTAGGCCATAGGATAGGCAAGTCTCCCTAAATCCTTAAGGCACAACCTACCCATATGGCTAACCCTTCTAAGTCTCTAGGCTTAGGTTAAGTGTTCACCTAATCCTTAGAAGTTTCTTAAGACTAAGGAGCTTTTAGTGTCTATAAGAGTCATAGATCTATGTTGAAGAAGTTGAGAACTTGCTCTAAAAAAGAGGTCAACAAGAGGACCCCAATAGGTGTAATGTAACTGACAAGGCACACTGCACATATTAGCATTAACCGAGATGATCAACACCGTCTGAAAGATTGCATGCGCTAACAAAAATGATCTATACCTAAACTAGAGATATAGATATAATCACGATCTTAGTGTAATGCAACTCAACTTATGCCAAGGGCATAAGAGTGGAAAGAAAGATCTACTGAGGAATCGAGTATATGAACCTTCCACTAGGGAAGTAGGTTCAAGTTATCCACTAGGGATAAGGGATTGAGTTTGATTGCAAATATGACTTAGGGGGAAAAGATTCACTGGGGATTAGGATTTATAACTCACCGAGATGGTGTGTATGAACCTTCCACTAAGGAAGCAAGTTCAGGTTTTATGGGTTTGATTTTCTTGATGGGTATCCTCGGAGATAGGATTTGGTTAGGTTGGTTGAATTTAGGTTTTAATCTAGGCTCCACTAGGGGACTAAATCAATTTTCACCTCACTAGGGAGAAATTAGGTTTGATTTAATTGGTGAGCATCCATTGGGATGAGAATTTAATTTTATTTGCTTACTTATGGGTTGGGGCTCCACTGGGGAGAGGATATGATTTGGTTTTGAGGGCACATTTGCTGGAGATATGAGCTCAGATCCGTTAGGGATAAGGTGGATTTATATTGATGGATTTCTTTAATTTTATTTTGGGAAGTATCTACTAGGGATGAGAGTGTATTTAATTTACATGGACCTATCGGTGTGCGATGGATCCACTGAGAAGGGGCTATGTCAACTTTGGCCTATCTCCGATTTACAAATCCAAAGGAAAAATCTACCAACCATCAGGTTGGACTATCCAACCTGAGGGTTGCCTTTCGGTATGCAATGGTCAAGTCAGGAAGAAAGCTTGTAGGCTTACATCCCGCTAAACAGGGAACTACTAGGGTGATCACTGGTAACATAATAAATTAAACCCAACCTAGGGCGACTATTGAGTGAATTTCATTATGGACTTATATCAACTCAAAAATAGTCAAGATTAACATAATTTTAGATGGACCCTATCAGTGTGTGATGGATCCACTAAGAAGGTGCTAATATCAGCCTAGTCCTATCTTATATTTACAAATCCAAAGGGATAGTCTACCGATTGCGCGGTAGAGCTAACCAACTTAAGGGATGCCTTTCAATGTGCAACGGCTGTGCTAAAAAGAAAGCATGTAGACTTACATCTTCCAAAGCAGGGAGCAATTGTTGGGGTGATCGATTGATAGCATAATAAATTAAACCCAACCTAAGGCTACTCGTCGGTGTGCAATGAAAATAGACTTACATCTTCCAAAGTAAGGATGACCACTAGTGGCACAACAAGTAGAACCCGACCTAAGGGTGACTACTAAGAGAGTGCTGCCTGGGGACTTATCCCAACTCAGGAGTAGTCAGGTGATTCCAATAGGGAATTTTGCTGACACTGCCCTAAAGATAGGATGCCTGCTTGGGAGAAGGTACTGCTAGGGGTGTCCTCCTAATCCGTAAGCAAAAAATATATATTTTGTTTATATATTTGTGTGGACCCTGTTGGTGTGTAAGGGACCACACTAAGAAAGAGCTTATATCAGCCTAGTCCTATCTCAGACTTACTGGACTAAGAGAGAATCTGCATATCCGTAAGGAAAATTCTCCAACCACATGGGTGGCTACTAGGAAATGGGGACTGTCCAATCCAAGAGTAACCCAAGTAGTGTCTAAATGGGGTCACTAAAGACGTGATCCAAATAGAGTGCCCACAGGGGAGGTGTCACTAGGGGCTTTATCTAGTACCCTATAAAAGAAATCTTGTATGTATACAGTGGCCAACTCCAGGAGAAAGATTTTAGACTTACATCGACCATCAGTGGTGTATCCATCGGGTGGATCACTGTCAGCATGGCGATAACCAACTAACCTAAGGTTCCATTGGTTTGCAATAATCAATCTGAGAAGAAGGCTTGTAGACTTACATCTTCACAAATGGAAATGATCATCGGGAAAGTTTGTCATCAGGACAGATGCTATCTGACCTAGGGAGACTACCAAGTGGGGAGTCTCGTGTAAGGACTGGACCCAGACTTGAAGTAGTCATGAGGAAAGGAGCCACTAGGGGACTTATCCTAAGTCTCAGATATACTTGACCCAGTTAGTATATGATGTCTAACTCAAGAAGAAAGTGTGTAGGCTTACATCATCTTAAACAAAGTCAACCTGAGGTAGTTTGTCACCACGTAGTTAGGCTTACCAAACTAACAAGGCACTCATTGGTTTGTAATAGTCAAGTTAAAAAGAAAGCTTATAGACTTACATCCTCTAAACAAGGAACCACTGGGATGACACACTAGGAAGGTAGCATGTCAGCCCGACCTAGAGTAGCTAATGAGTGAGTGACATAGAGACTTTATCCCACATTAAAGTAGCCCTAGATAAAAGATATGTGTTTATTTTATATGTGGTTGTGTGTAGATTGTGTTGGTGTTGTGTTATTAAATGATAGGATAGCACTCGGGTTACTCACAACTACCTTAAACACATCATGGAGAATTCGCAAATGAAGATGCTTCTCAACTTAGAAAAGATGGAATTTAAGATGAAAAGAAGTTTTATTGATAATTATTTTGGAGCAAGATTTATGGATAATATTCTTTTAGGTAGAGCATGTTAATTGGAATCATTGGATCCTCTCCCATATAATTTATAAGTTGATAAGATCCTCCTTGGTAGGCCTTCTCTATGGCAAAAGGGTCATCCCAAGTGGGTTCAAACTTGCATCCCATCTTTTGACAAGCAATAATTAGTCTCCTTAGAACTAAAAAAGCTCTCCTACTTGAAAAGCTCTAGGATGGACCAACTTGTTATGAGCTTGAATCATTTTTTCTCTGTATAACTCAAGGTTCTAGCATGCTGAGGCGTCTCTCCTCCAAACCTTTGAGCTCTTCTAACTGTAACTTAGTGTTTTACTCCATTGTGATCTTACTACCCACAACTATCCTTAGTGATGAGAGTTGGATATCTAATGGTAGAACAGCTTCGGACCCATACACTAAGAAGAATGTGGTAGATTGAGTTTGAGTTATATATGTGTAAGCCCCAACCAACTACTCATGCCATCACGCTTGTTGTCACTGAATGTCTTCTTTAATATACATATGAGAGTTTTATTGAAGGCTTTTGTTAATCCATCTACCCCCGGATAGTAGATGGTAGAGTATCTCCAATCTATGATGTGTCTCCAGGCAAACCTATTGATTTTGGTGCTCTTGAATGCAGTACCATTATCGAATATAATTCACCAAGGCACCCCAAACCTATATGCGATATGGTTCTTAAAAAATTGGAGCACATATTGAGTTGCAACCTCTCTAAGTGGGATTGCCTCCACCTACTTAGAAAAGTAATCGATGACAGCTAGAATGAACTGATGACCCTTAGAAGAAGGAGGGTCGATACCACTATGTCCCCAACACTCAAATGTATGAAACAAAGGTAGTAGAATGTTGGGTGGTCGGGTGTAATACACCTGTGACATTGGTCACATCTCCTAGCTATGTCCATGCAATCTGTGATCATCAGAGGCCAATAGTTTCCTAGTCTCTTGATCTTGGCTTTCACCTTGGATTGGATTGATGCACTCCGCATAAATTGAAGTGTATCTCTATCACAATCTTATGGGCTTTGTGTTTGTCTAAATAACATAACCACATATGATCAAATGACCATCGGTACAAGGTGTCATCCATGAGAGCATAGGAAAGTGCTCTCTACTTCACCTGATGTGTTAATGACTTCTCTTGAGGTAGTTTGCCTATATTTAGATAATCCATGAATGGTCGCCTCCAATCCAACTTCTCATCCTTTTTGGAAACGATAACCTCCCCTTCAATAGAGAGTCTCTCGATGAGTTCGATGTCATCAAGGGATAAGACTTGTCTATTTTGGACTTTTATTGGTATGAACTCATCTTCCGGATATGCCAACTCTATGGTCAGCTTGTCTAATGCATCTGCTACTGCATTCTCTCCTCGAAGAATCTTGTAAATGGTAACCTCTAGGATTTGGGCCAACAACTCCATAGTGTACTTGTGGTAGTGATGGAGGTTAGGCTTTAGAACTTTGTAAGACCCTGTGGTTTGGTTGATGACTAACTAAGAATCCCCAAAATGTTGATACTTTAGATGCATAGTATAATGGCTAACTCTAGACCTGCAATCAGAGCCTCATATTTGGCTTCATTACTGGTGCATAGATTGGATAGATTATATAAGAATCTCATCATATCGCAGTCCAAAGTTAGAAGAACTATTCCTACCACTTCCTTTCATAGAAGAATAAGTCATGGTTCTTCTCCCTTTTGATAGGAAGTCACACCATCAAAATACATTTCCCAATGATGAATTCTAGTGTCCCTAAGTTTATGATCTGTTCATCATGGAGGTCATCATTAAGTGGGAAATCGCAGAAAGTGGGTGTGTTGCCAAGAAATCTGCTAGTGCTTATCCTTTCACCATACAGAGGGTATAAAAGTGATGTCAAACTATGATAAAATAATGGACCAATGTGCCAATCATCCAGATAGCATCAATCGTGTCATGAGATATTATAGTGGATTGATCCTAGAGATCAAGTTCACCTTATGAGAAAGCATATAATGTCATAGCTTTTTGTATGCAAAGATTAAAGCTAGGCAATATTTTTCAATAGGTGGATAATTTTCCTTAATAAGGATTAGATGATGACTGAGATAATAAAGTGCATTCTCATTCTCTTCATCATTAGTTTGAGCCAACAAAGTGCCAAGGGAGTCATCAAATGTAGCAATATAGAGGATGAGCGGCTTGGGATAAGGGCTACTAGAACTGGCAGCGTCATCAGGTAGTGCTTGATATCTTCAAAGGCATGTTGACAATTATCATCTCATTTGAACTTGGCATCCTTTTTCATATGTGCTAAAAATGGTCTTCTTGACAGGTTGGAAATGAAGCGTCTTAGATACGCCAACTGCTCTTGAAATGATTTGAGTTGAGTTAGCCTTTTAGGGGATGGCATTTCTAATATCACCTTGAACTTCTCTGGATCAATTTCTATTCCATGGTGCTGGACTACAAACCTAAGAAATTTCTCTAAAATTACTCTAAACACACACTTCAGGGGATTCATTTTAAGTTTAAATTATATTAACTATTTGAAAACTACTCTCAAGTCAAAGAGATGGTCTTTCTTTTCTTTACTTTTTACTACAAGATCATCGACGTAACATTCGACTTGATAATGAATGAGTTCATTGAAGATCCGAGTCATGGCTCGCTGGTATGTAGCAGCAGCATTTTTAAGGTAAAAGCATGACTCCATAGCAAAAGATTCAGATCAGGGTTCAAAATGCGGTGTTTCTTTCATCATCAGGGGCCATCTTTATTTGGTTATAACCAAATGAGCCATCCATGAAAGAGAAGACTGCATGAGATGAGGCAATATCCACCATCAATTTTGGATTGGTAGTAGAAATGTCTTTTGGACATATACCTTATTTAGATCCCTAAAATCAACGCATATGCAAATATGGCCATTCTTTTTTTAACTAGAACAACACTGTCCAACCATGTAGTATATTTTTCTTTACTGATGAAGCTAAGATCGATTAGTTTCTTGACTTCAGATATGACCTACTGTTCAATGTCTAATCCCATGCATCTAGGAGCTTGCTTGATAGAGTTAGCACTAGGCTCTATTGCTAGTTTGTGGACTACTCTGTTAGAAGATAAATTGAGCATCTCTTCATAACTCCATGCGAAGCAGACCTTAAACTTAGTCAATAGCCTAACTAAGTCATTGGTTTTAGTATCACTCAGTAAAAAACTAATGTATGTCAAATGTGGATAATCTTGAGCTCATCGATGGTTGATCTGATCCCCTCTTCAAACTCTAGTGGTGCATCCTTGACTTCAAGGTCATTTGGATCATCTAATATTTCTAAACACACCTCCTCATATGAGTTAGCATGATTTGAAAAGAACCTATCAGATTCCAAATGATTGGTGATGACTAGACAATAATTGTCATCATCGACTGAACCCACTGTACTAAATCTTAGTAGTAATCTTGATTGAGGATGTCTGCTTTGGTTGTCCCATAACCTTTCAAAGTAGTTCAACCTATGTTTAGACCAAGTATGTGGGATTAATAAGAACATAAGGCGAATGCTTATCAAAAGGTAATTGTATTAAATCTTTATATGAATCATCCGTAAGTTCTATATCAGCTTCTTGACTTGAGGATGACTTAGGGCATCCTTAACTACCAAACACTCAACTTTTGTTGAGGAAAGTGTTAAGCTAAGGTTCCCAACTGATGTCTGACTATCTCATATGCAAACTTAGATATTTTTTTGCTTTGCTTTAGAGTCAGGTATTCATCACTATCTTGCTCAAATGTCACCTTAATAGGGATCTACTGCTAAGAAGAGTTGGCTAGTGTACTAACCACATAAGACTCATCCTTTGAACTAGATTCTAAGTCTATGTGGGTAGCACGTGTACTCCTGGTGGATGGGGCATACCTCCTATTGAGTGGCCAATAGAAAGGCTTTCCACCTTGAGGGTTGCCTCTAAACTATCCTCTGCCTCTGCCTAGTGGAGGTTGGGTCATCCTACCCATATGTTCGAATGGAGAAATGAACTGTGGGTGAAATCTAATGTCAGGCTCTATATCTTCCCCTGGGTCCATGTCTCGCTCTCTTTTTTTTTTTTTTCTTTTTTTTTCTTTTCTTATTCTAATTCTTTTTCTTTTTCTTTTCTTTTTTTTTTGTCCATCATGGGGATCTTGATTAGATTCACAAGAATGGACTTGTTGGTTTTGGGGAATAAAATAGGTTGTAGCCTCATATATTATGACCTCATGAATTTTGAAAGGTTTGAGATCTCCTTTGATGCAGTACTCAATTCCACCTATCATGAACTTCATGCACTAATGTAGAGAGGATGGAACTATGTTGTTTTCATATATCCACGGTCTCCCAACCAAAGCAAAGAAACATGTATCAGAGTCTATGATATGAAACTAGGATTCAATCTTCCAATCATTTATCTCTAATGGAAACACTATGGAGCCTAAGGCCCTCTCACTTTGTTCATTGAATTCTCTCAACATCATCCTCTCCTTTTGCAGTTTGGAGATGTCGATCCTCAAGTAAGGATTCTTAAACTCATAATATTGATAAATGCACCTTGGTTAACTAGAACTCATGATAACATGTATCTTCCAACGTCCACTGTAATGTAAAGAGGGCGGTTATGCTTGGTCATTCATAGAAGCAAGTCTTTATCACTGAATGTAACTCTTAAGATATCCGTTGAGCTATGTACCTCCTCTTGAGTAGTAGTTAGCTGAGCCAAGCATATCTCTGGATTAAGAAGAGCCTTGACTGAGATTCCCTCATCTCTTTGGATAAGATAAGGGTGTCATATATGCTTAACTTAGCTGACAATTTTCTAAGATGTGCTTGGACATTGTAATCAACTTTGACTTGGTCCTCCATGAGCATATCCATAGGTGGATCATCTTGTGGAGGGGTTATTTTCTCACTAGAATCAATGACTTGTTTACCCTTATTTTAAGGTGCTACTCTAGGAGATAGAACTTTTCCACTATGCAAGTTGACTTCAATGACTTCATGGAATGATGAACTTGCAGAAAGTTCTACCTTTTCATCAAGTATACCTACAGCTTCTCCTATGGGATCCTCAGAGTTAGTTGACTACAAGTCAATCTCAAGAGGTGAACCTGATTGATTTAGAAAAGGAAAGTCTGATTCTGAATCAAAAGAGAATGGATTGGAGTGACTAGAGCTATCATTATTATTTTCTAGACTTTGAAATTTTTTGAGAGGAATAAATTCTAAAGTATCAGAAGTGGACAAGATGTAAGTGAAAGCTTTCTTCATTGATTTCTTTTTGGGTGGAGGTACATGATAGAAATCTAATAAAGTAAACAGATTAAGGGATTTAATGCCCTTGTCTGCTGATAAAATGCTCTTGCTGGTAGAAGAGGAGCTTGCGGAAGAAGACATAGTAGCTACAACTATGGATGGAGTGTTGGACTCGGATGGCGGTTGGGCTACAAAACTATCATGGGAAAGTAAGGTGGACGGCTGTTGCTGGGCTGTCACATTCTTCAAGTTATCTTTGGCAACTTGTAAACCTTCCTTGATGTTGGAGGTTTAAGCGCCGTGCACTGTAAAGAGAGATTTTAGAAACTACTTTTTTGGAGGTTTGAGATAAGGCAATATCCCAACCTTCTTTTATCTTAAGATGATTGCAAGTATCCCCAAGAGTTACTCTAATAGAGCTGGATGGTTATTCTATTCTCGGGATAACTGGTGTCACGACTTGTACCAAGCCAGCCTTTAAAAAATACAATCCTCTAAGACATGACTAATCATGCTAGGGGCAATAGTTAGGATCATTACTCTTGCCCACTTCCTCTCTCGTAAGAAAGTCGCTTTCTTAAGAGATTCATGATCCACACTAGAGGGAAAGGAGAAAATGAACTTATTGGGAGCCATTATCACTGCACTGACTGAAGGTTGGAAAGACTAACTATACTGAAATCACTGCATTCAATTGAAATGTAACTAAGTCAGACCCTTGCTTTAGTATCTATCTTCAATCATTGACTTCTAAACTTGATTTGGAATTTGAACCACACTTAACAAATTTTAGTTTGCTAAGCAGGGTTCATTGAATTTTTTGAGAGATTTTTGATATATGAGGAGAGACTTTGCCATATGGTTTTGATTTGGAACCCATACTCAACCAATTTAGGTAGTTTGAGTGGGCTTCAAATATTTGGAGAGACTTTGGATATATATATATATATATATATATATATATATATATATATATATATATATATATATATATATATATATATATACATATACATATATATATATATATATATATATATATGTTGTGTGTGTGTGTGTGTGTGTGTGTGTGTGTTGTATGTCTTGTTTGAAAATTTGATTTGAATATATGTTGTATGTTTTGGAAATTTGATTGGAAAACCCTTAGAAAATTTGATATGTTAGGGGATCTTCAATTTTATGTTTGAAATTTTTGTGAATATCTTTGCTTGTGATGATTGTTTGTTATGTGTGTGATGTATGTTTGATTTGAAATGAGGCTCTCACTTAACAAATTTGGCATTTTAAGTGAATACCAAATGTGATTGAAAATATGTTTTTTGTTTTGATTTGAAAATGTGACCATTATTTAGAAAATTTGGTATGCTAAATAGGGGCCAAGTGTGTTTGATATGTGTGTTGATTTGAAAATGAGGCTCTCACTTAACAAATTTGGTATGTTAAGTAGGATCCAAGTGTATTGTGATTTTGAAAATGAGACTCTTACTTAAAAAATTTGGTATGTTAAGTAGGAATCAAGGGTATTTATGATTTGAAAATGAGACTCTTACTTAACAAATTTGGTATGTTAAGTAGGAGTCAAGTGTGTTATTGATTTGAAAATGAGACTCTTACTTAACAATTTGGCATGTTAAGTAGGAGTCAAGTGTATTATGATTTGAAAATGAGACTCTTACTTAACAAATTTGGTATGTTAAGTAGGAGTCAAGTGTATTGTGATTTTGAAAATGAGACACTTAACAAATTTGGTATGTTAAGTAGGAGTCAAGTGTATTTATGATTTTTGAAAATGGAAAATCTATTCAACAAATTTGGGTATGTTAAATAGAGTTCAATTTGTTTTTTATGATTTTTGGAAATGGGACTCTCATTTGACAAATTTGGGTATGTCAAATGGAGTCCAAATGTATTTTGATGTTCAAGATTTTGGTAAAGAGAAATTCTATTTGACAAATGTAAGTGTGTTAAATAGAATTCAATTTTTTTTAATTTTCTAAAAGAAAGGGAACTCTCATTTGACAAATTTGGGTATGTCAAATGGAGTTCAACCATATCTTGATTTTTATGTGTGATTTCTTTCTTTTGAAAAGAGCGAAACTCCAACTTTAGCACATGTCAAATATGCTAGTGGAGTTTCAGTTTTATGTTATGATCTTATTTGAAAGTAGAATCTTCATTCAACAAATTTGGGTATGTTGAATGAAGATGGCCATTTTCAAAAGTGTGCTTTGAAAATGGGATTTTAAATTTTTTTTTTTTTTTGAAAGAACCTCCATGTAACAATTATAAGAATTATTAAATGAGGTTTGGTTATATAAGTCTTGTACTTTTTGAAAACCTCTTATGATTTTTTGTGCAAATATTTTATTATGTAAATTTTTTAAGAAAAGTGCTTTTGAAAGAGTATTATTTTGCAAAAGGGTTTATTTTCTTGAATATAAGATGAACCTTGCCTCACCAAGCTAATGGTGAAAAGGTTCTAAATTTTTTCCATCTCCTTTCATTAGTTAATTTTATTGTTCACCTATTGGGGGGATCCAATAGGGGTTCCAAGACCTACAAGGAGTGAGGTCCTAAAACCTAGAGGATGTTGGCTAGCTTTGCTTAAGAAAAATAAAAGTGCCAATGAAAGATAGTCTTGGCCTCATATGAAATACAAGTCCACTCTTGATGGTTGGAGACAATAATTGTCTACTAGAGATGGAGAGAGGAACCGTCCCCAGCGGAGTAGTTAGAAAAATTTGTGGTGTTTATTTTTGATATGTATATAGGGGCACGGGCACATCATGTAGATCTGAGGGTGTACCTATTGAGGTGATCGAGTAAGACATCAAGGAATGGTGCACTATCTAGAAAGATATAAATCACCACCCTATAATGGACCTAATCACCTAATAAGGACTCCTAAGGCATGATGGGTCTTCAAATATACTAGAGATTTTTCCCTACTTTACATGGATGAATAAAGTAAAGTTTATATTAAATTGTGTTCTAAAGTTTCCTATGGGGGCAAGCCCCCATAGTTAATTACATCTAAAGAAGGTGAATTCTTTAAGAATACTCTTGATTAAAGTAGGAAATTATTATTTCTAAAGATTTGAAAGATAGGACTATCAATAAATTAGTTATACTTGAAAATTCGATTGGGATAGATAAAAAAGGAGAGACTTATTATCAAAGCCAAACGAGATGAGTAAGGAGTGCTCATGATGCTAGGAAATCTAGTGAGCACTCTAATCTATCCTATGGTTGGGCTTTATATGTTTGAAGTTGAAGAGAGTTAAATTTTTGAGTTGAAATTTTATTAGAAGGCTAAGACTTATAATCCACAACACAAGGTTATGAAAATGCCTAAGAGGTGAGGATTTATGCTTGTACTCGAAGAAAACAACAACCTCATATCCTAAATCTAGGGAGCTTTAGTGATGGCTAAAGCATGTCCTAAATCTAAGCAAAGATGGGTATATGGTTTACCTCCATAAGAGAGAGTAAACCACCCAACTGCTGGACTTATAACCGCCTGGAGTGGTAGCCAGCTAAGTCCTCCTATGCTTTAAAACCATGTAAGCATGTCATATGATTTTGCAAAATAGTTGGGTTATTATTATTTAGAAAGAAACTAAAGTCTTTAAATCCACTCCCTAAGATACTAGAGCATGAGTGGTATGAATAATGACTTAGTCTAATGTAAATCTTATCAATTATTATTTAATTTTGGACTCTTTATTTTGACAAGGACCATAAGATTTTTATATGTTAAAATGCATGTTGAAATGAGGTTATTTGCTAAATCAGAGAGAAAGAGGTGTTTTCCACCATAGAGGAGACCCTCAAAGGTCAAGTCTTCCCCTATCATGCAAGGATGAAAATCCTCTCTTATCAAGAGTGAAAAAAATGGATGCATGATATTAAGCATACAAAATTCAACTAAAGGGTTACTAAATCTTTTAGTTATCTTGATTTAATGCCTAGTCTTTATGTGAGATTATGAGTTATTTAGAAAGTTTAGTTATGAGTTATAGTTGGGGTAGAAAATTTATTTTTCCCTAAGAGCCTAATCGGATCTAGGCCACACATTAAATCACCATTCATAAAAAAACTAAAAAAGGCATGTCATTTCTATTATGCAATTATAAACAAAATATTAAATAATTTTATAAATTTAATGCAAAAGAATAATAGGTCATTCGCAAGACAACTCAAAAGAGAAATGGGTAGCTACCCTTATACAACTCAGGATATAAAATAATAAATACAAATTCACAAATGAATAAATGCTATAGGGGATATTCATTCTTTATATCTCTTTAATTTCCTCATTTGGTTTGCTTCTTTTGATTTAGAAGCTTCAAGCCATCACATGGCACCCCAAGATCAAATCTTCTAGCCAATGTTCATCTTTAACCCCCATAGCACTAATCATAATTCCTAATGCAAAATTACATCAAAAATAGAAAAAGTAAATCTAATTACACCTGCAAAACATGTGTAAGCTAAACATACCATACAACCCAAGCAATTATAAGGATAATTTGGATTTAGCACCCTGCACATAGGTAACCAAGCCCACCTTGCTTAATTTGGGTTATGCTTAGGGGTTAAGCAACCTACAAAAGAGAGCATTTATATTTACTTTTTTAAGCACCCCTTAAGTATAATCTCCTACAGAAAATATGATTAGGCTAATCATGACCTAACATCTAGTCTACGAAGCATACACCCTAACATCTAGTCTACAAAGCATACAATCTAACATCTAGTCTAAAATAATACATCATAAAATAAGACATTCATTACACCATGCACTGCCCTAACATAAAGCTACAAGTGGTGACTTAATTCTAAAGTGTGTGTATTAAGGATTCTATGGTATGCCTTAACTAAGCTTTGTTAGAATTTTCTAAGTATGCTAGGGTGTTTAATCATAAGAAGTTGATTTCACAAGAAATGATTCAGATTATTTGAGAATTTTTACTTAATGTTTTCTTTTGTTTTACTTGACTTGCACTTAATAACTAAGTGTTATAAAGAGAACAAAAGAGAGGATTACTCTCTTTTATCCATACCTTCAGTCTCTTCTAAAGCATATTAAATGAATTCTCTTTAGTAAATGACTTATTATAGATTTTTAGTCTTATTTTAGGTTCACGTTAAATAATCTCATTCAAAAAGAAATTCATCTTAAGATTAACTGGAATTAATTACTATCACTTAACACATGTTTACTCATTTCTTTCCATCATATGTAGCATGCATATGACTAAGTTCTAAACATATCTATAATGCAATATGTGTTGGCACACTTAAATGATGAATGTGAACATGTACATTTAAAGTTTATATTTTCCTTTTGATTGAATTATTTTTATCATATTAATTTAAAGCTCTATCTAAATTCTTCTGCAAAAATACATAGGAATGAAGTTGTTGACCTCATTTTTAGAATGAGTTCTCAACCCCTCCATCTTAGACATACGACTTCTCTTACACTTTAAGAGATCTTTAGTATTAAGACATATATAGTGATTAGGTGGATACTCAACCTAACCCTAGAGACTTAGAAGAGTTATCCATAAGAATAGGTCATGACTAGGGGTGTTAGGAAAATCTGTCTACCCTATAGCTTAAACCACTTTTCTTACTTTTTCCTTCAAGTCAAACTCTAAATCAAATCAACATGAAACCTAAATCAATTCTAGCCTAATTGATTTTCTCCAAACTCAAATCAATGCCATATGATTGAAACCCATGATTGAGATCCATGATGAAACCCATGATTGAAATTTCAAATTCCAAATATTCCCTAAGTCCTTAATTTCCCTCTTAAGGACTTAGCCTAAAAATCATCTTCAAATCAATTTAAATTCATGAATTTTCCCATAACCCATTTATATTCTCATTTATATTCACATATATAGATGAAATATTAATTCAAATCAAATTCCAAGTTTAAATTCCTAATTCAAAATCATCTTTAAATCAATCTAAATTCAATTAATTTTTTCCAAGGTCAATCAATCCCTCCATCACATACCAAATCCAAACCCAAGTCTCAAATCAATTGATTGAAACCCATAATTAAATCCAAAATCAAAATCCTCCTTAAAGCCTTATGCTTGAGTTCCATGAGCTTAACCAAATCTTAAACCAAAATAACCCAAAATCAAATGGTTTCTTCAGAAATTAATTTTATATTTATTTATCTTCACAAATAGAAATGAAATATACTTTCAAATTACCAAAACCAAATCCAAAATCAAATCAAAACCCAATCTAAGCCCTTTGAGCCAATTCTTTGGACTTAGTCAAATCCTATCCAAATTAAGTCAAAATCAATGAATTTTCTTATAAATTAATCATTCCTTCAATCATATATCTAAATATTAGTGAAACATACAATCATCAAACCAAACCAAGGTCAACCCAAGTTAAGGCCAACTTAGCCCTTTTGGCATAAAAACTCCAAATGAACAAAATCCATCATAGCCCAAATTGATTCTAGTTGGATTTATATTTCAATCCTAAACTCATATATAAATCAACTAAATCTTAATCAAACCAAAACCAAGCCAACTAACCAATTGAGGTCCACTTAACCCAAAGTGGCCTAAAGAGCCCATATGAACCAAGTTCTAATCTTGGATTGAACCAAGCCCATCCAAGCCTCATATCATGACCAACAATCACCCTAGGATGATCAATTATCACAAATTGGTCAAACCAAGTCAACTTAGTCATTTGACAAAGTCAAACCTTTAGCCCACATGAACCCAAACTAGCCAAAACTCATCCTATACCAAATTAATTAAAATAATTGATTTACACCAACCCATGATCAATGATTGAACATGTGTGGTGTTTTCTTTCGATGTGTATATGGGGACACCATGCAGATCTGAGGGTGTACTTATTGAGGTGATCTGGTATGACATTAAGAGATAGTGCACTATCTCAAAAGATAGAAATCACTACCCTACAATGGACCTAATAATCTAATAAGGACTCCTAAGGCATAATGGGTCTTCAAATATACCAAAGATTTTTCTCCTACTTTACATAGATGAATAAAATAAGGTTTATTTAAATTGAGTTATAAATTTCCTTATAGGGGCAATCCCCCATAGTTAATTACATTCTAAGGAAGGTGAGTTCCTCAGGAATACTCTCAATTAAAATAGGCAATTATTATCTCCAAAGATTTCAATGATAAGACTATCAATAAATTGGCTATGTTAGAAAATCAAATGGGATAGATAAAAAAGGAGAGACTTAAGATTGAAGCCAAAGGAGAAGAGCAAGGAATGCCTATGATACTAGGAATCTTAGTGAGCATTCTAGCCTACCCTATGGTTGGGCTTTATATGTTTGAAATTGAGGAGGATTATATGTTTGAGTTCAAATTTATTAGAAAGCTAGGACATAATCTCACAATACAAGATTGTGAAAATACATAAGAGGTGAGAATTTATGCTTATAGCTTGTGGAGAAATATTAACCTTAGATCCTAAATCTAGGGATATTTAGCAAGGACCAAAGCACATCTTAAATCTAAGCGAAGATGGGTATATGGTTTACCTCCAAAAGAGAAAATAAACCACCTGACTGCTGGACTTATAACCGCATAAAGTGGCAGCTAGCTAACTCCTATTATGTTTCAAAACCATATGGTCAAGTCATATATTTTGTAAGATGGTTAGGTTGTTATTATTTTAAAGAAACTAAAGTCCCTACTCCTAAGCACTGTGGTGATTTTATATACAAAAATTCATCAAATGAGGTTATTGGCTAAATTTGAGAGAAAGAGGTGTTTTTCACCACAAGGGAGACCCTCAAAAGTCAAGCCTTCCCCTATTGTGCAAGGATGGAAACCCTCTCTTAGAAAAAGTGAAATAAGATGACATGCATGATATTAAGTATACAAAATCTACGTAATGAGTTACTAAATCTTTTAATTATCTTGATTTAATACCTAAGCTTTAAATGAGCTTATGAGTTATTTAGAAAACATGAGTTAGAAGTAGAGTTTATTTTTCTCTAATAGCCTAACCGGATCCAGGACACACATTAAATCACCAAATATAAAGAAAATAAAAAGATATTCCATTTCTATTGTGCAATTATAAACAAAATATCAAATAATTTATAAACCCAACATAAAAGAATAACAAACCTGTGCGATCGGGTATCGTTGTACAACCGAAAAAGAGAAATAGGTAGTCGAGCTCTACCCTTATATAACCCCGTATATGAAAGAATAATTACAAATTTACAATATAGATTCTATGGGGGTCTTCTTATCTTTATTCTTCATGTCTCCTTCATTTCTTCAATTTGATGTGTTTGCTTCAAAGGCATCACAAGGCCTCCCAAAACAAAGCCTTCTAGTCTCCGCTCATCCTAATCCCTCATAACACTAATCCTAATTCTTAATGTAAAATTACATTAAAAGTAGGAAAAGTAAATCTAACTACACCTACAAGACAAATGTTAGCTAAACAAACCATAGAACCCAAGTAGTCATATGTATAATTTGAACTTAACACCCTACACATGGCTGACCAAGTACACCTGCCCTAACTTAGATTATGCTTAGGGGTTAAGCAACTTGCAAAATAGAGCATTTATATTTACTTTAAACACCCCATAAACACAATCTTCTATAGAAAATATGATTAGGCTAATCACAGCCTAACATCTTGTCTACAAAGCACACACCCTAACATCCAGTCTACAATAATACATCATAAAACCAAATACATCACTCCATGCACCGTCCTAACATAAAGCTAAAAGTGGTGACTTATTTTTAAAGTGTATGTATTAAGGATTTTGTAGTATTCCCTTATTAGGCTTTGTTGTAATTTTCTAAGTATGAAATGATTTAATTATAAAGGATATTTTCAATCTAAGTGGCTTAATTGATTTGTAAGTTTTACATAATGTTTTCTTTTGTTTCACTTGGTTTACACTTAACAACTAAATGTTATAAATAGAAGAAAAGAGAGGACCACTTCCTTTTATCTTATCGTAAGCCACATTTAAAGTAAATTAATTAAATGAATTCTCTTTACTAACTAGCTTATTACATATTTTAATTAGTCCTAGATTTAGGTTCACTTTAAATAGACTTATTCTATAAGAAAGGCATCTTAAGATTAATTAAAATTAATTACTACCACATAATACATGTTTATTCATTTCTTTCCATCATATGTAACATGCATATGATTAAGTCCTAAACATATCTATACATATAATATATTTTTGGCAGACTTAAATGCAAGATGCATAAATGAGTTTTATAGAAAAAGAGGATTCTCATTCATTAGCTAAATACGCATTCAAATATATGAAAGTTTTAAGCAAGTACTTCACCATTTTTTGATCAGGGGAACGAGGTAGGAACCTCCTTGGGGCGTCCTCGGGTGTCCATACTAGTTATAATTGCTATTCATAAATACATATGGATGTATAAACAACTATAAGAATAGAGAATCATGCAAAGATTATATTTTTGTTTCGATTTATGCATATAGAATAAGGTGAGATTTTCATTCATTAGCCAAATGCACACACAAGTGTATAAAAGTTATAAGCAAGTAGTTCGCCATTATTTGACGAGGGGAATGAGGTAGAAAACTCCTTCAATTAATTTGAATTACCCTTTAATCTAAATTCCTAATTCAAAAATTAATTGACCTTCAATCTAAATTCCTTCTTAAGTCCTTTGATTTTCATGGACTTAGCCAAAAATCATCTTTAAATCAATTCAAATTCATGATATATTTTCATAACTCATTTATATTATATAAATGAAATATAAATTCAAATCAATCAAATCAAATCCAAAATTCAAATTCCTAATTCAAAATCATCTTAAGTCCTTAATTCCCTCTTAAGGACTTAGCCTAAATCATCTTCAAATCAATTCAAACTCATAAAATTTTCCCATAACTCATTTATATTCACATATATAAATGAAATATAAATTCAAATCAATCAAACTAAGTCTAAAATTCAAACCCAAATTCACAAATCTTTCTTAAGTCACTTTGATTTTCTCTTATGGACTTAGCCTAGATTATGTTCAAATCATTTCAAACTCATGAAATTTTCTCATGACCCATTTATATTCTCATTTATATTCACATATATAAATGAAATATAAACTCAACAACCAAAACTAACTCCAAAAAATCAAACTCATTCAATCAAAATCTATAAGTCAAGCCAAATTCTTGAACTTAGCCAAATCAATTCAAATCAAGCCTCTTGATTTTTCTTCATGATTCAATCAATCCTTCAATCATGAATCCAAATGTAAATACAAACTTCAATCACTTAACCAAAATCAAGTCAAAAATCAAGCCAAAATCCGTTTCTTGTTCACCCTTTGAACTTAAAATTGTCAAATGAATCAAAATCCATCTGACTTCAAACCACTTGCAAATAGATTTATATTTCAATCATAAGTCCATATGTGAGTTCAATCAAACTCAAACCAAGCTTGGACCAAGCCATTTGGCCCACTTAGGCTCACTTGACCCAAAGTGACTTAAAGTAAATTGAGAGCCAAATTCTAATCCTAACAAAATTGGATTGAATCAAACTCACTCATTCTCATCATGATCAACAATCATGAGATGATCAATCACTCAAATTGGGTCAAACTAAGTCAAACCTAAGGGTTGGCCAAGTCAACATTTAGCCAAATGAAACCCAACATAGCCAAAATCCACCATAGGCCAAATTGATTGAAACCAATGATCGGTTCATTGCCTAATTGACCAAACTTGAATCAACCTTGACCCAAAACCAAGTGAAACCCAAGTTCATTCTAAAATGATTGTTGAATTTGACCAAGTCACCCAACTAGACCAAACCTAGCCCAATTGACCTCGAACCCAACTTCACCTAAAGGGTCAAATTGAGCCAAATTCAAACTTAACCAAAATTGATTAGAAACAAAGATACCAATCCCTTTCATATGACCAACCAAATCTAAACCTACCCATGACCTAGCTCAAATAGGTCAAATTGGTCAAATTGGTCAACTTGACCCATTTGACCTAAATGAAATCATATGAACCAAATTCAAACCTAAACCAAATTGAATCAAACCAAAGCCACCAAAATATTTCAAATGGTCATATGAACTTGACCCAGCCCTTGGTTTGACCCAAGTTGACCCATTTTGACCTAAATGGGTCAACATGAACCAAATCACATCAAACCAACTCCAAATTCAATGAAACTTATCCAAACCTATTTTCTCATCATACTAAATATACCCAAACTAAAATCAAGATCAAATGACTATTTTACCCCTAGGCCATAAGGTAAATTTTGGCCAATTCCACTTAGAATTTGGTCAAATCCTCTTCATACCCACTTGGCACTCTTAGATCAAGTGAACACTGGGAGTGTGCACCCAACCCAATGGGTCAGCCCAACCCAGCCCAATGACCAAACTGAGCACATGCCTTGAAATGGTCACATTGGAGTCATGCCTCCACTTGTTTTGAGCACATGGGGAGTTCAAAGATTCCACTTTCCGCCAAACCCAATTTAATGACTCATCTAATGCTAACAAACTCACTAAATTGGGTAATTGATCAAAATGGCATGGCAAGCTTCACATTCGATTGCTTTTGTGGGGAGATATACTCTAATTTCATTTGATTCAGATTCCTCAATTCAATTGAACCTAGGGAAGTTAGAGAAGCAATTCCTCAGCCTCCTCAAGCTTCCTAGAGTGAAATCAAACTTCATCTTCTTGATTTTCACAGTGTGAAAACATGGGAGCTCCACCAAAAACTAAATTCACCCCGCACTCAAAATTAGTGCAATTCCCTTTGCACACTCCCTCAGGGACTCCAATCGAGCCACCTTGATCAAGTCTGAGCTCAAGGAAAATGAGAGTTGGTCAATAGAAGCATCCACTCAATTTCAAGAGCTCAAACCTTCAGCAAACCTTTATCTCAACTAGACAAAGCTTCTCCAAGGGAATCGAGCGTCGGTGATCACTTTCGATGAGGTTAGCCATTTTTTGAGCTTATTCTAGCTATGGTTTGGAGCTTTATAAAGTGAATGTTAATCCCATAGAATCTTAGCTGTTAGATGTGATCTAGTTTGCATGTTGATGGTGTGGGTTCAGTTTCATTCCAATCCAAGCTCAATCGAGCTCAGATCATGGCCACAACATGGACGGTCTCCATGGCTCATAGAGAGTAGCAGGGATGGATCTCTGGCCATCCATCCATGTGTTTTATATAGACGGCCAAGACTAAAATGTGTAATATCCATACTTTCCTCCCTCAGATCCGTAGCTTTAATCTCAATTGTCCAATCCTTAATCAGACGACTGAGGAGAAAATGCATAGCGCCACCGCCGTGCGACGTAATGATGTGATGGGTTAAATACCCAATCCCACCATGTCACGTGTAAAGCACATGTCATGTCAGCGACACACGTGGTGCCGATGGGATTAATGATATAATTAGGGATTTAATAAATTCTAATTAATCACCAAATCTTCTAAAAATTTTATCTAAGTGTAGAAAAATCAAAAAAATATGAAATAAACTGTAGATAGTTGAACATAAAATATTCTAAAATTAATTTCAATGGATTTTAAATGGTATTCATCTCTAAATTTGGGTTTTATTGAGAATGTTAATTTGTTAATTACACTTTAATTACTCATCAGATTAATCCCAAACTTTTTGTACTTAATTGGCGGAATGACTCCTGTCTCCCCTAATATTCTTGGGATTTATTGGTGTCTTAATTAGGGGAATTGCTAGTTCATTCCTTAATTACTCCCTTAATATAATTAAGCTTAATTAAGGATATAATTAGTGGTTTAACCCTTTGATTGAGTCAATTAAGTTTTGATTAAGTGAATGTGAGGTTTAGGTAATAATTTTGGGATACTTTCCTTGAGATATTCCCTAAACCCCCTTTTATTCCTTAATCCATCTTTAATTAAGGGATATTTCATTAATTACCCCTTAATTAATTTCATAAAATTCTAAAACTTTTCAAAACTTAATTAATCTATCTTGGATAGATGCTTAGGTGTTTAAGAGCCTAAGTACATTAAGGAAACTAAGATCCAACTCACATCTGTGAGAGGGGTTATGAAATTACTTAAGTTAAACCCCTTAGTTTAATTAATCAATAATCATGAATCAAATTGCATTAGGCCTTTTCTTCCTAGGTTCATAACAAATTAAATTCCTTATGAAATTTTATGTCATCTCATTGGCTCATAATTATTTGATTAAATATACTAAGGTGGTATAAGTAAGGGGTAATTAATGCACTTAATTCATACCTTAACCTAATCAAAATATAAAATGGATCTAATCATTTAAAAATTAAACTTAAACATCATACACATGTGGGAATAGGTTAATAACAGCAAACTCACCTCACATTTGTCAAATTAAATCAAACTCAAAACAAAACCAAACCTTCTTTAAAAATAATTTGATTTGCTTTAAGCTTTCTTATTTCATAAGATTATCTTTAGGAATTAATTAGGGTGAATGTGTTTACATGCTTTCATCATTTTAGTTCCTTCCCAACATGCTAAATATGTATGTCATATGAATTTCATGCATTCATTCTTTTCAAAAATCAAAATGAAAGTGACATGTTTCTTTTATGTCAAATTGCATGTTTTAGCTAAAATAAAAATATGAGTGGCTATTATCATTATTAAATCCAAATTATTTTTAAAATATATGAATTAATTACCAAAAATAAAAGTGTGTTACTTATATTTTATTTACAAGCTTGTATGTGTGTAGAATATAAGGATGTGCTTACTGTAGTTTTCCTTCTCCCCTCTTTTAGTATAGTTTTGAATAGGATTTGGTAAAGTGTTTAGTTCATTTGAAAAGAACCTAACACTTGCCTAATTCCATTTTCTATTCATTCCTATGCCATTACTTAAGAAGGATACCTACATTTGTACATATAAATTGCATAAACAAAAATAAATCAACCAAAATAAGATTTTGCATCCTTTCTTTTCCATTCATTTTATTTATACATGTGCTTATATTTAAGAAAAGTGGTATATTAGTCTCGACAATCCTATGGTTGTGAGGCTTTAAGTAGGTCTTGTACCTTACACCCCTAGTTAACAATGGCATCATACTCACTTATGCCTTTCATACATTCATGTGTGCATGTGAAAGTTGGATAAGAAACCCCTTTTCTACTTAATGAAAATCATGCATCATAAGCATTCAAATTTTCTCAAGTAAACTACTTAGAATTCATTATAAGGTATGCTAAACATTCTCATTTGTATGTGTAGATATTCTTAAGATTCATTCATATGCATGTTATACATGTTGAAAGAAATGAAGTGATGTGTATTTTATGAATTTAGTTCACTTTACTTCATCTTAAAATGCCTTTCTTTTTGAATAAGTTTGTTTAGAATTGATCTAAACTTTGGATTAATTAAAACACATAATAAAACATTCACTAAACAAAATTAAACATAAATTCACTTTAGAAATTACTTAAGGTAGGGAAGGAAAGAGAAGTTCTCTTCTCTTTTCCCTCTCTTTAAAATTTCGTAATTAATTGTAGAATTCATTCAAACTAAATAAAAATACAAAATAAAATCAACCCAAATCAGTAAAATAACTTAAATGAAACCATCCTCTAAGTTGAACACTTTCATATTTATAAAATACAAACCTTCAAGCCATAGTTAAGCATACCACACAAACCTTCTAAAGCACACACATTTAGACTAAGTCACCACTTCTAGTTTTAGGTTAGGGCGGTGTATGGTTTGATGTTTGCTTTTATTTTGTCCTAAAAGCCTAAGTCAAATGATTGTCCAAAAAAAATAAAAAAATGTAATATGATATGCATTAGATTTAGGTCATTTGAAGCATGCCCTTACATGATCTAATCTCTTTAAGGAGTGAGTTTAAGGACTTAGCCTCTTTTTAAATAAACATCAACCTAGTTATCTTGCATAAAGCAAATGACTTGCCTACATGAATTTAAAATCGTAGGAGGAGTTTGTACCACCCCTCAATAAGTCCTGGGTGGTTTGTCCTTTCTTATGGAGGCAAACCAAATACCCATTGTCATCTTAGATTTAGGTCATGCTTTTGGCCCTTGCCAAAGCTCCCTAGACTTAGGTTATGAGGTTGCTTCTCCTTTCTATGGCCATAAGCATAAATCCTCACCTCTTAGGCATTTCCATAATCATGTGTTATGAAATCATAAGTCCTAAACTTCTAATAAAGAGTTAACTCAAATGAATAATTCAATTTCAAAAATAGAAAGCCCAACCATAGGATAGTATGAGATGCTTGCTAGGTTTCCTAGCATCATGAACATCTCTACTTATCCTCCTTTAGCTTCAATAATAACGCCCTCTCTTTGATCAATCTCATTTGATCTTCTGAAATAAACTAATCGATTGATAGTCTTACTTATTAAAATCTTTGGAGACAATAATCATTTATCTTAATCGAGAGTATTCCCAAGGGATCTCATTCCTTAGGATGTAATTAACTATGGGGGCTTTCCCCTGTAGGGAACTTAACGAACCTAGTTTAAAATAAACCCTACTTTACTTTTTCAAGTAAAGTAGGGGAAGAATCTTTGGTACACATATAGGCCCAATGTCCTTAGGAGTCCTTATTGAGGTGATTAAGTCCATTGTAGGGTGGTGACTTCTATCCTTAAAGATAGTACACCTCTCCTCAATGTCATACCTGATCACTCTCAATAAGAACATATGTCGATCTACGTGGTGTCAAAAATGCATAAAAAGGAGATGTATATTTTGATCTTCATTTTATTCCGCATAGAGTGAAGATGGAAGTATATTTTATTCTTTATAAATCTTATAAAAATTTCACCATACAAGTTAAACAAGTATGTGTCATTGTTAACCAAGAAAGTGAGGTAAACATATGACCTTCTTGGGGCTAGCTAAAGTCTCATATTCGGGATGTCTAGACTAAATACCATTTGTATTCAAACACATGTAAGTTTGCATACATGAATGTATGAAAGAGAGCTTCCAATCACATGATTAATTAATTATATCACTTAAACAATTGTAAATGCATGTGTTTTGGTAAAAGAAAGAGGGGTTTTGACTCCATAATTAAGTACACACATACATGTATGAGAGACATAAGCTAGTACATGCCATTGTTAACTAGGGAAGTGAGGTAATCAAAAGACCTACTTGGAGCTACTTAAAGCCTCATATTCCGGGGATGTCTAGACTAAATATTTTCTTTTCTCAAATACATATAAATGTATACATAATTAAAGGAGAGAAAACCATGCAAAAGTTTTGCTTTTATTTGATTGAAAAGGTTTATGCATATAAAGTAAAGCCTTATTTAAATTCTAATATTAGTATGTGCCATTATTAAACCAGAAAAATGAGGTAATCAAATGACCTCCTTGGGACAACTTAAAGCCTCATATTCTGGGATGTCCAAACTAAATACCCATTAACATTATTACTTACACAAATCAATATATGAATGAAAGAAGAGAACTTTACTTCATACACTTAAGCTATAATCATTAGCATTTCCTATGTATTTATAACTAGCATTTATAGCATATGTAATCATTCATTCATAAGATTTGGAAAATAGATTTGGATTTAATAATGATAGTATCCACACATATATTAACTTGAATCAATACATACAAGATTGACATAAAGCAAATCATTTATTTTTAATTCATTTTTGAAGAAATGAATGCATGAATTAAGTGGCATACAACATTTTAATATGATTGGTAAGAAGTAAATAGACACAAGCATGTAATTTCATTCAATCCAACTAATTCATAAGGACAATCATATTAAATAAGCTTATTTAAAATAAACTAAAGTTTCCTAATGTCACTTTTAATTTTATGTTTAACTTGATTTAAGAGATGTGAGAAATATTTGTTAATCCTAATCCCATTCCCCATATGTATGAGTTAATTTGATTTGATAAGAAGCAATTAGATTGATTTTATGGATTGATTAAGTTAAACATGGATTAAATCAATTAATTAAACCCTTACCTATGTTACCATAAGGTAATTGATTAAATGATTATGAGCTAATGTAATATGCAAATAAATTAAAAAGTAAATAGCAATGCTCCTATGAAATGAAAAAAGCCTAATGCAATTAGCTCATAATCTTTTATTAATTAAGCTTAAGGTACTAACTTAATCACTTTCATGATTTTCTCACACATGTGAGCTAATCATAATTTCATTAAACCTCTTTAGGTTCTTGAATACCTAAAGCTCTGCCCAAGATTAATTAAGGGAAATCAGATTTTCAATTAAGTTTTTTAATTTAATTAAATGATTAATCCATTAATTCATTTCTCTTCAATCAAAGTTAATTGATTATCTTTTGAAATGAGATGGGCTTAAGGGAAATGGTAGGGAAAGAGGTCTCAACCTAATTCCATAAGCCACCCACTTGATCAAGCATGATTTAATGTGATTTGAATTTTAACTTAGCTAATTCATCCATTAATGAATTAATTATTAATTAGCATTTTGGTTGAAAAGAGAAGGAAACTTAGGGAAAAGATTAAGAGGGACTTCCCATCTAATTCCCTAAGCCCCTTTCCTGTTCAATAGTGATTAGGGTATCCAAATAGTTAATTAATTACCATTCATATGCTTAATTATCTCTTAATTAAGTTAAGAAGGTAATTAGGGCTTAATTATTCAATTCTTCTAATTTAATAAGTAATAAATCCCAAGAAAATTAGATGAGGCAGAGGTCATCCTCTCAAATAATCTTAAAAATTTTGGAACCAATCACTTGAATGATCAGAGAGTAATTAAGCTAATTAAGCTTTTAGTTAAACTCTAATTTATATTTGTTTAATGTTCAAAATCAATTTAAAATATTTTTATTAAATCCTCCTCTAAAATACCTTTAAAATGAGCCATTATTTGTATCTTTTAGATTTTTCTATAATTAGTTAAGAATTATGGAAGTTTTAGCCTTAAAATCTAATTAATTATACTTAAATGCTTATTCCCATCGGCACAACATGGCGCGCTGATGCGGTGAGCTTTCCACATGGCACCATGGGATTGACTATTAAAGTTGTCATGTTCATGCACTGAGTCATCTGGCGGTGGATGTGGCATCGATCTCCACCATCCAATTTTAGAACGGATGGCGCAGATCAAACTCATGACGTAAAGGGAGAAGAGAGGGGAGATCTAATGTAATTTGATCAGAGCCATCTATTCTAATCACATGAAACAAATGGCTTGTGATCCTCCTTTCGTAAGCGACAAATAATGGAGCCCATCCACCATGGATTGCTCGATCCGAGCTCACCCGAGCGTAGATTCACTACAAACTCAACCCACACCTTCACGCGAAGGATCCACAAGGATCCAATGGCTAGGATGAGCTCATATGCAAATTTCTTTCAAAAAGACCAACCAAAATTTTCTATATCTATAGTTTTGAAGAATTACCTCATGAAGCTCAAGACTGGCAGTGGGATCAATAGAGGTAGCTTTGTCTAGTAGAGATAAGGTCTTGTTGAGAAGCAATCAAGCCAATTCCCCTTGGTTCACCATGAATCAATTTTTATTACTTTGGAGCTTGGTGGTGATCAAACTCCTTGCTCTTGTGGGTTTGGAACTTGGGGGGAAGCTTTAGGTAGCCTTGAAGAGGTATGGAAATGGTGTAGGAATAAGTAATTGATCTTTGGTGGAGAATTGAGGGAGCTTGGATCGAAGATGGCCTCCCTATTTTGATTCTGCACGGGAAGAGGGAATGTCAAAGGTGGGAAGCTTGGGATCACTCTAGAACTTGTAAGGAAGCTCAGAATTATGTTAGGAAGCTCGCACGAAGTCAATTGATGCAAATCTCCTTCAAATTGAAGGGTATACCCCTTGATTTGGTGAGTTGGACAGGATGGCTTCCCATTTTTTGGCTAGCCAACTATCGCCGAGTAGGGATCTCATTCACATGGCTCGATTGGAGAAACTCATGGGAGATGGCTTAAGGCCTGATGTGGGGAGATCTCCTAGCTTGATCCCTGTTGCTTGTATGGGAGGTGAGTTAACTCACCTCCCTTTGGTCCATGGCCGACCTAGCATGAGTTAAGTGGCCTAGGTGGGTTAGGTGAACCCTCATTTTGGTGAGTGAGGGCTTCCAAGGTGATGGGAGAGTGTACTTTTCCATTTATGGGTGGAATCCTATGTGAAGAGGGCTTAACCAATGGACTATGGCTTGGATGGGGCCCACTTAAATTTTGGGCTAACTTTGGGCTGACCTAGGGTCAATTTGGGTCAGATTTGGTCAACCATCAAAGTCCCATGTGTTTATTTTATGGGTTTTGGCTTCATTTGGTCAAATGGGTTCATATGGGTTCATGTTGGGTTATGTTGACCAATTGGTCAAATTGGATGAAAATAAGGCTTGGGTTAGGTTCAAATGATGATTTGAAGAGTTTTGGTTCATGTGATTTCAATCAATTTTTTTAGTATTCATTTTGGCTCATTTGGATTATGTGGTAAAAATATTTTCATCTTCATCTATCTTTGAAAAATAAATGAAGACAAAAATACATGCCTTGTTGGACACCACGTAGATCCACAAATATTTTTAATGGGGTGATTGGGTATGACATTGAGGAATGGTGTACTATCTTGAGAGATAGAAGTCATCATCCTACAATGGACCTAATCACCTAATAAGAACTCCTAAGGACAATGGGTCTTCGAATCTACCATAGATTCTTCCCCACTTTACATGGAAAAGTAAAGTAGCATTTATTTTAAACTGAGTTCATTAAGTTTCTAATAGAGGCAAGCCCCCATAGTTAATTACATCCTAAGGAATGAGATTCCTTAGAATACTGATTAAGGTAAATGATCATTGTCTCCAAAGATTTTGAAAGTAAGACTATAAATAAATTGGTTATTTTTAGAAGATCAAGTGGGATTGATCAGGAGGAGTTATTATCAAAACCAATGGGAGATGAGTAGGGGATGCTTATGATACTAGAAAGCCTAGTAAGCACCCCAAACTATCATATGGCTGGGCTTTATATTTTTGAAATTTGAGGAGAGTTAATTATTTTAGTTGAATTTTTATTAGAAATCTATGGCTTACAATTCTACAACACAAAATCATGAAAATTCCTAAGAGGTGAGGATTTATGCTTGTAGCTCATAAAGAGAAATAGCCACCTTAGAACCTAAATCTAGAGAGCTTTGGTGAGGGCAAAGGAATGACTTAAATCTAAGGTGAAAAGTGGGTATATGTTTTACCTCCACAAGAGAGGATAAACCACTGTTGGAATTACAACTGTCTGGGGGTGGCTGCCAACTGACTCCTCCTATGATTTTAAATACATGTAGGCAAGTCTTATGCTTTTTCAAGATAGCAAGGTTGTTATTTATTTAGAAAGAGACTAAGTCCTTAAACACACTCCCTAAGAGACTAGATCATGTGGGGCATGAATAATGACTTAAATCCAATGCAAATTTGGTTATGTTTTTATTTATATTTTTGGACAATTCATTTGACACATGCTATGGGATTCATATGCCTAATACATGAGAAATTAGTTAGGGGCCAAAATTAGTAAGAAGGAGGTGTGTTTCCACCATGGCTCTTAAAGGTCAAACCAAGTTCTCTGAAAAAGGTGGAAGCCCTCCATAAGCAAGAGTGAAGTAAGATGCTTTTTATGCATGATGTGAAAACATACAACATCCATCTAAGGGGTTGCTAAATCTTTTATTTCTTGATTTATGTCCTAGGCTTTAGGTGAGGTTATGAGTTATTAACTTTTAATTTAGAGTTGATTAATTGGATAGAAAATTTATTTTTTTTCTAAGAGCCTAATCATATCTAGGTCATTCATCAAAGAAAGGAAGAAACTAGGAAAATCATGTCATCTTAATGCACAAGTTAAACAAACATCAAATAATTTTATAAAGCTAGCATAAAGAATAAAAGGTTGCTATGGTCAGGCTCCACTACACAAATCCAAAAAGAAATGGGTAACCAAGCTTTACCCTTATACAACCTGGATTACAAATGAATAATTATAATTTAGAAAGAATTCATGTTATGGGGGTCTTCATTCTTCATTCATCATTTCTTCTTTTCTTCATTTCTATCTTTCTTTCTTTCTTTCTTCTTTCTTCTTTTTTTCCTTCTTTTGGTTGGTTGGGATGTGGTTGCTCCAAGGCTTCACATGGTGCATAAGACATGGTTTTATGACCAATGTTCATCCTAATCCTCCATAACATTCATTCCAAATCTTAACTATAAAATTACATAAAAAAGTAAAAGTAAATCTAACTAAACCTACAAAATAGAGATTAGCCAACCATACCACACAATCCCAAGCATGTATATGAATAAATTGGACTTAGCACCCCACACATGGGTAACCAAGGCCACCTGGCCTAATTTAGATTATGCTTAGGAGTATAAGCAACCTGCACAGCAAAAGTATTTATTATTTTTATTACAACGCCCCTTAAGCACAATCCCCTGTAGAAGATAATGATTAGACTAAGATCATCCTATCATCCAGTCTACACACATGAACCTAACATCCAGTCTAAAATACTAAATCACAAAATCAAATCAGGCATCAAACCATGCATCGCTCTAACATAGAGCTAGAAATGATGACTTAGCCTAATGTGTGTGCCATTTAAGGCTTGTGTGTCATGTCTTAGCTAGGCTTTAAGGTTAAAATTTTCTAAGTGTGAAGGATTCAATATAGAGAGTGGTGATTTAGTTGATTTATTAATTTTATTTGATGATTTGATTTAGTTTGAATGAACCTAGACTTAATTACTAAGTGTTGTAAAGAGAGGAAAAGAGAAGAGAACTTCTCTTTTCACCCTACCTTAAGTAATTTCTAAGGTTGATTCATTAGTGATTTTTCTTTCAAGAATATTTTGTAATGTATTTTAATTAATCTTAAGTTTATATTTTCTCTAAATAAACCTATTCAATAAGAAGGCATCTTAAGATTAATTAAGGTGAATAACTATCACAAAACACACAACCATTTATTTCTTTCCAACATGTATACATATGAAATGATCCTAAGCATATCTATACATGCAAATGCAAATTTTAGCACACCTTAATGATGATGTGAAGAGATATTTTTTAAGAAAATTTAGATATTCCATGATACATGATTTTGTTAAGTAGAAAAGAGAGGTATTCTTTTATCCATTAATCAAATGCACATTTACATGTATAAAAGACATAAGTGAGTATGGCGCCATTATTTTATAGACCAAGGGTATATGGTACAAGACCTTCTTAGGGCTACTTAAAGCCTCACAACCCTGGGATGTCCAGACTAATATACCACTTTCCTTAAATACATGTGCATGTACAAAAAGAAAATAAATGGATGAGGAATCATGCAAAAGGTTTATGTTTGTTTGTTTGATTTTGGTTGTTTAATTTACATGTGCAATGTAAAGATCCTTCTTAAGCCATAACATAGAAGTGTATAGGAATGGATTTAAGCAAGTGTTATGTTCTTTTCAAATGAACTATACACTTTGCAAATCTTATACAAACTATGTTAAGAAAAGAGAAGAAAATCGCATAACACATTTTATGTTATAATCACATGCAAGCTTATAAGTATTTATAAGTATCATACTTTCATTTACTATTTTTGATTTATAAGTTTTGAAAATAATTTTTGATTTAATAGTGATAATAGCCATTCATATTCTTACTTTAGCCAAAACATGCAATTTGACATAAAGGAAACATTTCATTTACATTCATTTGTCAAAAGATATGAATGCATGATTTCATATTGCATGCAACATTTAACATGTTTTGAAAGAAATAATGTGATGTAAGCATGTAACTTCATTCACCTTAATTAATTCCTGAAGACAATCCTATGAAATAAGATCATTTAAAGTGAATCAAAATTCCTTAAAGAGATTTTTATTTTTGTTTTGAGTTTGATTTGATTTAGGAAATGTGAAGAGATCTTGCTGGTCCTAACCCATTTCTCCATGTGTAAATTGATTTAGTTTAATTTTTAGAACAATTAGATTGATTTTATGTTTTGTTTAGGTTTAGGTGCAAATTAAGTCCATTAATTACCCCTTACCTATACCACTTTAACATAATTAACCTAATAATTATGAGCCAACATATGATATTCAGCCACATGGAATTTAAATTAGCAATGCACCTAAGAAAGAAAGGGGCCTAATGCAATTGGCTCACAATTATTGATTAAATAAGCTAAAAGGTTTAATTAAGTACTTTCATAACCTTCCCACACATGTGGTTGGAAATGATTTCCTTAAACTTACCTTAGGCTATTGAAAACCTAAGAATCTACCCAGCAAGAGATTGATTAAGTTCATACTGATTTTGAAGATTTGATTAAGCTAATTAAGTAGATCATTAGTGTATTAACCTTTAATTAGGTTTGGAATAAAGAAGAAAGGGGGTTTAAGGAATAACTTAGGAAAAATATCACATAACCATTCCATAAACCTCCTATCCACTTAAACAAAGTTTAATTATCTCAATTAAGGGATTAAATCATTGTTCATGTGCCTAATTATCCTTAATTACACTAAGAGGGTGATTAGAGATTCATTAATTGAATTCCTAACTAATTCATTAATAAATTCCAAGAAAACTAGGGGAGGCAGAAGTCATCCCACTAAATATGCCTAAGAAGTTTGGAATTACTTAATGAAATAATTAGGGAATAATTAAGATTATTAAGTTCTCAATTAAATCCTAATTAAGAAAAATTCATTATTCAAAATCAATTATAAATAATTTTATATTATTTCTCACTAAATTATCTTTAAAATGAGCTCATATTTTTGATTTTTCTACATTTAATTATGGATGAAGTTTGTGATTAATGGATAATTAAATAGCCTAATTAATCTAATGCCACATGACGGGGTGGTTCGCACTTTCCACATGGCACGATGGGATTCATTATTTAAGTTGTCAAATCACATGCCGCATCAGCCGGTAGTACTACGTGCTTTCTCTTGGGCCGTCCGATCAAGGATCAGATGCTTAGGATAAAACCCATGGCTCTAAAGAAAATAATCAATAGATCTACAGATTAATCAGGACCGTCCATCCAAAACATGCGTGATGGACGGTCCATGATTCATCCCTACCTTTGACTATGGGAGATGGAGACCGTCCGTCCTCCATGGCTTGATCCAAGCTCACTTGAGCTTAGAAAAGAGTAGGATTCAACCCACACCATCTAGAAGCAAGGAGAAGAAGTTCTAACAGTGGAAATTCAATGGGATTATAATTCCCTTCACAAAGGACCAAGGATTTTTCTACCTAAGCTTGGTCTTGATTCATACCTTGCTGGAGGCTATCATCAACACATCCAACTGTTGAGGTAGCTTCGTCTAATGGAGATGAAACCCTATTGAAGGTTTGAAGGTTCAATTTACAGTTGATTTTCCAATTGACTAAAGCGCTTCAATGGCTTGTGGCTTTAGTCTAGGAGAGGCTTCCCGTGGCCTGGAGACTTAGGAGAAGCTTTGGATGAGCTTGACTTGCCTCCCTGATGGTGCTTGCAAGAGCAATTGGACTTTGATGGAGTGATGAGTGAATTGTAATTTTCTCCTACCTCCCCTATTTTTGGCTTAAGCAAAACCGAGAAGGAGAAGTTGGAAAGAGCTTGAGAATGCTTAGGAAAGCTTGTGGATTCTTTCCTTTGATCCTCTAAGCTCAATCGAATGTAATAGAGTTTAATTGAATTGGAATGAGGGGGAGTATATCTCCCCTTACTTGAATGGATACCAAGAGCCTTCTTACCATTTTGATCAAATTGATGGGATTGAATGTGTTGTTAGACTATTAGGGATGCCATGTGGTTCAATTTTGGCAAAGGAGTGGGAGTGTGGAGGCGTACATGTGTTAAAATGAGTGTGGGAGGTGATCCACATGGAGAATTTTGAGTGGGGTGGCCAATTTTGGCCTTGGGTTGGGTTTGGCTGACCCAAACCTATTAGGACATGTGCACCACCCTACTTGGTGTCCAAATGGTCCATTAGGAGGGTGTCAAGTGGCCATGAAAAGAAATTGACCAAATTTCAAGTGGATTTGGCCATAAGTTACCCTTTGACCTAAGGGTAAAATGGTCATTTGGCTCTAATTTTGATTTGGGCAGATTTGATATGATTGAAAAATGGGTTGTGCTAATTTTCAATGAATTTGGAGTTTATTTGATATAATTTGGCTCAAGTTGACCCATTTAGGTCAAAATGGGTCAACTTGGGTCAAGTTGACCAATTGGTCAAATTGGGTCAAACCATGGGTTGGGTTGAGTTCATATGACCATTTGAAATGATTTGGTATCATTGGTGTGGTTCAATTTAGTTTAGATTTGGTTTTGGTTCATTTGAGTTCACTTAGGTCAAATGGGTTAAGTTGACCAATTTGACCCATTTGACCCAATTGGGTTAGGTCATGGGTTGGTTTAGGCTTGGTTGATCATTTGAAATATTTTGCAAGCTTTGGTTTCAATCAATTTTGGTTTGGTTAAGTTTCAAGTTAATTTGACTTTTTAGGTCAAGTTGGGTTCATGGTTAATTGGGCTAGGTGTCTATTTGGCCAATTAAAGCTTTGGTCAAGTTCAACAAGTGATTTAAAATGAATTTGACCCATTGGTTACAATAAAATTGGCTTAGATCAAATTTTGACACATTTTGACTTTTTAGGTCAACTTGGGTCAACTTTTGGTGGTTAGGGCTTTGCTCAATTGATGGCTTGATCATGTTCAATCATTGGTTGAATTGGTTTAG
Source organism: Cymbidium sinense (assembly GCA_021442155.1). Classification (NCBI taxonomy): domain Eukaryota; kingdom Viridiplantae; phylum Streptophyta; class Magnoliopsida; order Asparagales; family Orchidaceae; genus Cymbidium; species Cymbidium sinense. The sequence continues at coordinate 8,172,477 of CM038233.1, read as the reverse complement.
ATCAATGGTTTTAATTAATTTGGCCTATGGTGGATTTTGGCTAGTTTAGGTTTCATTTGGGTTAACTTGGTCAAAGGCTAGGTTTGACTTAGTTTGACCCAATTTGAGTGATTAATCATCATATGATGATTGGTGCTCACAATGTGAGGCTTAGATGGGCTTAGTTCAATCCAATTTGGGTAGAATTAGAATTTGGCTCAAAAAGGTGCTTTAGGTCATTTTGGGTCAAGTGAGCCTAAGTGGATCAATTGGCTTGATCAAGGCCTGATTCAAGTTTGGTTGAACTCACATATGGAGTTATGATTGAAATATAAATCCATTTACAAGGGATTTGGAGTCAAATGGATTTTGATTCATTTGACAATTTCAAGTTCAAAGGATGAAGATGGGTTTGATTTGGGTTTGAGTTTTAAATTTAGTTTTGGCTTGATGATTAAAGTTTATGTTTGTATTTGGGCTTATAATTGAAGGAGTGATTGTTTGAAGAGAAAATACAAAGGTTTGGATTGATTTGAATTTGATTTGACTAAGTTCAAGAATTTGACTTGAAAGAGTTTAGGTTGAATTTGAATTCGATTTGGGTTTGAGTTTTGAATTTGGTTTGATTATTTGAATTCATATTTCATTTATATTTATGAATATAAATGAGAATTTAAATGGGTTATGAAAAAATATTTTGAATTTGAAGTGATTTGAATTTGATTTGGGCTAAGTCCATAAGATGAAATCAAAAAGGCTTAGGAAAGATTTCAGATTTGTAATTCAATCATGGGTTTCAATCATTTGAAATTGATTCATGATTTAAGAAAATCCATTGGGTTGGAATTGGTTTAAGATTTGATTGAATTTATTTGAGCTAAGTCCTTAGGATGAAATCAAAATGGCTTAGAAAGGTTTCGGATTTGAAGTTGATTTGAATTTGAAGTTTGACTTGAAAGAAGGACATGATTTGTTTCAAGCTATAGGGTAGGAAAGTTTTCCTAACACCCCTAAGGCATAACCTCTTCCTATGGCTAACTCTTCTAAGTCTCTAAGGTTAGGTTAAGTGTTCATCTAATCACTAGAAGTGTCTTAAGACTAAGGAACTCTTAATGTCTAAGATGGAGAAGTTGAGAGCTCACTCCAAAAATAAGGTCAATAAATGGCGCCCAATTGATGTGGTGTGACTGACAAGGCATACCGCACGTATTGGAGTTGACCGAGTTGATCAACAATGCTGAACAATCACAAGCACTAATAGAAATGATCTACTTCTAACCCAAGGTGCAGAGGGAATCAAAAGCTTAGTGCAATGTGATTTTACTCATGTCAACAATATAAGAGAGTGAAGGAGGAATCCACTAGGGATTGAGTGAATGAACCCTTCACTAAGGAAGAAGGTTAAAGTCATCCACTGAGGGATGAAAGGTTTGATTTGATTTGCATCTCACTTTAGAGAAAATTGATTTGATTTGTTGATTCATGATTTGGTGCTACACTGGGCATGAAAATGTGAACTCTCCACTAAGCGAGCAAGTACAAGTCATCCACCGAGGATAAGTGGTTGTGAAATCTGCTAAGGGATTAGAATTTGGGATCCAGGGGATAGAAGATGTGAACTCTCCACTAAGGGAGCAAGTTTGGGTTGGATTGAATTAGTTCCATTGATGGAACTAGAAAGATTTGCATCTCATTGAGAAGAAGTGGATTGATTCAATTTAATTTGATTATTTGATTGTTTGATTGATTGTTTGATTTGACTCCACTAGGAAGGTTGATCGAATTTATTTTTGTTTATTTAGTTTTTTTATTTATTTTGTTTTTTTTTATTTGTTTTGTTTGTTTTGATGGACTCCACTAGAGGAGGATTGAATTTGTCAAATTTTAAATTTTAAATTTTGAGATGGACCCTATCAGTTTACGATGGACTGCACTAAGTAGGGGTCATGTTTTCCTTGGCCTAGATCAGATTCACCAATCCAATGGGGTAGTATACCAACCACATAGTAGGACTATTCAACCAAAGGGTTGCCTTTTAGTGTGCAACAGTTGTACTTGGAAGAAAGCATAGTAGACTTATATCCTCCAAAGTAGGGATCACCATGGATGATTTGAGGCAACGAGAACCCAACCTTAGTATTATCAGAGAATGCCGCTGGGGACTTAAATTATTAAAGATAGTCAAGATTAATTTTATTTTTTTAATTATTTTAATGGATCACATCCCATGGACCGACCATGTCAACCTTGGTCTACTTTAGGTTTACCAATCTAAAGGGGTAGTCTACCAAGCACATAGTACGACTATCCAACTAAAGGAGTTGCCTTTTTATGTGTAGTAGCTATATTAGGAAGAAAGCATAGTAGACTTATATCCTCTAAAGTAAAGATCAGTTGCTGGGGTGATCTGGTGGTGAGGCAATGGATTGAACCCAACCTTAGGCTAACTATTGAGTGAATGTGGCTGGGCGATGTAAATCAGCTCAAGGATAGTCAAGATTAATTTCATTTTTTAAATTATTTTATATAGATCCCATTGATTTGCGATGGACTGCACTAAGTAGGGGCCATGTAGGCCTTACTCTACTGATTTACCAATCCAAAGGGGTAGTCTACCAACCACTTAGTAGGACTATCCAACCAAGGGATTGCCTTTTGGTTTGCAATGGTCAAGTTAAGAAGAAAGCGTGGGACTCACATCTTTCAAAATAAAGAACCACTAGGGTGATTGGCTACTTGTGCAACAAATTGAACCTGACTTAGGGCTGGCTATTGAGTGAATATCGTTGGGAGACTTAAATCAGCTCAAATATAGTCAAGATCAATTTTGTTTTTAATTATTTTTTATGGATCACATCAATTTGTGATGGACTGCACTGAGTAGGGCCATGTAAGCCTTGATCTAACTTCAGATCTACCAATCCAAAGGGATAGTCTACCCGCCACATAGTAATACTATCCAACTAAAGGGATTGCCTTTCGGTTTGCAATGGTCAAGAATAAAGCAGGGGGACTCACATCTTCCAAAATAAGGAACTGGGGTGATCGGCTGCTTGTGCAACAAATCGAACCCGACCTAGGGCCGACTATTGAGTGAATGCTGCTGGGGGACTTAAATCAACTCAAAGATAGCCAAGATCAATTTCATTTTCTTAATTTTTTATGGATCCCATTTGCGATGAAGGAGTAGGGCCAAAGTCTTTACCAATCCAAAAGGAATAGCTTCCTGGCCAAGGGGAAAACTACCCGACCAAAGGGTGCCTTTTGATTTGTAGTGGCCAATTCAAGGAAGAAAGCTCAGGGACTCATATCTTTCTTGAATAGAAGATTATTGGGGTGACACATTAGAGAGGTAACATGTCAACTCGACCTAGGGCTACCCATCAGTTTGAGACAATCATGCTAGAAAGAATGTGTAGTAGACTTACATCTTCCAAAGTGGAATGATTACCGGTGCAACCTACTTGTGCAAAATAGATTAAACCTGACCTAAGAGAAACTACAGAGAGAGTGCTGAGGGACTTATTATCTCAACTCAAGCATAGTCGAATTCCTATAGGGAGTTCTCACGACACCGCCCTAAAGATAGGATGCCTATGGAAAGGTTGGGGCTTGAATTCCTAATCCATAAGCAAATTAATTTGTTTATTTATTTATTTATTTATCATGGACCTTGTTAGTTTGCAAAGGATCATACTAAGAAGGAGCTTATATCAGCCTAGACTTATCTTAGATTTACTGAACCAAGGGAGAATCTACCTGAACAAATTTTTCAACCATACTACTACTAGGAAAGGGGGATTGTCCAATCCAAATAACTGGTAGTGTAAATAGGGTCGCAAAGGATGTGATCCAATAGAGTGCTTGCAAGGAGAGCTAAGGGCTTTATCCAAAACCCCGAGAAGATAATATCTATAGGCCCAACTCAAGGAGAATGCTCAGGGACTCATATTTCCAAGAGTGGTGTATCCAATGGGTAAGTGCTATCAGCATAAAGAGCATTAACCAACCTAAAGTGCCCATTGGTTTGCGATAATTAGCCTAGGAAGAAAGTGCGGGGACTCACATCTTCCTAAGAAGATTGGGATATATCTTCTTGATGCCATCCGACCAAGGGTGACTACTAAGTGAATGCGACTAGGGGACTTACATCAACTCAAAAGTAGTCAAGAGGAAAGGAGCCACTGAGGGACTTATCCTAAACCTCATATATACTCGACCTAGTTAGTGCATGATGGTTAGTTCAAGAAGAAAGTATGGGGACTCACATCTTCTTAAACAAAATCAACATGAGGTAGCTTACTAGTGCAGTGAAGTCTACCAAACTAATAAGGTGCTCATTGGTTTGCAATGGTCAAGTCTGGAAGAAAGCGCAGGGACTCACATCCACCAAAAATGACACATGACACATATAAAAGCATATCACCGACCTAGAGCAACTAATGAGTGAGTGCCAGAGGGGGTTTGCTACATCAAAATAGCCCAAGATAAAAGATATGTGTTTATTTCTATTTGGGTTTGTGCTAGAAGGAATAGCATGCCTCTCGTGTTCTCTTACACCCACCCTAAAATATGCTAGGGAAATGATGAAATGGTGCCATGAATGGCAGTTGTATCCCACCAAGAAAGGATGCCGCTTGGGTTCTCTTACACTTAACTTAGTTGTGCTAGTCAAAATAGGATGCCTCATGGGTTCTCTCACACCTATTCTAGTAATGCTGAGAATTATGTTTATTTTTTGTGTTCATATTATGAAAGAGGGATAGGATGTCGATTGCGTTCTCTTACACCTACCCTAAACACATCATGGCGGATTCACAAAATAAGCAAACAATGCTTCGAAAGAAGAGAAGATTTTGATGAATTGGAATAGAATTTTGTTTTTTGTTAATAATTATTTTCAAACATGATTTTATGGGTAATATTTCTTCAAATAGAGCCCATTAATTGGAAACATTGAGTGTTCCCCTTTACAATCAATAAGCAGATAAGATCTTCCTTGTTAGGCCTTTTCTATGACAAAAGTGCCTTCCTAAGTGGATTCAAACTTGCCTCCCATCTTTTGATGGTAACAATTGGTCTCCTTAGAACTAATACAAGCTCTCCTACTTGAAAAGCTCTAGGTTAGACCAGCTTGTTGTGAGCTTGAATCATTTTAGCCTTGTATAACTTGAGATTCTGGCACGCCCGTAGATGTCTCTCCTCCAAACCTTTGAGCACTTCTAACCATAACTTTGCATTCAACTTTGTAGTGATTTTACTACCCATTGCTATCCTTAGAGATGGGAGTTGAACTTCTAATGCTAGAATGGCTTGACCCATACACGGAGAACAGATTGGTTTGAGAGGTAAAGCCCACAGCTTCAACCTACTCATGCCACCGCCATTTGTTGTCATCAAGTGTCTTCTTTAGTATCTGGATGAGAGAGTTTTATTGAATTTTTTAAGCCATTTTCCCTGGGGTATGGTGTGAGTATCCAATCTATACCATGTCTTCTGGCAAAGCTGTTGATATCGGTGCTCTTGAATACAATACCATTATTGAATATAATTCGTTGAGGCACCCTGGACCTTTATATGATATGGTTACTAAAAAATTGGACCACATGCTAAGCTATGACCTCTCTGAGTGGGATTACCTCCACCCACTTGGAAAAGTAGTCGGTGGCAGCCAAGATGAACCGATGACCCTTGGAAGAAGGAGGATTGATCGGACCCACAATGTCAGTACCCCAACACTCAAATGGCCATGAGGCCAATGTAGGATGTGTAGAATGTTGGGTGGTTGATGTAGGACACACGTGACCAATGGCATCTCCTAGCCAATGCTCATCTGTAATCAACAAAGGTCAATAGTATCCTAGTCTCTTGATCTTTGCTTTCATCTTGACTAGATTGGTGCTCAGATAGACTGATCCATGATCACATGAGCTTCATGTTTGTCCAAATAGTGTAACCACATTTGATCGAAAGACCATCTGTACAAGGTGCCATCCATGAGAGCATAAGAGAGCTCTATTTCATATTGTGATTTCTGAGGTAGTTTGTCGTGTTCAAATAATCTATGAATGGATGCCTCAAATCTAGCTCCTCATCTTTATTGCCAATGGCAACCTCCCTCTTCAAGAGAAAGTGTCTCGATGAGTTCAGCATCAATAAGGGATAGGACTTGTCTATTTTGGACCATTATTGGAATGGACTCATCTTCTGACATGCCAATTCCTTAGCAAGTTTGGCCAAAGCATCTACTACTACATTCTCTCCTTTAGGAACCTTGTAGATGGTGACCTCAGGGATTTGGGCCAACAAATTCATGGTATACTCATGGTAGTGATGAAGCTTAGGTTTTAGAACCTTGTAGGACCCAACAATCTGGTTAATAACCATGCTGAGAATCCTCATAAATATTGATGCTCTTGACATAAACTGTAATGACTAACTCCAGACTGGCAATCAAAATCTCATACTCAACTTCATTGTTGGTGCAGGGATTGGAGAGATAGTATGAAAATCTCATCATATCATTATCTAGAGTTAAAAGAATTATTCTTACCTCTACTTTTCTTGGAAGAGTAGATCGTGGTTCTTCTCCTTTTTGAAAGAAGTTGTACCATCAAAATACATCTCCAAATGGTGATTGTCAACCTCCCCTAAGTTCATGATTTGTTTATCGGAGAGATCGTCACTAAGCAGGGAATCAGCAGGCAGTGGGTGTGTTGTTAAAAAATCTGATAGTGCTTGTCCATTCACCGCACAAAGGGGTATGAATGTAATGTCAAATTGTGAGAGAATCATGGACCAATGTGCCAACCATCCAGATAACATCGGCTGTGTCATGAGATACTAGTGGATTGATTCTTGAAATCAAGTTCACCTTATGACAAAGCATATAGTGGCATAGCTTTCGAGATGCAAATATTAATGCTAAGTAATGTTTCTCAATAGGTGGGTAGTTCACTTCAGTGGGAATCAAATGGTGGTTAAGGTAGTAGAGGGCACTCTCCTTCTCATCATCATTGGCTTGGGCCAACAAAGTGCCGAGGGAGTCATGCAATGCAGCAGTGTAGAGGATGAGTGGCCTGCCTGGGATAGGGGCTGCTAGAACTAGTGGCTTCATCAAATACTGCTTGATATCCTCAAAGGCATGCTAGCACTTATCATCCCACTTGAACTTGGCATCCTTTTTGACAAGAACTTAAAATGGCTTGCATCTTCGATAGATTGGAGATAAAGCATCTTAGATATGCTAACCACCCTTGGAAAGATCTAAGTTGAGTTAAACTTTTAGATGGTGGCATTTCTAAGATAGCTTTGATCTTTTCTAGGTATATCTCTATTCCCGAAACGGACAACAAACCCAAAAGAATTTTCCCGCTACCCAAATGCACACTTTAGGGGATTCATTTTGAGGTTGTATTATCTTAACCGTTCAAAAACTACTCTCAAGTCAAAGAGTGGTCTTCCTTTTCTTTTCTTTTGATTACTAGATCATCAATGTAGCACTCAACTTGATAATGAATGAGTTCGTTGAAGATCTGAGTCATGGCCCATTGGTATATAGCACTAGCATTTTTAAGGTTGAAAGGCATGACCTTATAACAATAGATTATGAGCGGGGTTCAAAAAGCAGTGTTTCTTTCATCTTCGGGGGCCATCTTGATGTGGTTGTATCCAGATGACCCATCCATGAAGGAGAATACTGCATGAGATGAGGTGATGTCCACCATTAATTCTGATATAAGAAGATGAAACTCATCCTTAGGACATGCCTTATTTAAGTCCGAAATCAACGTGTATGTGAATTTGGCCATTCTTTTTTCTTAACTAGGATGACACTGGCTAACTATGTAGGGTATTTTTCTTCCCTGATGAAACCAGCATCAAACAATTTCTTGACTTCAAAAATGACTTGTTGTTCAATTTCTAATCGCATGTGTCTAGGAGCTTGCTTAATAGGGTTAGCGTTAAGGTCTATTGCTAGTTTATAAACTTCTACATTAAGAGATAATATGGGCATCTCTTCATATCTTCATACAAAGCAATTCTTAAACTCAATCAATAGCCTAACTAAGTCATTGGTTTCTTCTTTATTCAGTAATGACCGATGTATGTCGAACGTAGATCTTCTTTTGTCTTGAGGTTGATTTCTTTGAGCTTGTCAATAGTTGAATGGATTTCCTCTTCAAATTTTTGGCGGTGCATCTTTGATTTGGATATCATATGGATCATCTAAAGTTTCTAAACACACCTCCTCATAAGAGTTAGTGTGGTTTGAGAAGAACTTATCAAACTCCAGATGATTGGTGACAACTAAGCAATAATCTTCATCATCGACTGGACCCACTGCACTGAATCCTAGTCCTGATCTTGATTGTGCATCCCTACCTCTATTGTTCCACAACATCTCAAAATACTCTGACCTGTGCTTGGACCATGTATAAGGAATCAAACCTTTCTTTGTAAGATTAAGAACACAATGTGAGTACCAATCAAAAGGTAATTCCATTAATTCTTTATATGAATTATCCTGAAGTTCTACATCAGCTCCTGGACTTGAGGATCATGATCCCAATAGGAATCTCTTCGGCTTCACATTCATGGAAGACTTAGGGGCTTCCTTAACTACTAAACCTTCAACTTTTTGAGAGAAAAGTGAGGTTAGAGCTAAGGTTCCTAACTGTTATCTGATAGTTTCACATAAACTTGATTCGAATACATTCACGCTTTGCTTGGAGGCCTGGTCTTCATCACTGTCTAGATTGAGTGTCACCTCTAATGAAACCCGTTGAGAGGGGTTGGATGGTATTCTAATCACATGAGACTCATCCTCCAAGTTGGATTCCAAGTTTATGTGAATAGTAGGGGTACTCCTGTGAAATGGAACATAACTCTGTGGCTTGCCAACCGGGGTCTTCCACCTCTGAACCTCCTCTACTACATCTGCCTGGTGGAGGTCGAGTCATCCTACACATATGTCCATATGGTGGAATGAACTGTGGGTGGAATGTGACGTGCGGCTCTACCTCTTCCTTCACGTCCTTTTCTCATTCATTTATATTTTCCTTTTTCTTTTCTTTTTATTTTTATTTTTCTATTGCTTCTTTTTCTTTTTTCTTTTATGTTAGAATTTTCACCGAGTTCATGAGAAAAGGTATTTGAGGAAGATAGTAGGTTGCATCTTCATATATCTCAACCTCTCTGATGAAAAATGGCATCTCATCTCCTTTGACACGATATTCAATTTCATCCCTTCTGAACTTGAAGTACTGATGAAAGGAGGATGGAATCTTCTTGTTATGATGTATCCAAGACCTACCGAGCAAAGCAGTGAATGAAGTATTCGAATCAATTACATAAAACTTAGCTTCAGTCTTTCATTCAACTATTTCCAAAGGTAACACTATGGAACCTAAAGTCTTCTCGCCTTATTTATTGAACCCTCTCAACATCATCCAGTCTCCAAGGAGTGTAGAGATGTAAATCCTTAAGTAGGCAAGGGTCTTTAGACTCATAATGTTTACTAATGCACCTGGATCAACCAAAACCCTAGAAATTCTAGATTTGCCCATATCCACTATGATGTAGAGGGGATGGTTGTGCTCCATGTCCCCCAACAGAAGGTCTTCGTCTGTGAAAGTGAGTCCCTGGGCTTCTCTTGAGTATTGTCCCTCCTCTCCAATAGCGATCAGCTGAGCTAAGCATATCTCTGAATCAAGAAGAGCCTTGATTAATGATTCCCTCATTTTTTGGATAAGACAAGGGCATCATATATTCTTAACTTAGATGGAAACTTTCTTAGGTGAGCGAGGACATTGTAATACACTTTGGGCTGATCCTCCACAAGCATATCCATGGGTGGAGCATTCTGTGGAGGGGCTTCTCGATCGTTAGAACCAATTACTTGTTTCCTTTTATCTTGGCTTGCTGCCCTAAGAGGTAGAACCTTTCCACTATAGAGGTTGACTTCGGTGATCTCTTGTGGCAAGTTAATGGAAGATTTTATCTGCTCATCAGGCTTACCGACAGCTTCTCTTATAGGACCCTCAGAATCAAATGATTCCAAGTCTATCTCAAGAGGTGAACCCGTATTATTCAGATAAAGAAAGTCCATCTCTGAATCAAAAAGAGGAAGATCAGAGTTGCTATAATTATTTAAACTTGAAAAGTTTTCAATAATAGCAGAATTAGACAACCCATCAGAAGTGACACAAATGTAATTCAAACTAGCTTTATTCTTCAATTTCTTGGATTTTGAAGGAAGTACAAAGTAGAAATCCAGTAAAGAAAGGGGGTGAGGGATTTGATGCCCGTCCACCAATACAAGATGCCTGCTAGCAAAAGAGCTAACTGAAGTAGAAGTGTCAGCTAATGTAGTAGCTGCCACAATGGACTGGAGGCTAGACTCGATCAGTGGTTGCACTTCTTGGCAATCACGGACAAGTGTGGGCTGTTGCTACTGAGCTCCCACTCTCTCTAAGTTGTCTGTGGTAACTTGCAAACCTTCCTTGATGTTGGAGGTTCGAATTGCCTGAGGCACCTGCAAGGAAAGTTTCTTGATTTTTAAAATAATCTTTTTAGAGGTTCAGGATAAGGAGATATCCCAACCTTCTTTAGTTTTGAGAGTTGCAGGCATCCATTTCCTATGATTGCTTCAATTATTATTTCTTGATTCTATCTTTTGATCTTGAGTCAGAACTCACACTTCAACAAATTTGGTTATGTTGAATGGGATTCAAATATTTTGGAGAGACATTCAATGCTTCCAGTGGTTTATATTTAATTTTGATTTTTGTTTATTTAAGGACCCTTTATTTAATAAATTTGAGTATATTAAAATAAAGGGTCAATTAATTTTTTTTTTTTTAGGATTTCTCATTTAGCAAATTTGAATATGCTAAATGAGTTGTTTGAAAATAATTTTCTTCTTTTTTGCTTGTTTGTGAATCATGAGTGAATTATGTGTGAGTGTTGACCTCATTTTTAGAATGAGCTCTCAACCCCTCCATCTTAGACATAGGACTTCTCTTAGACTTTAAGAGTTCCTTAGTCTTAAGTTACTATTGATCTCATTTTTAGAATGAGCTCAACCTCCATCTGCATTCTCCTCTTAGACTTTAAGAGTTCTAGTCTTAAGACACATCTAATGATTAGGTGGACACTCAACCCAGACTTAGAAGAGTTAGCCATAAGAATAGGTCATCCCTTAGGGGTGTTAGGAAAATTTGCCTACCCATAGCTTGAACCATTCCTCACCTTCCTTCCTTCAAGTCAAACTCCAAATCAATTCTAATTTATTTTCTCCAAATTCAAATCAACTCCATCATTGAAACCAAATTCAAAAATTTGAATCCCCAATCCAAATCTTTCTTAAGTCCTTAATCTCCTTCATGGACTTAGCCAAAATCATGATCAAACCAAATCAAACTCATGGAATTTTCTCAGAACTCATTTATATTCACATATATAAATGAAATATAAACATAAATCATTAATCCAAATTCAAAAATTCAAGCTTCAAACTCCAAGTCCTTTAAATTCTTTTAATGGACTTAGCTAAATCATGATCAAATCACTTCAAATCCTTGAAATTTTCTCATGATCCATTTATATTCTCATTTATATTCACATATATAAATGAAATATAAATTCAAACAATCAAAACCAATACCAAAAATTAAACTCAAATCCACTCAAAATCCAACCTAAGCCTTTCAAGTCAAAATCTTGAACTTAGCCAAATCAACTTCAAATCAAGCCAAACTCTTGATTTTCTTTCATGATTCAATCAACCCTACAATCATGAATCCAAATATAAATGCAAACTTCAATCACTTAACCAAAACCCAAGTCAAAAATCAAACCCCAAATCAATTCATATTCTTCCTTTGAATATGAAATTGTCAAATGCATCAAACCCATTTGACTTCAAACCACTTGCAAATGGATTTATATTTCAATCATAAGTCCATATGCAAGTTCAACCAAACTCAAATTAAGCTTTGACCAAGCCATTTGACCCACTTAGGCTCACTTGACCCAAAGTGACCTAAAGTACTCCCATGAGCCAAATTCTAATCCTAACCAAATTGGATTGAATCAAACTCATCTATGCCTCTCATCATGATCAACAATCATCATAGGATGATCAATCAATCAAATTGGGTCGAACCAAGTCAACACTTAGCCAAAATGAAACCTAACATAGCCAAAATCCACCATAAACCAAATTGATTGAAAATATTGATCTAAGTTCTTTCATGAACTATGTTTGAACTTGGCCAAGTCAACATTTTAGCCTAACCTAGCCCAATTGGACACTTGACCCAAGTTGACCTAACTTGACCTAAAAAAATGTGTCAAAACTTGATCTAAGCCAAATTGATTGAAACCAATGGGTCAAGTTCATTTCCAAATCACTTGTTGAACTTGACCAAAGCCTCAATTGGCTAACTAGACCTAACTAGTCCAATTGACCTTGAACCCAACTTGACTAGGGGTCATGTTGAGCCAAATTCAAACTTAACCAAAATTGATTGGAAATAAAGATACCAATCCACTTCACATAACCAAACCTAAACCTACCCATGACCTAGCTCAAATAGGTCAAATGGGTCAAATTGGTCAACTTGACCCATTTGACCTAAATGAAGTCATATGAGTCAAATTCAAAACTAAACCAAATTGAATCAAACCAAAGCCACCAAAATATTTCAAATGGTCATATGAACCTAACCCATATCTTGGGTTGACCCAATTTGACCAATTGGTCAACTTGACCCAAGTTGACCCATTTTAATCTAAATGGTTCAACATGAGCCAAACCTTATCAAATTTATCTCAAATATAATGAAACTTGGTCAAACCTATTTTCTCCACATACCCAACATATTCAAATTCAAAAATCAGCAAAATGATCATTCTACCCCATAGAACAAATTTTGTCCTAATCCATGGGTAATTTGGTCAAGCCCTCTTCATATCAACTTGATACCTTCCTAATAGGTCAAGTAGACCCAATGGAGAGTGGTGCACCCAACCGAATGGATTTGGGTCAACCCAAATGGACCAAAGGCCAAAACTAACCCCTAGCTCAAATTGGCTAATTCAAAAACCTCCCTCCACTTGATTTGAAGCACATGGGAGGTTACCAATCCACTCATAAGCTCAAACCGACCATGTGCCAACTCCAAACAGATCAAACAACCCTTTCCATATGGTCAATTGGATCAAAATGGCAACCCAAGCTTCGACCGTCCGATTGTCATAGGGGGAGATATACTCCCCCTAATTCCATTTGAATTAATCATCCTCATTGTCGACTGAGTCCTAAATAGTGTTAAGATCCATCAGAGAGCTTTCCTAAGCTTCCTAAGTGGGATTTGAATATGGCATTTCTTGGTTTTCTTCCTTAGAAAATAGGGGAGCTCATCTCATTTCCTAACTTCTTCCACACTACAATCCACTCCAATTCTCTTTGCACACTCCCTCAGAGGATCAAGTTGAGTGCACCCAAGCTCTCATTTAAGTTCCTAAAGCAAGGAGAAGTTGAATTTGATCAAAGCCGCAAGCAAGAGGAAGAGGTGTTGATCCATAAAGAGATCTACTCAACCCCAAGGCTTGAAACTTTCAACATGGCTTCATCTCCACTAGACAAAGCTACCTCATCAAACTCAAGCATCGTGATCACCTTAGATGAGGTATGGAATTTTTTGACCACTAGGCTTAGGAGGTGTTGGTCTTTTATGAAAGAAAATGTTATGGCATGAGAATCCACCGTTGGATAGGCTTACCATTAGCATAAGATGGTGTGGGTAAAGTTCTATCCTAATCCGAGCTCAATCGAGCTTGAATTTTTCCTTAGATCATGGACAGTCTCCATTGATCCTCAGGGAAGAACTGGGAGAATCTCGGCCATCCATCCGCACATTTTGGATGGACGGCCAAGATTAAATGCACATTTTATAAATTGATTTACCCTTTTAAAACCACGGGGTGATCCCTGGTCATTCGATCCTTGATCAAACGGTGAGGATCAAACCGCGTCTCGCCACCATGACGCCTCTATAATGCAACATTTAAGTAACCCCCCTGGCGTGACAGCGTGTAAAGCGCTTACATCACCATGTGTCATGCTATCATCATTGGTTAGGGATTTAATTAATTTTAATTAATTCCCTGAGCTTCAAAAATTCACATCTTCCTCAATAAAAATCATAAAACTATGAGGTAAATTTCTATGGAAAGATAATTCAATCTAGAATATTTTAAAAATATTTTTAATGGAATTTGAATTATATTTTTCTCTAATTTTAAGTTTTAATAGAAATATTATTTAGCTAATTACCTTTAATTAATCATCTAATTAATCTCAAACTCCTTGGGTATATTTTGGGGATGACTTCTGCCTCTGCTAATTTTCCTAGGATTTATTAAAGGCTTGATTGGGGGAATTGCAAATGTATTTTCTAATTACTCCCTTAATGTTATTAAGGATAATTAAGGGTGATTAGTGTTTTAATTCATTATTAAGGTTGATTAAGGTTTGATCCAGTGAATAGAAGATTTAAGGAATAATTTTGGGGCATTTCCCCTAAGCTATTCCCTAAACCCCCTTTTCTTTCCTTAATCCTCTTTTAATTAAGGATTAATTCATTAATTACTCTCTTAATTAATTTCTAAAAATTTTAATAACCATAAGAACTTAATTAATCTACTTTGGGTAGATGCATAGGTGTTCAAGAGCCTAAGTTCAATTAAGAAAATTAAAACCCAACTCATATGTGTGAGGGGTGTTTTGAAATTACTTAAGTTAAACCCTTAGCTTAATTAACCATTAATCATGAGCCAAATTGCATTAGGCCCTTTTCTTCCTAGGTGTAGTATAAATTTTCCTTGTGGTTTTTATGTCATCTCATTGGCTCATAATTATTTGATTAACTATGCTAAGGTGGTGTAGGTAAGGGTTAATTAACATGCTTAATTCATACCTTAACCTAATCAAAATATAAAATGAATCTAATCATCTAAAAATTAAACAAAAATGTCAAACACATGTGGGAATGGGTAAGGAACAGCAAAGTCAACTCATATTTTTAAAATCCAATCAAATTCTAAATCAAACAAAAATCATCCTAAATGAACTTTGGTTTATTTTAAGCTTTCTTATTTCATAAGATGGTCTTTAGGATTTAATTAAAGTGAATGTGTTTACATGCTTTCATTACTTTAGTTCTTTCCTCAACATGTTAAATATATGTGTCATGTGGTTTCATACATTCATACTTTTCAAAATTCAAATTTAAAATGAAAATGTTTACTTTATGTCAAATTTGAATGTGTTGGCTAAAGTAAGAATATGAGTGGCTATTATCACCATTAAATTCAAATTATTTTCAAAATATATGAATTAATCATCAAATCTGAAAGTGTTACTTATATTTTAATTATAAGCTTGCATGTGAGTAAGATATAAAGATGTGCTTAGTGTAGGTCTTCCTTCTCTTTTCTTTTAGTATAGTTTTGAATAGGAATTGGTAAGATGTATGGTTCATTTGAAAAGAACCTAACACTTGCCTAATTCCATATCTATTCATTCATGTACTATTACTTAAGAAGGGTACCTATTCTTGCACATATAAATTGCATAAACAAAATGAATCAACTAATACAACTTTTGCATTCTTTCTTTTTCCATTCATTTCTTTTGTACATATGTTTGTATTTAAGGAAAGTGATATATTAGTCTGGACAACCCCGAGGTTTCAAGGCTTTACGTAGCCCTAAGTAGGTCTTGTACCTTACACCTCTGGTTAACAATGGCATTGTACTCACTTATGCCTTTCTTACTTTCATGTGTGCAAGTGAAAATTGGATAAGAAATATTTTTTTACTTAATGAAAATTATGCATCTTAAACTTCTAAGTTTTCTTAAGTGAATTACTTAGCATACATCATAAAGTGTGTTAAACATTCTTATTTGTGTGTATAGATATGCTTAGGACTCATTCATATGCATGTTATACATGTTGAGAAAGAAATGAAGTGATGTATATTTTGTGAATTTGGTTCATTTTATTTAATCTTAAAATGCCTTTCTTTTGAATGGGTTTAGAGTTCATCTAAACTTAGGATTAATTAAAACACTTAATCAAAATATTCACTAAACAAAACTAAAAATTTGAATCTACTTTAGAAATTACTTAGGTTAGGAAGGAAAGAAGTTCCCTTCTCTTTCCCTCTCTTTATAACTTAGTAATTAATTGTAGGATTCATTTGAAAATAATCAAAAAAATGAAATAAAACCAACCCAAAATAATTAAATCACTTAAATGAAACCCTCCTCTAAGTTGAACATGCTTCACACTTAGAAAATTCTAACTTAAATCCATAGCTAAGCATACCACACAAATCTCCAAAGCACACACATTAGGCTAAGTCACCACTTTTAGCTTTAGGTTAGGGCGGTGCATGGTTTGATGCTTACTTTTATTTTGTGATATATTTTAGACTGGATGTTAGGATGTATGCTTGTAGAATGAATGGTAGGGCAATCTTAGTCTAACCATTATTTTCTACATGGATTATGCTTAAGGGACGCTATAATAAATAAAAATATAAATGCTTTTGCTTACAAGTACTTATACCCCTAAGCATAATCCAATAGGCTAGGCGGACTTAGTCACCCATGTGTGGGTGATAAGTCCAATATAAATGCTTGGGATTTGTGTGGTTTATTTAGATAATCTCTATTTTGCAGGTGTTAGTTAGATTTTCATTATTTTTCTTTTTATGTAAATTTTACAATTAGGATTTTAGAATTATTGTTATGGGAATTAGGATAAACATTGGTCATAAGATCTTATCTTATGCACCATGTGAAGCCTTAGAGCATCCACCTTCCAACCATCCAAAAGAAGGAACCAAAGAAGAAAAAGAAGAAGAAGAAAAGAAAAAGAAGGAAGAAAAGAAGAATGAAGAATGAAGCTTGAAGACTCCCATAACAATGAATTCTCGCTTAATTATAATTTAATTCATTTGTAATCCGGATTGTATAAGGGTAGAGCTCAGCTACCCAATTTATTATTTTCGAGTTTGTGCGGTGGTACCCGACCACAACGGCCTCTTATTTATTTTACGATTAGCTTTATAAATTGATTGATGGTTTGTTTAGCTTTTGCATTAAGTGGCATCTTTTTTCTATTTTCTTCCTTGCTTTATGTATGGCCTAAATGTGGATTAGGCTCTTAGGGAAAAATAAATATTTTACTAAACTTAACAATTCAAAACTAAAAATAAAGAACTCATTACCTCACCTAAAGCTTAGGTTTAAAATTAAGATAAAAGAATTAGCAACCCCTTAGCTGGAAAAGTATTTTTTTTACAATATCATGCATAAATGCATCTTATTTCACTCTTGATTGGAGGGCTTCCACCTTTGCTAGAGAAACTTGGCTTGACCTTTGAGAACCATGGTGGAAACACACCTCTTCCCTTCTCACTGATTTTGGCCAATAACTTTATTTCTCATGCATTATGTATATGAATCCTATTAGTCTTAGTCAAAATAATTGTCCAAAAATAAAAATAGAATGAAATCTAAATTGCATTAGATTTAGGTCATTTGAAGCATGTCCTTACATGATTTAGTCTCTTTAGGGAGTGAGTTTAAGGACTTAGTCTCTTTCTAATAAAATAATAACCTAACTATCTTGCATAAGCATAATACTTGCCTACATGTATTTAAAATGTAAGAGGAGTTAGTTGGTGGCCACCCCCATGCAATTGTAAGTCCAAGCAGTCGGGTGGTTTGTCTCTCTTGTGGAGGTAAACCAAATACTCATTTTCTCCTTAGATTAAGTTTGTTTTTTCAGCCCTCGCCAAAGCTCCTTAGATTTAGGTTCTGAGGTTGCTTCTCCCTTTGTGGGCCATAACCTTAATTCCTCACCTCTTAGGCATTTCCATAATCTTGTGTTATGGAATTCTAAGTCTTAAATTTCTAATGAAAAATTCAACTCAAATGAACTAAATCAATTTTTACGTATTGCTCAAATCAAATTTAGATAAATCAGTTTCAAAAAGAAATATAAATCCCAATCCTTATGATAGTTTGAGATGCTCGCTAGGTTTCCTCGCATGCATCTCCTACTTATCTTTCTTTTGGCTTCAATAATAACTCCCTCTCTTTGATTAATCCCATTTGATCTTCAAAAATGAACTAATCATTTGATAGTCCTTTCCTATTGAAATCTTTGAAGACAACAACCATTTACCTTAATCTAGAGTATTCATGAAGGATCACATCTCTTAGGATGTAATTAATTATGGGGGCTTGCCCTTATAGGGAACTTAACAAACCCAATTTAAAATAAACCCTGCTTTTCTTTTCCATGTAAAGTAGAGAAAGAATCTATAGTACATATGTAGACCCATCACCCTTAGGAGTCCTTATTGAGGTGATTAGGTTCTTTAAAGGGTAGTGATGTCTATCTCCCAAGATAGTACACTATTCCTTGATGGCTTAATCACACATAAGCAATGGATTTACATGGTGTCCCAACCAACAGGCATATATTTTTGTTTTCATTTATCCTCTTCAAAAAATGGATAGATGAAGGCGGAAATATTTTTCACCACTGACACAACTAGTGATTAGGTGGACACTCAATCTAGCCCTAAAGACTTAGAAGAGTTAGCCATAGGAATAGGTCATGTCTTAGGGGTGTTTGGAAAATTTTTCTACCCTTAACTTGAACCACTCCTCATCTTCCTTCCTTCAAGTCAAACTCCAAATCAATCTTATTTGATTTTCTCCAAACTCAAATCAACTCCATGTGAATGAAATCCATGATTGAAACCCATGAATGAAATTCCTAAGTCCAAATCTTCTTAAGTCCTTAATCTTCTTTTAAGGACTTAGTCTAAATCATGATCAAACCAATTCAAACTCATGAGATTTTTTCATAACACATTTATATTCTCATTTATATTCACATATATAAATGAAATATAAATATAAACCAATCAAATTAAATCAAAAAAATTAAATTCCTATTTTAAAATCCTTCTTAAGTCCATAATTTTCCTCTTAAGGACTTAGCCTAAATCATGATCAAACCAATTCAAACTCATGAGATTTTCTCATAACTCATTTATATTCTTATTTATATTCACATATATTGATAAAATATAAATACAAATCAATCAAATCAAATCCAAAAATTAAATTACAATTTTAAAATCCTTCTTAAGTCCTTAATTTTCCCCTTAAGGACTTAGCCTAAATCATGTTCAAATCAATTCAAATTCATAGGAATTTCTCATAACTCATTTATATTCACATATATAAATGAAATAAAATATAAATCAATCAAACTAAATCAAAAATTCAAGCTCCAAACTCCAAAAATTTCTAAGTCCTTTAAAATTCCTTCTTAAAAGACTTAGCCTAAATCATGATCAAATCACTTCAAATCCTTGAAATTTTCTCATGACACATTTATATTCTTATTTATATTCACATATATAAATGAAATATAAATTCAAACAATCAAAACCACTCCCAAAAACCAAACTCAAATATACTCAAAATCCAACCTAAGCCTTTCAAGTCAAAATCTTGAACTTAGCCAAATCAATTTCAAATCAAGCCAAAGTCTTGATTTTCCTTCATCATTCAATCAACTCTACAATCATGAATTCAAATATAAATACAAACTTCAATCACTTAACCAAAATCCAATTCAAAAATCAAACCCTAAATCCATTCATGTTCTTCCTTTGAATATGAAATTATCAAATGAATCAAAATCCATTTGACTTCAAACCACTTGCAAATGGATTTATATTTCAATCATAAGTCCATATACAAGTTCAATCAAACTCAAATCAAGCTTTGACCAAGCCATTTGACCCACTTAGGCTCACTTGACCCAAAGTGACCTAAAGTATCCTCATGAGCCAAATTCTAATCTTAACCAAATTGGATTGAATCAAACTCACCTATGCCTCTCATCATGATCAACAATCATCATGAGATGATCAATCAATCAAATGGGGTCAAACCAAGTCAAACCTAAGGGTTGACCAAGTCAACACTTAGCCAAAATGAAACCTAACATAGCCAAATTCCACCATAGGCCAAATTGATTGAAACCAATGATCTAAGTTCATTCATGAACTATGTTTGAACTTGACCAAGTCAACATTTGAGCCTAACTAGCCCAATTAATTGGCCACTTTGTTGACCCAACTTGACCTAAGGTCAAAATGTGTCAAAACTTGATCTAAGCTAAATTGATTGAAACCAATGGGCCAAGTTCATTCCAAATCACTTGTTGAACTTAACCAAAGCCTCAATTAGCCAACTAGACCTAACCTATCCCAATTGTCCTTGAACCCAACTTGACCTAAAGGGGTCATGTTGAGCCAAATTCAAACTTAACCAAAATTGAATGGAAACAAAGATACCAACCCACTTCATATAACTATCCAAACCTAAACCTACCCATGACCTAGCTCAAATAGGTCAAATGGATCAAATTGGTCAACTTGGCCCATTTGACCTAAATAGAGTCATATGAGCCAAACTCAAAATTAAACCAAATTGAATCAAACCAAAGCCACCAAAACATTTCAAATGGTCATATGAACATGACCCAACCCTTGGTTTGACCAAATTTGACCAATTGGTCTACCTGACCCATTTTGACCTAAATGGGTCAACATGAACCAAACCATATCAAATGAACTCCAAATCCAATGAAACTTGACCAAACCTATTTTCTTAACATACCCAACATATTCAAATTCAAAAATTAGCCAAATGACCATTCTATCCCTAGACCATAGAACAAATTTTGGTCAAATCCATTAGGAATTTGGTCAAGTCCTCTTCTTATCTACTAGATACCTTCCTAATAGGTCAAGTAGACCCTGTGGATGGTGGTGCACCCAACACAATGGGTTTGGGTCAACCCAAATTGACCCAAGGCCAAAACTGAGCATATGGCTCAAATTGGCCATATGGAAAACCTCCCCCCTCTACCTCCCCCCTCCCAAATCATTTTGAAGCACATGGGAGGTTACCTCTCCACTCCCTAGCCTAAACTGACCATGTGCCAACATCTAACAGCTCAAACAGCCCTTTTAATCTTAGTAATTGGATCAAAATGGAAAATAATGCTTCGGCCGTCCAATTTCCATAGGGGGAGATACACTCCCCTTAATTCCACTTGAATTCAACATGCTCACTACCGATTGAGTAAGAGAGTCATAGGAAACATTCTTGAGTGATCCTAAGCTCTTTAGAAGGGATTTGAATTTGGCATTTCTCAATTTTCATCCTTTGAAAATAATGGAGGTCCATTGAATCCTAAACTCCCTCTACACTCAAACTCCACCAAAGGATCAAGTCGAGCTTACCCAACATCTTTCCCAAGCTCCAAAGGCAAGAGGAGATCCAATTCCATCAAAACTACAAAGGAGCTAAGGAGGGGCTAGTCCATAGAGCAATTCACTCAACCTCAGGAGCTAAAACTTTCGGCTTATCTCACGGCAAGGTCCTCCAAAGGAATCGAACGTCAGTGATCACCTCCAGTGAGGTTAGACATTTTTCGACCACTCAACTTCATGTGTGTTGGTCCTTTGTGCAAGAAATTGTAATGGCATGAGATTTTCACCATTGGATAGGCTTGTCATTAGGGTTAGATGGTGTGCAAGATTTCATTCCAATCCGAGCTTGATCGAGCTCGGATCTTCCCTTTCAAAGTGGAAGGTCTCCATTATTCCTCAAGGAAGAATAGGGATGATCTTGGTCATCCATCCGCTCATTTTGGATGGACGATCGAGATTAAATGCACATTTTAAATTCTATTTCACCTTTTAAAATCATAAATTAATTCCTGGTCCTTCGATCCTTGATCGAGCATAATCTCATCGCACGCCTCCATGCGTCTTGCGTGTGTTGTTTAAGTGGATCATTCGATGATGCATGGAAGTGCGACTAACTGACCTTCGTATCGCAAGTGGATCAAGGGATTAATTAGTGTTTAAATAATTATAATTAATCCTTTAAATTTTGAAAATTCATATCTCTCTAAAAAAAATTAAAAAAATATGAGGTAAATTGCCACTAAAAGATAATTCAATCTAGAATATTCTAAAATTAGTTTTAATGGATTTTGAATTGTACCTTTCTCTGATTTTGGATTTTATTAAAATTTTTAATTTGCTAATTACTCCCTAATTAATCCATTGATTAATCTCAAACTTCTTGGGTATATTTTGGGGGATGACTTCTACCTCCCCTAATTTTTTTGGGATTTATTTATGGCTTAATTAGGGGAATTGCTAATTCATTTTCTAATTATCCCTTTTATGTAATTAAGGATAATTAAGGGTTTGATTAGTAGTTTAATCCCTTATTGAAGTTGATTAAGCTTTGATCCAGTGACTAGAAGATTTAGGGAATAATTTTGGGGCATTTCCCCTAAGCTATTCCTTAAACCCCATTTTCCTTTCTTAATCATCTCTTAATTAAGGTAAATTCACTAATTACCCTATTAATTAATTTCTTAAAATTTCTAAAAAAAATTTGAACTTAATTAATCTACTTTGGGTAGATGCTTAGGTGTTCAAGAGCCTAAGTTTAATTAAGAAAATCAAAACTCAACTCACATGTGTGAGGGGTGTTTTGAAATTACTTAAGTTAAACCCCTTAACTTAATTAACCATTAATCATGAGCCAAATTGCATTAGGCCCTTTTCTTCCTAGTTGCATTGCAAATTTAAATTCCTTGTGAGATTTTATGTCATCTCATTAGCTCATAATTATTTGGTTAATTATGCTAAGGTGGTGTAGGTAAGGGTTAATTAACATGTTTAATTCATACCTTAACCTAATCAAGATCTAAAATGAATCTAATCATCTAAAAATTAAACAAAATGTCAAACACATGTGGGAATGGGTTAGGAACAGCAAACTCAACTCATATTTTAAAAATTAAATCAAATTTAAAATCAAACAAAAATCATTTAAATAAACTTTGATTTACTTTAACCTTTCTTATGTCATAAGATTGTCTTTAGGATTTAATTAAAGTGAATGTGTTTACATACTTTCATTGCTTTAGTTCTTTCCTCAACATGCTAAATATGTATGTCATGTGATTTCATGCATCCATGCTTTTCAAAAATCAAATTTAAAATGAAAATGTTTCCTTTATGTCAAATTGCATGTGTTGGCTAAAGTAATAATATGAGTGACTACTATCACTATTAAATTCAAATTATTTTCAAAATATATGAATCAATTATCAAAATTGAATGTGTGTTACATATATCTTAATTATAAGTTTGCATGTGAATAAAATATAAGGATGTGCTTAGTATAGGTTTTCCTTCTCTTCTCTTTTAGTATAGTTTTGAATAGGATTTGGTATGATGTATGGTTCATTTAAAAAGAACCTTAACACTTGTCTAATTTCATATCCTATTCATTTCTATATTATCACTTAAGAAGGATACTTATTCTTGCACATATAAATTGCATAAACAAAAATAAATCAACTAATACAGTTTTTTGCATTCTTTCTTTTCCATTCATTTCTTTTGTACACATGTTTGTATTTAAGAAAAGTGGTATATTAGTCTAGACAACCCCGAGGTTGCGAGGCTTTAAGTATCCCTAAGTAGGTATTGTACCTTACACCTCTGGTTAACATTGGCGCTGTACTCACTTATGTATTTCTTCCTTCATGTGTGCATGTGAAAATTGGATAAGAAATCCCTTTTCTACTTAGGGAAAATCATGCATCATAAACTTTCAAATCTTCTTAAGTGGATTACTTAGCATGCATCATAAAGTGTTTTGAATATTCTCATTTGTATGTATAGATATATGCTTATGACTCATTCATATGCATGTTATACATGTTGGGAAAGAAATGAAGTGATGTACGTTTTGTGAATTTAGTTCATTTTACTTAATCTTAAAATATCTTTCTTTTTTAATAGGTTTATTTAGAGTTCATCTAAACTTAGGATTAATTAAAACACCTAATTATAACATTCACTAAACAAACTAAAATATGAATCCACCTTAGAAATTACTTTGGTTAGGGAAGGAAAGGGAAGTTCTCTTCTCTTTCCCTCTCTTTATAACTTAGAATTAATTGTAGGTTTCACTTAAACCTAATCAAAACATGAAATAAAATCAACCAAAATAATTAAAATCACTTAAATGAAACCCTCCTCTAAGTTGAACATGCTTCGCACTTAGAAAATTCTAACTTAAAGCCATAGCTAAGCATACCACACAAACCTCCAAAGCACACACATTAGGCTAAGTCACTACTTCTAGCTTTAGGTTAGTGTGGTGCATGGTTTAATGTTTGCTTTTATTTTGACATATATGTTTTAGACTGTATGTTAGGATGTATGTTCGTAAAATGAATGGTAGGGCGACCTTAGTCTAACCATTATCTTCTGCAGGGGATTATGCTTAAGGGACATTATAATAAATAAAAAAATATAAATACTTTTACTGTGCTATACCCCTAAGCATAATCTAATAGTCCAGGTGGACTTAATCACCCATGTGTGGGGTGATAAGTTTAATATACATGCTTGGGATTTGGTGGTTTGTTTAGAAAACCTTTATTTTGCAGGTGTTATCTAGATTTACTTTTTCTTTTAATATAAATTTTGCAATGAGGATTTTGGAATGACTGTTATGTGGATTAGGATAAACAATTGTAATAAGATCTCATCTTATGTACCATGTGAAGCCTTTGGAGCATCCACCTTCCAACATTCCAAAAGAAAGAACTAAAGAAGAAAGAAGAAAATAAGAATGAAGAAATGAAGCTTGAAGACCCCCATAATAATGAATTACTTACTTAATTATATTTAATTCATTTGTAATCTAGGTTGAATAAGGGTAGAGCTCGGCTACCCAATTTGTTTTCAGGTTTGTGCAATGGTACTCGACCATAATGGCCTCTTATTCTTTTGCGATTAGCTTTATAAATTGATCGATGATTTGTTTAGCTTGTACATTAAGTATAATCATTTTTCCTAGTTTTTCCTAACTTTATGTATAGCCTGGATGTAGATTAGGCTCTTGGGGAAAAATAAATATTTTACCAAATATAATAATTCAAAATTAAAAAAAAACAAAGAACTCATAACCTCTCCTAAAGCTTAGGCTAAAATTGAGATAAAAGAATTAATAACCCCTTAGCTGGATGAGTACTTCTTTTTATTTTCACTCTTGATTGGAGGGCTTCCACGTTTGCCAGAGAAACTTGGTTTGCCCTTTAAAAGCCATGGTGGAAACACACCTCCTCCCTTCTCGCTAATTTTGGCCAATAATTTCATTTCTCATGCATTAGACATATGAATCCTATTAGTCTGAGCCAAAATAATTATCAAAAAATGAAAATAAAATGAAATATGAATTGCATTAGATTTAGGTCATTTGAAGCATGTCCTTACTTGATTTAGTATCTTTAAGGAGTGAGTTTAAGGACTTAGTCTATTTCTAAATAAATAATAGCCTAGCTATCTTACATAAAGCATAAGACTTGCCTACATGAATTTAAAATCGTAGGAGGAGTTAGTTGGCGGCCACCTCCAAGCGGTTGTAAGTCCAAGCAGTCGAGTAGTTTGTCCTCTCTTGTGGAGGCAAACCAAATACCCATTTTCTCCTTAGATTTAGGTTGTGCTTTCGGCCCTCACCGAAACTCCCTAGATTTAGGTTTTGAGGTTTCTTCTCCCCTTCATGGCCCATAAGCTTAAATCCTCACCTCTTAGGCATTTCCATAATCTTGTGTTGTAGAATCATAAGTCCTAAATTTCTAATGGAAAATTCAACTCAAATAAATTAAATCAATTTCAAAAATGCAAAGCCCAACCATTGGATAGTTTGAGATGCTCACTAAATTTTCTAGGATCATGGGTATATTCTACTTATCTTTCTTTTGGCTTCGATAATAACTCTCTCTTTGATCAATCTCATTTTATCTTTCAAAATAAACTAATTGATTGATAGTACTACTCTATTGAAACCTTTAGAGATAACGATCATTTACCTTAATCAAGAGTATTCCTAAAGGATCTTGTCCCTCATGATGTAATTAACTATGGGGGCTTGACCCTATAGGGAACTTAACGAACCCAATTTAAAATAAATCTTACTTTACATTTTCATATAAGGTAGGGGAAGAATCTCTGGTACATATGCAGACCCATTATCCTTAGGAGTCTTTATTCGAGTGATTAGGTCCATTGTAGGGTGGTGACTTCTATCTCTCGAGATAGTATTCCTCTCCTCAATGTCGTACAATCACCTTAATAAGAACATCTGTGGATCTACGTGGTGTCCCAACAAGGCGTATGTTATTTTATATATTTTTATTTTCATTTATCCTTCTTTTCCCGAAAGGGAGAGGGGATAGATGAAGGCAAGAAATGTATAAAGAATATAAATTTTCACCACAATGATTTTAAA
The DNA here is from genome assembly GCA_021442155.1 of Cymbidium sinense. NCBI lineage: Eukaryota > Viridiplantae > Streptophyta > Magnoliopsida > Asparagales > Orchidaceae > Cymbidium > Cymbidium sinense. Next base: position 8,145,989 of record CM038233.1, on the reverse strand, counting down.
AATGGAATCTTTACTTAACAAATTTTTGTATGCTAAATAAAGTCCAAAATATTTTCTTTTGTTTTGATTTTGGTTTTGATTTTTGAAAAGTGGATCTTTACTTAGCAAATTTGGGTATGCTAAATAAAAGAATCCAAATGTGTTTTATGTTTGGCAATTTTGAAAAGATGATCTTTACTTAGCAAATTTAGGTATGCTAAATAAAGAATCCTAACATATTTTGTTTTAAATTTTTTAAAAAAATAGGATTCTTTACTTAGCAAATTTAGGTATGCTAAATAGAAGAAAATCACATGTGTTTGTTTTGATTTTTGAAAAGAGGATTCTTTACTTAGAAAATTTAAGTATGCTAAATAGAAGAAATCCAAATGTGTTTTGATTTTTTTTTATTTTTGAAAAAAGGATCTTCACTTAGCAAATTTAGGTATGCTAAATGAAGAATCCAAATGTTGGTTGATTTATGAGTTTGATTTTGAAAAGAGGATCTTCACTTAGCAAATTTGGGTATGCTAAATGAAGGATCCAAATGTGTTTTGATTTTTGCTTGATTCTTGAAAAGAGGATCTTTACTTAGCAAATTTGGGTATGCTAAAACAAAGTCCAATTGTGTTTTGATTTTTTTTTTTTTTTGAAAAATGAAACTTTTACTTAGCAAATTTGGGTGTGTTAAATAAAGGATTCAAATGTATTTGATTTTTATGATTTTGAAAGAGGATCTTCACTTAGCAAATTTGGGTATGCTAAATGAAAGATTCAAATGTGTTTGCAATTTTTATGATTTTGACTTTTAAAAGAGGATCTTCACTTAGAAAATTTGGGTATGCTAAATGAAGAATCCAAATGTGTTTTGATTTTTGTTTGATTTTTGAAAAGAGGATCTACTTAGAAAATTTGGGTATGCTAAATAAAGGATCCAAATGTGTTTTTATTTTTGATTTTTGAAAAATGAAACCCTTACTTAGTAAATTTGGTGTGCTAAATAAATGATTCAAATGTATTTGATTTTTTTGATGATTTTGATTTTGAAAAGAGGATCTTCACTTAGCAAATTTGGGTATGCTAAGTGAAGGATCCCAATGTGTTTTAATTTTTAATTTTTAAAAATGAAACCTTTACATAGCAAATTTGGATATGCTAAATAAAGGATTCAAATGTGTTTGATTTTTGATGATTTTGATTTTGAAAAGAGGATCTTCACTTAGTAAATTTGGGTATGCTAAATGAAAGATCCAATTGTGTTTGATTTTTTATTTTTGGAAAAATGAAAGCTTTACTTAGCAAATTTGGGTATGCTAAATAAAGGATTCAAATGTGTTTGATTTTATGATTTTGATTTTGAAAAGAGGATCTTCACTTAACAAATTTGGGTATGCTAAATGAAAGATCCAATTGTGTTTAATTTTTTTTTTATTTTTGATTTTGAAAAGAAGATCTTCACTTAGCAAATTTGGTATGCTAAATGAAGGATCCAAATGTGTTTTGATTTTTTTTATTTTTGAAAAATGAAACCTTTACTTAGCAAATTTGGGTATGCTAAATGAAGAATCCAAATGTGTTTTTAGTTTTGATGTTAGAAAAATGAAACCTTTACTTAGCAAATTTGGGTGTGATAAATAAAGGATTCAAATGTGTTTGATTTTTGGATTTTTTTTTTTTTTTAAATGAAACCTTTACTTAGCAAATTTGGGTGTGCTAAATAAAGGATTCAAATGTGTTTGATTTTTATGACTTTGATTTGGAAAAGAGGTCTTCACTTAGCAAATTTGGGTATGCTAAATGATGGATCAAATTGTATTTTGATTTTTTTTTTTTTTTGGTTTTTTGAAAAATGAAACCTTAACTTAGCAAATTGGGTGTACTAAATAAAGGATTCAATTGTGTTTGATTTTTTGATTTTTGAAAAGAGGATCTTCACTTAGCGAATTTGGTAATGCTAAATGAAGGATCCAAATGTGTTTTATTTTTATGATTTTGATTTTGAAAAGAGGGTCTTCACTTAGAAAATTTGGGTATGCTAAATGAAGGATCCAAATGTATTTTATTTTTTTTTTTTTTTGAAAAGAGGATCTTTACTTAACAAATTTGGGTATGCTAAATAAAGGATCCAAATGTGTTTTGGTTTTTTATTTTTGATTTTTGAAACCTTTACTTAGCAAATTTGGGTGTGCTAAATAAAGGATTCAAATGTATATGATTTGTATGATTTTGAAAAGAGGATCTTCACTTAACAAATTTGGATATGCTAAATGAAAAATCCAAATGTGTTTGATTTTTATGATTTTGATTTTGAAAAGAGGATCTACACTTAGAAAATTTGGGTATGCAAAATGAAGAATCCAAATGTATTTTAGTTTTGATGTTTTGATTTTTAAAAAGAGGATCTTCACTTAGCAAATTTAGGTATGCTAAATAAAGGATCCAAGTGTATTTTGATTTTTATGATTTTGATTTTAAAAAGAGGATCTTCACTTAACAAATTTGGGTATGCTAAATGAAATATCCAAATTTATTTTGAAAAATGGAACTCTTATTTGACAAATTTGGGTATGTCAAAGGGGAGTCAATTATGTTTTATTTTTCAAAGATGAGATTTTTTGTGTTTGATTATTGCTTTTTTAAAAAGATGATTGTTGATTTTATTTTTGAAAAGAATGATTGTAGATTTTGTTTTTGAAAAGAAGATTGTTGATTTTATTTTTGAAAAGCTAACTGTTGATTTTATTTTTGGAAAGGATGCTTGTTGACTTTTTTTTTTTGAAAATATAATTGCTGATTTTGTTTTTGAAAAGATGATTGTTGCTTTTATTTTTGAAAAGATGATTGTTGATTTTGTTTTTTTTTTTTAGAAGATGATTGTTTTTATTATGAAAATGATGATTGTTTATTTTTGAAATGAAATCCTCATTCAATAAATTGAATGAGGATGTTCATTTGTGCTTTTTGAAAATATGCTTTTTTTATTTTATTTCTGAATAGATGATTGTTGATTTTATTTTTGAAAAGATGATTGTTGGTTTTATTTTTGGAATGAAATCTTCATTCAATAAATTTGGGTATATTGAATGAGGATGTTCATTTATGTTGAAAAAATGATTTTGGATTTTGTTTTTGAAGTGATCCTACATGTAATAATCTTGAAGATTATTAAATGAGGTTGAATTATGAAAATGCTTGTGCAATTATTTTATTATGTGCATTTGGAAAAAATGCTTTTCGAAAAGTGTTATTTTTATAAAGGATTTATTTTTCTTTATTTTTGGAATGAACCTTTCCTTATCATGGAAATGGTAAGGAAGGTCTTTAGTTATTTCTTTTTATTAAATTTTTATTTTCATTTATTTACCAGGGTTTTAAGATCGACATGGAGTGAGGTCCTAAAACCTAAAAGATGTTGGCTAGCTTAGCTTAAGGATGAAATAAACTAAGTTCCAATAGAAAATATGGATAGTTTCAGATTCATACAAAGTATAAATCCACTATCGATACTTGGAGACAATGATCATTTACCAAAGATGGGGAGAGGAACCATCCCTAGCGGAGTCACCAGAAAAATATGTGGTGAAAATATTTTTATCATTATCTATCTTTAAAAAAATAAATGAAGACAAAAATACATGCCTTGTTGGATGCCACGTAGATTCGTAGATGTTCGTATTAGGGTGATCAGATACGATATTGAGGAATAATGTACTATCTCAAGAGATAGAAGTCATCATCCTACAATGGACCTAATCACCTAATAAGGACTCCTAAGGATAATAAGTCTTTGAATGTACTAGAGATTCTTCCCCTACTTTATATGAAAAAGTAAAGCAAGGTTTATTTTAAATTGAGTTCATTAAGCTTCCTATGGAGGCAAGCTCCCATAGTTAAGTACATCCTAATAAATGAGATTTTTTAAGAATACTCTTTATTAAGGTAAATGATCATTGTCTCCAAAGATTTTGAAGGTATGACTATCAATAAATTGGTTATTTTTGAAAGATCAAGTAAGATTGATAAAAAGGAGAGAGTTATTACCGAAACCAAAGGGAGATGAGTAGGGGATGCTTATGATACTAGGAAACCTAGTAAGCACCCCAAACTATCCTATGGTTGGGCTTTATATTTTTGAAATTTGAAGAGAGTTAATTATTTGAGTTGAATTTTTATTAGAAATCTAGGGCTTATAATTCTACAACACAAGATCATGGAAATGCCTAAGAGGTGAGGATTTATGCTTGTAGCCACAAAGAAAAACAACCACCTCAGAACCTAAATCTAGGGAGCTCTGGCGAGGGCCAAAGCATGACTTAAATCTAAGGCGAAAAATGGGTATATGTTTTACCTCCATAAGAGAGGATAAACCACCCGACTGTTGGACTTACAACCGCCTGGGGGTGGCTGCCAACTAACTCCACCTATGATTTTAAATACATGTAGGCAAGTCTTATGCTTTTGTAAGATAGCTAGGTTGTTGTTTATTTAAAAAAAGACTAAGTCCTTAAACACACTCCCTAAGAGACTAGATCATGTATGGCATGAATAATGACTTAAATCCAATGCAAATTTTATTATGTTTTATTTTTATTTTTGGACAATTCATTTGACACTGGCTATGGGATTCATATGCCTAATGCATGAGAAATTAGTTAGGGGCCAAAATTAGCAAGAAGGAGGTGTGTTTCTACCATGGCTCTTAAAGGTCAAACTAAGTTCTCTAAAAAAAGGTGGAAGCCCTCCATAAGTAAGAGTGAAGCAAGATGCTTTTTATACATAATGTGAAAACATACAACCGCCAGCTAAGGGGTTGCTAAGTCTTTTATTTCTTGATTTATGTCCTAGGGTTTAAGTGAGGTTATGAGTTATTAATTTTTAATTTTGAGTTGATTAATTGGATAGAAAATTTATTTTCTTTCTAAGAGCCTAATCACATCCAGGCCATTCATCAAAGCAAGGAAGAAACTTGGAAAATCATGCCATCTTAATGCACAAACTAAACAAACATCAAACAATTTTATAAAGCTAGTGCAAAAGAATAAAAGGTTGATGTGGCAGAATCCACCGCACAAATTAGAAAAGAAATGGGTTCCCGAGCTCTACCCTTATACAACCCAAATTACAAATGAATAATTACAATTTAGAAATAATTCATGTTATGGGGGTCTTCATTCTTCATTTCTTCTTTTCATAATTTATTTCCTTTTTTCTTTCTTCTTTCTTCTTTCTTTCCTTCTTTTGGTTAGTTGGGATGTGTTTACTCCAAGGCTTTACATGTTGCATAAGACATGTTCTTATGACCAACGTTCATCCTAATCCCCCATAACATTCATTCCAAATCTTAATTGCAAAATTACATGAGAAAGGGAAAGTAAATCTAACTAAACTTGCAAAATAGAGATTAACCAAACATACCACATAATCCCAAGGATGTATATGAATAAATTGGACTTAGCACCCCACACATGGGTAACCAAGTCCACCTAGCCTAATTTAGATTATGCTTAGGGGTATAAGCAAACAGCACAGTAAAAGTATTTATTATTTTTATTACAGTACCCCTTAAGCACAATCCCCTGTAGAATACAATGATTAGACTAAGATCAACCAATCATCCAGTCTACACATATGCACCCTAACATCCAATCTAAAATATTACATCACAAAATAAAATTAGGCATCAAACCATGCATCACCCTAACATAGAGCTAGAAATTGAAACTTAGCATAACGTGTGTGTCATTTAAGGCTTGTGTGGCATATCTTAGCTAGGCTTTAAGATTAGAATTTTCTAAGTGTGTAGGATTCAACTTAGAGGGTGATTTCATTTAAGTGATTTAGTTGATTTATTAATTTTATTTGATGATTTGATTTATTTGAATGAACCTACACTTAATTATTGAGTGTTGTAAAGAGAGGAAAAGAGAAGAGAACTATTTCCTCCCTACCTTAAGTAATTTTTAAGGTAGATTCATTAGTGATTTTTCTTTAGTAAATATTTTATTGTGTGTTCTAATTAATCCTAAGTTTAGATTTGCTCTAAATAAATATATTCAATAAGAAAGATATCTTAAGATTAATTGAGGTGAATTACTATCACAAAACAGTCAACCATTTATTTCTTTCCAATATATTTGCCATGCATATGAAATGATCCTAAGCATATCTATACATGCAAATGCAAATCATAGCACACCTTAATGATGAATGTGAAGAGATATTGTTTAGGAAATTTTGGATATTTCATGATGCATGATTTTGTTAAGTAGAAAAGAGATGGATTATTTTATCCATTAATCAAATGCATATTTACATGCATGAAAGACATAAGTGAGTATGGTGCCATTATTTTCTACACCAAGGGTATAAGGTATAAGACCTTCTTAGGTCTACTTAAAGCCTCATAATCCCGGGATGTCTAGACTAATATACCACTTTTCTTAAATACATGTGCATGTACTAAAAAGAAAACAAATGGATGAAGAATCATGCAAAAGGTTTATGTTTATTTGTTTGATTTTGGTTGTTCAATTTACATGAGCAATGTGAAGATCCTACTTAAGCCATAATATAGAAGTGTATAGGAATGGATTTAAACAAGTGTTATGTTCTTTTCAAATAAACTATACACTTTACAAATCCTATACAAACTTATGTTAAGAAAATAGAAGAAAATCACATAACACATTTTATGCTATAATCACATGCAAGCTTATAAGTATTTATAAGTAGCATACCTTCATTTATAATCTTTGATTTATAAGTTTTGATAATATTTTTTGATTTAATAGTGATAATAGCCATTCATATTCTTACTTTAGCCAAAACATGCAATCTGACATAAAGGAAACATTTCATTTATTTTGATTTTTCGAAAGATATGAATGCAAGATTTCATATGGCACACAACATTTAGCATGCTTAGAAAGAAATAAAGTGATGTAAGTATGTAACTTCATTCACCTTAATTAATTCCTAAAGATAATCTTATGAAATAAGATCATTTAAAGTGTATCAAAATTCCTTAAAGAGATTTTTTATTTTTGTTTTGAGTTTGATTTAATTTAGGAAATGTGAAGAGAGCTTGCTGGTCCTAACCCATTTCCCCCATGTGTGAATTGATTAGTTTAATTTTTAGAACAATTAGATTGATTTTATATTTTGTTTAGGTTAAGGTGCAAATTAAGTCCATTAATTATCCCTTACTTATACCACTTTAACATAATTAACATAATAATTATGAGCCAACATATAATATGTAATAACATGTAATTTAAATCAACAATGCACCTAGGAAAGAAAGTGGCCTAATACAATTGGCTGACAATTATTGATTAATTAAGCTAGGTTTAATTAAGTACTTTCATAACCTTTCCACACATGTGGGTTGGAAATTATTTCCCTAAACTTACCTTAGGCTCTTAAACACCTAAGGATCTATCCAGCAAGAGATTGATTTAAGTTAAGATTGATTTTAAATATTTTATTAAGCTAATTAAGTAGATTATTAGTGGATTAATCTTAATTAGGTTAAGATTAGGAAGAAAGGGGGTTTAAGGAATAAATTGGGAAAATACCCCAAAACTATTCCATAAATCTCCAATTCACTTAAATAATGTTTAATTATCTCAATTAAGGGATTAATTCATTGTTCATGTGCTTAATTATCCTTAATTATACTAAGAGGGTGATTAGAGATTCATTAATTGATTTTCCTAATTAACTCATTTAAAAATTTCAAGAAAATTAGGGGAGGCAGAAGTCATCTCACTAAATATGCTTGTGATATTTGAATTAATTAATGAAATAATTAAGGAATAATTATGGTTATAAGTTTTTAATTAAACCTTTATTAAGAAATATTCATTATTTAAAATCAATTAGAAATAATTTTATATTATTCCTCATTGAATTATCTTTAAAATGAGCCCTCATTTAAATTTTTCTAATTTTTCTACATTTAATTATGGATTTATGAAGTTTTAGTGATCAAGGGATAAATAAATAGCCCTAATTAATTAACTAATCTTTTTGACGCCATGTGGACCACTGATGTGACACATGCTTTCAATGTGGCATGACGGGATTCATTATTTAAGTTGTCAAATCACATGCTACATTAGTCGCGGCACTCTTTTGCCGTCAATCAAGGATCGTGGATAACCCGTGGCTCTAAAGGAAATAATCAACGGATCTACAGATTAATCAAGACCGTCCATCCAAAATACATGAGATGGATGATCCATGATTCATCCCTGCCTTTGCGTGCTGGAGATGGAGACAGTCCATCCTCCATGGCTTGATCTGAGCTCACTTGAGCTTGAATAAGGCTAAGATTCAACCCACACCATCTAGAATCAAGGAGAAGAAGATCTAACAGTGGTAATTCAATGGGATTACAATTCCCTTCATAAAGGACCGAGGATTTTTCTACCTAAGCTCAGTTTAAATTCATACCTCACTGGAGGCTATCATCAGTGCTTCCAACCATTGAGGTAGCTTTGTCTAGTGGAGATGAAACCTTGATGAAGGTTTGAAGGTTCAATTTGAAGTGGATCTTCCAATTGACCAAAGCTTGCTTCAATGGCTTGCGGCTTTGGTCTAGGTGAGGCTTCCCGTGGCTTGGAGACTTGGGAGAATCTTTGGATGAGCTTGACTTGCCTCCCTGATGGAGCTTGCAAGAGCAATTGGACTTCGATGGAGTGATGAGTGAGTTGGAATTTTCTCCTACCTTCCCTATTTTCGGCTTAAGCAAAATCGAGAAGGAGAAGTTGGAAAGATCTTGAGAATGCTTAGGGAAGCTTATGGAAGCTTGCCTTTGATCCTCTTAGCTCAATCGAATGCAATAGAGTTTAATTGAATTGGAATGAGGGGGAGTATATCTCCCCCTACTTGAATCGGATGACTAAGAGCCTTCTTATCATTTTTATCAAATTGATGGGATTGAATGGGTTGTTTAGTCTGTTAGGGATGCCATGTGGTTCAATTTTGTCAGAGAAGTGGGAGTGTGGATGTGCATATGTGTTAAAATGAGTGTGGGAGGTGATCCATGTGGAGAATTTTGAGTGGGGTGGTCAGTTTTGGCCTTGGGTTGGGTTTGACCCAAACCCATTGGGTCATGCACACCACCCTCCTTGGTGTCCAAATGGTCCATTATGAGAGTGCCAAGTGGCCATGAAAAGAATTGACCAAATTCCAAGTGGATTTGACCATAATCTTCCCTTTGACCCAAGGGTAAAATGGACATTTCACTTTGATTTTGATTTGGGCAAATTTGATATGATTGAAAAATGGATTGTGACAATTTCAATGAATTTGGAGTTTATTTGATATGATTTGGCTCAAGTTGACCCATTTAGGTCAAAATGGGTCAACGGGGTCAAGTTGACCAATTGGTCAAATCAAACCATGGGTTGGGTCATATGACCATTTGGAATGATTTGATATCTTTGGTTTGGTTCAATTTAGTTTAGATTTTGTTTTGGTTCATTTGAGTTCACTAAGGTCAAATGGGTCAAGTTGACCAATTTGACCCATTTGATCCAATTGGGTTAGGTCATGGGTTGGTTTAGGCTTGGTTGACCCATTTGATCCAATTGCAAGCTTTGGTTTTAATCAATTGTTAAGTTTCAAGTCAATTTTGGTCTTGGTTCATGGTCAATTTGGCTAGGTAGGGTCTAATTGGCCAATTGAGGCTTTGGTCAAGTTCAACAAGTGATTTAAAATAAATTTGATCCATTGGTTGCAATCAAATTAGCTTAGATCATATTTTGACATATTTTGACTTTTAGATCACAATGTGAGGCTTAGATGGGCTTAGTTCAATCCAATTTGGGTAGGATTAAAATTTGGCTCAAAAAGGTGTTTCAAGTCACTTTGGGTCAAGTGAGCCTAAGTGGGTCAATTGGCTTGATCAAGGCTTGATTCAAGTTTGGTTGAACTCACATATGAAGTTATGATTGAAATATAAATTCATTTGCAAGTGATTTGGAGTCAAATGGGTTTTGATTCATTTGACAATTTCAAGTTCAAAGAATGAACATGGGTTTGATTTGGGTTTGAGTTTTGAATTTAGTTTTGTCTTGATGATTGAAGTTTATGTTTATATTTGGGCTTATGATTGGACTGATTGCTTGAAAAGAAAATCCAAAGGTTTGGATTGATTTGAATTTGATTTAGTTAAGTTCAATAATTTGACTTGAAAGAGTTTAGGTCGAATTTGAGTTGGATTTGGGTTTAAGTTTTGAATTTGGTTTGATTATTTGAATTTATATTTCATTTTTATTTATGAATATAAATGAGAATATAAATGGGTTATGAGAAAATCTTTTGAATTTAAATTGATTTGAATTTGATTTGTGCTAAGTCCATAAGATGAAATTAAAAGGGCTTAGGAAAGATTTTGGATTTGGAATTCAATCATGGGTTTCAATCATTTGAAATTGATTCATGATTTGAGAAAATTCATTGGGTTAGAATTAGTTTAAGATTTGATTGAATTGATTTGAGCTAAGTCCATAGGATGAAATCAAAATGGCTTAGAAAGGTTCTGAATTTGAAGTTGATTTAAATTTAAAGTTGGTTTGAATTTGAAGTTTGACTTATAAGAAGGAAGTAAGCATTTGGTTCAAGCTATAGGGTAGGCAAGTTTTCCTAACACCCCTAAGGCATATCCTCTTCCTATGGCTAACTCTTCTAAGTCTCTAAGATTAGGTTAAGTGTTCACTTAATCACTAGAAGTATCTTAAGAGTAAGGAACTCTTAATGTCTAAGAGGAGTCCTATGTATAAGAAGGAGAAGTTGAGAGCTCAATCCAAAAGTGAGGTCAATAGATTCAAATGGGTCACATGGGTCAAGTTGACCCTTTAACCAATTCAACCAAACTGAGTTATGTTAGGTGTTGATTCATGTTCAATTGGTCAATTAAAAATGATTGTAGGCTTTGGTTTGAATCAATTTATATTTTAATTAGATTTTGGACAAATTAAGCTTAAATATGGCTTTGGTCAAGTTAAATAGTCAATTTGGAATGAACTTGAGCCATTGGTTGCAATCAATTTGGATTAGATCATGATTTTACCCATTTTGATCTTTTAGGCTAATTTGGGTCAACTTGGGTCAAATGGCCAATTGGACTTTGTTTGGCTCAATGTTTAATCATGTTTAATCATTGATTATGGGTTGGTTTGAATCAATGGTTTTAATTGATTTAGTGTATGGTGGGTTTTGGCTAGTTTAGGTTTCATTTGGGCTAAAAGTTGACTTGGTTTGACCCAATTCAAGATGGTTGATCATCCTAGGGTGATTGTTGATCATAATATGAGGCTTGGATAGGATTGGTTCAATCCAATTTGGGTTGGATTAGAACTTGGCTCAAAGGTCTTTAGCCCACTTTGGGTCAAGTGGACCTAAATGGGTTAATTGGTTTGGTTTTGGCTTGTTCAAGTTTAGTTGAACTTATATATGAGCCTAGGATTAAAATATTAATTCAACTACAATCAATTTGGAGTTAATAGATTTTGGATCATTTTAAGTTTTCAAGCTAAAAGGGCTAACATGGGCTTGATTGAGTTTGGTTTGATGATTGTAGGTTTTATTTATATTTGGATGGATGATTGAAGGAATGATTGATTCAAGATAAAATCCATTGGTTTTGACTTGATTTATGTAGGATTTGGCCAAGTTCAAGGAATTGACTTAAAAGGCTTGAATTGGGTTTTGATTTTATTTTGGACTTGGTTTTGGCTATTTAAATTTATATTTCATTTATATTTGGGAATACAAATGAATATATAAATGATTCATGAGAGAATTACTTGAGTTTGGAGTGATTTGGAATCAAATTTGATCAAGATTAAGGATGTAAGTCAAAGCTAAGGAGGAAACCAATTTAGTTTGATTTATTTTTGGTCATTGGAGGGTGGGTGTGGAGAAAATTTTCTATACAGGGAGTCGCCTTTCAAATCTATGGGGAGAAATGAAAGAGGCAACACCTATATAAAAATTCATCTTTTCAGGATGCCACGTAGATCCACAAATGTACTTATTTAGGTGATCGGGTACATCATCAAGAAAATAGTATATTATCTCAAAAAATAGAAGTCACTACACTTTAATGGAACCAATCACCTCAATAAGGACTCCTAAAGATGATGGGTCTGCATATGTACTAGAGATTCTTCCCCTACTTTACATGAAAAAGTAAAGTAAGGTTTATGTTAAATCAGGTTCGTTAAGTTCTCTATAGGGGCAAGCGCCCATAATTAATTACATCCTAAGGGATGGGATCCCTTAGGAAAAGTCTCGATTAAGGTAAATAATCGTTGTCTTTGAAGATTTCAATAGGAAATGAATATCAATCGATTGGTTTTATTTTGAAAGATCAAATGGGATTGATCAAAAGAGGGAGTTATTATGAAGCCAAAATGAAAGATAAGTAGATACCACGATTTAGAAACTAGAGCATCTCAAACTATCCTATAGTTGGGCTTTGCATTTTAAAAATTGATTTAGTTAGTTTGAGTTACATTTTTTATTATACTTTTAGGACTTAAGATTCCTTAAGGAAATACCTAAGAGGTGAGAAATTATGGCCCACAAAGGGAGAAGAACCTCAAACCTAAATCTAGGAGCTTGGTAGAGCCTAAGCACACCTAAATTTAAGGCAAAAATGGGTAATTGGTTTGCCTCCACAAGAGAGAACAAATCACCCGATGACTTGGACTTACAACCTCCTGGGAATGGCCGCAAACTAACTCCTCTTATGATTTTAAATACACGTAGGCAAGTCTTTATGCTTATACAAGATAGCTAGTATATTATCATTTAGAAAGAGACAAAATCCTTAAACTCACTCCCTAAAGAGATTAGATCATGTAAAGGGACATGCTTCAAATGACCTAAATCAAATGCAATTTAAATTTCATTTTTTATTTTTATTTTGGACAATTATTTTGCCTCAGGCTAATAGGATTTTTTTATGACTAATGCATGGGAAAGAAGGTTATTGGCCAAAATCAAAAGGAGGAGGTGAGTTTCCACCACACTCTCAAAAGTCAAGTTCTCCAAAGGTGGAAGCCCAATCAAGAGTGAAATAAGATGCATTTATGCATGATATTATAAAAAAAATACTCATCCAGATAAGGGGTTATTAATTCTATTATCTTGATTTTAAACCTAAGATTTAGGTGAGGTTATGGGTTCTTTATTTTAATTTGAGTTACAAAGTTTGGTGAAAGATTTATTTTTTCCTAAAGAGCCTAATCCACATCCAGACCTTACATAAAGCAAGGAAGAAACTAAGAAAAATATGTCACTTAATGCACCAGCTAAACAAATCATCAAACAATTTATAAAGCTAACGTAAAAAGATTAAAAGGCTGTTGTGGTCGGGAACCACTACACAAACCCAAAAATATCAAATTGGGTGACCGAGCTCTACCCTTAAACAACCCGGATTATAAATGAATTAAATTACAATTAAGCAAGAAATTCATTTGATATGGTTTGGCTCATGTTGACCCATTTAGGTAAAAATGGGTCAAACCAAGTTGATCAAGTCAAATTGGGTCAAACCAAGGGTTGGGTCAAGTTCATATGACCATTTGAAATGTTTTGGTGGCTTTTGATTCAATTTGGTATATATTTGGTTTTGTCTTGTATGATTTCATTTAGGGTCAAATGGTTGACCTATTTGACCCATTTGACCTATTTGATGTAGTTCGGGTAGGTTTATGTTTGGTTAGTCATATGGAGTGGATTGGTATCTTTATTTTCAATTAATTTGGGTTAAGTTCAATTTTGGCTCAACAAGATCCCTTTAGGTCATGTTGGGTCTAAGGTCAATTGGGCTAGGTTGGCTCTAGTTTGCCAATTGAGGCTTTGGTCAAGTTCCACAAGTGATTAGGAATGGACTTGGCCCATTGGTTTCAATCAATTTGGCTTAGATCAAGTTTTGACATTTTTAGGTCAAAATGGGTCAACTTCAAGTGGCCAATTGGCTAGGCTATGCTCAAATGTTGGCATGGTCAAGTTCAAACATAAGTCATGAGTGAACTTAGACCAATGGTTTCAATCAATTTGGCCTATGGTGAAATTTGGCTATGTAAGATTTTATTTTAGGTTAAGTGTTGACTTGGTCAAACCATAGGTTTGGCTTGGTTTGACCCAATTTGAATGATTGATTATCCCACAATGATTGTTGATCATGATGAGAGGGAAATATGAGTTTGGTTCAATCCAATTTGGTTATGATCAAAAGTTAGCTCATATGGGTACTTTAGGTCACTTTGGGTCAAGTGAGCCTAAGTGGGTCAAATGGCTTGGTCAAAGCTTGATTTGAAGTTGATTGAACTTGTATATGGACTTATGATTGAAATATAAATCCATTTACAAGTGGTTTGAAGTCAAATGGGTTTTGATCCATTTGACAATTTCATATTCAAAGGAAGAATATGAAAAGGTTTTGGGTTTGATTTTTGATTTGGGTTTTGATTGAATGATTGAAGTTTGGATTTATATATGAGCTCATGATTGTATGGTTGATTGAACCATGAGAGAAAATCAAGGGTTTGGCTTGATTTGAAAGTGATTTGGCCAAGTTCAAGATTTTGAAAGGCTTAGATTGGATTTTGAATAGATTTGAGTTTGATTTTGGAATTGGTTTTGATTGTTTGAATTTATATTTCATTTATATATGTGAAATATAAATGAGATAATAAATGAGAAAATGATAATCATGATTTAGTTTAAATATTTAATTAAAGGATTTAAGAAATTTAAATTGAAATTTAATTTAAGAGATTGATATATTATTAATATATATATATATATATATATATATATATATATATATATATATATATATATATATATATATATATATATATATATATATATATATTTCATTTATATGAGAATATAAAATGAAGATATAAATAAGAGAAATCCCATGAGTTTGAATTTGATGGTTTGATTAAGTCCATTAAAGGAAATTTAAAGAATTTAAGGAGAATTTCAAGGATTTTTAATTTGTAATTTAATTTTTGCCTTTGATTTGATTGATTTATATTTATATTTCATTTATATGAGAATATAAATGAGAATATAAATAAGTTTTGAGAAAATCCCAAGGATTTGAATAGTTTGATTAAGTTTAGATTGATTTTAAGTCCTTTAATGGAAAATTAAAGGGTCTTAAGAAAATTTTCATGAATTGATTTGAAATTTTAATTTAGTGATTGATTTGAATTTATATTTCATTTATATATGAATAAAATGATAATATAAATGAGGTGAGAAAATCTCAAAGATTTGATTTGGTTTGATTATTTTAGGTTAAACTTAAATGAGGCTTAAGGACTTAGTCAAAATTTAGACTTAGGAATTTTTGAGGATGGCTTTCAATCATAGATTTCAATCATGGATTTTAATCATATAGTTGATTTGAATTTGGAGAAAATTAAATTAAGATTGATTTGGAGTTTGACTTGAAAGAAGGAAAGTGTTTAACCTAACACCCCATGGCTAAATCCTGCCTCTTCTAAGTGAGTGTCCACCTAATCACTAGATGTGTCTTAAAGTTTTAAGATCTAAGAAATCTATGTCTAAGATGGAGAGAGCTCATCAAAAAATGAGGTCAACAAAGGGCCCAATAGTGTGGTGTGACCGACAAGGAACACAAGACATGCAAGAACCAAATGATCAACAACACCGAGAGATCAAGCACAAAAAACAATCTATCCTTAAGGGAAAAGAAAGAATCCAGAGCTTAGTGTAATGTGGTTTATGTCCAAGACATAAGAGAGAGGGAAGAATCCACTAAGGATAGAGTGTGAACCTTCCACTAGGGAAGCAGTTCAAGTCATCCATAAGGGGATGAGGTTTGATTTGATTTGAATCTCAAAAGGGATTTGATTTGTTCCACTAGGAAGAGGGTTGAATTTGTAATTTTGTTAGTTGATTTAGATCTATTGGTTTGCAATGGGTTGAATAATAAGAGCCATGGAGGCTAAGACCTAACTCGATTTACCAATCCAAAGGGATAGTCTACTAAGCTCATAGTAGACTAGCCAACCAAAGGGATTACTTTGCATACAAGTTAGAAGAAAGCAGGGACTTACATCTTCCAAAATAAGAGGCCATTGTGACTGGCAAGGCAACATACAAACCCACCTAGTATTGAGTGAATGCCAGGGGACTTAAATCACTCAAGGATAATCAAGATTCATTTTATTTTTATTTGATTTCCATTGATTTGTGATGGATCAAACTAAGGAGCGAGAAGTTTAAACATATCTCATTTTCAACCAAAGGGAGTAGCTTCCACGGGAGAACTATCCAACCAAAGGAGTGCCTTTATTTGCAATGATCAAGGGAGGAAAGCTCAAGAAATCACATCTTCTACTAAAGACCACCGGGTGATCGATTTTGGGCAACAAATCTAAACCTAGGGCTATCGCATTTATAATCATGCTAGAAAGAATGTGTCATAGTCTTACATCTTCCAAAGCAGAATGACTGTCGGGGTAACCTATCTGTGGCAAAATAGATTGAACCTGACCTAAGGGCAACTATGGAGTGAGAACTGAGCTGAGGATTTATCTCAACTCAGGTAGTCAAGTAATTCCTATAGAGAGTTCTGCTGACACTACCCTAAAGATAAGATGTCTGCTTGGGAAAAGGGGCCCTTTGAGGGCTTGAATTCCTAATCCACAAATGAATTAATTTTGTTTATTTATTTTAGTTTATTTTATCATGGGCCATGTAGTTTATTTAGGATCCTGAGAGGAGCTTATCCTTGACCTATCTTTGATTAAAACCAAGGGAGAATTTGCAAATTTCAATTTCAACTACCAAGGGGAACATCCAATCCAAAAGTAACTTAGTAGTGTCTAAATGGGGTCACAAAGGACTTGATCCAAATAGAGTGCCATAGGGATGGGGCTAAGAAGGCTTAATCCAACACCTGAAGAAAATGACTAGTCATATATCCAATAGGTATTCAATGTCCAACTCAAGGAGAAAGTGGGGACTCATATCGCCAAGAGTGGTGTACAAGTGAGTCACTATGATAGAACATCAACCAACCTAAGGTGCCCATCAATTTGCAACAATCACCTAGAAGAAAGCTCGAGACTCACATCCTCCTATACAAACCGAACAAGATAATCTCTTCGCTCTGTGTGACATCTAACCTAGGGAGACTACTGAGTGAATGCCACTGGGACTTATATCACTCAAAAGTAGTCAAGAGGAAAGGAGCCTCTGGGGGACTTATCCTAAACCTCTACTAAACCTAGTTAGAAGATGATGGCTAGTTCAAGAAGAAAGCATGGGACTTCTTAAATAAAGTCATGAGGTTTTAGGAAGATACCATACTAACAAGGTGCTCATTGCAATGATCAAAGAAAAGCAGGACTCACATCCAATAAATGACCACTGACAAATGGATAATAAACTCAACCTGAGTGAATGAGTGAGTAGGCTTGCTCCCACATCAAGATTTGTGTATGTTTTGTGCAAAAAGGAATAGGATGCCTTTGGGGACTCTTACACCTACTTTAAAATACGCTGGGGAATTATGAAATGATGCCATGGGTGGCAACAAGGATTCCCGCTAAGAAAGGATGTTGCTTGGGGTTCCTCACACCTAACTTTGTCATGTTAATCGAAATAGGATGCCTCTCATGTTATCCTACACCTATTCTAAAAGCGTCGGGTGATTGTGTTTATGTTGTGAAAGAGGGATAGGATGCCACCGGGGGACTCTTACACCTATCCTAAATAGGTCATGGTAGATTTGCAAGACAAGCAAACAACACTTCAAAAGAAGGGAAGATTTGATGAATATAATCAAATTTTGTTCTTTTACTAATGATTATTTTCAAACATATTTTATTTTATGGGTAATATTTCTTTAGATAGAGTCCATTAACTGGAAGCATCGGGAGTTCCCCTTTATAATCAATAAGCTAATAAGATCCTCCTTAGTAGGTCTTCTTTATGACATAGGGCCTTCCCAAGTGGGTTCAAACTTGCCTCCCATCTTCCAATGGGCAATTGGTCTCCTTTAGACTAACACAAGTTCTCCTACTCAAAAGACCTACAGCTTATTGTGAGCTTGAATCATTTTGGCTTTTACAACTCAGTTCCGCAGAAGCACTCCTCCTCCAGACCTTCGAGCTCTTCTAACCATAACTTTGCATTCTGCTCTGTAGTGATCTTGTTACCCAATGCTATCCTTAGTGATGGAAGTTAAACTTCTAGGGGAAGAATGGCTTCAGACCCATACACTAAGGAAAATGGGGTAGACAAAGTTGGAGTTTGATATGTGGAGCTGTAGGCCCATAAAGCCTCAACTAACTACTCATTCCACTGTCATTTGTAATCATCAAGAGTCTTCTTCAGTATCTGAATGAGAGTTTTGTTGAATACTTCTGCTAAACCATTTACTCTAGGATAGTAGATGGTGGAGTATCTCCAATCTATATTGTGTCTTCTCGAAAAGTTATCGATCTTCATGCTTTTGAATGCAGTACCATTATCAAATATAATTTGTCGAGGCACCCCGAACCTAAATATGATATGGTTCCTAAAAAATTGAAGCACATGGTGAGGTGTGACCTCTTTGAGTGGGATGGCTTCCGTCCACTTGGAAAGCTAAGATGAATCGATGCCTGAAGATCAGAAGAAGAACATTGAACCTAAACTACCAAGGCCAATGCCAAGGTAGAATGGGGTATTGGAGGACCACACCACACCCATGGCACCCCATCATCCAATCCATGATCACCCAAGAATATCCAAGTCTTTTGATCTTCATCTTCATCTTCGCATCTAATGATGCACTCCACATGACTGTGTACCTAGTTACAATGCCATGAGCTTCATGTTTGTCTAAATAATGTAACCATTGTGGTAAAGGATCAACATCCATCCATCAACAAGAGAAGAGAGAGCTCTTGTTTCATGGGCTGATTTCTTGAGGTAGTTGTGTTCAAGTAATCTATGAATGGTTGCCTCCAATCTAGCTCCTTGTCTAGGTTGGCAACGGCAACCTCCCCTTCAAGAGAAAGTCTCTCTATGAGTTAAGCATCAATAAGGGATAAGACTTGTCTATTTTGTGCCCTTATTGAAATGGACTCATTTTCCGGACATGCCAATTCTTTCGCAAGTTTGGCCAAAGCATCTACTATTGTGTTCTCTCTGGGAAACCTTGTAGATGGTGACTTGAATTGGGCCAATTTTCATGGTATACTCAGTAGTATGAAACGGTTTGAGAAGAATCTAGGACTGATGATCCAACCGAGAATCCCCAAAGATGTTGATGCTCTGACATTGATAGTGATGGCTAACTCCAACGCAAATCAAAGCCCGCCTCAACCTCGAAAAGATAGTATGAGAATCTCATCACGCAGAAAGAAGAACTATTCCTACCCCTGCCTTTCCTTGGAGAATAGATCATGGTGCTTCACCTTTAAGAAAAGAAGCAGCACCATCAAAATACATCTCCCATCAGTGGTTATCGGCCTCCCCTAAGTTCATGATTTGTTCATCGAGGAGATCATCACTAGAATCAGAATAGAAGTGGTGTGCTACTAAGAAATTCAAGGCTGTCCTTTACCATAAGGGGTATAAATGATATCAAACAACAGAGTATCATGGACCAATGAGCCAAACATCCGTATATGTAGATAATGAGTGGGATTTTTGAGAGATCAAGTTCACTTTATGAGAAAGCATGTAGTGTCTAGCTGAGATGCAAAGATCAAAGCTAGGCAATGTTTCTCAATAGGTGGATAGTTTGTTTAGAAGAATCGATGATGGTCGGTAGTAGAGAGCTCTCCTTCCTTCATCATTGGCTTGGGCCAAAAGAGCATCGAGAGTCGTCCAATGCAAGAGTAGGATGAGTGGCCTACCCGATAGCTAGAACTAAACCGTAACTTTTGATGTCTTCAAAAGCATGCACTTATCATCCCACTTGAACTTGGCATCCTTTTGACAAGTGAGAATGGCTTGCATCTCCCGAAGTTTGAGATAAAGCATCTTAGATATCACCATCCTTGAAAGGATCCGAAGTTGAGTTAAACTCTGAGGTGGCATTTCAGATAGCTTTAATCTTTTAGATCTATTTCTATTCCCCGTGTCAACAACAAACCCAAGGAATTTCTAAGCTACTCAATGCACACTTGTGGGATTCATCTTGAGGTTATATTAACCATTCAAAACTACTCTCAAGTCAAAGAGATGGTCTTTTTTTTAAACTACACTACTATATCATCATGTAGCACTCAACCTCGATGATGGATGAGTTCATTAAAGATCCGAGTCATGGCCCATATGTAGCACCAATATTTTTTAAGATTGAAAGGCATGACCCTATAATAGAAAGATTCGAGGGTTCAAAAGTAGTGTTTTCATCTTCGAGACATCTTGATTTGGTTATAGCTGATGACCCATCCATGAAAGAGAAGACCATGAGATGAGGCAATGTCCACCATTAACTCGGTATAGGAAGAGAAACTCATCCTTAGGACATGCCTTATTTAAGTCCCTAAAATCAAGCAAATGCAATTTGGCCATTCTTCTTCTTAACCGATGACACTAGCTAACCGGGATATTTTTTCTTCCCGATGAATCATCAATTTCTTTGACTTCAAAATGACTTATTGTTCAATTTCTAATTGCATGTGTCTAGAGCTTGCTTAATAGGGTCTATTGCTAGCTATGGACGCTACGTGGAGATAATCCGCATTTCTTCATAACTCCATGAAACAATCTTTAAACTGCCTAACTAAGTTTCATTTCTTCTTCATTCAAGAATAAATGTATGTTAGGATTTTTCTTCCCGATTTCTTTAAGCTTATCAATTTTTGAATGAATTTCTTCTTCAAATTTGGGTGGTGCCTCTTTGACTTGGAGATCATCTGAAGTTTCTAAACACACATTCTCATAGGAGTTTAGGATGTGTGAAAAGAACCTATCAAATTCCAAATGGTTGGTAACAACTAGGCAATAATCTTCATCCATCGAATCACCATATCAATCCTACTGCTTTGATTGTTTTTCCTATATTATTCCATAGCTTTAAAGTATTCTCGAATTTGGACCATGTTTAAAGAACTAAACCTTTTCAGAGATTTTGAACACAAGGTGAGTAAAGTCAAAAGGTAAATTAATTCTTTAAAGTATCTTCCTCAAGTCCTACATCAAGCTCGACTTGAGGATGATGAACCCAAAAGAACCTCTTCGCTTATGTCACCGGAAGACTTAGGGACTTCCTAACTACTAAACCTTCAACTTTTGAGATGTAAGTGAGGTAAGAGCTAAGGTTCCCAACCGCCAATAATTTCACATAAAATTTGAATACTTTGTTTGCTTGGAGGCGGTCTTCATGTCTCTATCTCGATAAAAGTCACCTCCAATGGAACCCACTGAGGGGTTAGGTATACTAATCACATTAGACTCATCCTCCAAGCTGGATTCCAAGTCTATGTGAATAGTGGTACCCTATGAACTAACATGACCTCTATTGGTCAAGGCCAACTAGTCTCCCACCTCCTGAACCGCTCTACCTCTCGGTGGAGGTTGAGCATCCTACCCACATTCCATATGATGGAATGAACTGTGGAATGTGATATGATCTATTTCTTCTTCAATCTTCTTGTGTACTTGGACTTTCCTTTTTTTTTCTTTTCTTTTTTTATCTTTTCTTTTGCTTCATTTTCTTTTCTTTGCATTTGAATTTTGTCCAAGTTCATAAGAAAGGGTGTTTTGAGGAAGATAGTAGATCTCAACCCTCTCTGAAAATGGTTTTTCATCCCTACATTACTCAATTCCATCTTTTCTACTTGATGCCTTGATGAAAGGGAGGATGGAGCATCTTATTCCCATGTATCAAAGGCTGCAAAAAGCGTGAATAAGTATTTGAATCAATGACAAATGATTTAGTCTTCCAATCCTTTGATCTCCAGCCTTTATCAGAACCCACAAAACTGGCTCACCTTGATCATTGAATCCTCTCAGCCTCATCTATCTCAGAGTGTAGAATGTCGATCTTGAATAGGTAAAGGGTCTTTAAGCTTCATAAGCTACCGTGCACGAATACATGAGAGGCCTAAATTATAAACGTATCCGTATTTGTAATGTATGGGGGCGGTTGTGCTCTAGTCCCCTAGTAGAAGGTCATCATCTGTGAAGGCAATCCCTGACTCTTTTTTTATTGTGCTTCTCACTTATAGTGAGTGGTGAGCTAAGCATAATTTAGGATCATGGAGGCCTTGATTAAGTGATTACATCATCTCTTTAGATAGAGGCATCATATATGCTTAGCTTAGATAGCAACTTTCTTAGATGAAAGGACATTAGTCCACCTTGAGTCTTACATAAAGCGTTCAGGGTGGAGAACATCATAATTGAAGGGATTTTCAATCTTCAGTACCAATGACTTGTTTCCCTCTATCTAAAGGTGTTGCCCTAGAAGGTAGAATCTTGCCACTATAGAGGTTGACTTCAATAATCTCTTGAGGCAAGGGTGGTGGAGTTACACATTTGGGCTCTCACTGACTTCTCCAATGGGATTCTCAGAATGATTTCAAGTCTATCTCAGGAGTGAACCCATAGTATTGAGTTGGGTTGGAAAGTCAACTGCGATTGAAAAAGGAAGATCGAGAATTGTAAAGCTAATTAGACTTAAAAAGTTATTATTAGGAATAGAAGAGATAACTCATCATGGAAAGAACAGTTAATCAAGTAACTTTATTCTTCAATTTCTTAGAATATTTGCAAAGTTGGAAGTCAAAAGTAGGGAGTGGAGATTTGAGGTCACTTATCTCGATACAAGAGTTCTACTAGTAGAAGAAATAAGAGAAGAGTTAGCTAGGAATGGTAAAGTCACCCGTGTGGAAAGCCACTAATTAAGGTAGAAATTTGGCGATCGGTGGTACGTCTTTAAACTATCTGGTGACACATATTATTGTTGAGCTCCCACTTTTCAGAGTTGGCATTAGCAAAACCTTCCTTGGTGTTGGAGGTTTGAGGCGACCTGAAACTTTTAGAGCTTTGATATGAATATTTTTTAGAAGTTTTAGACAAAGAAATGTCAATCTTCTTTGGTTTTGGTGGATCACTTGTATCCCCAAAGGATTATCTAATAGAAATTGGAAGGTTGTTCCACAGTGGTATTCCTTTGGGATAACCTTACACTGCGGTCGAAGTATTTCAAGTGGGTCCTTGAATGTAAAAGCAATCCTCAAATGTGGCTAACATCGTTGGTAGGCCAAAAAGTTTGGATCATGACTACTTCATCAATCTCTAGGCAGGTATTTGGTTAAAAAAGGTTTCTTTAAGAGATTCTTAAGATCTTACGATTCCTCCCTCTTAAAAAGAATAAAGGTTTGTTCAACTTATCTAAAAGAGTATGTGGACCATAGGCATTTTGTGCGGTGGATATACATATGTACCACCTTTGGTGGTATAGGCGATAGTTGTCTTGGCAGGTGGAGGCTGCGGGTGATGGGTGGTGAAAGAAAGTGGAGGCTAAGGTCATGGTCTCTTAGGTGATCTCTAGGCAGTTGTTTCCCAATCTTCTTACTCACCTGCAGGCTTCTTTTTATAAACTTTTTTTAGCTTGAAGTAATGCGGAAAGGAAAATGTTGGCCTCTCCTTGTATACAGTCGCCTTGTTGATTAACTTCTCAAATATCTTGATAGTGAAGCTCCATGGCATGAAGCTTCAGATATTCTTCAAGAGAATCTCAATGGCATGTTGTTCGATTATGGTTTACACTCACTCGTTACAGGTTGGAGATATAATCAATCAAGTGACTCCTTTGAGTGTTGTTGGGCTAAGCGAGATCACTAAATCCTTTCTTGACTCCGACAAATCTCTTGATGAAGAGTTATTCTAACTTCGACAAATTATCTTGCGGTTGGGTTTAGCATACCATTCAAGCAATATCCACTGCTTGACGAGAAAGTCTAAAGAGTAAAGCATCATTACCACCTGCATTTCAACAACTGGCCCTAAAGTGAGATATATGTTGCCTCAAATTTTCACTACCATCGAAGCATTTGAAGGAAGGAGGCATGATACCCTAGGGATACTAAATAGCATTGAATTCCCTGTGGGGTTAATATTTGGGCAGATGATCCTCTGAGCTTGGGCAAAGCTTCCTTCTGCTTTCAAACCCATGAATTTTGATCTTTTTTTTCTGTATGGAGGTACTCCACTACCTTCCTCCTGACTAGTGCTTCTACCTTGCTCAGAGGGTGAAGTCTTAACTACATCTAAGATGTACCTAATGCTTCATTGCTGTAGATAAGATGAGGCCTTTAGGCGACTTATTTAAACAAGTCTCCTCATTGGCGTGCCATCTTATCAATGCTCATCCCTCTCCCTTAAAAGTCGAGATGGTGGGGCTGATATCTTCTTGATCAACCTCATCACCTCCATGGCCTATTCCCCAGAAGAGGCCTACAGTATCACCATGCATACTCCAAACTAAATCCCCATCAAGTCATCTTCGTTGGGATAAGGCGACTCTCTCTTAATTTTGGGCATACCCCAAGATCTCCTTTTGTGCAGCTTCTATAGCTGCAGGTTGATCCAACTTCATTCAAATAATGATGATCGATATGATAATTATCATGGAACTTTAACTCACTTCCTTTGGAGTGATCATTGGTAGGTATCATTAGAAGAATGATACTCATGCTCTTTGGTTTGTAATAGGGGGTAACAATCCCTAAGGATGATCCTACACCATGTGACATTCTAATATACTCCATGATAATTTTCACCATCTCCACGTATGGGGTTGGTAATGGAATGATCACGATGCCCAGGTTGCCTCATTCCCACCACTAGGGTAGAAGATCAAATAGAGCTCCACATGATGGTGTGGGGAGGATCCACCGCCATAGGATCACCAATGGGGATGTTTTCCCAGATGTGGCCTTCATGGATTTAGATGGAATGGGAGATGTTACAGCAACTTGGCGATGGAGCTGAGGGATAAGCGGTGGGTGAGGTGACCACCAACTCTCAAGCATGACCCTCTTGTGGTGTCCCCATGAATCTTATGGAGTATGGTTGCAGGGAGTGAAAATCAAAAGAGCAAAGGCGGTTTGTGGGGTTGAACCTCGTAGCTCTTCTTGATGTTGATGTATGGGCCTCCGGGGCCTCTCTGATGAATACCTCTACATATGGGGATAACATATAAGGTCAAACTATGTCCCAGAAACTCTAAGCATCACATGGTCCACACAAGTATAGTAAAATGAGGCAGCATGTGACCTTTACTCACAAGCTGCAAGTGCACCAGGAGGAGGTGATGAGCGGATCCTCTAGCATCCTCTCTAATCAGAGAGGGATAAAATTGTTTTCATAACTTGGTGTGGTGACCATGGGAGACTCATCCATGGCGATCAAGCTACACCTCTAACTCTCAAGTGTGGGCTGGTTGATCATATAGTTCTTATTTTTATCTTTGGGTATGGGTAGGATAGGAGGGAGCAAGACTCATATACTCAAATGTGGGGAGGAAAGCCACGAAATGGGGAGCACTTGGATGGTAGGGTGCTAGCCCCAGCCACTAGGTAACATGAGGAACTCTAGGATGAATTGGCGGAATTGTGAATGCTATTTGATCATAGTTGAAGTTTGCATTACTACAGACTTTTCTCTTCAATGAGGAGACATCAGAATCATATGGCAAGTCTATCTTGATGATTGGTTTACGCGGTCTTTGTCTTGTTGTAGTGATGGGAATGCCCTCTACAAGTGATCACGACCCCTCGATTCCAAAATGGATCAAGTGGGTATGGTCTAGACGAGGAGGTCAAGCAGTCAAACTTGATCCATCTTGTGGGAAAGTAAAGATAAATTTTGAGAAGCTGGCTATTTCATTATATTCGCCACTAAACTATCTTTTATTGTTGAAAAAGAATTTGTAAATAGAATGAACCATCAGTTTCTATCTGCATAGATTTTGAATTTTGAGCTTTAAAAATTTGAACCCACATCCAACAACTTGGAAGTGCTAAGTGGGGTTCAAATGAATTTGAAGAGATTGATTGAAAAGAGGAATTTGGATATGAATCCAAACTTCAACAAATTTAGGTATGTTGAAATATGGATTCAAAATTTTTGATAGGATGCTTCCATAGGTTCATTAATGTTTGGAATTTGAATTTTTATTTTTTGATTTGAGAACCCTTTCCTTTAACAAATTTGGATATGTTAAAGTAAGGGTCTAATGATTTTATTTTTGTTTGAAGTTTTGGTTTTTTTTTTTTTTTTTTTTCTTTTGGAAATTTCACTTAGCAAATTTAGGTATGCTAAGTAACATTTTTGAGAATGATTGTTTCTTTTTTGTGAATTTGTTTTGATTTTGGAAAACTTGGAATTCTCACTTAGCAAATTTAGATATGCTAAGTGAAGAATTCAATTATGTTTTGTTTGATTTTTGAAAATATGATTTTTAGCAAATTTAGGTATGCTAAGAAAATCCTGAGTGTTCCATTTTTATTTTGAAGTGTTTGATTTTTGAAAAGGGTGGGATTCTTAGCAAATTTGATATGTTAAGGGAATCCTAAGTGTTTTACTTTATTTTTAAAGTGGGGACTCAACTTTAGGAAATTTGATATGCTAAAGATGAAGTCCCACTTGATTTTGTGAAATGGAATTTTTATTTAGCAAATTTGAATATGCTAAATGAAATTCCAAATGCTGTGTTCAAAATTTTGATTTCATTTTTTGGTTTTGAAAATCGAAAATTCTCCTTAGCAAATTTGGTATGCTAAGGGAAGAAGTTCCAAAGGTATTTGAGAAATTTTTGGTTTTGGATTTGGAGACTTCACTTAACAAATTTGGATATGTTAAGTGAGGTTCCAAATATGTATTGAAAAAATTTTGAAATATGACTATTGATTTTGATTTTGGATTTGGAAACTTCACTTAGCAAATTTGATAATGCTAAATGAGGTTCCAAATGTATGTTTGAAAATTTTTGTAGGATTTTGAATTTGGAGACTTCACTTAACAAATTTCAGTATGTTAAATGAAGTTCCAAATGTGTTTAAAAATTTTGAATTTTTGGATTGGATACTTAACTTAACAAATTTGGGTATGTTAAATGAAGTTCCATAAATGTGTTTAAAAAAAAAATTTGGATTTTGGATTTGGAGATTTCACTTAGCATAGTTAAATGAAATTCCAAATGTGTTTGAAAATTTTTGAAATATGATTGTTGATCTTGATTTTAGACTTGGAAGGTTCACTTAACAAATTTGGGTATGTTAAGTGAAATTCCAAAATGTTGTTTGAAAGGTTTTTGGATTTTGGATTTGGAAACTTTACTTAACAAATTTGGGTATGTTAAGTGAGGTTCCAAATGTGTTTTGAAAAAAAAAATTGAAATATGATTGTTGAAGTTTTAATGTTTTGAAAAGAGGACTTCCATTCAACAAATTTAAGTATGTAGAATGGAGATCAATTTTACTTTTGAAATATGAATTTTTTGTTTTGTGTGTGATTATTGCTTTTTGAAAGAGAGTAATTCCAACTTAAAACATATGTGAGATATATTTAAGTGGGATTTACTAAATGGTATTATTTTTAGTCGGGAATGAAATCTTTATTTAATAAATTTGAGTATATTAAATGAAGATATTCATATGTGCTTTTAGAAAAGTTTAATTTTGTTTGGAAATAAACCTTCCATTAAATAAGTGTGAGTGTATTGAATAGAAAGATTCATGTGTGCTTTTTGAAAAGTTTAATTTTGTCTACAAATGAACTCTCCATTCAATAAGTGTGAGCATATTGAATAGAAAATTCATGTGTGCTTTTGAAAACTTTTATGATTATGATTGTGATTTTTGGAAAAGATGATTGTTCATTTTATTTTGAAAATGAAATCTTCATCAAAGTGAATTGAAAGAAGATATTCATTTGTGCTTTTGGAAAAAATGCTTTTATTTTATTTTTAAAAATCCCTACATGTAATAATTATGGGAATTATTAAATGAGGGTGATAAAATTTTGTGAAAAATATTTTATTAAGTGCATTTTTAAAAAGGTGCTTTTGAAAAGTAAAGTTCTTTATGGATGATTTATTATTTTAAGACGAACCTTTCCTTATCATGAAAATGATAAGGAGGAAGTCTTAAAGATGTTTTTTATCTTTTTTATTTAGATCTTTTCATTTTACCCATTGGAGAAACCAACGAGGGTTTTAAGACCAACGAGGAATGCAATCCTAAAACCTAAAGATGTTGGCTAACTCAACTCAAGAATTAAATGAGCTAAGTGCTAATGGAAAGAAGGATAGTCTTGGATTCATACCAAAGTACAAACCAACTATCAATACTCAAAGATAATGATCATTTACCAAAGATGAAGAGAGGAACCATCCCCAGCGGAGTCACCAGAAAAATCTATGGAGAAAATTTCTTATACAGGGAGTCGCCTTTCAAATCTATGGGGGGAAATGAAAGAGGTGACACTTATATAAAAATTCATCTTTTTAGGATGCCATGCAGATCCACAGATGTACTTATTCAAGTGATCGGGTACGTCATCAAGGAAATAGTGTATTATCTTGAAAGACAAAAGTCATTACCCTTTAATGGAACCAATCATCTCAATAAGGACTTCTAGGACGACGGGTCTACATATGTACTAGAGATTATTTTCCTAATTTATATGAAAAAATAAAGCAGGGTTTCTTTTAAACTGGGTTTGTTAAGTTCTTTACAAGGGCAAGCCCCCATAGTTAATTACATCCTAAGGGATGAGATCCCTTAGAAAAACTCTCAATTAAGGTAAATGATCATTGTCTCTAAAGATTTCAATAGGAAAGGACTATCAATCGATTAGTTTTACTTTGAAAGATCAAACGGGATTGATCAAAAGAGAGAGTTATTATTCAAACCAAAATGGAAGATAAGTAGGAGATGCCTATGATGCTAGAAAACTTAGCGAGCATCTCAAACTATCCTATAGTTAGGCTTTACATTTTAGAAATTAATTTAGTTTGTTTGAGTTGCATTTTTTATTAGAATTTTAGGACTTAAAATTCCTTAACACAAGATTAAGGAAATGCCTAAGAGGTGAGGAATTATGCTTATGGGCCGCAAAGGGGAGAAGCAATCTCAAAACCTAAATCTAGGGAGCTTTGGTGAGAGCTGGAAGCACAACTTAAATCTAAAGCGAAACTGGGTAATTGGTTTACCTCCATAAAGAGAGAACAAAACCACTGACTTGACTTACAACCACTGCATGCCAACTAACTCCTCCTATGATTTTAAATTTTATGCTTATACAAGATAGCTAGTATATTATCATTTAGAAAGAGACAAAATCCTTAAAGTCACTCCATAAAGAGATTAGATCATGTAAAGGGACATGCTTCAAATGACCTAAATCAAATGCAATTTAAATTTTATTTTTTATTTTTATTTTGGACAATTATTTTTCCTCAGGCTAATAGGATTTTTTTATGACTAATGCATGGGAAAGAAGGTTATTGGCCAAAATCAGCGAGAACGGAGGAGGTGAGTTTCCACCACAGCTCTCAAAGGTCAAGCCGAGTTCTCTGGCAAAGGTGGAAGCACAATCAAGAGTGAAATAAGATGCATTTGTGTATGATATTATAAAAGAAATACTCATCCAGATAAGGGGTTGCTAATTCTTTTATCTTGATTTTAAACCTAAGCTTTAGGTGAGGTTATGGGTTCTTTATTTTTAATTTGAGTTATTAAGTTTGGTAAAAGATTTATTTTTTCCTAAAGAGCTTAATCCACATCCAGACCTTACATAAAGCAAGGAAGAAACTAGGAAAATATGTCACTTAATGCACCAGCTAAACAAATCATCAATCAATTTATAAAGCTAATCACAAAAAGATTAAAAGGCCGTTGTGGTCGGGAACCACCGCACAAACCCAAAAATATCAAATTGGGTAACCGAGCTCTACCCTTATACAACCCAGATTACAAATGAATTAAATTACAATTAAGCAAGGAATTCATTTGATAGGGTTTGGCTCATGTTGACCCATTTAGGTAAAAATGGGTCAAATTGGGTCAAGTTGACCAATAGGTCAAATTGGGTCAAACCAAGGGTTGGGTCAAGTTCATATGACCATTTAAAATATTTTGATGGCTTTGGTTTGATTTAATTTGGTATATATTTTTTTGGCTTGTATGACTTCATTTAGGTCAAATGGGTCAAGTTGACCTATTTGACCCATTTGACCTATTTGAGGTAGTTCAGAGGTAGGTTTAGGTTTGGTTAGTCATATGGAGTGGATTGGTATCTTTATTTCCAATCAATTTGGGTTAAGTTCAATTTTGGCTCAACATGACCCCTTTAGGTCATGTTGGGTCTAAGGTCAATTGGGCTAGGTTGGATCTAGGTGGCTAATTGAGGCTTAAGTCAAGTTCCACAAGTGATTTGGAATGGACTTGACTCATTGGTTTCAATCAATTTGGCTTAGATCAAGTTTTGACACATTTTGGCCCTTTAGGTCAAAATGGGTCAACTTGGGTCAAGTGGCCAATTGGCTAGGTTAGCTCAAATGTTGGCATGGTCAAGTTCAAACATAAGTCATGAGTGAACTTAGATCAATGGTTTCAATCAATTTGGCCTATGGTGGAATTTGGCTATGGTTTTATTTTGGTTAAGTGTTGACTTGGTCAAACCTTAGGTTTGGCTTGGTTTGACCCAATTTGAATGATTGATCATCTCATGATGAGAGGGAAATATTAGTTTGGTTCAATCCAATTTGGTTATGATCAAAAGTTAGCTCATAAAGGTACTTTAGGTCACTTTGGGTCAAGTGAGCCTAAGTAGGTCAAATGACTTGGTCAAAGCTTGATTTAAGGTTTATTTAACTTGTATATGGACTTATTATTGAAATATAAATCCATTTACAAGTGGGTTGAAGTCAAATGGGTTTTGATCCATTTGACAATTTCATATTCAAAGGAAGAATATGAAAGGATTTTGGGTTTGATTTTTTATTTGGGTTTTGATTGAATGATTGAAGTTTGGATTTATGTATGAGCTCATGATTGTAGGGTTGATTGAACCATGAGAGAAAATCAAGGGTTTGGCTTGATTTGAAAGTGATTTGGCTAAGTTCAAGGTTTTGACTTGAAAGGCTTAGATTGGATTTTGAATAGATTTGAGTTTGATTTTTAGAATTGGTTTTGATTGTTTGAATTTATATTTCATTTATATATGTGAATATAAATGATGATATAAATTGATCATGAGAAAATTTCAATGATTTGAAGTGGTTTAATCATGATTTAGTTTAAATCCATTAAAGGGAATTTAAAGGATTTAAGGAAATTTTTAAATTGAGATTTAATTTTGAATTGGATTGATTGATATATATATATATATATATATATATATATATATATATATATATATATATATATATATATATATATATATATATATATATATTTCATATATGAGAATATAAATGAAGATATAAATAAGTTTTGAGAAAATCCCATGAGTTTGAATTACTTTGATCAAGGTTTTGATTAAGTCCATTAAAGGAAATTTAAAGAATTTAAGGAGAATTTCAAGGATTTTAATTTTGTAATTTAATTTTTGCCTTTGATTTGATTGATTTATATTTATATTTAATTTATATATGAGAATATAAATGAGAATATAATTAAGTTTTGAGAAAATCCCAAGGGTTTGAATAGGTTTGATTAAGTTTTAGGATTGATTTTGGCTAAGTCCTTTAATGGAAAATTAAAGGGTCTTAAGAAAATTTTCATGAATTGATTTAAAATTTTAAATTTAGTTGCATTGATTTCAATTTATATTTCATTTATATATGTGAATGTAAATGATAATATAAATGAGGTGTGAGAAAATCTCAAAGATTTGATTTGGTTTTGATTGTTTTAGGTTAAGTCCTTAAGGGAGGCTTAAGGACTTAGTCAAATTTTGGACTTAGGAATTTTTGAGGGATGGCTTTCAATCATAGATTTCAATCATGGATTTCAATCATATAGTTGATTTGAATTTGGAGAAAATTAATTAAGATTGATTTGGAGTTTGACTTGAAAGAAGGAAAGTGAGGAATGATCTAAAGTAAGGGTAGGAAATTTTCTAACACCCTTAAGGCATGACCTACTCCTATGGCTAAATCTTCTAAGTCTTCTAAGACTAGGTTTGAGTGTCCACCTAATCACTAGATGTATTAAGATTAAGGATCTCTTAAGATCTAAGAGGAATCTTATGTCTGAGATGGAGGGGTTGAGAGTTCATCTTAAAATGAGGTCAACATTGGGTTTCATTTATATTTATGAATATAAATGAAGGAGTAATTTATTTATAAAGAAACTAATTGATTTTGGGTTGATTTATGTTAAAATTTGATTAAGCTTATGGAGGTAGGTCCATAGGGCTTTAAGGGGGATTTTGATTTTGGATTTGATTTAGTTTGATTTAGTTTTAGCTATTTGAGTTTATATCTCATTTATGTTTGTGAATATAAATGAAGATATAAATGATTCATGAAGAGATCAATCAAATTTGGGTTGAATTGGGTGGAGATTTGGCTAAGTTTATGAAATTCAATCATAAGGCTTTAAGGAGGATTTTGATTTTGGATTTGATTATGGGTTCTAATCATTTGGTTTGGAATTTATATTTAGATTTGGTAAATGATTGAGGGATTGAATTGATCTTGGAGAAAGTCAATTGAATTTGTCTTGATTTGACTTTGGTTAAGGCTAAGTCCATAAGATGAAATCAAAGGGCTTAGGAAAAATTTTGATTTTAGATTTGATTATGGGTTTAAATCATTTGGTTTATAATTTGGATTTAGATTTGGTATTTGAGTTTAATTTGAGGTTTGGTTTGAGAAGGTAAGCATAGGTTGGGTTAAGGCTATAGGATGGGAAAGTCTCCCTAAATCCTTAAGGCACAACCTACCCCTATGGCTAACCCTTATAAGTCTCTAGGCTTAGGTTAAGTGTTCACCTCATCCTTAAAAGTGTCTTAATACTAAGGAGATCTTAGTGTCTATAAGAGTCCCTAGATCTATGATGAAGAAGTTGAGAACTCACTCTAAAAGTAAGGTCAACACCTACACATACAATATGCCTTAGCACACTTAAATAATGGATGTAGACATGTACATTTGGAATTCAGAAGTTTCATTTGATTGAATTATTTTATCATATTAATTTAAATCTCTATATAATTTCTTATATAAAAATACATATGAATGAAATTAAATAGGTATGTGTCATTGTTAACCAAGGAAGTGAGGTAATCAAATGACTTACTTGGGGCTAGCTGAAGCCTCGTGTTCCCGAGATGTCCAAACCATATACCATTACATTCAAACATATTTAAGTTTATACACATAAAAATAAGAAATGAAGACTTTAAATCATATGATCAATTGATTCAGTCACTTGAACAAATATGAATGCATGTCTTTCTTAATAGAGAAGAAGATTTTATTCATTAGCTAAATGCACATACAAGTGTTTAAAAGTTTTAAGCAGATACTTTTCCATTGTTAAACTAAGGGAGTGAGGTAAAGATGTCCTTGTGGCTACTTAAAGTCTTGCATCCCCGAAATTTCCAAATTAGATATATCAACTACTCTTAAATACACATGAATGTACAAATTAATACAATAATGGAAAAATCATGCAAAAAGTTGTATTTGATTTGATTGATTGAAGATTTTCATTCATTAGATAAATGCACATACAAGTGTATAGAAGTTTTAAGCAGATAATTCATCATTATTAAACCAGGGGAGTGAGGTAAAGACCTCCTTAGGCTTACATAAATCCTTGCATCTCTGGAATGTCTAGACTAGATATATGCACTACTCTTAAATACACATGAATGTACAAATTACTACAATAATGGAAAAAAAAAAGCATGCAAAAGTTGTATTTGATTTAATTATATCATTTATACGTGTGAGCTGAAGTTCTATCCAAGCTCTAACATAAGATACATAAGAATGAATCCAAACAAATGTTATACCATTTTCACATGAACTATTTATGTAACTCTATGAAAGTTGAAGAAAGAGAACCCCATATCACCTATTCTAAGCTATAAACACATGCAAGCATATGAATATTTATAATGATCATCACTCCACATATTATAATTGACTTGTATGCTTTTGAAAATAATTTTTAATTTAATAGTGATAATAGCCACACATATTTTAATTTAATTCAACACATGCAAGCTTGACATAAAAGAAATCATTTCATTTAATTAATTTAAAAAAAATTATACATGACTACAAGTGGCATACAACATTTAATATGATTGAAAAGAAATAAAGGGACATAAGCACATGATTTCATTCAATCCAATCAATTCCTAAGGACAATCATATTAAATAAACTCATTTAAAATAAACCAAAGCTTCTTAATGTCACTTGTAATTTCATGTTTGATTTGACTTAAGAAATATGAGAAAAGGTTTGCTAATCCTAATCCCATTCTCCATGTGTGAGTTAATTTGATGAAAAGTAATTAGGTTGATTTATGGATTAATCAAGTTAAGGAATGAATTAAATCAATTAATTAAATAATTACTAATGTTACCTCAAGATAATTAATCAAATAATTATGAGCTAATGTAATATACAAATGAATTGAAAAGTAAATTCTAATGATCTATGAAATGAAAGGGGCCTAATGCAATTAGCTCACAATCATTGATTAATTAAGCTTAAGGAACTTAATTACTTTTATGATTTTCTCACACATGTGAGCTAACCATAATTTCATTAAACCTATTTAGGCTATTGAACACCTAAAGGCCTACCCCTGAATTAATTAAGGAAAATTATATCCATTTTAAGCATTCATTAAGCTAATTAAATAATTAATTAGTTAATTGAATCCTAATTAATTTCTCTTGAAAAGTAAAGGAAATTTAGGAAAGAGACTAGAAAAAATTCCCCAATCATATTCCCTAAATCTCCCTACTATTAATCAGTGCCAAATGAGTCCAATTAAATAGTTAATTTACTGTTCATATGCTTAATTAATCCTTAATTAAGTTAAGAAAGTAATTAAGGCTTAATCAATTTATTTTCCCAATTAATCAGCCAATAAATTCCAAAAAATATGGGGGAGGCAGAGGTCATCCCCCTAAACAACCTCAGAATGTTTGGAACCAATTGAATGATTAATTAGAGAGTAATTAGGTTAATTAAAGTTTTTAATCGAACCCTACTTAAGCCAAAATTACTGTTCAAAATTAATTAAGGATAATCTTAATGGATTCCCCTCTAAAATATCATTAAAATGAGCCCTCATTTATATTTTTTTTTGTATTTGTCTACAATTATTTATGAATTATGAAAGTTTCAGTCTTAAAAACTAATTAAATAACCTAATTAGACCTTAATCCCATCAATTACATGTGGTGCGCTGACGTGGCGCACTTTCCACTGGCGCCACGGAATTGGCTATTTAAGTAATCACATCCAACGACTTAGATGGTGGCGGGATGCACTTTCCCATGGGCCATCCGATCTAAGATCGGATAACCATGATCAAACCCACGGTTAAAGAGGGATTAAATAGTGGATCTAGCGTGATCTAATCAGAGTCGTTCGTTCCAATCACGCACGTCGAACAGCCTTTGATCTCTCTTCATACGATGAACGATGGAGGCCGTCCGCCATGGATCACTCGATCCGAGCTCACCCAAGCATGAATTCACTCTAAAATCAATCCACACCTTCACGAAGGATCCACGAAGATCCAATGGCTATGATGGGCTCACATGCAAATTCTCTTCACAAAAGACCAACCCATTTTAAGCTTAAGCTCAGATTTAATGGAAATATCTCACCGAAGCTAAGATCGATGGTTCGCATGCTTGAGGAATCTTTGTCTAGTAGAGATGAGGCTCTATTGAGCATCAATTGGATTGGTTCCACTCGGATTGGTTAGAAGGCCAAGGATCTAGCTATGGAGCTTTGATCTTGATCAAAGTTCATCATCCGGGCTTTGGAGCATGGAAAATGACTTGGGTGGCTTTGACGATGTGCGTGGAAGGTGTGTGTAAGAGGAATTAAAGTTTGGTTAAGAAATGAGGAAGTTGGAATCAGATATGAGCTCCTTTATTTCGCCGCATGGGGAGAGGAATTTCAAAGTGGGTAAGGCTTGTAAATGCTCTTGGAAGTGCTAGGGCATTTCACTTCACTCTTGGGAGTTCAAACAAATTGAAAGCATTTATTTTTCAATTTGAATTGATGGGGTATATTCCTCAATTTGTTGAGGTGGACGAATGGGATTGGCCACCAGGGCGCCGAAGTGGTTGCCATCATGTCCACGTGGCTCGGTTTGGTTAGAGGAATGCATGGGAGGTGGCTCAAGGTTTGATTCGGGTTGATCTTCTTGCCTGGATCCAAAGGGTGCTCATTTGTAAGGAGGTGAGTTTTCCCACCTCCCTTTAGTCCATGGCAAGTTTTAGCCCTTTTAGGGTGGGCTAGAAGGTTAGGTTAAACCCCAAATGGGGTGAGTGAGGGCTATCAAGTGTTGAGAGAGTGGACTTTGACCTTTATTGGTGGAATCTTATGTAAAGAAGGCTTGACCAATGGGCAATGGCTTGGATTGGACCCACTAGGATTTTGGGTTGACATTAGGCTGACCCAAGATGGGTTTGGGTCGAGTTTGATCAGCCTTCAATGAGTCATGGGTTAGTTTTATGGGTTTTGGCTCAATTTGGTCATATGGGTTTAATTTGGGTCATGTTGGATTAGGTTGACCAATTGGTCAAATTGGGTCAAACCAATACTTGGGTTAGATTCAAATGATGATTTGAAGAGCTTTAATTCAAGTGATTTCAATCAATTTGGCCTAAGTTTGATTTTGGCTTATTTGAATTCATGTAGGTCAAATGGGCTAAGTTGACCATTTTGATCAAATTGGCTAAATTGGCTTGGGTTGGGTATTGGTTCAAGTTTAATTGGTTGATTACAAATGATTGTATGCTTTAGTTTGAATCAATTTGAATTTTATTTGGATTTTGGCCAATTTGACCTTTTAGTTCAATTTGGGCTAGGTTGGTCAATTGGGTTAGTTTGGGTCTGATTGACCAAATTGGAGCTTTGGTCAAGTTCAACAATGAATTTGAAATGAACTTGTGCCATTGGTTGCAATCAATTTAGGTTAGATCATGATTTGAACCATTTTGGCCTTTTAGGTCAATTTGGGTCAACTTAGGTCAAATGGCCAATTGGGTTTGGCTTGGCTTAATTGATGGTCAAGTCATGTTCAAACATTAATTATGGGTTGATATGAATCAATAGTTTCAATCAATTTGGTGTAGGATGAGTTTTTGGCTAGTTTGGGTTTCATATGGGCTAATGGTTGACTTGGTCAAATGACCAAGTTGACTTGGTTTGACCCAACTCAAGGTACTTGGTCATCCTAGGGTGATTATTGATCATGATATGAGACTTGGATGGGATTGGTTCAATCCAATTTGGGTTGGACTAGAACTTGGTTCAAAAAGGTCCTTTAGGCCACTTTGGGTCAAGTGGACCTAAATGGGTCAATTGGTTTTGCTTTGGCTTGTTTCAAGTTTAGTTGAACTTATACATGAGTATATGATTGAAATATAAATTCAACTTTATTCAATTTGGAGTCCAGTAGATTTTGGCTCATTTGAAGTTTTCAAGTTAAAAGGGATAACTTGGGCTTGACTTGGGTTCACTTGAGTTTGGTTTGATGATTGTAGGTTTCATTTATATTTGGATAGACGATTGAAGGAATGATTGATTCAAGAGAAAATCTATTGGTTTTGACTTGAATTGGATAGGATTTGGCCAAGTCCAAGGAAATGGTTTAAAAGGCTCGAATTAGGTTTTGATTTGATTTTGGATTTGATTTTGGCTATTTGAATTTATATTTCGTTTATATTTGAGAATATAAATGAAGATATAAATGATTCATAAGAAAATCACTTAAGTTTGGAGTGATTTAGAGAGCAAACTTGACTAAGCTCATAGAGTTAGGTCAAATGGGCTTAAGTAAGAAATTGATTTAGTTTGATTTGATTTTGATCAATAGAATGTGGGTTTCATTTATATTTGTGAATATAAATGTATATACAATTTGTTTATAAAGAAACCAATCTCAATCAAATCAACCCAAGATAAATTGGGATTTGGTTAAGGTTAAGGATGTAGGTCCATATGGCTTAGGAAGGGTATTGGTTGGATTTGGATTTAGTTTGGTTTAGTTTTGGTCATTTGGGTTTATATTTCATTTATATTTGTGAATATAAATGAAGATGTAAATGATTCATGAAGGGAACAATCAAATTTTGGTTGAATTTGGTGGAGATTTAGCTAAGTCCATGGAATTCAATCATAAGGTTTATGAAGAAGTTTGGACTTGAATTTGACCATGGAATTGAATCATTTGAAGTTGAATTTGAATTGGAATTTGATAGTTTGATTAAAGGATTGAATTGATATTTGAGAAAATCAAATGAATTGAGATTGATTGGAATTTGGTTAAGTCCATAAGATGAAATCAAAAGGCTTAGGAAGGTTTTTTGAATTTGAGTTTGATCATGGATTTCAATCAAATGATTTTGGAATTTAGATTTGGAATTTGGAATTTGACTTGGACTTGAGTTTTGGCTTGAGATTTGAATTTGGATTGGATTGTATTGGAGAATGTGCATATGAATTAGGTTTGGGCTACATCGTGGATGATTTTCTTAAGTCTTAAGGCATGGCCTAATCCTATGATTAACCCTTCTAAGTCTCTAAGTTTAGGTTAAGTGTCCACCTAATGAATAGAAGTGTCTTCAGACTAAGGAACTCTTAGTGCCTATAAGAGTCCTAGATCTATGAGAGGTCAAAGACTCACTCTAAAAGTGAGGTCAACATGGATCCATGAAATCTAAACTAAAGTAATTTTTATAATCTTCTTAGATTTTTTTTCTCTTACCCATTTACCCCTTGAGTTTTTAGTGATCCAATAACCATTATCACGAAGGCTTATCATATATTTAGATGTCATCTTATTTGATTATAGTAATTTTCCATTTACTTTATGGATCAACACTCATTATATATATATATATATATATATATATATATATATATAATGATATATATATAAAAAAATCTAGAAAAATAAAATCAAAATAAACACATATTTACACTTCTTTAGAGTTTCTCTTAGAAGTACATCGAGTGTAATTAATAAGGAGCTTGGTTCTTCTAGGAGATTCAATAGCCAACATTCTCTTCTTCTTTTATTATTAACTTGATAACATGTTTATGAATAAATATTTACTATGAGTTCATTTTAAAATGAAAATTTGATATTGATCCTCTTCTCATCTCCTCTTATGAAATATTTTTATTTAAATACTATATCATTTTATTAATATACTTTTCCCCACACTAATTAAAAGAACTAATCTTGAATATACAATAACTAGAAAGTAGAGAATTCCATTGTGAAACTTTATTACATACTGATCAAACACATTATGCAATAACTATAGATAAAGATGGTAATGGGAAGAGGAATGGTCAAGAAGATACATTGTTCGAAAAGTTTGAATAATCATTACATTGGGCCTCTAATTTTTATTTATATATATAGGAGTGATATTATTATTTAAATAAATATTTCAAGCATATTTATCCAAGAAAATTAAATCATAAATATGTTTCTCAAATTTTGAGTATTGCTACGTGCAGGAAAGAGTGAGAGAATTTGATGTCTTAGTGTTGCACGAAGGTTCTGCACACACAGAAAAGGAGTTTGAGAGATATCATAATTTTTACGTGGAAAATCAAAAAAGAGAAAAATAACTGGGCCTAGCCCGTTTAGAAATAATTTCACTATTTAGTATTTATTACAATTGTTATCATGTCTTTAAAGTTGAAGAAATTTTATTGGATCAGTGGCGAAGTCTTCGCTTGAGTTGATAGTCTAACGATTTGATGACAACAATCGAGCGATGGTTGGGTGGCAGTCGACAGTGGTCCACCGATGATGATTGGGTGGTGGTGGTGCCACGGCCTGCAACGTGATTATTGACATTGTCCGTGTGGTGACGATGATGGTGGCTGACGGTGATAGGTCCAAAGAAGGAATGGTAGTGGGACCGGTGGGCGTGGACCAACCATAGCCGGTGGTGGCAACTGGCGGTGGTGACAGGTGGCGGCAGCCGATGGTGACCAGCGACGATGGCGGGATTCGACGACAAAGGCGGTGGCAACTAGCGGTAGTGATAGGAGGAAACGACTTATGGTAACCAACAGCGGAGGTCAGCAGTAATCCAACGAAGGTCAAGCGGTGGTGGCTAGCGGTGACT
This sequence comes from Cymbidium sinense, assembly GCA_021442155.1. Taxonomy (NCBI): domain Eukaryota; kingdom Viridiplantae; phylum Streptophyta; class Magnoliopsida; order Asparagales; family Orchidaceae; genus Cymbidium; species Cymbidium sinense. The sequence goes on along the minus strand of CM038233.1, from coordinate 8,105,617 downwards.
AACAATGGTACCGCCGGTGATCCGACGGTGACCAAGCGGTGGCAACTAGCGGTGTTGACTAGCAGTTGGTGGTGACCAGCTGCAGCGGCCGCAGTGGTCCACTTATACTTTGGGATTCTTCAAGTATCAGAGCTATCTCCCCTCTCCAGCTTAGGTCCCTTCATGTGAAGAATGGGGCTATTTATAGATTATGAGAGTGTCATTTTTTTAAATACACGTAAAATCCAAATCACTCCATGAGACGGCTCAAAGTGATTTCTTGATCATGAGATATATTTAAGCATTTGAATACTTAAATAAAGTCAAAATTAAGATATGTTAGACTTGTTAGATTTGTCTTGTTATGATGCTTGATTTGATTATAAATATTTCATATTTGGAAGTTATTCAGAAATATTCTGAATGATTTTCTAAAATGTTCAATTATATTTTAAGTGTTTGATCTAAGCTAGTCTGAATTCAGGATCGGATTACTTTTTTATCCCATCGATGTATTTATATCAGCTCTATGATAGCTAAAAAATAATTTGAAAGATTAAGATTATGATTCTAAGTGATGTTCAATAATACATACATCAAGATTAGTGTTTGAACTATGGGATTTTTCAATGACATATCAAATATTATTGAGCCTATAAAGCCAAATTTTCATATGAGCTTGGATGAAGATATGAATGAATAATCTTAGTATTAATTGATCAGTCCAAAGGGGTTCCCAATCAAGATGACAAAGGTTAATCCTGTGCTGGCTTCCTCCAAATTTTATCTTAAAACCAATTGTTGGTCGATGTTTCCAATCATTATTCAAAATTTATCTTGATATGTGGAAGAGTATGATATAACGGGCAAAATGAAGTTTATTTTTCTAATGGTGCTAAAATTTCATTTATAAATGTTTTAGAGTGATATTATAAGAAAATTATGCATGTTTCATCTCTTATCCATTCGAGAGAAAATTTGTTCTTTAGTAGATTCATGTCATGACGATATATACCAGTGAACGAGGTTGACAAATATGAGGTAATATATGAGGATGGCTTTGGGAAAAAAAAGGATTAAGAAAGATAAGTTGGAGGAAGCAAAATAACAATAATCGTAAGGGAGGAGGTAATATCAGCCGCGTTAATGGAGGTTATGATGAAGGAGGCCATGCCAAAGCCTCAGAATCTTAGATAAAATACTTGGATAAATCTCTTGTTAACAACTTTTGATCCTTTGTCTCAGTTCTCTGTAAGGAAGAAACCGGGCCTAGAGAAAGGATGAAGAAGACTGTACCAGAGTTCCTATGTATTGATTCATGAGGGGAAGAAGGGATGGAGGAAGGAAAGATGGGACGATAGGTCAAATTACTTCACTAATGGAGGGTGGAGTACAAACTGTAGAAGATATCAGACAAAAAGTATAAAAAAAAGGAAGATAAGAGAGGAACAACACACGTAAAATCTTTCTAGTTGTTCAGCATGTAAGTCTACCTCAACTACAACGAACAAAGAGAGTGAGCTTCATTATACTAGAATAAGAAGAAGAAGAAGAAGAAAATTTAAATCTCTGAAAAGTTATATTTAACTAGCAAATAATAATCATCATTTATGTATAATTATATTAAATATATATTTCACCAATCAAGTTTACAAAATAATCTAAAAATATATATATTTTCATAACTGGCTATATAAATCTTTTTTTTTAAAAATAATTTTTGTAAAAAAAGAAATAATAAATAATCATCAAATATCAAAGTAAAAGCATATAAATCATGTTGATCTCAATTTGAGTTGAGCTTCATGGTCTAAACAAACTGACGTGGTATATATTAAACATTAAACCAAAGAATCATATTATTTTAATGTTCCTCTCAGACCAAATCACCCAAAGAGAAGCAAAGATATAACATAAGCAACGCTTCTTAAGATTACTATATAATAAAAGAACTCAGATTGGATAATCAGAGATCAGAAAGATGAACCTTCAGGTTTTTCCCCCAAATATATATACATAATATCTAAAGAAGAGTTTTTAAAAAAAAAAATTATGGGGTTACAATATAGTTTTCCTTCAACAAATAATTACTTTTCATTTTAAAAACTAATTCACTTACAAAATTTTAAAATATTGTTATTGTTCAACAAATAGTTTATTAAGAGAAGTAAAGTTTTATTTATTACTTAAATTAAGTTTAGTGTTCATTTAACTTGAAACACATATGTGAATTACATTTACTTTTTGATATATATATATATATATATATATATATATATATATATTATTTATTATTTATTACTTTCTAATTCATATAACAATGATATGCAAGAGGGGCTTTGTCAAAGAGGACAAGAATCAAAGAATGTATGCTTCAACTTGTATTTTCTTCTCATCTAATCAACAAGGAATCTAATTCATAGCTGATCTCCTAAACTTAAAACAAGATTGACATTCTCTACTGTCAATAGACTGAGTCCTTGTTCCTTCCTTACTGAAGAAGACTCATTTTATTCCACATCTCATCTTCATCTTCTCACTCTGAAGAATCCAAAATTTCCAAGTCAAAATCCCAATTCGCCACATTAATTAGTCTATTTTAATCTTAATTAGTCAAGTCAAAACCCAAATTTGCTACAAAAAAAAAGTCATAGCCTTGACTTTATATATTTCAGTGAATTTTTCAGTGATATATATTATCAGTTATTGATAGATTCAAGCTTTTTAATGAGAGGAGGTGAAAGAGTTTATGATAAATCTATTTGAAAAATAAATGATTTAAGATTTATGCTGTATTTTCTTATCATATATTGATTTGCAGAGTTTGATTTATTTTCTTACAAACAAAAAAGATATAAAATAGCATCCAATATTATAGGTTAATTTTAAATTTTATTGGCCTGTTTTTTATAAGATAAATGTATGATATTTATGTTAAATTAGAGGAATTATGATCGTAGTTTTCAAAAATAAATTATAGTGAAATATACAAAATGCACTAATATGATGTAGCCGTTAACTGAGTGGATATTTATGAAATTTTATGCATTTTTATATGTTAATATTCTCTTATATTTTTCATTCTTTTTTTTGTCATCGATGTTTCGAATTATATTTGACCTATTTAATTATCAATATTATATATAATCATATTGTCTTTTTTCTTCAGCAACTCACAATCTCTTCTTAGTTCCACCACTACTACTGATGAAAATGGAATAATATCCTCATAAAGCACATTGATATAGATGAGGATTTAGGGCATCTCATTCTCCTTTGAACAGTAAAAAGGATGCAAGCCAGTAATCAAAGAATTAGATTAGGCAAAGTTGCACGTGCTGACTGAAAACATTCGTACAACAAGACTTGGTGATATGCTTCTTCTTCCATGGAAGAAAGAAAAGTGCCAAAAATAAAGAAGATTGAGAGAGTACTGCAATGGTCCCATAGAAAGATTTCTGGAATATATATATATATATAATGCAAGTGGATTTAAACCCTATAAATAGATCAGGCATGGACAGCTAGCAACTAAGCTATAACCCTAAACAGCAGAAGAAGATTAGAGTGGAAGAGAGGTCTTACATGAAGATGAGAGCCGTTCTTTGTTAGCCAAGGATGACTTGCCTTTGTCCTCATTGGAGTCATCTGAAAGAAAATTTTCAGTCTGCCTCTCAGAACTGAAACCCTACCAAGGAATTGCTTTTCGCAGATTAATTTTTTACATTGAGATCTGTGTTCATAAACTTCTATTTATATAGAAGAAAAAAACGCAGAGTTTAATGTAAAAGAACGGTGAAAATAATTTCTTATAGGATTTTTATATCTGATATTTCTGCTGCTGGTCAAACGCAAGTCTCCTTGGCTAATCTAAGTGGCTTTTAGTCTTCATGCTAGACCTTCTTCTTCCTCGTTGTAAAACCATGGAAGTGAGCTTAATAAAAGAAAGAAGAAGAGATGAGCAGTTCTTGTTGCTGTGAAGAAAATCATCAATGAAATCAGTCAGTTCATCAAATTGTTTATTTTACTATCACTGACAGTATATCTCATCACATCATTAATATTATGTTCAGTCTGATTAATATTATCTTAATTAACGTGTAATCTTAATCATATTATATTATTTGCAGGTTAATTATAATCGTTATGAATTTTTTAAAATATTGCAGCTAAGTCTTTATCATGATCATATAAAGCCATGAAAGTAGTGGCAGATCTGCGGTTTTTTTTTTTGGAAAAGTTTCTCACAGCTTTAATTTAAATATTAATCTTTAGTTCATAGTTTATGTTATCTGCAATGACTTCCAGAATGAACTTTTTCACGTACTGTTAGATTTGCTGAAGTGTGCAATAAAAACTTATTGCGTGTGCAAGTCATCTTAGTCATCAGTTGAGAGCTTTAATTTTTAACCAAATGATCTTGAATTTAATTTTTTATAAATACCTTATGTATTAATTTATAATTAAATTTGTTCAAATGTCTCAAAAAAAATTTTATTACTTTAGATTTTTTTTTAAAGAGAATAAAGCTATGATGCTCCTAACAGCTTTAAACAAATTTTAAATTATTTGTAATTATTTTATAATTAATTATATATAGCTATAATTAAACTAAACTGTAAAACATATGCCAATAGACTTCCAACATCTTCTAATATATGTTATAAGCAATGATTATCTTCTTTGTTAATGTCAAATTATCATTATTTAGATATAATCATAGTATTTTTTGCATAGATTAAAGAAGGTGAATTATTTTCTTATCCTCTTAAAAAATTGTAGCTTTTATATTAAATTTAAGGAAGATTTACATACATACCACACAATTCTTATGTATTTATATATCTAACACCTAAAATTAGATATTTACTTATCTAACATTTTTCTATGCTTAAAAAAGTGTATTTCACTTTTAAAAAATAAGTGATGATAATATTTTTGATGTGATATTAAAAATTGTGGTGTTATATATGTAAAAATTGAAATTTAGGTGTTGAGAGTCCAAACCAATCAATATCAAGAGGTCATGGAATGTGTATAGTAATTTAATATTTGAGGCAGTTTTTTACTTGCAGTATAGTCTATATTGTACCATAAATGATATTTAAAAAATTATATTTTGAAGACATTGTAGTAGAAACCTGTGTTTTCAAATCTGATCTAACAGGTGCAGTAGATTTCAAAAAATTATGATTTAACTTTTTTAATATAATAAAAAAATTATAACATTGACTGCAATTTTTTAAACAGTAATTTCTTCTGTAGCAACTTTAACATAACTTTTTCAAACAGTTGTAGCTGCCCCAAATGGATGCTTATCCTCAAAGAGTCATCTTAATACATCTTGATCTCATCAATTTCATGGCACACTAATTAAATTTTATTTTTATAAGGCCAATTACATTTAATAAATTTAAATAATTTAAATTAGTATTGTTTTTTTAAAGTATATATAATTTAAAAAATAAAATAAATAATATCATCCTTTTTAGGCATTTATTATTTCAAATATACTATATCGCATTAAGGTATATAATAACTTACTGAAGTGGCAATATTTCACGAATAACAGCAACAATTTAAAAAAATAATAATTAAAGAAATATTTGCATACATATCGCACAATTTATGTATTTATATACATATATATTAAAACAATTTTATATTTACATACATAACATTTCTTATTCATAAAAATATGTTTAATTTTTTAAAAAAATTAATGCTAATAATATTTTTATGTGATATTATAAATTTAAAGCTATATATATATATATATATATATATATACGTAAATAAGGTAAATTCTCTAGATTTAAATATTAAAAAAATTAATACAAGAAATTAACTTGAGCAAATTTTCTGCGGAGAAGCGTCCAGTAGAAATTTAAATGAATAGAAGGTAATTATCAAAACCACATCATCTTAGAGTACCAGAGGCTGGGCTGGAGAAGAAGGGAAAATGAGTTATCAACAATTCCCTACTCCTCCGGTAGGATCCTACCCTCTTCCAGGTAAACACATTGATCTACAACAGTTGGCATTCCCTTGTTGAAATATCTTGATTTGATGTTGTTTTTTGATGTTTTCTCTTGGTTTCAAATTAAAATTTCTGCAATGGGGGTTTTCTTAGGTTTTAATATTGTCAGATGATTGACGCTTGCAAAATCGATTCATCAGTTTGTTGTTTTATTTGGTCATCGATGCTGAGGTTTGGTTAGTTATATTGTTTGATGATTGTGTTGATGGTTGTTCCTGACTCGTATTTGATCCTGGTTTGTTTGCAGGGTACCCGAACCCTTATACAACTCCACCTTATGTACAGCCTTACCTCCCACCTCCTCAAGGTTAGCAGGCCTATTTCCTTGGAGAATCCCGTCCACCTCCGCCACCTCCTCCTGAATGCAAGTCATGCTGCTGCCATAGACATGGTAGTGCCTCTTGCTTCTCATTTCTGGAAGGATGATATGCATTTCTCATTTCTCTTTGCTTTATATTTTACTTCTTGGTTCATTGATAACAACAACAAGTAGCCTTTATCCCACTATGTGGGATCGACTACATGAATTCTTTTTCTTTAATGTATCATATTAAGTATTGTTGAGTACTAGAAAATCAGTTGCGGTAGAGTAAAAGTTTATATCTTAGCCTTGTTGTGAAATCCAGCACACACACAGGTATTTAAAGAGTGAACAAGAAAACTCCAGAAATTTTCACGTGGAAAATCTCGAAAAGAGGGAAAAAATCAACTGCGAAAAGCTTCTATGTATCTATCTATTTGAGTACAAAATCTTCCGATAACGGGATTACATCATATGAGAAAGGAACAAACACGTTTAGGTGGTAACAATTCTAGTAGTAGCGGATGATAGCGGCAGAACGTGACGATTAAGGTCATCATGATGGACCGTGAGAGGTTGACGGCGAGAGCGGGCGGCGGCGACTGCGTGGTTGACACCGTCGGGCCGATTGTGCTTGGAGAATCTTCAAGCTTTAGGGCTTTCTCCTCTCTCTTGCTTGGGCTCCCTATACAGGAATGAGGCTATTTATAGATTTGAGGAGTGCTCGTAAATACATGCAAAACCACTTCACTTCATCATGCTCAAAATGATCCCTTTGATCATTTGATGTATTTTAAATATTTGAATGCTCAAATGAAGTCAGAATTTTGAGATCTTGGGCTTGTTAGATCCGGCTCGTCGAGACGCTCGATTTGATTATAAACACTCCATGTTTGAGAGCTTTTTAGAAGTTTAACTGATATCCCAAAGTTTTCACTCGAAAGAGGCGTTAACTGCCCTTGTTGGACCGACCGGGTTTGGGCGATCAGTAGTTCATCTGGCGAGGCTCGGTTTTCTCTCGACTACCCTTGTCCGGACCGACCGGGATTTGAGGGCTATCAAGGCCCGTAGTTCATACCTGCGAGGTTCCGCTTTTCCCTCGAAGAGGCGCTGGATCGCCTTGTCTAATCGGACTGGTTTGGAGGTGATCAAGCACTGTAGCTCATACGACGAGCTCGATTTTCCTCGAAGCATCGACCGCTCTTATCGGACCGACCGTTTGAGGCGAGCTTATCAAGACCCATAGTTTACGGAGAGGCTCCGCTTCAAAGAGGCATCAACCGACTCGGACCGTCTGCTCCGGAGGCGACCGCGCCCGCCAGATATACGCCGTCTACAGCTTTTCCTTGAAAGAGGCATCAATCAGACTCTCCGAACCGTCCGTTCAGAGGCATCAAGGCCCACGCACATACGCTGGTCACGCTTCGCCGAAGAGGCGCCAATCATTCGCTCTGGACCCCGGGTTTGAGGCGATCAAGGAGACGACAACCGGAGATCTGGTCGACGGCGATGTTCGACGATGGTGGTCGACTGGCGGCTGCAAGAAGGACTCTGACGGGTCTACGAGGATAACCATGACGCATGGTGGTGACCCGGAGATTGCCGACGATGGTCGCGGACCGACGATAGAATGACCTGGCAGCGGACCGGCCATGCTGGTCGGCTACCGACGGGTGGTCGGCATGATAACCGGCAACGACAAGAATGACTAACGCCGAATGGGCTGGAGGACCGGGCGACATGGTAGTGACCGGAGAAAATTATCGGAGATGCTCGGGGCTGGGACAAGACCGGTCACCGACGGGTGGTCGGGTGGTGCGAATCGGGCAGAATGACGCGGAGACTAGCCAGAACGGGCGGGGATGACCGACGATGATGGTGGTGACCGTGAAGATTGGGCGATGGTCTACGGCAAGAATCGGGCGATGGTAGTCGGCCGCGGACCGACGACGATGATCGGCCAGGGGTGGTCACAAAGGGTAACCTGACGAATGACGGTGGAGACCGGTGTCGCAGAATGGGGATGACCGATGACTCATGGTGGTGACCATGAAAATTGCCTACGTGGTGACCGGCGACGATGAGGATTTTTGACCTATTCGAGGTTGTTTGTCAGAGTGTGACTCGATGGCGTTAACCTGTATGGAAGAGGTTGAATTCAATCTGCTGAGGATTTTTGACCCATTCGAGGTTGTTTGTCAGAGTATTTGCTCAATGATGTTAACCCGATGATGTTAACCTGTGTGGAAGAGATTGAATTGAATCCGCTGAGGATTTTGACCCATCCGAGGTTGTTTGTCAGAGTGTTACGATGACGCAACTCAGAAAGAGGTCAAATTAAACTACCGGTGATTTTGACCTATCCGGTTATTTGTGTGTTACCCATGACGCTAACTATGGAAGAGGTCGCGGAAGTCCACCAAGGACCTTTGACCTATCCCAGGTTGTTTGTCGAGTGTGACTTGATGACGCTTAACCGATAACGCAACTGCGGTGGAAGAGGTTGCATTGAATCCGCCGAGATTTTGACCTATCCGAGGTTGTTTGTCGCGTGTTACCCCGACGCAACATATATGGAAGAGGTCGTAGGAAGTCCACCAAGGACCTTTTGACCTATCCTAGGTTGTTTGTCAGATTGTTTGCTCAATGATGTTAACCTATATGGAAGAGGTTGAATTGAATCCGCTGAGGATTTTTGACCCATCCGAGGTTGTTTATCGTGGTGTTACCCATGACGCAATGTGGAAGATTGAAGTCCACCGCGACCTTTGACCAGTTGGTTTGTCGAGTCTTTGTTCGATGACGTTAACCTATGTGGAAGAGATTGAATTGAATCCGCTGAGAATTTTTGACATATTCGAGGTTGTTTGTCAAGATGTTACCTGATGACGTTAACCTGTATGGAAGAGGTCGAATTGAATCTGCTAGAAATTTTTTACTTATCTGAGGTTGTTTGTCAGGGTGTTACCCGATGATGTTAACCTGTATGGAAGAGGTCGAATTGAATCCGCTAAGGATTTTTGACCTATCCGAGGTTGTTTGTCAGGGTGTTACCCGATGACGTTAACCTGTATGGATGAGGTCGAATTGAATCCGCTGAGATTTTGACCTATCCGAGATTGTTTGTCAGGGTGTTACCCGATGACGTTAACCTGTATAGATGAGGTCGAATTGAATCCACTGAGGATTTTGACCTATCTGAGGTTGTTTGTCGTGTTACTCATGACGCAACTGCATGGAAGAGGTCGTGGGAAGTCCACCAAGGACCTTTTGACCTATCCTAGGTTGTTTGTCAGAGTCTTTGCTTGATGACTTTAACTTGTATGGAAGAGGTCGAATCAAAACATCCGTTTGTGGTTGTAGCCAAAGTTGCTTCTTAACCTTGGTCTTGTTTTTCCATGAGTATGATTGGAAAATCATAATTTGCAAAGTTATATCTCTTCTCAATGTTGAAATATCCTCCAACTTTGGCTTATTTTTTGGGATGGTAATCGATTAGATGCTTAACATGGGTGATCTTCTGAGATTAAGAGTTTCCCCCCAATTTTTGATAAAATCTGAAGGAACGAAGTTTGATGAATCTTCATTCTTCGCTTGTGCTCCTTAAAAGCTTGAAATGCTCCACCTCGATGGTGGTTTTGACCTTGTTGGAAAACTTGGTCGCCATACAAGATGAAATAATGGGAATCAATTTTCCACAAATGGCGTCACACTATTGCGTGCTAGAAAACCCCATGTAGAGTAAAAGTTTCTTTAGCCTTGGTGAAATCCAAAGACAATAATACGTGTATTTAAATAAGGAACAAGAAAACCTGAATTTTCACATGGAAAATCTCAAAAAGAGGGAAAAAACCACAGGGCCTAGCCTAGTAAAAAGCTTCCACTATGTATTTGTTTCAGAGTACAAAATCTTCCCGATAATGGGATTACAAAATTGTATATGAGAAAGGAACAATGACTATATAGTCACATTTAGGTGGTAACAATTGCTAGTGGTAGCAGATGATGGCGAACAACGAGGAACAGCGACTGACAATGAGGTCATCATGATGGAGACTGGCAGAGGTTGATGGCGCGACTGACGATGGCGACCGGCGGCGGTGGTTGACGATGGTCGAGTGGTGGGACGATTGTGCTTGGAGGATCTTCAAGCTTTAGGGCTCTCTCCTCTCTCTTGCTCCTCCCTCATATGAGGAATGAGGCTATTTATAGATTGGAGGAGTGGCCTCAGAATACATGCAAAACCCGCACACTCCTTCATCGGACGGCTCAAAATGATCCCTTTGATCATTTGATGTATTTTAAATATTTGAATGCTCAAATGAAGTCGGAATTTTGAGATCTTGGGCTTGTTAGATCTAGCTCATTGAGACGCTCGATTTGACTATAAACATTTTATGTTTGAGAGCTTTTTAGAGGTTTAACTGATATCCCAAAGTTTCTAATGATATTTTAAGTTCTTGATTTCACCGCCAACTTCGACGCTTTTCTTTTAACGCCAAGATGCTTCACTAAGAATTTTCATATCAAGTATTATATTCTCATTTAACCCTAATAAATTAAGATTGTTTTTTATGCATCCTAATGAAGTCTTTTTAGGTCTACCTCTACATTTCTTAACTTGAACCAAATCTAATATCTACTCTCCTAATTGGGTTATCAGACATCTATTGTTTTATGCGGTCAAATCATCTAAAACGACCCTCTATAATCTTATCTGCCATTGGAGCTACTTTAATTTTATCACATATATATTTTTTCTCATTTTGTCTCTAAGTGTTAAGCCACTCATCCACCTAAGTATTCTCATCTCCGTAATACTTAATTTTATGATTTTTTTTAATTAGCCAACTTTCAGCTACATAAGGCAATGCATGTCTCATCACCATTCTATAAAAATTTTCCTTGAATTTAAGCGGTATTTTCTTATCACACAATAGGCCTAATGCATTCCTCCACTTTAACCAACCAACTTGAATTCTACGAATAACATCCCCATTTATATCACCATCACTTTGAACAATAGACTTGAGATATCTAAACATTCATTCTTTTTAATGATTTGATCACCCATTATCACTAATCTGCCGTTAGATCTTCCACAACTAACATTACACACTATGTATTCAGTTTTAGATTTATTCAAATGAAAGCCTTTAGACTCTAAGGTTGACCTCCATAATTCAATTTTTTTTTATGAACTACCTCTCTATTCTTATCAACAAAAAGAACATCATAAGAAAAAAAGCGTACACCAAGGTATGTCCTCTTATAAATGTCTAGTAAAAACATCCATATAACAATAACAACAACAACAACAACAAGCCTTTATCCCACTATGTGGGGTCGTAGTAAAAACATCTATAACAACAACAACAACAACAACAACAACAACAACAACAAGCCTTAATCCCACTAGGTGGGGTCGGCTACATGAATCCTCTGTCTCCATTGTGTCCTATTATGTGTCAAATTCTCATTTAAATCAAGTATACTAAGATCATTTTTTAATTCTCATTAAATCAAGTATACTAAGATCATTTTTATACATCTTACAAGTCTTTTTAGGTCTACCTCTACCTTTCTTAACATAAATCTATGCATCCTCCTAATCTGTCATGGACGGGCCGTGCTTTGGCCAAACCATCTAAATCTCTCTCTTATCTACCCTTTGAGCTCACTCCACATTTTGCTTTCATCTCTATCTCAGAGCCACTCATCCACTAAACATCCTCATCTATGCTTCTATATTGGCCAATTCTCATAAGTCATTTGCGTCTTACCACCATCTTATAAAATTTTCCTTAAGTTTAAGTGGAACTTTTCTATCACATAATAGGCCGGATGCATTCCTCCTCCTTCCATCCAACTTGAATTCTACTAATAACATCTCCATCTATTTCACCATCATTTTGAACAATAGAGCCTAAATATCTAAATGCTCACTCTTATTAATGACTTGTTCACCTAATGTCACAACACTTATCACTAGAACTTCTACAACTAAAATTACACTCCATATATTTTTTTGCTTAAAGCGAAAACCTTTAGACTCTAGAGTTGACCTCCACAATTCAAGTTTCGTTGGACTCCCTCTCTAGTCTTATCAACAAGAAGAATGTCAAAAAGCAATACCAAGGAACATCTTCTTGTAAATGCCTAGTAAGAACATCCATAACTAAAGTAAAAAGATAAGGGCTTAAAGTGATCCTTGATGCAATTCAACGAAATAGGAAAATATTTTGTCAATCCTCCTTGTGTTTGGACACAAGTAACAGCTCTAGTGTACATATCCTTAATGACTTGAATATAACCAATATTAACTCCTTTATGTTCTAGAACTCTCCAAAGAACATCTCTTGAAACTTTATCATAAACTTTCTCTAAATCAATAAATATCATATGTAGATCCTCCTTACTTTCTCTATGCTTCTCCATCAAACCCCTTAACAAATGTATAGCATCCATAGTAGATCTACCTGGCATGAAACCAAACTGATTGTGAGAAACTTGTATCATCGTAACCTATGCTCAATTACTCTCTCCCATAATTTTAATGTATGGCACATTAACTTAATTCCTCTATAATTTGCACACTCTTGTGCATCACCTTTATTCTTAAATATATGAACCAACAAACTCTTTCTCCACTCATCTGACATCTTTTTAGTCTTTAAAATGATATTAAAAGATTTGTAAGCCAAGAAATTCCTTGATCTCCTAAACATTTCCACTTCTATTGGAATATTATCCGGTCCTACTGCTTTTCCACATTTCATTTTCTTTAAAGCTTCACTAACTTCAGATTTACTAATACGACAATAAAAATAAAATTCTCTATTTTTGTTTAGGGTATTAAGGTTGCTAAAATCAATCGTACTTTCAGATCCTTCATTGAAAAGTTTATCAAAATACCTCATCCACCTATTTTCAATATCATTTTCTAAAAAAAGCATTTTACAAAAGCAAAAAAAATATGGGCATAAAATTGATCTTTGATGTAATCCAATTGAAAAAGAAAAATATTTGGTCAACCCTCCTTATGTTTGAACACAAGTGGCAACTTCATTATAAATATACTTAATGACTTGAATATAAGAATTATTAACTCGTTTCATTTCTAGAACTCTCCAAAGCACTTCTTTTATAACTTTATCATATGCTTTCTCTAAATCAGCAAATATTATATGTAGATTCTTCTTACTCTCTATATACTTCTTCATTAAACCTATCAACAAATGTAGAGCATCCATAGTAGAACTTCCTAGTATAAATCCAAACTGGTTTTGAGAAACTTTTGTATCACATTGTAATCTATACTTAATTACTTTCTCTTATAATTTTAATGTATGACCTATTAACTTAATTTCACTATAAGTTACACACTCGTATGCATCGCCTTATTCGTAAAAATAGGAATCAACAAACTCAATCTCCACTAAGCTGACATCTTTTAAGTCTTTGAAATAATATTAAAAAGATTCGTATGTAAAGAAATTCTTTGATTCCTATCTATTTTCACATGTCTATTGGAACATCATCTTGTCTTTACTATTTTTTCACACTTTATTTTTTTGAAGGTCTCTCCAATCTTAGTTTTATTAATACAATAATAAAAATAAAAATTTTTATTTTTATTTAGAGTACTAACATCGCTAAAGTCAATTATTTTCTCACAATTTTCATTGAGAAATTTATCAAAATATCTCATCCATCTATGTTGAATATTCTCTTCTAAGAAAATTATTTTATAATCTTCATTCTTAATGCATTTCATTTGAACTAAATCTATACTTTTTCTAACTTTTTTGATTCTTGATCCATTGCCAGTGTCAATTATAAAATATATTGTCAATTATAATTTTTTTCATTACATCACTTTTTTTATTTATTTAATTTATTTAGATTATGATATTATTAACCTTGTGGCTACTTGTCAGCCATGTGCGCTAGAAGGTGGTTTTGGCTTTTGGCTTGAAGCTATATTCTTCACTCCAATGGTTCAAGAAAGAAAAGGTCAATGACCAACCTGAGGATTTTGTCTTTGACAAGACCATCTTGTGTTCATGTTGGTGACTACAAGAGGAGACATTGCTTGTTGAATCAGTCGGAGGGCAACGAACCTACATGTTCCCCATGCTGGGGAATAGGAATATTATTTCTGCACTCACTTGATACGACTCCAGAAGTTTAAAGGTGAAATTCAATGATCTAAGACGCAAGAAAGGCATTGATAACAAGAGTATTTCCTTATAATCTTATGGCTATTTGCTATAGAATACAGAAGTCGCCTTTGTTAACCTCTTCTCCAGCTTGTGCAACATAATTCCTTCAAACTCAATTGCCTATGTCGACACCTTCATTGGAGTTTTTTTATGGCATCCCTCATCTCCTAATCTCCCTTTGTGGCCCTTCCCCTATGTCAATATTAAGTATGAAATCTTCTATGGGATCAAATTTTTCATCCTAGCTTTTTCCACCTTGTTCTTGTCCTTAAATTGTCTGCTCCATCTCAACTTTTGCGTCTCCACCAGCACTCTTTTCCTTGCTCGCTAACCTATCATAAAGAGGAGCGCTACATGCTATTGCTAAACCACCTCTATAGCCTCGTCACCCTTCTAGCTACCCATAATTAAGTTGGGCAGACGTCACCATGGTAAGCCTCGGGCATTGATTCTTCTACACCTTGGGTTGTTTAATCATCACCACTTGTAGTTATGACTGTCAAAAAAACTTATTGTTTGTGAACAACTCATATTCGATTCGTTAAGCAACTTGTGTTTGAATCATGCGTTAAGTAAACTAGCAGAATACGAACAACATTCCATTCGATCATGTTCAACTTGTTTTAGCTCGAAATAAGAAAATTATATATATATGCAATTTATTTAGTGCAGCAAATGTGCATAGTGGTCTTGGAGAGTGGAGGTTGGAGATTTTGAATTGGTGTAGGTTTGAATCCTGCCATTGTCGATTTTATATTTATTTATTTATTTTTTATTGATGTCATACTTTTATTCCCACTTTGTAAAGAGAAGCTTCCCTAAGCATTAATGCATGCATAACTATCTCATCATAAGTTAGGAAGCCTATGAAAAAGGTTCATTTGGATATGTTTCGCTCGAAAATTTAGCCGAACACGAGCCAATTTGAACAAAAAGACTAGTATCGACCCGAACACGAACAAAATTCTTACGAGCCTAATTTAAACACGAGCTAATTTCAAATATGAGCTAATACAAATGAGCCGAACACAAACATAACCTTAGATCATTCAAGCTCAGTTCTTTTACACCTCTACTAATAGTTCCTGTCACCACCACTTGTTTCTCAACCTTTACAACCCTCAGACCTAATGAGAGGCTGGGAACAGGCTCGATTACCAATTCCATCATCAGTACCTCCTCAGTCACCTTTGAAACATCTCAGCTCTCTTGAGTCTTTTGAGCCTTGGCTAACATGAAGAGGTTACTTTTGTGCGTTTAATGGCTGTTGCCAGTTGAGGGAAATGCTTGCTCACTCGAAGCTCTCTTGGAAGTTGAAGAGTTTGAAGATGAGCATCACATTTTTTAGCACTATGCGTTATACTTAGTGCCTCAAAATGAGGGAAAGTTTAAATCCGAAAGATTTCATAAAAATTTAATGCAATCTTCATCATCCATATGTTCTCAGTAGCTGTAATATGATAAGACCAAATGCTTTCATAACAGTGTCATGCAAACAAAGGCATACTAAAGTGCCGTGCCTTAGTATATGCTTTCTATGACTCTTCTTGAGAAGACCTCTTAAGAGATCTTCTATAATCAGGAATTTCTTTTGATAAGCCTTTTAGGGGATCATCTTGGGAGTTCTTATGACTTGGGCGTCTTCTAAACAGCTCTCGAGAGAGTTCTCGACAGTTCATCTAGTGCATTTAGTGTGCTTCTAACATTATGTATTTTCTCCAACATGATTCAAGTTTATCATATGCAAAATACTCATGGTGAATTCTACAATTCTAGAAGATCTAGTCACCCTTATCAGTGTTAAAGCACATGCACTCAATAAGGACTGTCATCTCATGAGACCATTCTAAAAAAAAGGAGATAGCATTTGGGAAACTATATTTTAGCTGTGTTTTGAAGAAGCTACGGTGAAAAAATTGCATTTTCTAACTTGAAATGACGAAAGATGTGCACTATATTTTTATTGTTTTTGCACTTGGCTCCATGTTCGGATACCTCTATCATCAATAGCCTCTCCATTATGTTGACTTCTCACATCGCCGAGGTATAATGATATGATCCCAAATCCTCTAATTGCCAAACTAGAATATACATCCAGCATTTGCAACAGAACTAGAGTACAAAAAGATTATGAATCCAATTCCTCCAAGGCCAAAATATCAGCGTTACAACAGTGCACCAATATTATGACTTGCTCAGTCAGTAAGGAAGTACAGAAGACAATTACAAAAATAATCTAAATAAATAAACCAACAATCCATAACAGAAATAACGGCCAGAAGCATAGTAGAATAATAAACTGGTAACAAGAATCAAGAAGTGCAATTGAATACATACAGAGGCATGAAACATAACAGAAATTTGTTACAAGTTAAAGAAAGCCTAAATCCAAGACAGAAAGAAGAGTATAAATAGAGATCAGAGGAGAATGAGAGGGGGAATGAAATATTCTTAGCAAGGAATCTCCTTCTGCCTGAGCTTCTTCCTTCTCCTTCAGTTCCTGCCAAGTTCACCTGCCTTTTCCTCACCGGAAAGCCAGTCCTCCGGCGAGAAACCCTTCAGTTTCTCCTTCGCTCGCACGACCATTTTCTGAGCCTCGGCTAAATGATCGAAAACAAATCAAAGAAACAAGTAAGGTAAATATCGTACAGAATATCATCCCACGGTCCAGATCAGATCCACCGCAACGCCTCCCACGATCAGACGACCATTAAGTCTCCATAACATCAAGCTCGTCTCCCTCCAACACCTGTAATCCACTCAGTTCAACAGCGATCAAGAACCGCATGATCAAATAACATATCCAAGGGTCTACAAGAAACCAAACACATCCGACGGCTCAAGATTCAACCCAAGAGAGACTCGATCCGAGGCTCAGATCCAACGGCTAAGTACAAAACACGCTGCATCCAATGACTCAGAAAGCATTCGAGTTATTCCTTCCAATTTATCAGTAACTCAGCCGGGTTCCAAGCAAATCAGTGAGTCAACTCAGTGAACAGAACTCAAGCCAAGCCGAATCAGATCAAATTACAGAAATTAGCTCTTCAGACTCCCTTTTTCTTGAGTAAAAAGGCGCTAAATCCAACGGATCAAGCCAAATCAGGACTAATTACAGAATTTAGTTCGTATCATTGGTGCTCTTGTTGAGAGTCGAACTCAAGACCTCCCGCTTACCCAATCCCGGACTTGTCATTCTTTAGTACTTAGATGCGGCTATAAAAGGTTCGAACAATAACTTATTGGAGGATTCTTTTTAAGATGTTTAAGTAAATTTAATCACAAACTCATACACACCGTATAAAGGTGTTAAGTGATCCGAGCTAGTTCGAGCTCGACTCGTTTATGAGCTCGTGAGCTCAGCTTGTCGATCCACGAGCTTGAGCTCGAGCATGGTACATAGCTCATTAAGTAATCGAGCTTCAGCGGACTCGACTCGGGCACTCGTCTTAAGTAGATGTTATTGGCCTTATAGATTCAATATAATTATTAATGTTTATTCTTATCACTCTTCCAATTTAGCATTCTCATATTCTCTATATTTATTATTAAGGACTTCTTGTCATCCGATTATCAGATCCACTGTATCAAGATTTCAAAATTTTCTTATGGGCAAAATTTTTATAATTTATATAAGTGCATGATGACTTAAAAGTAATTTTTTTATATTTTGCATAATCATATAGAACTTTCCTTAAATTTGCAGGGGTGACTAATTTCTCAATTCCATTACTGCAGGCAACAAATAATTTGATTATTGTAATATGACCGATTAATTTGGTGTCAAATGTAATATTATAGTAAATTCTAAATATTTTATAAACACAACAATTTCTTTTCCAAGCTATATTTACTTAAGAGTAAATTTTTAAATTAAGTATCTTTTAATTAATAATTAACAGATTAAGCATTCATAAAAAAAATTTAACTTGATATGCCGATAAGTCGGGATCGGCCGCCACCTCATCGCCGGTGACGCCGCTTCACTTATCGGGCGATCAAACTTAGGTTGCGATAAGTTAACGACCGGCTTCACGGATTAGCCGGGCCGCTAACTTATCGGGCGATCTAGTTCGCCGCCCGATAAGTGGCGTGGGCGATTCTAAATACGACGGAGCCCGAGCAACTTCGTTTCTTTTTCTTTTCTGCCGCTCGCTCTTTCTCCTCCGTTCTTCCTCGTACGCACGAGGCCCCATCATCGCCGGCTCCACCATTGTCATTGGTTAGTTTCCCCGGCTCCACCATTGGCATTCCTAGCTTTGGCCGGCTCCACCAAACGAGATTCGGTTCGGTCATAAGTCCGGTCGCTGTCGAGACCGCACATTTCGCCAGTTTTTTTTTTTTTTTTGATTCCTTGCTTATTTGAATTAGCAATAATGTAGAGAGAAGTTTTTCATATTTTTCATAGTAATTATCCTAAAATTTGCCGTGGTTAGGGTATACGATATACTGCGATTAGGTAATTTGGTAAGTTATTTTTTGCATTGCTTAATTGTTAAGTGAATAATATGTATTTTTGTAACGGATTTTGAGTGTATTGTTAGGTTTTGTTACAACATTGGTTGCTGAGCTAATAGCAAAATGAGTCAGGATCTCGTTTTCTTAATTCTGCTCTATGACGGGTAACTAATCGTTGATGGTCAGTTCATTTCAAGTTATGATGGTGGAAAAAATAGCCCTATGCTAGTGTCGTGTCATACAACCTTAGGAGATTTAAAACTAAAAGTGTTCAGGACTCTGCATTATAACGTTGATAACTTCGCAGTAGAGATTACGTTGTTGTTTTCCAGAAGCGGATCTGAGCTTGTCGCTGATGATGATAATGTCGCAGATCAGTATTGATGAAGCTTCCCGCCAAACATTGATTATGTACTTGGAAATAAAACCACAATGTACCCGACCAAACTGACGCCGATATTATACGAATGTACACTCTATGCTCACGAAGTTGGGCTTGGCAATAATCGCAAGATATCATGAACAGGAGATAGTGTATGCTTTCATCTCGACATTACTGTTGGTGTTTTTTATTTTTGTTTAGTGTGCAGTATCTTCTATTTTTTTAGGAAGATGATATATGTTTAAATGCAGAACTGAGACGCATATTCAAGCACAACTACATGATCAACCTAGTTCATCTAGACAACTACCTGATGATGAGTATGAAACGATGAATAGTGAATCAAGCACTGCATCTGATGATAGCGATGTTGTTGATGAATCATTTTACGACGCTACGCGACGGTCATGATCTTATTGAGTCATTCTATTCGAAATTCGGATCACGAATGTAATGAATTCCAATGAATGAGTAATGCTCTATGTCGACCAGAAAGACCGGGATGCGGATATTGTGTTTGATAATCTGATATCTCGTTTTCGATGATGTCAAGTTCCAGAGTTATATAAAGGTATGTGTTTCAAATAAGAAGGACCTTCGCTTTGGATCTCGGTCCATTCATAATAATGTCAGCTTTGTTATCGTGACATTCAATCGTAAGAATTTCATCATACGCGCAAAGATCGCAGCCTCTGCCAATGGCGCGACGTAGTTGTAAGTAAGAGGTTGGGAGGCGCCTAGAGGTTATCAACTTTAGGTTCACCGCACACATGCATTTCCACCATCAGTGGTTCAGGACATCGCCAATGCACTTCTAAGTTTATTAGTTACTTCATAATGCCAGTAATGCGATTTCAAATCGACCTGAAACTCAGAGAAATCATAGGAAGGATGAAATCGAAATTTAACATCAAAGTCTCTTACATGAAGGCCTGGGATGCGAGACGTAAGAGTATCAGAGCAATATTTGGCAGTTGGGAGGAGTCATATCGCTCCCTAGCATTGTTTATGGATTCATTATGCTCTGCGTTGCGTTTATTAATTATGTCATCGACATACGCGGTTCGAGACTATTCGGCTTTGGACCATCTAATCTTGGGGATTTTGTTGACTGTCTCGATGGACGGATGTTCCTTTTGGGCAAGTATCGAGGTACGCGCTTGCGCCCATTGGTATTGATGCAAATAACGGCCTATTTCCTTGCTTTTGCGGGTCGAACTGAGAACAACGGATCCTGGCTCTGGTTCATTATGTGCCTACAACAACTGCTGCCAATTATTTCATCGAGGGGAGATTTATGCGTAATCTCGGATAAGCATTCAGGGTTGGTTCGTGGGTGCCGCGATATATTTTCATGGGCCGCACATCGTCATTGCTTGCGACATCTAAGGGAAAACTTTAAGAAGGCAGTGAGGAGAATGAATATTACGGATGTTGAGTTTATGTGCAAAAAAATGTACTTGGAAGGCAGCACCGATGACATCAACATATTTAATCGCAACATGGCTGACATAAAAAAAATTAAACCAGAAGTATATCAGTGGTTGGTAGAACGTGATGTGGAGAAGTGGACATTGATTCATGATGGTGGGAAGCGTTACGCACCATGACCACGAATGCATCGAATGCTTTAATGGTGTACTTAAACGCGTGCACGGAGACCGCCAATTCAAGCATTGATAACGCGCTTTACTATAACATCGCGGAGTCTATTCTATAAGCGGCAAGTTCGATTGACGCATTCACCTTCTCACCGCGAACCCAAACAAATTCTAAGCAAATTTGAGCGGAGGCAAGACATTTCCCACGCGTCAATATTAACGCAAAATGAGGTGCAAGTGTTGGACAGAATTGTCGCTCTTCGTGAGTTGATTTCACGAAGATCACTGCCTTATGCGGTGCACGAACACCGATTTATCATATGTCGTTAGTACCATAGCTCAAGTACATAGGAGAATCAATCATCTAGCTTATGTGTCAAGATACTACACCATGTCGATGTAACGCAGACATACTCTTCTAACTTTCATGTGCTACATGATCAAAACACTGGCGAGCACGACGCAGACGGTGTCCGCGTTCTGATGCCGCCTGGTCGAGTCGGCAGGCTACAATCGCAGTACAAGAACACAATGTGCGAGCCTATGTTATTCCTCGCTTGGGAGTTTTACTACCGATCGCCGTGATCGAGAGGTGCATTTGCGATCTCCCATTGCAGGATATTGACACATTCAACACTCTATCTGTTGGCGAGCTTATTTATACAGGAGTTGCATGAGTCTACCGGGCCGAGGAGGGCCAACATGGCTGGGTGTCTTCGGTTGTTACAGATCTGGTCTTGGGAGCGCTTACATGTTGGTCGACCGACGTTACATGTCCCCTACCCTAGAGATCTCGATGGGCTCGATCGGTTCGTGTAAGAAAGTAATATCTTTATTAGCTTTAACATAATGACATGCACCACGACTTGTATATGATATTTTTTTATTGGTGGAACGAGAGATATGTCGCCGAGCGTCGCTCGAATATCGATTTTTAGGGATGAGTTAGATGGGATTCTACCGAGCCGTACTTTTAATTGTTACACATCATTCTTAACAAATGTTGTCAAACCATTGTCAACATGCATTGACACACGTGTGACTTGGGAGCTATGACCAGATCGATGTCGCCACCGATATTTGCCCGGGGTGAGGACATCCGGTTAGCACGGGTTCCACTGATTAGTTGGAAGAGGGTGGAGTGGCACCTTCCTGACAGAGTCCTTCATCAATTTAGTCACTTGCCCGCAGATGTAGCCATGGACTCCGGGCCATTAGAGTGGCGAGGGAAAGGCTGTGCGATCATCAGCACATCACGTGGGAGGCCCGCAGATCACGCTGTGGTGGGCGATACTTACATCGACGACAGCCCCTCGGCATACATGATCTTGTTTAGGTCGTCGCATTTACCGAAGGCGCCATTGACCCAATCGACGACGACTACCCCGCACGCCAAGCGAGCATATGTTAAGATAACTCTATAATTTACATATTTTCTTAGTTATTATTTTCACATATTTGCGTAGTAACATTTTAAACTGGTTTAAGAAGTGATATTTTGGCGACGGAGGATCTTTTTCGGCCTTTCTTTGGACGTTCAGATGACGTCAACTATCATTTTGCTATCAATAAGTACGAGCATATGATTCAGGATCTGAGCTTGGCGACACATATCAGAGACTATAGGGTCCAGTGTTTAGAGGTGTATTTGTTTTGTACTTGTTTTGTATAGTTGTTACTGCGATAGTTTATTTTTGGCTTTTGGAAGAAATTTTTTTGTATCGTTGGATTACTAGTACATTTGTAACTGTTTGATCTATTTGTATTTTCTAGTATCATTTGTTCACTGCTATTACATAGATATGTTACATCTGTTTGCATTTCCTGTATATCGTAAAAAAAGACATCTTGTTTTTTAAAAAAAATTCAGAGCAAGAAAGTCGCCTACTTATCGGATGACTGCTACACTTGTTTGGCCAAGATAATCAGCCGATAATCTCGACCTTATTAGAGCTGAAATTACCGATAATTATCGAAATGACATGATAAGTAGCCCGAGTACCACCCCTAGTCTACGCTTCAAGGATTCATTGTATTTATATTTAAATTTTTTTTAGGGATACTTAATCTGTTAATTAAGTTTTAAAATATATTTAAATTAAAAATTTTGTCTATACTTGACGGCTGTTTGCCAAGTCAACTATAATAATAATAATAATAATATAATATCAAAATCCAAATATTTAAATAATTTATACAGTAATTTGCCATCCAGTTGTTTTTTATTTTTGTCCTGCATTTGCATATTATTTATTTTTATAAAATATTTTTAACCTTATATATGTCTAAGCTTGTGATTATATAATTATTTTATTCCCTGTATTCTCTGATTTCTGTATGCTGTCTGGCTGCTCTCTGCTGTTGCTTTTGAGGTATATTTCTTAAATATTTTTTAATATTTCTTGTATTTAATTTTATATATATATATATATATATATATATATATATATATATATATATATATATATATATATATATATATATATATATATATTTGAATTTGTTACTTTATTTTAATTTATAGGTAGATTTATGTAAGTATCATTATTTTTATGTAATTATATAATTAACAAATTAATCTTTAGATATATTTATTATATTTTTTTTCTAAATGGTATTTAAAAAATATATGTTTATAATATTTAAACACTGTTTAAATAAATGTAAATGGTGGGATGTAGGGGTGTGTGTTTGGTTGATTTGGATGGATTGGATGATAAATTTTTAAAACGGATTAGTTTTAGATTCCTAAAAATATTGAATCAAATCAATCAAATAAAATGCAAAGCCAAATAAACTGAATAATAATTTGGTTCGGTTATTTTGGTTTGATTTTGGATAAACCAAAGTTGGCTATATTTATAAATTATTTGTATAATTTTTTTATTGGATAATAAACAAGCAATAAGTAAAATAATATAAACATAATCAAAATGTAATTAACTACTTCATAAGTTAAAAAAATTTAAAACTAATTTTTACTTGAACGATATTTTGAACTTAGAAGTTGATGGAACCATATTACTATATTATAAAATCAAAATATTTTAAAAAATTGAATAATATTCTTCCAAAAAATATTTACTAAGTATTTAAAAATAAATAAAAATATGTGTATACTAAATAAGTCTATTATACATAAATTAATAATATTATATTATATATAATTACTTTATTATTTGGTTAAAAAAAATTCAGAGCAGGAAAATCGCTTATCTACGACCGACTACATTACCGCCGACACCCAATAATCGGTTGTTTTAGGTAGCAATGACATTATCGAATGACCTCTAGAAATCGATAAGAAATGACTACCGCTAGCCACCCTGGTGGTGAGATGGTGCCGCCCAATTTATCGCGACTGTATCTATATTTAAATTTTTTTTATGAATACTTAATCTGTTAATTAAATTTTAAAATATACTTAAATTAAAAATTTTGTCTTTACTTGACGGCTGTTTACCAAGTCAACCATAATAATAATAATAATAATAATAATAATAATAATAATAATAATAATAATATCAAAATCCAAATATTTAAATAATTTATACAGTAATTTGCCGTCCAGTTGTTTTTTATTTTTGTCCTGCATTTGCATATTATTTATTTTTATAAAATATTTTTAACCTTATATATGTCTAAGCTTGTGATTATATAATTATTTTATTCCCTGTATTCTCTGATTTCTGTATGCTGTCTGGCTGCTCTCTGCTGCTGCTTTTGAGGTATATTTCTTAAATATTTTTTAATATTTTTTGTATTTAATTTTAAAATTATATATATATATATATATATATATATATATATTTGAATTTGTTACTTTATTTTAATTTATAGGTAGATTTATGTAAGTATCATTATTTTTTATGTAATTATATAATTAACAAATTAATCTTTAGATATATTTATTATATTTTTTTTCTAAATGGTATTTAAAAAATATATTTTTATAATATTTAAACAATGTTTAAATAAATGTAAATGGTGGGATGTAGGGGTGTGTGTTTGGTTGATTTGGATGATAAATTTTTAAAACCCATTAGTTTTGGATTCCTAAAAATATTGAATCAAACCAATCAAATAAAATGTAAAGTCAAACAAACTAAATAATAATTTGATTCGGTTATTTTGGTTTGGTTTTGGATAAACCAAAGTTGGCTATATTTATAAATTATTTGCACAATTTTTTTATTGGATAATGAACAAACAATAAGCAAAATAATATAAACATAATCAAAATGTAATTAACTATTTCATAAGTTAAAAAAATTTAAAACTAATTTTTACTTAGAATGATATTTTGAACTTAGAAGTTGATGGAACCATATTACTATATTATGAAACCAAAATATTTTAGAAAATTGAATAATAGTCCTCCAAAAAATACTTACTAAGTATTTAAAAATAAATAAAAATAAGTGTATAATAGATAAGCATATTATACATATAATTATTTCGGATTATTTAGTTTCATCCAAAATTTTATTTAACAAACTGATCCAAAAATCAAAAATCAAAATTTTCATTAATTAAAACCAAAATTCAAATTATTAAGTTTAAAATCGAATCAAATTACTCAAAAATTTTAGTTCGTTTTGATTTTGTGGTTATAATTGAATAATGCACACCCCTAGTAGTATGTTAGATGGTATATACATAAAAAAATTAGTGGTTTGCGAATATTTTTTTAATTTATATTAAATTTATTAATATTTACACTTTTTATATGCCAATCATTGCCTTAAAAATTTCAATTTTAATTTTTAATTTTTTTTTACAGTTGGGTGGGTACAATAATTGTCTTTCATAGGCTTATTAAATACAGCAATTGACCAAATGCTATTTAATAATATACGTTCCTTTCAACTTTGAAAGGTATATTAAATTTTTTTTTTTATTACGCTTAAAGAATTAAACTAAGGCATTGGGTCCCATCTTTTATGAGCTGAATATTTTTTAAAGTTATCTTTCAATTTTTTTTACTATGGTTAATGTTTTTCTAATTAAAAATATTTCAAATAATTATAAATGATATAATTGCATTTACTTATATTCATTTTTGGGAACATGAAGTGCTTGGTTGAAAATAGGGTTATAAACGAGTCGAGTTGAGTCGAATATGTGCTTGTTTCAATTGATCGAGCTCGAGCTTGATCCGAGCTTTTTAAGATGCTTTAAACTTGAGCTCGTTTAAGAAAAACCGCATTTGAGCTTGAGTCAAGATTGTTCATGAGCTATTTAAACTATGATTATTGAGCCTATGAACGAGCAACTTGTTTAATGAAATAAATGAGTTTTAATTAAGTCTTAATTGAGCTTGTTTAGAAATATACATGAGGTGTATTAATTAAAGCTTATTCAGCTTAAAAAATTAAATATTAAATAATACTAGTCACAAACAAATTTTCATCTAGTTATAATCGAGCTCTTTAACAAACTTATTCATAAACTTTAAATGATTTTATTCGTGAATATAAAAGAATCGAATGATGAACTGTTCTAGCTTGTTCATTTAGCAATCTAATATGTACAAAAACGTTTAAACTCGTTCGATTAGTTAATCAAATAATTATGAATGAGCTCTAATCAAATTGAGTCATGAGTAATTTGTCGAACACTATGTTCATTTGCAACCCTAGTTGAAAAAAATTTATAGGTACTTATTTCAATATATTAAATATAAATATTTAAATAATATATTAAAATATTTTAAAATGCTAAACAAAAATGATTATGTAAATATATCAAAAATAATATAATCATTATTTTTTAAAAATAAAATTCATCTTTTCATGTATAGAAAAAGTACTATATTTATAAATATTATGCTATATTATTTTGTATGTAAATCTTCTCATATTTTATTTTATATATTAAAGATATAATAGCTATATTTTAAATGTTATTCTTTAACATTAATATTTTTTATTTTTGATTATAATATTTTCATAATGAATCATAGTTAAAAAAAAAATTAATAGCTTTAAACTTAATTCATTACCTGTATTTATATGTAACAACTAACTTCAGAGATTAACTGTTAACACATTTGCATTTAATAATGATGAGATTATTAGGTCAACATCGATTAGGGTTACTCATTAGTGGTGTAATAATTAATGATTTAAATAACTTTTCTAACTTATTAATAATGTACTGTTATTATTTATTTTTTCTTCAAAAAAATGACATAATTTAATAATCACACTTCCAATCAAATAATTATCTTATAATAATCTTGATGATTTTTAGACGAATTGAAAGTGAGCTTATATATATATATATATATATATATATATATATATATATATATATATATAATTTAAAATATATATTGATATAAGAGTAAAATTGATTAACTTTCACCAATAAATATAAATGTTCAAGTCGAAAATGAAATTAACTAGTGCATTTATATCATTTTTTGGCCCTAGGTTCATTTATTTATTTGAATATGGTTAAATTAATAATGATTTAAAATGTTCATTAATTTATTAGAAATAATTTAATATAGATTTTTTAAAAATAGCGTTATTTATTTTTAAAAATAAAAAATAAAATCATAGAAAAAATATTCTAAATAAACATATTTTCAAAAATAATATAAAAAAAGAAAAGAAAATTGATCCTAAACAGCTCCTTAAGATTTATCATGATTAAATTTTAATATATATATTAATCACAACTAAATATATGTTGGAATTTAATAAATTTATAATTTTATAAAAATTGTTTTCAATCTATTGGTGAGCCCCAACAATAATACTTTTAAGAAAAAAGATTAATGTCATTATTTTAAATTATTTTAGATATTGACTTTGTAATTAATCATTATCAAACATTAATCACACAATAATTAATGCTTCACCTAAACAAATCAAATAACGGCACCAATAAGTCAAAAAAATAATTATTATATTGAAAACAAAGGAAAATTTTTTTGACAATATTGCTAATTTCAGTGGACTAGTTCAAGAATTTTTTGCAATGGGTATCTATCCAACACACCACATCTCATGCTACGCTATCACATTAAATCCTAGCCACATTCATCACCCACTGTCGTCCCTACTTACTTTCCTCACCCACTCTGGAGAGGATTCAACTCGATCCCGCCACGCCTCAAGAATTAGATATCATTGACTTTCTTTTATGTTATAATAATAGGAGGGATGTGTTTAATACTCATAGGGATGCTATAATGTCAAAAGTGGAGGAAAAATAAATAATAACATATAGAATGTGCATTTTCTATTTTAATTTTAGTCAGATTAATTTTCCTCTCATTGACTTTTATCTTTGAATGTGTTATTAATCATATTTTTATATTCATTTTACAATAAATGCAATATATAAAAAAATCATTAAATTTGAGGCAGTCAAATTTATAAATTGATATTATTTTAATAAACTCCTAAATTTTATATATATATATATATATATATATATATATATATATATATATATATATATATATATATATATATATATATATATATATAATAAGCTCATGAATGAACTAATGAACCTCAATTAATATTTTGAGAGTTTGTTAGCAAGGTAAAGAGGTAAATTAAATATAATTAGATTTCAAATAAGATGCTTATAGTTTTGATACATCCTCAGAAAATTAATCTGATCAAGCACGAATCTCGAGCATTTAAATGTTTGATCTAATCACCGATTTCAAAGAAACTTACAATAAACCGATCGCCTGATGAGACGAACATAAATAGTAAAGATACCGATCCAGCTCGAATCGACGATCGTTAAGCATGAAAATGGATCCCGATCAAATGGTCACCAAAACCGACATATTTATAGCCGATCGAAGGCCACAAGACGAATAAATCAATCCAAGATCACCCAATTCGACATCATTAAGGCACTCATCGAATACACCGTCGATCGGGGATCGACGCCGTCCTGATGGAGGTTGAGTTTTCCACGAATTCTACCGCCACTCCAAAATCTATAAATGAGCTTCATTCTCACCTTGGGGAGAATCGATTTGAAGCACCGAGAGCTCAGAACCACCCCGACCTCGACGCCGACGATCTATCACTCACCAAGCTACCAGAAGTTCAAGACGTGAGTCCTTAGAGATCCCCTGAGGACTGAAAGAGAGCTTCTCTCTTTCCCTCAAGATCAAGAGGTTGCTAAGAAGATCGTTCGCCGCTTTGGAAACTTCTCGGAGTTGACATCAGATTTTTCTACACTCTAATATTGTTTCCCTGTAAACATCTTCTTCTCCAACTAAGAAGCGGACAGATCTTTGAACACATAGTGAAAGTTCTACGACAAAAGAGTGGTTTTTCCCTTAACGTTTTCCAGTATAACCTCGTCATATCCCCATTGTGTTGGATAATTTTGCCACAAGATCTCGCGATCTACCTGAATAAAATTCTCTCAAGAAAAGTTTATTTATATATGAGATTAAATTTTATGTAGGCTTATGCTTTTATGATTGATCACCATTATAGTTTATAAAGTTGTTTTGAAATAATTAATTTTTTTAAAAAATTATTATGAATATTACAAATATTTTATTTTTTTTAAAGTCTAACATCAATTTTCTAACAATTACCATATTTTAGCAATTTAGTTCTTAAAATTAACCTTTTATGAGAAAAAGTGGATAAAAGGTTACACAAAACGTACCATAAGATCGAGATGATATCGATCAAATTAGATTTGAATAATATTTGAATGAAATTAAAATTTACATCAAGTTATGATATATTTTTACATATATAAAATATTATAGAAAGATTTACATATATATATATCACAGATATTTTTTATACATTTATATATCTAATATTTATATTTTTAATATTTACATATATATGTATATGATATGATCCTGAAAATTTCAACAGACTAATCTGAAAATTTCGATCGTAAATCGAAACCTGGTGATCAAACACTTAAAATATCATTAAACTTTGAGATATCAAATTCCTAAAAGTTTCTCATAGAGTGTTTAAAATCGAAAGGCCTGACGGTTGCCCAACAAGCCAAAGATCTTACAATTGACTTCATTTGAGCATTCAAATATTTAAAATACATTAAATGATCAAAGGATCATGTGTCGTCAGTAAGTGTTTAGACGTGAGACGATTTTAGACGCCACTCCTCCAATCTATATCATTTCTGGAGTACCGCAAGAGAGAGATGAAGCTCTAAAGATCCTCCAAGACAGACACACTGGGACGGTTAAACCACCGCCGCTCACTGCCGATCTCGCCGTCCGACCATCCGCTGGCCATCATCACCGTCACCACTGCCGTCATCACAACATCGTTGCCAACATCATCCAACATCGTCAACATCATGTTGTCGTCAACATCTTACTAAGAATTGCGCTTTTCATATACAATTGTAATCCCAGAGTAAGATTCACTCAAAATAGATGGAAACTTTTACGCCAGCCTGGTTTTCCTCTTTTGAGATTTTTCACGTAAAATTCAAGTTTTATTGTTCACACTTTATACCCGCATTTGATTTTATAATGAAGTTAAAGCAAAAAATTTTTACTCTACCGCAACTGATTTTCTAGCACACAACAGTATAATACTTTTATTATATATGAAAAGATAGATTTTTTTTTGGCACTGTTGAGCCCCTAAAATAATATGCACATACTCAATGCTCGAACGAGTGTCACCGCATTGAGGGCGAAGCCCTCAACCGACGGGACCTATCATTCATGTGCTGAAAAGATAAGGTTAACTTTAAAGAAGTTAGTGAAAGTAATATTTTTGATGTTATTTATATAAATATTAATGTTTAGATGTAGATATATCAATATATAATAATTATATATTAGATATATAAATATAAAATTTTAAATATTAGATATATAAATATTTAAAAATTATTTATTATGAATATAGATCTTCTAAAATAAATAAAAATGCCGTGAGAAAGAGAAGAAGAAGACTGGCTGAGAAGAGGCCATCATTGAACCTTCTGTGGTCAGCGCACCGCGTACAAATTCCTCGCTTCTTCTCCCATTCAACGTTCAAAGCTCTCGTGCTCTCTCTCTCTCGGATGGCGTCGTCATCTTTATCCTATTAAATTTCACGGCCGCTTCCTTCGTCCCACTTCCCTCTCTCCCTCGCTTGCCTTATCCTTCCTCGCTACCTCTTCTCTCTAGAACGACTGTAAAGCCTACGGATCCGGTCATCATTGTCGAGGATGGTGAGACTACCGTACCTGACGGCCCTAACAACTCTTTTCAGCTATGGCCTCCTCTTTGCCTTTGGCCAGATGCGGGATTTCTTCCGGAAGATCCTCGATTTGCTCAAATCCAAGAACATTCAGGTACTTTCCCCTCCTCTTTTTTTTTTTTTTCCCGGATTCTGGTTCCCGTGCTTTTCCTTTCAATATTCTTGATTTCCAGCTTCTGAGATCGGTTCTGTTGTTTCTGGTCAGGGTTACGCTCCGATCTGCTTGGGGCTTGAGGATTTCTACACTCGGCGTCTCTATCTCCGTATTCAGGTTTGTGTTTTTTCTTGATATCATTTCGTTTTTAGGTTTTCTTGTTGTTCTGTTCATTATAACTTTTTGGGGTTTGCTGTTTGACATTGTTTGTTGTCAGTATACTTCGGATGGTTGAGTGGATCTCCTAGCAGAGTTTTTACTTGATGCGATACCTTTTGATTTAGCTTTTGCCTTTGTTTTTTAAGGTCTTTTTCTTGATGATTTGAGTAGAAAAGATTATTGAATTCTTTTAGATTTGGAAATATAAAATAGTTATTGTTGATTTTTGTATTCCTCGATTCCTCTATTCCTATGCCTTTCCATGATCTTTTTGGTCGAGGAAAGCACCTTTAGGAGCTGTTTGGCTACAACTAGGATTTAATAAATATTGCTAACCCAATTTTAGTAAATCATGGAATCTTTAAATCCTGAAAATTGTTTGTCATGATAAATAGATGTTAAATTTTTGTTAAACCCTAGTAAACAATTTGAAATATATTTTTAAGAATTAATATTTAGATGAAGTAAACGAAGAAGCTTGTTGAGGAGAAGTGATGTAAATGTCTCAAATCCAACTTCTCTGGGATTTACTAAATCCAAAATTTATCCAAAAACAAGAGTAAGGCGGTAAGATTTATGTAGCTCAGAAAATTGTTTAGCAAGGTTTATTCTAAACCCTATCTAAATCTTGTAACAAAACATTTCCTTAAAGCAGTGTGAAGATTAACTTTCAACCACCATGGAACATTGGAACTATGTTTCATGGAACCAAATAAGATAGATTTGATGATCATTGTTTGATTAAAATTTGTAAATATTTCAAGCTTTGTTCAATTTTAATGATTGGCAGGACTGCTTCAATCGACCAATTGCAAGCGCGCCTGATTCTTGGATTGATGTGGTGGAGCGCTACTCGAAGGACAGTAACAAGACACTTCAGTGAGTTTTTATTCCTTGTTTTCCTCTATGATTTATTATACTTCTCATTACATATGATGAAACCATAAGTTAAACACAATATGATGTCTTGCAAATATTATGCAATGATGATATGATATTTATTCCAACTTTGTGGAAGCATTCAATTAAGTCTAATTTTCATGCCAAAATGTTAGATATTTTGTCTCTCAAGATTTTTGCTGATTATGTGGTTTTTGTCCTTCTTGAATGCAGCCGAACCTCAAAAATTCATAAATGCCTTAACCTAGGATCATATAATTATCTCGGCTTTGCTGCGGCCGATGAGTATTGCACGCCTCGTGTTATCGAGTCTCTGAAACAATACTCGGCCAGTACCTGTAGTGCTCGAGTCGATGGAGGTATGAGGTGTTCTCCCTCTTGTTTTGGTAAATGAGAATTTGTGATCTTAGGGTTTAGCTTAGTCCAATTCTCTCGCTATAGGTACGACTAAATTGCATGCTGAGTTAGAAGAAGTATTTGCTAGATTTGTTGGAAAGCCAGCTGCTATTCTCTTTGGAATGGGATATGCAACGAATTCTGCTATTATCCCTGCTCTAATTGGGAAGGTTAGGCGCTTAAGTGGTTTCTATAGTTAGAAGATAAGCCTTCAATTCAATACAATAAGTTATGTAAGAGCTCTACTGATAAAATTGAGGATCTGATTCTTGTATGTAGGGTGGCTTGATAATCAGCGATTCATTGAACCATAACTCTATTGTTAATGGTGCTCGAGGATCCGGTGCGACAGTACGGGTTTTTCAACACAATAGTAAGTTTTATGATCACTGTCCTGAGTATTCAGTCGAATGTTATGCAGATTATATGAACATGAGTTAGAACTCTCTTATTTCACTTGCAGGCGCGGCACACTTGGAAGAGGTTCTCAGGGAGCAAATTGCTGAAGGGCAGCCTCGGACTCACAGACCATGGAAAAAGATAATTGTCATTGTTGAAGGAATCTATAGCATGGAAGGGGAACTCTGCAAACTCCCCGAGATTATAGCTGTCTGCAAGAAATACAAGGTTGGAATGGAATTCCATGGTCTCATCTTCCTTTCAATGCTTGTGTCATGTATCTAGATTTATCGATTTAGCTTCATCTTCATAAATGAGGCATATATTTAAACTATTAAGTTGTGGAGCTTAATTTTTATTCTATGAGGAAACACCTTACGCTGACTTAGTCGTGGATTGACCTATGTGCTTGTTTCATTAAGCGGATCTATCAGAGATTTAGTTGCAAATTTCTCTATAAAAACTCCATAGTGAAAGCAACATCTACAAGACAACCATCAATTGGTGAACCTATATAATTTTTTTTTGTGTTGTGTAGTTTATCCTTTTTTTTTCTATTTTATTCACTCTTTTAAATTAGAACTCTTGATTCCCAAAATAAACTATGCATTTTACAGTGATTTCTAATAAAAAGTTTTAAAATAATATCATATTGTAAATCTTTAATAGAGTAAATAGAGTTCTGAAGACTTATAATGGCCATATTTCTTTAGGCATACACATACTTGGATGAAGCGCACAGCATAGGTGCAGTTGGGAAATCTGGAAGAGGTGTTTGTGAACTTCTTGGAGTAAACACAGCTGATGTAGATATCATGATGGGAACTTTCACAAAGTCATTTGGATCTTGTGGTGGCTATATTGCAGCATCAAAGGTATAGTTATTTCTCTTAAATTATGTATATATATATAATGAAACACTACATTTTACCGAATGTTATTATTTTCCACTAAATTTTCTTCGTCTGGCAGGAAATTATTCAACATCTGAAGAACACTTGCCCAGCCCATTTCTATGCAACATCAATGTCTCCACCTGCAGCGCAGCAAGTTATATCTGCTATTAAAGTGATTCTTGGAGAAGATGGTTCTAATAGAGGTAATTCGAAGCACCTTTTAAATGTTAGCTCTGAACTATCTTATATGTGATCTGAATGACTATTATAGGGGATCAGAAACTAACACAAATTCACGAAATTATCAATTTATTTTATCTGTTAGCTTTGAACTATCTTATGTGTGATCTGAATGACCATTATAGCGACTCAAAAACTCGTACAAATTCACGAGAACAGCAATTTCTTTTCATTGTTAGTTCTGAACTAGCTTAATGTGTGATCTGAATGATCATTATAAGTGCTCGGAAACAAGCATAAATTCGTGAGAATAGCAATTTGTTTTATTTGTTGACTCTGAAATATCTTGTGTGATCTGAATGATCATTACAGGGGCTCAAAAACTCGCACAAATTCGGGACAATAGCAATTTCTTCCGATCGGAGCTTCACAAGATGGGCTTTGAAGTTCTTGGGGATGATGATTCTCCGGTTATGCCAATCATGCTTTATAACCCGGCAAAAATCCCAGCTTTCTCCAGGGAGTGTCTTAGGCGCAATGTAAGTATACAATGATATTTCAGGCTGTTTGGTGCTCTTTTTGATTATTTCAATGTTATCAGACAGTTTGTTTTTGCTTTAGTTTTTTCACCATTGAACTATATAAGAATTTCACAACACTCTGGAAAGCTTGATGTTCATGGTGAACCTCCCCTAAGTAAATTGATGATTTAAAATCAGAATTGTTAATATAAAGACAAGTTATTAGGAAGATTTACATGCATGCCACATAATTCTTATGCATGCACACATCTAACACCTAAAGTTTGATATTTATACATATAACATTTTTTCTATGTATCAAAAAGTGTATTCTACTTTAAAAAAATTAATAATAATGGTATTCTTGATGTAATATTAAAGAGTTAGGTGTTATTTTTTTAAATATGAAAGTTTAGGTGTTGATATTTAAATTTATATAAATTCTATCATATGTATGTAAATGCCCCTTATTTACATACATACCACATAATTCTTATGCATTTACCTATCTAACACCCGAACTTTCATATTTACAAATATAACAATTTTTTTTCACAGGAATAGATGCATTTCACTTTGAAAAGTTAATAACGATGGTATTCTTATTGTAATATTAAGATTTAGATGTTATTTATATAAATATAAAAGTTTAATTATTAGATATATAAATATATAAGAATTATGTGATATGCTTGTGAATGCCCCTTATTTATTTTTGCTATAAATTGATAAAATGTACAACTTTAATAGTCTAATTTCCTTGCATGATTTTATCAATAAAGCATTTTATTCCTAGAAATATTATAAATTTCTGATATGTATATATATATATAGAACTATTGGAGTTGATACTGATTTCAAAAAAAATTCATGAAAATAACAGCTTGCAGTTGTCACTGTGGCATTCCCTGCAACTCCACTTCTTCTAGCAAGAGCCAGAATTTGCATATCTGCCTCACACACTAGAGAAGACATGATAAAAGCATTGCAAGTAAGCCCCCCCTCCCTTTACATCTTCACACAATTTATTTACATAAACAATTTTATTATTACACTGAACCAATGTATAATTCATATTTATATTATTTCAGGTCATCAGCCAAGTAGGTGATCTTGTGGGCATCAAATACTTCCCAGTTGAACCTCAGAAGCATCTTACCGACAAGATCCAGAAGGTCGACTGAAGGAACTCCATTTAAGCTATTCCTAATGGCATTAAATGGCAGGTAGGAATATTTAAAAAAAAAAAAAACTTTTTTTATGTTTAGTTTATAGCTGAAATCACTATTCTGTTCTTTTTGTTTATGTGCCAACTTATAATCTATATTATATTGCTTCAGGATTTACTTTATTGTACATTAATTAGTAAGAGATTTTTCTGATAATAAACCATGCATTTGGTTTCATGTGTTTTGTACGCTTTGATTCTTCATTATACAGTCTTTTTGTGGTAATTCAATGTGCTTTCTTTTGGTTTTAGAAAATATTGAGAGTTTAGATTTTATTTTAATTTTTTTGAATTATTGTGATAATTATGATATATTTTAGACATTTGTCTGGTGATAGAATTAATTTTTAAAGAATCATTTTTAAGTTGAAGTAAAAATTAGGAGTGTAGATGAGTCGAGTTAAATTGTACTATGATTTGAATTCAGATTAAGCTCGATGAGTTAATAAGTCAATTTTAAATTGATTTTGACTTGATCTATTAGTTTGTGAGCAAGTTTGATTATAAAATATTTTAAAATTATCTCATTTTATCATATTAAATAAATTTATTATTATTTTTTTTTACTTTTTAAAAAAAAATTATTAATTTTATTATGATAATTATTTGATTAAGAATTTTTTTTTATATTAAATGAGATGGCTCTTAAGTTGACTCGTAAAATAAAGTCTTAATTTCAGGCTCTACCTATTTACACCCTTATAATATTATATGGAGTAAGATTAATTAAATATATTTTTGTAACAGAGATCAATTCTAATATCAATTAAATTTTATCTTTTTGAATTTAATTGAACAATTTAAAATATAATATAAAAAATTAAATAATATATCTTTATTAGGGAATTAAGTTTCAAGCATGACATCAACCCCTTTTGTGATAATCTCCAACTGGGCTATAGTCATTATTACCCTAATGACTATTTTTCATTGATGATTAATTCAAGATAAAAAATCTAAAATTAAAATATTAAATTAATAAATTATTATTTAGATTATATTAAAATAATATTCAATATTAATTATACCATAGAATTCCAACGATCAAAATTTAAACGTATCTTATTTTAAAATTTAAAATCTCATTCTAAACTAACAATAGGATATTTTACCTCAATTTGTCCTATTCATAGCATCAAATATAGAGAGAGAAGAGAGAGAGAGAGAGACAGAGAGTTTTGTACTTTTGTTTGACCATTTAATCAAAAAAAAAGAGAGATAAGGCGACAATTAATATAATAATAAATTTCACAAAATTCAATGTATTGTATTATTGAAATGAACAATAAAATAGTAAATATCTTCAAAATTTAAATCTCCCTTTCATTAATAAGTGCTCTAAGAAGGAAGAAAAGAAAAGTAAACGCATGAATAAGCTCACCAAATAGCTTATTAGCCGCACTCGGTGAACGAATAAGGGACACTTGAATCAATACTGATTTAACTCATCAAACTCATGAATCAATACTGATTTAACTCATCAAACTCATGAACCACCACATTTAAACAATTAATATTAATTCAAAATTTTAGGCACAAGTTATTAAAAATATTTAAAGCCTCATCTTCATATCTCAACTAATTTATTAATTCGGTTTTTTTCATTTTTAGTACTATAATTGTTTTAATAATTAGAACTACATCTTTTATGTTTCATTTATTCATAATAAATGAGGACGGTCGAAGCCAAAAGTACACCTTTGGCGCTGAGTAATTTTTAGAGTATGACATCTAGTTATACTCTGAGAGATAGTTTATCCTTATTTACCAATCTTCGTGTTTATCACTTAGATATACTTAGTACATTATAAAGGTAAATTGAGGAGCAATCGATTAATTTCATTTCTCCCCTCAAATGCACTATATCGCTTAAATTTGTGGTGTTAATTCAACTTATGGATTGATAGGCACAACAATTGACTTATTTGATGATTAATAGATGGAACAAGCGCCAAGACTATTGTCACATTGCTTTACATCATTAATTCGCTATCATCATTATTCATTTTAACATATTTAGTTGGGAGATCTATTTATCATTTGCTTTCATTTGTCATTGCATCTGCTTTTGTACTTCAGCTAGTTTAGCAATGTTGACAAATAGTATGTTATTTTATTCTCCTTGTTACTCTTCTTGCTAATCATCTGAGGAGGAACTTGAAGCCTCTCCTTCTATTTGACTTTGTATCACCTCTTCAATATGAATAGAAGGTGCAACCTCATGCCGCTTGAGTTCATATTGTCGTATACCAGATGGCTCTTCGACGTATTATACCATATATACAATCTCAACATCTATATTGTCTTCTTCTTCTTCTAGCTTTATTTTTGGGCGTCGTCTACATTTGATTTCAGGCTCAGAATGTGAGATAAATAACTCTTTTGATCGATTTCAGGCTCTCCTATGTGCCTCACCCTTCCAATGCTCAGTCACGTCCCTATAGATAACAGTGTAGCAATGCTCTAAAGTTCAGCTGGAAAGGTTCTGAAAATAATTGAAAAAGATCAAAATAAGTCTGCATAATAGAAGCGGCTGAACTAATAATAGTAGTAAGTGATAGCGACATATAATACAATTTCTCTAAATAATAAATTTTGATATTCTACCAATCGATTCAACGATGAGCATGCAACATATCCATTTAAAGTAGATTTATTAGGCTAAAATTAAAAGAAAAAGATGATTTAGTGGTCTAAAACAAGTTTATCCCTCAAACTTTAATTTGCATTTCAAATTTACTTTCATTCATGTAATCTGGGTAGAGTTATCTAAACAGATTGAACACATCGGCACATATTCATCCAAGATATTGCATAAAATAAGAATCATTTCGATTATCCAAGCCCCAAAACTATTTGGTGTTCTTATTGACAAATCTTTCTCGAATAATTTCTAATGGTTGTTTCGTGGATTGAATTTGAAACGCAGTGTAAAGGACATGAGATGTAAAGTGAAAATAATATGTTTGAATTATTTTTAAGTTGAAAATACTAAAATGCAAGAATTTCATTTCTCTTGTTTGATGAAGATGAGTAATGCAGAGTACCAATAGGTGGCTCATATACAATGACAGTGATGATCAAGAGTGACAATAATTCTACAAACGTACGAATATAAAAAGTGACACAAAAATCATGCCACTCACACAATCAGATATTTAAAATTAAAATACACAAATTTCAAATACATCAATAACTAAAAGATATACTTCAAATACACTCTCAAAATGCAATGTATTTCAAATGAAGAAATCAAACAAAAAAAATTACAAAATGCTGAAAGTTTTCTTACAGTATACTACAAATGGCAAGCAACCAAATAGAATTTTGATAAAGAAAGGGTATAAAACCCATATTTTGTTAATCTCCA
Source organism: Cymbidium sinense (assembly GCA_021442155.1). Taxonomy (NCBI): domain Eukaryota; kingdom Viridiplantae; phylum Streptophyta; class Magnoliopsida; order Asparagales; family Orchidaceae; genus Cymbidium; species Cymbidium sinense. Next base: position 8,066,190 of record CM038233.1, on the reverse strand, counting down.
TTTATAGTGTTGACAAAGCATGGCTACAACATAACAGGAAGAACCACTTACCATCCTTATATATTCTAAACATAGAGATCAAAGGGATGGCATCAAGTAAATGCAACAAGGAAGAGAATCAGTAAATAACTTTTACATAAGTAATGTGGCAAGTCAAATGGTGCTCTAGTGGTCAACGTATGTAAAAGTGGTTAATGGGTATTCAATAGTCATATTGGGTCACTAGCTAGGCTAAGTTATGGCTCTGTTAGCTCTTTAACAAAATTAATAAAATGCAGGACATGAAAACTATAAAAAATTTGCAACAAATAAAGCAAATAATAACGATGATAAATGATAAAGAATAGAACATACTACAAAATTAGAGTACATAACACACCAAAAAAATTTCAAATGAGCCAATGCGGTTTGGTATAGATATAGAAATTAGCCTCAAGATTTACCGAAGTCGACTGAAAACTTCTCAATCGAGATCGACTAAGCAAATGAGCCGATTTTCGAGCGAAATGTCGAATTTATTTCAGCCGACTTCGTCAACCCTCGCCTTCAAAGATCGGCGAACGGCGGGTCGCCCGCCGCCATCACGAGCCCAAAAATCATCCGTCATTAATTGACGGTTAATTCCCTAACGAACGAGTTGAACGAGTAACGAGCCCGCTTTGCATTTCGTTTTAAGTCTTTGCATTTTCGAACCAGTCATTTGCATTTCGAGCCTTCGTTTGGATTAACTGCTTGGATTTCAAGATTTAGCGATCGAGCTCATTCAATCCGAACTCAAACTTCGAATATGAAGCTTCGATATACCTATATTTTCGAGCGATTTCGAGCCGACTTCGAAATTATATGTTAGACATTATGGTTTATAAATTGGCAATTACCCCTAGGTATAGACTTAAAATACCAAATAAACTAATAAAGAAAAAAGGTTCAACACAACAAACTAATGAAAAAAAAGATTGAACACAACAAGAAGTACCAAAGAGGTAAACTGACATATAACAATGTTAAAGTATGAATGGAAACACCATTGGCTTTCATATTTTTATAATTAAAATATATAAGCATGCAACGATTATTAATTAGTTAGTAAGATAGCCAAGATGAAATGAGTAAAATATAGATGTTAAACACTATAGATGAATAAGCCTAAGAAAGCAATAAAGAGATGATAAGATAATAGTGATCTAAGCTGTAATGCATTTAAAACAATGGGAGGTGGAGCGAAAATATCGAAAGTATACCACCACAATCAATTCTTCGTCATTTTAGTTTCATATCATTGTTTGAATCTCTTCACCGAGCGTTGTAATCTTGCACAATCAAGAAGTCCTACAAGTGGAGAAGTTACAATAAAGAATATTAAACATAAAAAAATAAAAATTTATTCAAATATCACCATAACATAATAATACACACAAAAATTACCACTACTTATAAATGAGAGAAATAACCCAAAACCCAAAGAAAAGTTTTAAATGAGCAAGTCAGTTTTGAAGAGAGGGCAATAAAATTAAATAAATGGTTTTTTTTTTGCTTTTAATCGAATAGAAAATGCGATCAAAAAATTTTTCTAGGCTTGCTCATGATAATATTCATACAATCAAGTCGTGATAAAAAAGAACCAAACACAATGCCTAACACAAGAACACATCAACATATAAAACACAAATTACAATGCAACTCAAAAGGCCCAACAACACAAGGATTTATTAAAATAAAAACACAACTAGAGACAAATAAATTAAACTAACTCAAAGTGTGTCAATTCTCACAAAAGTATGCATCGAAATGTTAATATACCAAAACAATTATGTCCAACTCAATTAAAGAGGGTCATATCAAACAAGTGGCCTTGATATGGCCCTTCAAAAGAAAACAAACTTCATTGAAAAAATCAGGGAGAGAAGAAGAAGAAGAAGAAGAAGAAGAAGAAGAAGAAGAAGAAGAAGAAGAAGTATGATAAGAAGGTATCTTCAAAAGATAGCACTCAACTATCCTCTGAGATTCAATTTCACCGTGGTTATTGCAAAATAATGATCTCAATAAACAAAACATTAAAATTTCCTAATAAATTCCATAAGGAAGAAGTAAAAAGTTTGCTATTGATATTGACTTGACCAACCATTGAGATCAACTCATTTTGACTAAACTATTTCTTTAATAGTAATGGTCAAAATAATGACCAAGTAATTTGATGTAAACAAGGAATTGTTTACCATGTAAGGCTCAAGAAAAGTTTAAGTAAAACCTTCTACACTTACACTCAAGAAATCAAATCATTTTGATTATGACTCCACTATAAAAAATCCTTCAAGCCAATTTAAAACTAAGTCACTTTAAGAATAGACTTTAAAATTAATGAAAAAGGACCTTCATATATATTATCAACACCAAAACATTGCAATAAATTTATGTTTTCTTCTTAAACCCCAAAACCTTACAAAACCCTCATATTATGATGGCTTATTGTCGCAGCCCTCCTTCCCTGCATGCTGTAAGCTCCACCACCATTGTGAGGTCTCCCATCAAATTCCAAGGAAGTATGTTTCCTAAATTCCTTATTTGTCTTCTCCAAGCAATTTGAAATTGATGCCTTTGATCAAGGCTACGGTGGTATTCTGAAACAAAAAAATTCTAAAGAAGAATTAGTTCGCTTTGTTTCGGGACGATGGAATCCCACTCAGCAAAAGTACTCTATTATTAAAAGGGAAATGCTTTCAGTCGTCAAAAGCATCTCAAAATTTTAAGATGTTTTATTAAATCAACATTTTTTTCTTCGCATTGACTGTTCCTCAGTCAAATACATAATTGAGCAAGATATAAAAAATTTAGTTTCTAAATAAATTTTTGCATCATGGCAAGCTCGGTTGTCTGTATTTGACTTTGATATCGAATTCATCAAAGGTAATGAAAATTTCCTTCCTGATTTTCTAACCTGTGAATTCTTGCAGGGACGATCAGGGGTGGATCACCCCACATGGAAAGATGTCTCCCAACCGGTGGTGGTAACTCTTTTTGGGGAGGTCACGGCCGAGGCCATGTTAATGAAAAAGATCTGGTCAACTCAACGGTTGGCATGATCGACCTTAAAACATACCTATATGGTACATCATCCTCTTCAACTAGGTTGAAAAGGGTGAGATCTCTAAAGCTGTAACACTATCCCTAAAAGATGCCGTTGCACAAGAACATATTTATTTCTCTAAAAAAATAAAATATAATATTATTGAAATTAATCCCTCTCGATTATTCAAATAAATAACTGTTTTATTTGAAAGATATTTGGGAAACAATTTTCCCATTTGAATCTAATCTCTCAAGAGAGAATTATGAAAAATCTTAACATAATTAAAGTGTATTGAGATTAATCATGTTGGATCAAACCATATAATTTTGTATAACAAATGCGTTATACAAAAGATCTTTCATCAAAATGAATGGGGTCTAACTCATTCCAAGAGAAAATATATTTTTATCCTCCATTAATTTACATTGGCTTAAATTATTGGCTATGCATGTGATAAAGGTCTTCTTCCTTCTCAATAAAAAAGTGAAGGCATTCATGGATGTTAATAAATAAAAATATTATCAACAAAGATCTTCCAACATGATTTCTTCGGATGGTTGAACTATTTTGGAGCGAATTAAATATTCTTTGGATCCAATCAAAGAGGTCTTCAATGAATGGATATCGCCCAAAATGAGGCTATTAATCCCGAAAATGATTCAAGGGCAAAATTTTGCTCATCTCTTCACGGACTACCAAATCTCATAGATTTGGAGCTAGAACGTTATTCATGGGAATGATCCATTTAATCAGCTGGTCCTTCAAAGACAGTTTTTATTAAAATGGTGGAATTCAATCAGCATTGAGGATAAGCTCAAATAAATTAAAACTATTATTAAAGCTTATTCTGAATTAACGATCCCTAAAAAAACTATAAATTTTGAGCTATCGGTTGATGAGGTGCTCCAAAGCATCAAAAGACATTACCCTCATGAGAATGAGATCCAACATAAGGAATGTCTCAAGAAGATTTATGAGAATCAACTCGCCAAGGTGTTTAATCACCCTATCTACATCAAGGGATAGACTCTTCGACGGTCACGTGGAATCCACCGGCAAAATTAATGGATTCCAACTTCATACTAAATTATTGCTTTCACTTTGCCTTTACGCAAAAAGAATGCATTATTATCTTCACCAAACCCGCTTACTTTTACAACTCAAAAGCGGATGGCATTATCTCCACCACAGAAATCTACTACAACTCATAAAGTAATCCCATCAGACAAAATAATGCAACTTTCCACCTAAAAAGTTGTTACATTATTGTACTTATGAGTAAAATAATTTTATCTAATAATTATACATTTGCTTATTGTCTAAGCAAAATTTTCTCTTCTCTCCACTCTATGGAGGCTCATTTTGTATTCAGTGTGCTTAGTTTTCTTTCCTCTCTTCTCCTCTCCTCTGCTCTCTCTTGTTCTTCCTCCCGTGTGCTTCTACAGTTGGCAATCATGTAAGTTTTAGTTGTTTAATAATAATTAAATTTTATATATCTTGGTATTAGCTGGTATCAGAGCCATGATGGGGTGATCCCTTGGAAGGATGTTTGAAGTTTTTTTCTTTTCACCTACTGGATTAACTTGTACTGCCCGCCTTCCATGTTCCAGATTCCATCTTCACAAATGGCCGTAAATCCTGGATATGGGTAAGTCCTATTTTGTTGACTGTCTGAATACTTCTGATGGAAGTTACTAACTTGGTTAGTTTAATCTTGTGTTTAATCAAGACAACCTCTTTCATCATCTTTCTCTCTCCTTCCTTCTATGGCATCTTCGCCTTCATGTAACTTCTAATCTAACGATTAGAAGGAATAATATTAATCAAGAACTAAATAACAGAGTTCCCTTGAATGAAGAAGACAGATGGTCTCTTCCCAAAATTGATAAAACTATCATTTATCAATTTGGAACTTTTGATTTTAAGGAAAAATCTTCGGTGAAAATCGTAGAACAAGCCATGACTGTAGATCAAATGGACAAAATCATTTATCTATTAACTCATGAAGATCTGCATAGATATATGCAAAACTTCAAGTATATCCATATTGGAATGATATAGATAGCATTTAAGCCCTTAACTCAAAGGATTAAATGCTTCTATTAGTCCTAAGAGATGGTCGATGCCTTCATTGCACAATCTCTTATGAGTGTTATAGACTACCACAGCCGCTTTACATCAACACCTTTCCGATTTAAGTTTATCTCTTCTCGATATAAACATTTTGAAGCTTTAAAATTACATTTACAGCTTTATGGTTATGATTTTCTCCCAGGTTCTAAAACTATTACCTTAATTTTCATAATCCATTTTTGAGTTTTAAATACTTTAAATCCTAGAGTTCAAAAAGTTGTTCAACCAACCGAATGAACTACTCTGATCGAAACAAATCTGTTAGTATCTCATATTGCTACTAACAGAGTGATTAAATGGAATGAGGTGGTATTTCTAGAATCATGGACCATACCATCTGCGGTCACACCTAAACCAACCATCAATCAAGACATTGATCGATAATCCAAATGGTATGGAAAGTCGATTCAACCTCGTCGATCTATTACACTTCCTGGTTTAAATTCCATCCAGAAGTGTAGATCTGGTTCCCAAACTCTTGAACCATCTGTCGAGGCACTTCACCTAAACAAAATCATATTTATCATCCAAGAGAGAAAATCTCCCACTCCATCTGAAATGAACTTTAGTCTTAATGAGCTACAAAATAGGTTATATGACTAGAGAAGTTGTTCTGAAGGAATACTTCCAACCAAAGTATGATAACTTTCGTACTTGATATAGAAGTTTTACTTCTGAAAATCAACGTCTCGAAATAAATGATTTATATTTTGAGAAAATAAGGGAAAGAAATAGTCAAGCCAAAGTAATTATTCCTTTCGTCGCTTGGTTTTGCAGTTACTATGCTCAATCCGCTCAAATTGCTACTTTGTCTACCAAAAAATAGAAAACTGAGCAAGGGAAAATTATTGAAGCATCTTATCCTCCATCTGTTGCAAAAATGGTGGATGATAAACCTTTAGATTTAGCCCTTTAAAAAATAAGTTATGATCCACAAATTTGTAATTTATTACTATAATTAAATAACTTAATTATAGTAATAGATATTTTAAATAATCGTTGATCATCTTTTTTTTAGCTAGTCTAAAATCGATCGATGCTTAAACAAAAGGTTTCTAGCTAGAAAAGCTCAGAAAGCTTCTACTAGTACTAACCCATTTGTGAAACCTTTTATCCAACCACCTCCTAAACTTGCTCTTAAGTAGACTCTTCAAGACATTCAATTTGATCAATTTAAGAGAAAGTATAGGAGCTCTTGAGGATATCAGCCAAACGGATGAAGATTCAAATGAGTCCTCAACCAAAACTGATACTGATAAAATTAACCAACAAAGTAATGTTGAAAAAGTTCAAACCCTTTTTCAAGAATTACAAGATTCTCAACCTCCTATTGATATCCCAAAACTTTCTTATCCCGAGAAAAATTTGGAAAAACATTATTATAAAAAACCAACACCTCCTGATTTATTATTTGAGGAAGATACTCATTTCGTAGGAAATTCCTATGATGGAGATTCTTTATATGAATGGAATATTGATGGATTTTCTGAACATCAAATCATTCATACCTTTTATCGTATGCTTATGTTCACTACTGCTGTTCAATCTAGACATCAAGTAGCAGCAAAATCTCATATTGTCGCTCGTGCCATCATTTCAGGATTCTCTGGAACTCTGAAAGGGTGGTGGGATAATTTTCTCACTGTTCCTCAAAGGGAAGACCTCCTTAGCAAAATTGACTTAAGTACTAAGGATCTTCCAAAAAGAAAAATCTAATGAAAATTGCCTATAATCTTCTTCAAACAATTATAGATCATTTTGTCGGATCCATTGGAGATCAAGGAGAAAAACTCGCTCCTTACTCCAAAATTAAGATGTCCATCCTTAACCCATTTTCGATGGTATAAGGATATTTTCCCGCATGCGTTATGATGCTCTATGATGCCAATAGCCTTCATTGGAAACAAAAATTCAGGCCTTCTCAACCTTTTTCAAAAAAGGTCAAAGCTTCTCCGTCAGGATGAAACAATTCCATATGAAACTCTTACATATAGAAACCTTATTTTTGCCTGTATCAAAATAAGATTAATTATTTATTCTGATCTTAAATTAAAAGATCAAATGAAAAGAGAATGACTGTTTGAGCGAAAATAGCTTGGAGAATTCTGTGATCACTCAAGTGATCCCAGTAACACCTTCCAAACATAAAGGAAAACAAAAAAAGATTATTTTTCCTAAGCGAGAAATCTCATGAACATAAATGTGAGAAATTCACATAACAAAGCACTCTCGCCCGGTTTAAAGACCAAAGAGACAAGAGAAATAAAAGTTATAAATGTGGTCGTACCGGTCACTATGCTAACAGATGTAAGGTGAAGAAGAAGTTAAGTGAACTTCATATTGACGAAGGGTTGAAACAAAGCCTAATGAAGATTCTACTCACAACTTCGGATTCTGAAAAAGAATCTGAGGAAGTAGAAAACACTTCATCCTCATCTTCATCTGATTTTGATAAATCTAACTATTGCAAATTCTGTCAATAGATAGATTATTACAAAAATATTATTAATATGTCTGGTCTTTATATGCTCACTCATGTGCAAAAATATCAATTAATTAAACTTTTAGCACAAGTTGAAGATGATTCAACTCGTAATAAAATTATAAATCTCCTTAATGATAAGAAGAAAAATAAATTAGAAAATTTTGATTTAAAGCCTCCTATATACTCCATGACTGAAGTATTTTGCATGAGAGCTAAAGCCAGTTCATCTTCTTCTTCAGTTACTTTAACAGAATTAAAATCTGAATTAAAGCAACTAAAAATAGAAGTTTAGCAAATAAAAGTCGAAATAAGATTGATGAATGGACATCTTATAGATCTTGAATTAAATCAGAAGATGCCCAATTCATTTGATATAGAAGCCGATTCTACTCAAGAACCAGATTTCTTATAAAATATTCAAAAGGCAATATACCAGAAATGGTATATTTTCATTAAATTAATTATAAATAAAGAATTTATTTTACCAAATTTAACTGCTCTAGTGGATAATAAGCAAACTTAAATTGCATTCAAGAAGGAATTATTCCTTCTAAATATTTTGAAAAAAGCCAACTAAAAAGGCAACCACGGTGAGTCTTTACAGATTAAGTATAAATTATCATTTGTGGTCATGTGTCAAGATGATGTTTGTATTCAAATACCTTTTATTTTAGTCAAAAATTTGACACAACACATTATCTTGGGAACTCATTTTCTTCTCAAAATAATGCTTATCACTAGAATTGATGATACTAGAATTCAATATTTTCTTTGGAATAAAGAAATCACATTGGTACATCATCCTCTTCAACTATGGTTGAAAAGGGTGAGATCTCTAAAGCTGCAATACCATCCCTAAAAGATATCATTGCACAAGAACCTATTTATTTTTCTAAAAAAATAAAATAGAATATTATTGAAATTAATCCCTATGATTATTCAATAAATAATCCATAGGCCTTATTTGAAAGATATTTGGGAAACAATCCTTTCCCATTTGAATCTAATCTCAAGAGAGAATTATGAAAAATCTTAACATAATTAAAGTATGAGATTAATCATGTTCGCGGATCGAATCCATACAATTTTGTAAAGAAATGCATTATACAAAAGATCTTTTATCAAAGTAAATAAGGTCTAACTCCATTCCAAGAGAAAATATATTTTTATCCTCCACTAATTTACTGATAAAATTAGCGTAAATTATTGTTATGTGCATGTGTATGATGAATGCCTTCTTCCTTCAATAAAAAAGCGAAGGCATTCATGGATGTTCATAATGAACAAAGATATTATCAACAAAGATCTTCCGTGGTTCTTGATGGTGGAACTATTTTAGAATTAAATATTCTTCCAATCCAATCAAAGAGGTTTTCAATGAATGGATGGTAGCCCCAAAATGAGGCTATTAATCCCAAAATGATTCAATGGTAAAATCTTACTCATTTCTTCACGGACTGCCAAATCCCATAGATTTGGAGCTGGAACGTTATTCTTGGGAATGATCTATTTAATCAGCTAGTCACGTTTAGATATATGCAAGACTTCAAGTATATCCATATTAGAATGATATAGATAGCATTTAAGCCCTTAACTCTCAAAGGATTAAATGTTTCTATATTAGCCAGTCTAAGAGATGGTCGATGCCTTCATCGAATCTTTTATTAGTGTCAGAGAACTAGCCTTTCATGCGCCGTTTACTTCAACACCTTTCCTAATTTAAGTTTATCTATTTCTGATATAAACCTTTTTGAAGCTTTCAAATTACATTTATAGCTTTATGGTTATGATTTTACCGTGTTCAAACTATTGCTCTAATTTTGTAATCCATTTTCGAAGTTTTAAATACTTTAAATCTAGAGTAAAGTCGCTCAACCAACCAATGAACTACTATCAAACAATGTAGCATCTCATATTGCTACTAACAGAGTGATTAAATGGAATGAGGTGATATTTCCAGAATCATGGACCATACCATCTGCTGTCACACCTAGACCAACCATCAATCGAGACATTGATCAGATAATCCAAACGGCTAGTGGCGATGTTGAAGTCAGATTCAACCCTCGTCAATCTATTACACTTCCTAGATTTCACCTTCAAACCTCTGAAAGTCAGACCGATGGTTCCTAAACTCAACCATCTTGAGGCACGCAAAGAAATCATATTTATCATCATCGTAAGAGAAAATCAATCTCCACTCTATCTAAATGAACTTAGTCTTAATGAGCTACAAAATAGATTCTAAGACTAGAGAAGTTGTTCTGAAGGAATACTTCAAACTAAAGTATGATAACTTTAGACTTTGTATAGAAGTTTTACTGAAAATCAACGTCTCAAATAAATGATTTATATTTAGGGAGAGAAAGAAATAGTCAAGCCAAAGCAACTATTCCTTTCGTCGCTTGGTTTTGCAGTTACTATGCTCAATCCGCTCAAATTGCTAATTTGTCTACCAAAAAATGGCAAACTGAGCAAGGAAAAATTATTGAAGCATCTTATCCTCCATCTGTTGCAAAAATGGTGGATGATAAACCTTTAGAATTAGCAGCCTTCGAAAAAATAAGTTCTGATTCACAAAAAGAATTTATTACTATAATTAGACAACTTAATTATAAGAATAGTAACTTCAAATAATCACGATCATATTTCCTAGAGTCTAAAATCGATCGATGCTTAAACAAAAGTTTACCAAACTAGCAAAGCTTCGTGAGAAAGATTCTACCAAAGACTAACCCATTTGTGAAACCTTTTATCCAACCACCTCTAAACTTGCTCTTAAGTGACCCTCTTAAGAAGACATTAATTTGATTCTAAATTTAAGAGAAAAGTATGTCGGAGCTCTTGAGGATATCAGCCAATCGGATGAAGATTCAAATGAATCCTCAAACGAAACTAATACTGATTCAATAATATTATGTTTTATTTCTTTAGAGAAATAAAGAGGCTCTTGTGCAATGACATCTTTTAGGGATGGTGTTGCAGCTTTAGAGATCTCACTCTTTTCAACCATAGTTGACTAGGATGATGTACCATATAGGTATGTTTTAAGGTCGATCATGCCAACCATCATTGAGGATCTTTTCTATTACACTACCTGACCTTTAAAAAAGAGTTACCACCTTAGGAGGAGGCATCTTTCCATGTGGATGATCCACCCCGATCGTCCTGCAAGAATTCACGGTTAGAAAATTAGGAAGGAATTTTCATTACCTTGATGATATCAAAGTCAAATCACTGAAGCACTATGATGCAAAAAATTTATTTAGAAACTAAATTTTTTATATCTTGCTCAATTATGTATTTGACTAAGGAACAATCAATACGAAGAAGAAAAATATTGATTTAATAAAACATCTTGAAATTTAGAGATGCTTTTGACGACTGAAAGCATTTCTCTTTTAATAATAGAGTAATTTTACTGAGTGAGATTTCATCATCCCGAAACAAAGCGAGCTAATTCTTCTTTAGAATTTTTTCTTTGTTTCAGAATACCACCGTAGCCTTGATCAGAGGCATCAGTTTCAACAATTTTGAAACTGTCAGGGTCAGTAAGGTTAAGACAAGGGAGATTCTTAACCATTTCTTTAATTTTACGACCCATACATGAATATCGCATGGTGGTGGAGTCTTTTTCAATTCAAAAGCCGTCACGATGATAAAAAAATACATAGGCTCCTAAGAATCTCAGAATCGATTTTATCCGAATAATATCGAAATTTGTTTACAATTCAATACTTCTATTAATTAGAATAATAAGCATTAGAAATTATATGACCCAAAAACCTTACTTTGAAATAATTTAATTTGGGCTTAGAAATAACTAAACCATTTTTGAATTAACCATTTAAATATTTTTAAATGATTAAAATGTTCTTCAAGTATTTAAAAGATAAGAACATCATCAATATAAACAAGAATATATTTAAAATAGTTTTAAATATATTATTTATAATATGTTGAAATTGACATATTTTAGTGAATGACATTACATTCCATTCAGAACTTCCATCCCAACAAGATTCCAAACCAACAAAAATAGACTTACAACCTAATGGCATTAGAATATTTAAAATAAAATTTAAAAAAAACTTTTTTTATGTTTAGTTTATAGCTGAAATCACTATTATGTTCTTTTGTTTATGTGCCAACTTATAATCTATATTATATTGCTTCAGGATTTACTTTATTGTACATTAATTAGTAAGAGATTTTTCTTATAATAAAGCATGCATTTGGTTTCATGTGTTTTGTACGCTTTGATTCTTCATTATACAGTCTTTTTGTGGTAATTCAATGTGCTTTCTTTTGGTTTTAGAAAATATTGAGAGTTTAGATTTTATTTTATTTTTTTTTTGAATTATTGTGATAATTATGATATATTTTAGGCATTTGCCTCAAAATGTAACAATTATGAGTGTGATAGAATTAATTTTTAAAGAATCATTTTTAAGTTGAAGTAAAAATTAGGAGGGTAGACGAGTCAAGTTAAATTGTACTATGATTTTAATTCTAGTTAAGCTCGATGAGTTAACAAGTTAATTTTAAATTAATTTTGACTTTATCTATTAGTTTGTGAGCAAGTTTGATTATAAAATATTTTAAAATGATCTCATTTTATCATATTAAATAAATTTTTATTATTTTTAAAACTTTTTAAAAAAAAATATTAATTTTATTATGATAATTATTTGATTAAGAATTCTTTTTATATTAAATGAGATGGCTCTTAAGTTGACTCAAAAAAATAAAGTCTTAATTTCAGGCTCTAGTTGAGAGCACTTAGAGCAAGGCCCAGCCTATTTACACCCTTATAAAATTATATGAGATTAATTAAGTATTTTTTTTGAAAAAGAGATCTATTCTAATATCAATTAAATTTTATCTTTTGAATTTAATTGAACAATTTAAAATATAATATTTAAATTAAAAAAAAATTAAATAATATATCTTTATTAGGGAATTAAGTCTCAAGCATGACATCAACCCCTTTTGTGCTAATCTCCAATTGGGCTATAGTCACTATTACCTAATGACTATTTTTCATTGATGATTAATTCAAGATAAAAAATTTTAAAATTAGATTGAATTAATTTAATGGTGAACTTATCCTCAAACTAAATTGGTCTAGGGCAAAAAATATATTTGAATAGAATCAATCAAAATAATTGAACTGATGAATTAGATTAATTTTTTTTTTTTAAAAAAAAGCTAGTAATCAAATTTAAAATGGCCACTTATTCTAACATTAATCCATTTTTTTCTTTTGTAAATTTCGTTGAATGGCTAAATATTAAAATATTCAAGAATGAAAAATCTAAAATTAAAATATTAAATTAATAAATTATCATTTAGATTATATTAAAATAATATTCAATATTAATAATACCATAGAATTCCAACAATCAAAATTTAAACGTATCTTATTTTAAAATTTAAAATCTCATTCTAAACTAACAATAGCATATCTCCAGAGAGAGAGAGAGAGAGAGAGAGAGAGAGAGAGTTTTGTACTTTTGTTTGAGCCATTTAATCAAAAAAAAAAAGACAGATAAGGCGACAATTAATATAATAATAAATTTCACAAAATTCAATGTATTGCATTATTGAAAAGAACAATAAAATAGTAAATATCTTCAAATTTTAAATCTCCCTTTCATTAATAAGTGCTCTAAGAAGGAAGAAAAGAAAAGTAAACGCATGAATAAGCTCACCAAATAGCTTATTAGCCGCACTCGGTGAACGAATAAGGGACACTTGAATCAATACTGATTTAACTCATCAAACTCATGAATCAATACTGATTTAACTCATCAAACTCATGAATTAATACTGATTTAACTCATCAAACTCATGAATCAATACTAATTTAACTCATCAAACTCATGAACCACCACATTTAAATAATTAATATTAATTCAAAATTTTAGGCACAAGAGTTAAAAAAATTTAAAGCCTCACCTTCATATCTCAACTAATTTATTAAATTTTTTTTTTCATTTTTAGTACTATAATTGTTTTAATAATTAGAACTTTTATGTTTCATTTATTCATAATAAATGAGGACGCACGAAGCCAAAAGTACACCTTTGACGTTGAGTAATCTTTAGAGTATGACATATGATTATACTCTGAGAGATATAGGCGATCCTTATTTACCAATCTTCGTGTTTATGACAATCTCGTTGTATAGCTGTCAGCTTAGATATGCTTTTGTACTTCACCTAGTTTAGCAATGTTGACAAATAGTATGTTATTTGATTCTCCTTGTTACTCTTCTTGCTAATCATCTGAGGAGGAACTTGAAGCCTCTCCTTCTATTTGACTTTGTATCACCTCTTCAATATGAATAGAAGGTGCAACCTTGTTGCGTGCTGGAAAATCAGTTGCGGTAGAGTAAAAATTTATGCCTTAGCCTTGTTGATTAGTCCAGCACACACACAGGTAATTAAAGAGCGAACATGAGACACTCCAGAATTTTAACGTGGAAAACCGAAAAGAGGGAAAACCACTCAGAAAAGATTCCACTATGTATCCTTTCGAGTACAAATCTTCCCGATAACGGATTATAGAATATTTGAGAAAGGGACAACATGTAACAACGATCGCTTTATAATATAGATTTGCTTTTAAATGCTTCGTGAAATGTATATACTCTGAGGGTGATCTGTTTGATCTTCAAGCTTTAGAGCTTTCTTTCCTCCTCACTTCACTTTTCCTCTTCTTCCTCGATGACTCTTCCTCTTCCTTGCCTTCTTCCTTGCTTTAGCTTCCTTCTTCTTCACTTGTTTGGACTCTTTCTTCTTCTTCCTTGCTTCTTGTTCTTCTTCACTTGCTTCAGCCTTCCTTCTTCACTCTTTCACTTCACTTCCTTTTAGCAGGCCCCTCCATGTGAGAGTGAGACTATTTATAGATGGGAGGAGGTATTCTAGTAAATTCATGTAAGGCCCATACCACTCCCCTCGATCGGACTCGATGACTCCTTGATCATTTGATGTATTTTGAGCATTTGGATGCCCAAATGAAGTCGAATTATGAGATCTTAGGCTCATTAGATCCGTCACGCCGATTTGACTATAAACACTTCATATTTGAGAGCTTTTGGGATTTAATTGATGTCCCAAGATTCTAATGATATTTTAAGTGCGATCTCGATTTGACTCAAAATCATATGCTTTCACATCAAGATTTGTTTTGACTAGGTATTTTGAGAGCTATATCGGTTCTCTATTTTTGGATGACATTAGCTTAATCATCCAAAAATATATGTCAAATATTCAAAATAACGAATTGGAAGTTTTCAGCGACTCATGCGGCGCCGTCGGCGGCGGCAGGCATGGCATACGCTGAAGGCTGGCGCGCTGGCCAGAGGCGTCACGGCCGAGAAGGGTCGCATGAGCTGGCGGCCGCTGCGGACCGGTCAGATGGAGCGGCCGGTGGCGAGGTGCCGCCGGGTTGCCGATCGCTACGGAACGGTGGTGGGTTCTGGCGCGCCGAATATCTGGTGGCCGGTCGCCGCTTCTCAGCGCGGCATTCGATGACGCCGGGTCGCCATTCACGTGGTCGGATTCTGCGGTCCATTCATGCTGGCGTCCATTCAGAACGATTTGTCATGGCGTCCGTGAACGCCCGTCAAATGGAGGTCGAGCCGTCACATGCGCTGCTACCCTGAAGCGTCATAGCCTGGCTACAAGGTCTGGCCATACGTCATGAAGTCGCCGGGCACACGCCCGGCCGAAATTTGGGCGGTTTTGAGCTTTGAACCGTTTTTTGAGGGGTTTTACTTTTGCCCATATGGGGTTATAAATACCCCAGGATGAGAGAGCACCTTTCCCTCCCTCTTTCTCTTGAGTGGTCCTTTGGAGTGATCAAGAGGCGTGCGCCCACGCATACCGCCGTGGTTCCGCCACGCCAGGACCGTTAGGAGGCAAGGCGATCACGCCCCACGCATACGCTGGGAGCCACGCCACGCGACCGTCCGTTAGATCGCGCCCAGGCATACGTGGGAAACCGGCGACGCCACGCCGTCCCGGGAGAGGCGATCAAGGCCCGCGGTGCATCGTTGGGACCGGCAGTTTACCGCCGCCGTTAGCGATCGCGCCACGCATACGCTGTTCCGGCGACGCCACGCTAACCGTCCGTTAGAGGCGATCGCCACGGCATACGCCGTTCGGCACCGCCACGCCGGACCGTCCGTTAGAGGCGATCAAGGCCCACCAGATATCCGTTCCGACGCACCGACTATCCGGGTTAGAGGTGATCGCCACCAAATGCCGGTTCCGGCGCACGCCACGTGACTCCCGGTTAGGCGATCAAGGCCCACGATACGCCGTGGTTCCGGTTCCATCGTCGGACCGTCCGGAGGCGATCAAGGCCCACGATACGCCGTTTCCCGCACCGCCACGGACCGTCCGTTGAGGCGACGCACGTGATACGCCGGTTCCGCACGGCCAGCCGGACCCGTTAGAGGCGATCAAGGCCCACCGATAGTCACCGATCGCCACGCCCGACCGTCCGGGTTGAGGCGATCAACCCACGGATACGCCGTGGTTTACACCACGCCGACCGTCCGTTAGAGGATCGCGCCGATACGCCCGTGGTTCCGACCGCCACGCCGACCGTCCGGGTTAGAGGCGCGATCAAGGCCCACGCAGATACGCCGGTTCCGCCACGCCACGCCGACCGTCCGGGTTAGAGGCGATCAAGGCCCACGGTATACGCCGTGGTTCCGCCACCGCCACGCCGACCGGCCCGTGGGGAGGATCGCGCCCATGGCACGCCGTGGTTCCCGCATCGGCCACGCCGACCGCCCCGGGGAGGCGATCAAGGCCACGATACGCCGTTCCGCTTCCTCGCCCGGTTTATCGGCTCCGTCGTCCGTGGGGAGGCGCGGACGGCGATGCTGGCGATGGGGACTAACGACATTGGTCGGCGATGGTGACTTGCAAGGGTGGTCGGCGAGGATAACCAGCGACGATGGTGGTGACCGGCGGAGATTGCCGGCGATGGTCGGCATGTCCGGCGACGGTCAGCGGTGACCGGCGCGCAGCGGTTGCGGCGAGGGTGGTCGGCGACAGTGACGCGAGATCTTTGACCTATCCGAGGTTGTTTGTCAGAGTGTTGCCCGATGACGTTAACCTGTGTGGAGTAGGTACAAAGTTTTGACCTATCCGAGGTTGTTTGTCAGGGTGTTACTCGATGACGTTAACCTGTGTGGAAGAGATCGCAGGAAGTCCACCAAGGACGTTTTGACCTTTCCTGGGTTGTTTGTCAGAGCTTTTGCTCGATGACATTAACCCGTATGGAAGAGATCGCAGGAAGTCCACCAAGGACGTTTTGACCTTTCCTGGGTTGTTTGTCGAGCTTTGCATGACATTAACCCGTATGGAAGAGATCGCGGAAGTCCACCAAGGACGTTTTGACCTTTCTTTTGTTTTGCTGGCGACATTAACCCGTATGGAAGAGATCGCAGAAGTCCACCAAGGACGTTTTGACCTTTCTAGTCGAGTTTTCACCGGCGACGCTAACCCATGGAAGAGGTTGAATTGAATCGCCGGTAGTCGACGTGGCGGCCGATTAGTCGCCGATGACCGACCGCATGGCGATGACCGCAAGATTGCCGCGATGGTCGGCGTGACCGGCGACGGTAGTCAGCGATGACCGCGACATAGTGATGACCGGCAAGATTGCCGGCGAGCGCAGCGACCGGCGACGAAGAAGCGGCGGTGACGCTAAGTATTGGCGCCGGGTGGGTGGTCGGCAGCGAATCGGTAATAATGGTTGTCGAGCACGACGAATCGGGCGCGGATGACCGGCGACAATGGATGACCGCTAAGATTGCCGCTGGCGGTCGGAAGTGACGATGGTAGCGGTGACCGACGACGATGAGGATTTTGACCCATCAAGGTTGTTTGTCGAGTGTTATCCATGACATTAACCTGCGCGGAGAAAGTTTGACCTTTCCGGGTTGTTTGTCGAGCTTTTGCTAACATTAACCTGCATGGAAGAGATCGCAGAAGTCCACCAAGGACGTTTTGATCTGTTTGTCGAGCTTTTGCTCGATGACATTAACCCGTGGAAGAGATCGCAGAAGTCCACCGCGACGAACGGCGACCGATAGTGGCGGGATGACCGACGATGATGGTGGTGACCGGCGAGATTGCCACATGGTGGGTGGGCGGACCGGCGACGTCGGACCAGCCTACAAGGGTTGGCCGACGGGTGGTTGCGTACGCCGACGGAGATCTTTGACCTATCAAGGTTGTTTGCCGAGTGTGACTCGATGACGTTAACTCAGATGGAAGAGGTCCGATCAAGTCCCCTCGGATTGATCATGTCCCATTGAGATGTAACATGAGTTGTATATTTCAAGTGGGAGGAAAAGTAAAGAAAAAGCAAATCTTGTTAGAACAAAGTGAATTCACTAGTTCAATGATATAATCATAAGACATGCAATGAAGCTTTAAGAGAAAATGACAACAACAATCGCAACAACAAGCTTTAATCCTAGGTGGAGTCAATTATACAAGGATGAAATGACACGAGATAAAAGTCATAATAATTATGCAAGAGTTACCGATAATATTTTCAAGATTCTTAGTATTCCAAGTTCGAGGTAGAGTTTTTCCTTCGGGTCCGAGCTTGAACGCTCCTCGCTTGACCATAGCTATGACCACATACGGACCATCCAGAGAGTTTATTGCCGAGGGCCTTTGCGCAGCCTCGAGACTTCAGGACCAAGTCACCAGGATATGGGATGAGGTTTCACTCTTGTTGAAGTGGCGAGCTACCCGTTGGTGATAGAAGCAGTCCAGGGCCATATCCCGAGTTTCGGGGAGTAGGTCTAGGTGTTGTCGGAGTTTTTCTTCATTACTTCCATGATCAAAAACGGACTCTTGGACTTGGAACCCGATATCCACCCATGATAGCTTCTGCACAAAACACAAGTTATACGGTGTCTCACCGTGGCGTGGTGGTAGAAAGAACATTGGGGAGCTCATCAACCCATTGCCCTTCTCAAGACGTGTTTTAGTCCTTTGAGTATGGTCCTATTGGTAACTTCGCTTGCCCATTAGTTTGAGGATGTGCTACACCGCATGAAATTGAATGTGAAGATCTTTGCAAAAGCGTAAAAAGACTTTTCCAAGAATTGAGTTCCATTGTCATGATGATCTTTGCAGAAGAAATCGACATATTATATTTTTCCGGACAAATTGTTTGGTATTTGCCTCGTGATTTTAGCAGTGGTTCCTCTACCCATTTTGTGAAGTAGTCGGCTAGAATGATAAATTTTCGTTGCCCATGCTATTGGAAAAGGTCCCATGATATCAATCCCCACCGAGCAAAGGGCCATGGGCTTTGAATGGATGAGAGTTCTACATGTGAGGGAGGTTAGAATGCAATTGACAACTTGCATTTCTTTGTGAATTCCATGCCTTCTTGTTTCATTGTAGGCCAATAAAACCCTTGCCTCATGATTTTAAGGGCCAATGCTCTTCCTCCAAGGTGTTCCCCACATATTCTGAGTGAACCTCTTTAACGCAGAATCACTCAAGGTGGAAGGCATTTGAGATATGGACCAGAAAGCTCGCTTGTATAGTTCACCTCCAATAATAGCAAAGTTTGAAGCTTGTCTTGAGACGAAGCATGGAAGTTGGATCTCGTGAAGGGTCCCTTCTTGTAGAAAAGATAGGATCGGGTTTATCCATAACGTTCCTTTTCCTCATCAATAGTTTGAATTATCCATGGCCCTTGGATACTAGGAAAATGTATTTCTTCAACATGCTTTCTCTTAAATAGATCTCCAGTAGAGGTAGCTTTAGCAAGAGCGTCAGCCCGAGTATTCTTCTCTCATAGTATGTGGATGATTTGATGTGTCTTGAAATGAGTAAGAAGAGATTTTACCAAGTGGAGATGTTGCACTAGTTGAGGATTATGAGTATTAAAATCTCCTCCAACTTGGGAGGCGACAAGTTGGGAGTCAGTGTGAATTACTAAGTTTTGGGCTCATAATGAGTCTCAACCTCACATGAGAGCCTCATATTCGCCATGTTATTATGTGGAATTTTAAGCTAAGTCCATACTCTAGGTATTTTGTTTGGGGAAACAAGTAGGATTCGCGACCAGACTTCAAGCTCCATCAACGTAGAGAGTCCATCGAGGAGATGAAAGACACGAGATAGCTCTTCTAGAGTTGGGTTGGTGATTCCACTATAAAGTCGCAAGTATTTGAGACTTTATGGCGGTAGAAAATTTATATCAAATTCTCCAGTTCTGACCATTTGATCAATCTTCCGATGCTCGGTTTCGTAAGATGGCCCTTAATGGTAAATCGTAAACGCCGATGGTGTGAGCTTGAAAGTATGGACGCAATTTTCGACCGAGAAAATTAACGCTGAGCCACTTTATCGCAAATGGATAACTTTCTATATCGAGAGAATTTTACCGATGTAATAAATTGGTTGTTGTGCCCCATCTTCTTCTCGCACTAAAGCGAGCTTATTGCGTGGGAAGAAATCGCAAGATATAAGTATAACGCTTTCTCCTTGAATAGGTTTGGATAGCGGAGATGCTAGATATTCTTTTAGTTGCTCAAAAGCATACCGACATTCATCGGTCCATTGAAAATTATTATTTTAGCTCCCTTCAATATTTTAAAGAATGGCAAGTATTTGTCCCTGAAACTAGAAACGCGCATAAGAATTCAACCATTCAAACGTTGAACGCCTTTGATATTCTTCTGAGGAATCATATCTTGGAGAGCTTTGATTTTTCGGTTAGCCTCATCCCACGGTGAGTTACCATAAATCCAAGAAATTTTGACGTAACCCCAAAAGCACACTTGGTTGGGTTAAGTCGATGTTATAGCGTCGAAGGAGGTCAAAGCATGCTTCTAAGTCCGAAATATGTTGTGACTTTTCTAAGCTTTTCACTAACATGTCATCCACATACACCTCCATTGTGGCCTAGCAGGTCTTTAAAACCTTATTCATGAGGCGTTGATAGGTAGCACCATTTTAATCCAAATGGCATGACTTGGTAACAATATAAACCTTTATATGTTTGAAACGTAGCCTCTTCATCTATTGGGTTCATCTTTATTTGATTGTACCTAATAAGCATCCAAAAGCGAGCATTTGATGTCCTGATGTAGGCCCACCAATTGATCGATTCGAGGAAGAGGAAAACTATCCTTTGGGTGTGCCTTATTAAGATCGGTGTAATCAACACACATCCTCCATGTTCCATTTGTTTTTTTAACCATGAAAACATTTGCTAGCCATGTGGGTAATGCACTTCTCGTATGAATCCCGCTTCATGAGCTTGTTAACTTCTTGTTCAATAGCCAAGACGATGCAAAACCGCTTCTTTTGGATGATTGGTTTGAACGTTGGATTAATTTTGAGGGAGTGCGTGATTACATTAATCCCCGATATCTCTGGACTCAAGCAAATATGTCTTGATTCATGTAAGAAATTTATATACTTTTCCTTTGTTCTTCCGAGAGTAAAGATCCCACTTGCAATCGCTCGTAATGGTTGGTCATCCGATAATACTTGAGAGTAAATCTTCTACAGGGGAAGCTTTTTGAGGTACTCTTTCATCTCGAAAGTTAAGATCTTCGATGCTGAAGGTGATGGAAGGGTTGAGCTTGCGAGATAACATGATGAGTGTTGATTTCCACAAACCACCCCAACTCCACCGGGGTAGGAAATTTTATCTTATGAGGCATCAAGTGATAAAAAATTGATTGGAGGAGCCTCCAAGATTGCATTATATGCAGAATCTGACTTCACCACCATGAATTGTATTAAATGAGTCACTTGTCGAGAGAATTCTCCGAGGGTAACAGGAAGAGTGATTGTCCCTTCTGCCCGTACTGGGTGATTATCAAACCCATATAGTGGTCCAGCAAGTGGTTGGAGCTTTTGCCTAGCTAGGCCCATGTTAAGAAAAGTTGAGTAAAATAAGACAGTAACTCCCATTATCGATCAAAATTCTTTTAACGTTATAACAAGGATCACCGATCCCCGCTATGACAAGTGGATCTTGATGAGGGATATGGACTCCTTCTAAGTCCAGTCATTGAAAGTGATGGAATGATCAATAGAGACTTCTTCAACTCGGTTCTTTGGAGGCGAACGAACTTGATTATGTATCGATCCTCGCGATTGTTTCGATTTCTCCAATTATTTGATGATTATTTGGTTGTTTTGTGATGATTGTCCGGTTGCCCCAAACGGAGGTGTGTTTGTTTGAGGTGGTTGATTCTTCACAAAATGACGTATCCTTGTTGAATGAGTCTCGATTTCTTCCTTGAGTTGTATACATGCTTCAAGAGTATGTCCACGGCTTCGAAAATGACAATATTGCCCGATCAATTGGTTTCAATGGATGCGCCACTTGATATGTTCTTCATTGAATAACCATCGGAGGTTAACACGAGATGTGTTCGGTGTGTATGTCTTTTCCTGGCCGAGGTTCCGTTGTTGATATGGGGTCGGAGGGAGATCATGACTACCTTGTCGCTTCTTTTGATGGGCCCGTCGGTCCACATTTCGGGTTTTTTGCTTTCCCGCATATTGTTCAAATTGTTTGCGATGAGCATTAATAGCTTCATCGGAGATTTGTGCTTCTACACGATGAACTAAGTCGGCATATGAGCGACCGTGTCCCATTAATGACTAATAGAAGGCCCTGAGAGTCCTCCAAGGAAAACTCCTCTTAATCGTGGTCTACCCTGTATTTGGCGAGCTTCTAAAGAGAACCTCGGAAGTATTCTTTGAGTGATTCACCCTCGCTCGTGAATGGAAAGATGGGAGGAATCTTTAATGATTCTCCGATTTGCAATGAACTCCAAAGAACCTCAAGAAGTTTTAAAGGTATGGATGGATCCCCTTGGAAGAGAATAGAACCGCGCGAAGCTTTTGAGGGTAAGGGAAAGACATACAAAGCAAGGTGTTAGAGCTGGATATGCATGATAGTCCTGTAATGGTCGATGTGTTCGTGTGGGTCAGTTGCCCCATCATAGGAATCAATGCTCGGAAGCTTGAAACCTACGGGAATTGGATGTCGAAGAATGGCTTCAACTAAAGGTGAGGACTCCTCATAACCGCGGTGTGGGTGAAGATGATTTCTATCTTGAAGGTGAAATTCATCTTGTATTAAGCGCATTTCGAATGTCATGATGTGCGATTAATGAGATGAGCATGTGTGAAGCTATCAACACGGTGGATTAGTAACCGCTGAGCGCACGCGATGGATGAGTGGAACTAGCGGTCAAGGAGATCGGCGTTACCTCCATGCGGAGGAACTGTCGGGAGGATTAGCGTTTTGACCTCCGCAATGACCGATCTTGGGGAGATATGTTTGTCGTAGTAGCGTTGTAGTCCTTGCAAAAGTCGGATCATCTTATTTTGAGACTCCATCCTGACACGATCTTCCAAAGAGATTCCTGCCCGCCTCAACATGGCATCCTTGGTTTAGGGATGGGTTTGAGAGTGACGGAGTTGGAGCGGAGGTTCCATTATGACGAGTGCCTATTGGCCATAACGTGGATGTTCACTGAAATTGAGGTTGAAGGGTTTTACTTCCCACGACGGCCAAACCGCTATGCGTCGGAAAATCATAGAGTAAAAATTTATGCCTTAGCCTTGTTGATTAGTCAAAGACACACAATGTAATTAAAGAGCGAACATGAGACACTCAATTTTAACGCGTGGAAAACCTCGAAAAGAGGGGAAAACCACTGGCCCAGCCCAAGAAAAGATTCCACTATGTATCCTTTCGAGTACAAAATCTTCCGATAACGGATTACAATTCTATTTGAGAAAGGGACAACAGCTGTGTAACAACGATCAGTTTATAATAGTTGCTGATGTTGGAGATGTTGGGTAGCTTCTGGTGGAAATGCGGTATAACTAATATATGGCCTGCAGGCGATCTTGCTCGGGATCTTCAAGCTTTAGAGCTTTCTCTTCCTCCTTCACTTTTCCTCTTCTTCCTCGATCGGACTCTTCCTCTTCTTCCTTGCCTTCTTCCTTGCTTTAGCTTCCTTCTTCTTCACTTGCTTGGACTCTTCTTCTTCTTCACTTGTTTCAGCCTTCCTTCTTCTTCACTTGCTTCACTTCACTTAGCTTAGCTTAGGCCCCTCCATGTGAGGAGAGGCCTATTTATAGATGGGAGGAGGTATTCTAGTAAATTCATGTAAGGCCCATACCACTCCCCTCGATCGGACTCTGATGACTCCTTCGATCATTTGATGTATTTTGAGCATTTGGATGCCCAAATGAAGTCAATTATGAGATCTTAGGCTCATTAGATCCGCTTTCAAACGCCGATTTGACTATAAACACTTCATATTTGAGAGCTTTTGGGATTTAATTGATGTCCCAAGATTCTAATGATATTTTAAGTGCTTGATCTCGTCGGTTTTGACTCAAAATCATATAGCTTTCGACATCAAGATTTGTGCTTTGACTAGTGGTATTTTGAGAGCCATATCAAACCTCATGCCGCTTGAGTTCGTATTGTCGTATACCAGATAGCTCTTCGACGTATTGTACCATATATACAATCTCAACATCTATATTGTCTTCTTCTTCTTC